>CM057834.1:58796940-59478653 GCA_030068075.1 Paguma larvata
TGCCTCAGGGGACTATTACGTAGGTTAAATAAGAAAATATAAAGCCTGAAAACACAGGTGCTCAACAGACATTTGTATGCTTTCTCATTGGGCTCGAGTTTCTCTCCAAAGCTCCCATCTGTGCCCCACTTCCCCCCATCGGTATCACTGAGGTCCTGTAGATGCCCTCAGTGATGGGGTGGGTCCTAGGGGGTTATCGGTCCACACCCCTAGTGCTCAGCCAGGTGAGTCAGGAAAAGGGATTATGTGAGCTGAGAGGAGATAAGGAGAAGCAGGGATGAACGCACTCTCGCGTGAAAACAGGTGTTGCCTGAAAAGAAACAGCTAGAAGAGGGGTTTCTGAGAGGCCACCCTAAGGGGCCTAGTTTCTTCAGTACCATGCACTTCAAAAGAGGCCTTCAGAGGTGCTAGGAGGGCAGCAAAGGTGGTTAACTGCTAAAGAAGGTGGGGTTTTGGACTCAGGCAGACTGGAGTTCAAACACAAGCTTCCCCAGGAAGGGGCCACATGAATGCTCTTCAGCCTCCGTTTTCTCTTGTTAGAACAGGAATGATAATTCTTACTCGTGATGTGGTAAGGATATAATGAACTAACATATGAAAGCCTGTTCCAGAGAGACCTTCTCATAGGATAACTCAAAATCTGTTTGTTCCCTTCGGAGAGCACCAACCAGTTGCCTCTCTTGTCTCGCCCCCCACGCCTCATCCCACACCCCTATAGACACCCCACCGGCCAGCCCCCATCCTCAGATCCTTGGCCTCCAAACTCAGCGGCAACTTTGTGTACATGCTGTACAATTATCTACTGAGATCTCTTGGGATTCTCAAAGATTTCCTGTTCACTAAAACACCATTGACTAATGTGAGCAATAATTCACAGACACACACCACACACATACACAAACCAGGCTTTCTAGAAGGAATTGTAATAGTGATAGCACCTTTAAACGAATACCATAAAGCCTCACTCAGGCATCAGCCAGCTCAGGAAAAAATTATGGAGAGGATAGGGAGCAAAAAGGCCTTCCCAGAGCCCCGAGAAATCTATGTAACGGGTGAGAGGTAATGCCTTTCCTTTAAGAAGGCTCCTGGAAGCACTCATAGTCTTGATGCGAATATAAATAACCATTTATTGAGTACTGACTGTGTTCCAGGCACTATGCCATGAGCTTTACATGTGTTTTATAATGTCATTCCAGCCACTATTATGTGCACTTAATCAATAAGGAAGAGGTTGTCTGAAAGGTCATATAGCTAATAAGCCATGGAGCTGTGAAGTAAGTCTGATGGTGGTGGCTTGCGTGGGTGCCCAGGGCACGCACAGGAGTCCTCCGGAGGGATACCTAAAAGCGCACTCACAGTGCGGGGTGGCTTCTGAGGCTTCTGACCACCCTGTCTCGTCTCCCTCTTCTCAGTGAGCGGCACTACTGTTGGGTTGTGATCTTGACTGACAGTGACCACAAGCCTCTACTAAGGTTGTGAGATCCCCACTACCTCCACCCACCCAGGACCGTGACCCAGAAGCTGCCCCTACCTGCTGGGTTCCTGCCCTGTCTTATCCCCAGTCTTGGCTTACTAGCTGACCCAAACCAAGCAGAGGTGTTGGGAGCCCTTTTGGGCTCGCAGGTTGAGACCCCTCCCTGTGTGGAAAAGGTTGAAGCAAAGCTTCCGCCAGCCAAACTGGCGTCTAATCTTACCTCCTTCTAAATAATCTTTCAGGCCTGGATTTCTTGAACTGCTCTCGTTGGCCTAAGGGATATAATGCTCTTTGGTTTTATGGCATATGGAAAAGGGGACCTGGAGTGCGATGTCTTGATGGATAAAATCTGAATGAGAGTAACCTGGTCAGAAGTAACCTCAAAGTTGCCTCTTGGGGATAGGTTACACAAACTGATCATACAGAATAGCAGTTATGAGTTGGCTAGAAATTAGTAGGCATTAGGCCCCAAGACTCCTTTAACCAAACTAGATTTTCCCTGCACGTATCGCATTGTGTTAATCATCCCCTCAGCCCCACCATAAAACCTCAAGGCACATCTCTGTAAAGCTTCTCTCAGTATTTGGTTAACAGACTGATAGGAGAGATTGTAAAGAGACTTAGGACCTTCTCCAGAGGTTGGCTTAGCCCAAAAGTTAGAAGCACTGTTTACAGATAAGGTACAAACAATAGCCAAATAAAAGTAGCTACGCATATCTTCACTGATCAACAACAAATATTGAGTACCTTCCTGAGGTTAACATTTCACGAATCCTTTTGCTATTCCCATCCCCACGCTCCCTTATAATAAAAAGGCAATAACGAAATACTTTTACAGAAACTGCTGTTTGTATAAAGAACAGATAAACATGAGCCCTTACGATACAGGCTCACTCACTCATAAAGGAAAAGAACTTAGACAAGTATTAGAGATCAGGTCTCTACCAAGCAAATAATAC
Source organism: Paguma larvata (assembly GCA_030068075.1). Taxonomy (NCBI): domain Eukaryota; kingdom Metazoa; phylum Chordata; class Mammalia; order Carnivora; family Viverridae; genus Paguma; species Paguma larvata. The sequence goes on from CM057834.1 coordinate 58,799,374, forward strand.
CTCCTCCATTGTGGTTAAAGATTATGGATAGAATGTCTCCTAATCTATCTATAGATGGTTAACATAGGTCTTGAGGCAACAATGTATGCGCCCTCTGTTTACCAAGGGCTGCGACAATCCTGCTCTCTTCCTAAAAACTTTATCTTGTTATTTCCTCTGCTCTGCCTCAAAAACAATGTGTAACTTTGGTACAAAGTCATAAAAACAGTTCCTGCCTAATCTAAGAAAAAACTATCTCCTTCTAAGTTTGAGGGATTCACAAATATGCCAACCTAAGAAAAATTGTAAATGATGCCTTGTCACGGATGTATTGTCACTCGCTACCTTTGAAAATAAAGACACTGAGACTAGCAGGTCAGAGACGCCAGCATTGCCAGGGCCGCCTGCTTGGTCATTAGACTGCATCTCTCTCGTGGCTCTCTCACTTCCTTTTGCCTGACCGTCCGTCCTTCGTGGACCCCTAGATTCACCGGAACAAGCACACCGGCAGGTGGCGCCCAACGTGGGGCATGCACGAAGAGCAAAGTTATCTGAAATTATGGAATTTTATAAATGGGAACAAACAGTAGAGATATTCTAAGTCGGTTGTTCTCTGTATTATTATTTAAAAAAATCCCACTTTCATATGAAGAAACTTAGACTTTTGGAAGACATTGTTTGAAAAAAATACATAACAAAAAGTCACCATGATTCGACCATATTAAAGGCACATTTTACTATTTGCAACACCATCCACCAAGATTAAGAAAAAATATATATATTTTCAGATGAATATAGATACATGTGTGTATGTGAGTGATATACCTTCCTTTTGTAAAGTCTTTATATATGAATAAAGTTTTATCCAGTTAATGATAGGGAGTAAAATAAAATACTGAAAACCATAAAATAACTCTAGAGGTATTTTAGAAATAGTCAGAGTCAGTCCTCCGAAGATCAGCAGGCTGGCCCCTTCATCCGAAAATACAAACCCTAAAGCATAAAAACTGATAATACATTTAGGTCAAATTATCATCAACCAGAATCCATAAGATATAAAAGAAAGTAAAACTCTGTGCGGTTTTGATTCCACAGTTGGCAGAAATTTGAAAGGAAACATTGTTTGTTGAGGGGGGTGCTAGCTTCTGAAATAAACAGCCCCAAGCTCAGTGGGTTATTACAGGAAAGAATTGTTTGCTGTCGTGCCATAGTGCCGTGTGGGTTGCTGGGGAAGGAGATTCCTACCTCCACTGAGTCATTCAGGCACCTTCCATCTCACGGCTCCACCAACCCCTAGGGCTTCAGCACTCTCCACTGAACCCACTGCATCCAGCAGCTGGCGAGGCCACAGAGAAATTGTTGAGAATGGTACAGAAGGTTTTGGGAAAAAGTGGGAGAAACATACATCACTTCTCCTGCCTTCTATTGGCCAGAAATTGGTCATTTGACCTACTTGATTGCAAAGGATTCCGAGAAAGGAAGTCTAAGCATATGGCCAGCGGAAAAGGAAACCAGTTTGGCAAACTGTCTTCTCTGGCCCTCCTCAGCTCCCGCGACTAAATATATAAAATCCTAGAAATAATATTCTCATCCAAACAGGACCCAGAGGGCCCCAGTCACAAATTTCAAATAGCAGTCCTCAAGGCAAGTCTTGCCAACTATATGTATCACAAAGACTTTCCAAGAGACCCATGGGCGCAGGACACTTTAAATGTCTCATCTTCCCAACTTTTAACTTTACTCTCTCCCCTAAAACTGAGCTGCCTGAGAACCGGTCTGCATGTTTATGAATTTCCAGGCTCCATCTTACTCTGCAAAGGGAAGGCACACCATAAAACAGGAGGCAGCCGTGGAAGCCTCATCTAAGTGTGAATCAAAGCCTTCTGTCTTGAACGTTTTGCTGTGACAGGTCAGAACGAGGCATGTGAACTCTCTTTGTGTTGCTTTCTTGGAACACCTTTCAATGTAGGCGATGGAGTCACCCACCACCCCATTCGCTAATGTGTCCAAAGAAAAGGATGATATGGACAAAGGCGTGCTGTAATTATTGTTTCTATTTTTCCAAGTGGTGAATGGCCAACATAGACTCATCTTCGATGAGTCTAGGTAAAACTTCTTGGCGTACCCGAAAAAAATTGAGCAAGTGAATGACTCTCATGTCTGGCTTAGAGAGCCGTCCCAACCACGTCATTTCCACTTTTTCACTGACAACAAAGTTGAAATAGGTCCTATTTAAACTGTCAGAATAACTATTTTGGGCCTAGATTATTTTGGGCACGTTACCCACACGAAGTTCAAAGATTTAAGGAACGTAACTATAATAAAACTTCATCTATTTCCATTTCCTTATTTCTGAGAACCAGTTTTCTTTAGACACTTGTTTCAGTGCCCAAAATGAGAGTATATCATTCCAGCAATAAATAATACCCATCAATGGTTCCATGATCTAATGAGGAAAAGGCCTTGCTGTCTCATTGAGAAGCATATTTCCATCAAAATTATATGTTCGATGGTTAATAACGTGTTTACCAACATTTATACTACAATTATGTTGTTTTGATCTATTTTGTTGTAATCATAAGCTTACACAATCCTTATAATTAAGCACAGTCCCTATAAGAATTTGTGATTAAATATCTCTTAATCTCGGATTTTTTGGTGCTGTGAATTTTTATCTTTTGGGCTTTTTTTAAATTTCTATTTTATCTTTCCTGGATATTTTTTAGGAGAAGTTTGGAGTTTACATGAAGTGATGGTGACTACATTAACTGGTTTTGTCTTAATTTTCCATCTCTTCTAAGTTCCATCATATCTCTTACCTGATCGTTTTTCAGTACCTTACCATATTTTTACCCTCCAATTTTCTTATCTTTAAGTTTTAGCCTTTCCTGCTCTAAACCTAAATTCATCCAATTTTTTCAGTATTATTATTTCTCTCATTTTTTAAATTAATGAGGTCTTTTAAGCTCTTATTTTGCTTTTCCTTCAATTTTACTCTATTTTTAACTACTTCATATCTTAATTTTAATTTTTAGCTTCAGGTTTATCTTCAGGTATTTTCATCAGCTGTTCATTTTCATCTTTAAGATTCTTCTAGCCAGGTGACTGGCTTTACACCAGCCCACATCCAGCAATAGTTTCTCTTCCTTCTTGGCGGTTGCGTCTATATTCCCACGGAGGCGGTTCATCAGAAGGGCTAAGAAGAAATGAACTGAGCTGAAATGATGAGGGATTTGTTAAGAATTCAGCAGGACTAGACAGAAATGGATCTAGGGTGGAATATGGCAGCAAGGGATACTGGAGGGGGGCCAGATTATCTGAATATATATATATATATTATATATGTCTATATAAAATATATCATATATGTATATATGTAACTTTATGACCAAATAACTACCAAACAATGTGATGAGTGAGGGCTGTGCTCCAGCTGTGAATAAAGCGTTTCCACAATAGAAAGAGTTGTTAACTCTGGGGAATGCTTTAGGAACAGAATTGGGATGTGTGTATATATATATATACATGTATATATATATATATATGCGTAATATATATATTATATATACATACACACACATATATATTATATATGTATCATATATATCAATATATATCATATATGTATATTGTGGAAACGCTTTATTCATAAAGTTACATCCCCACCGGATAAGAGCTCCTTGGGGACCAAGGACTGTGCCTCTGCCAGAGTTGCAAATTCCCAGAACACAGCACAGTGAAGGGATTCAATGAATATTGTCCAATAAAACAATGAAAGAATGGTACTCAAAGCCAGGAACAAGAGGCATTAATAAAGAAAACGGAAGTGGCATGGCGTGTGTATACATTCCAGGACAATGAGAGCACGCCTCTTACCATTCCACTAAGAAATCGATAAAGAACAAACACGGCACAGGACTTCTGTTTACGCAGGAAAACCCTAAGTCCCTCTGCTCCGCGGCTATCAATCTGTTGCCAACATCAACTAATAAGCCAACATCTTCCTAAGGTCTTACTTGATGATGGTTCTCTAGACTCTTCCCACATTCTTGAAGCTTAATTTCACAGAACCCACCTATACCACCAGAAGTAATGCTAAGCACCATTGGGCGTAAGGGTGAGTAGACCATGAAAGTCTAGTTCTAAGGCAAACTTTCTTCTGAGCTCGACCAGCAAATCAAACTATTAATTGTGTGTCTTATAAACCATGTGCAAAATGGAATAACCAGTTTCCATTCTATCCCCAGATGCTTCCTCTTCACCTCCATCCTGCCCCCACACTCGCCATCTCAGCAACCACTGCCTTCACTGCCCTCACTGGTGCAGACCTCCTCCCTCAACACCCCATCCCTGCCCTGCTGATTCTACTTTTCAAGTCAGAATTAACCCTACCAACTTTGCTATTTCCAATGTCACTCCTAGTCTGGCCTCAGTTCCCATCTCTGTGATCTCCTTATTAGCTTTCTGGGTTTTTCTCTTTACCCCAACCCATTCTCCATCCTCCAGCCATAGCAATCTTTAGAAAACAGGAACTTTATCCTCCTGGAAACTTGGTTAAAAAATTAAAAAATAAATTCTTTTTAAACCTTCCCCCTTACCTATAAAGTCAAGTCCACAATCCTCAGTCTGCCTCTGTGACCACTACGTGATTCAGCCCTTTCCTATTCAGAGAGCTCATCTCATGCCCACTTCTCGATTGGCCACTGCACTCCTATAATATGGGCGTTTTTGCATTTCATCAGGTGTATGCTTTTGTTTATGCACTTTCCCTTTCCCACTCTTCAGTTTCTTTTTTTTTTTTTAATTTTTTGATGCTTTTATTTGTTTTTGAAAAGAGAGAAAGCATGAGCAGGGGAGAGGCAGAAAGAGAGGCAGACAGGAACCGAAGCAGCTCCATGCTGGCAGCAGAGAGCGAGATGTGGGACTCAAACCCACGAGCCGTGAGATCATGACGTGAGCCGAGGTCAGGCGCTTAGTTGACTGAGACACCCAGGTGCCCCAATCCTGCTTCAGTTTCTTAATTCCTATCTATCCATCAGGTGCCTGCAACTACCCTCCTACAGCAAGTAAGATGAAGGGGGCAACAGAAGTGTAAGTAGAAATGTTTTCCTGTGTTTTTAATGGTGTCAACAACCAAGGAGCAAAGATCACAGGGCTCTGGACAACTACCTAGAGGATACTATGCATGTGCACACTCATGCACACATACAATTCCATCCTGCAAAAAAGTATGACAAATATTTATGCACCTTGATGAAACTTAAGGGGAGCAGGGTCTTTTACTTAGTTAAGAATAGGCTTCAGAAATAGCAAGAGAAATAGTAACTTAACAGTAATTCAAAGAAATCGTTTATTTTTTTCACAAAACAGTTACGTTTCAAGAAATCAGGCCGAGGATGAGGTAGTGGTTCAATGATGTGGTCAGGAACACTGGCCCTTTCTATCTTTTCACTCCCTTCCGGTCAGCATTTCAGATTTCATTTCCATGCTCACCATTGCCTCACAGACCCAAAACGGCTGCTGGACACCCGAGCTTAAGTCAGTATTCCAGGAAAGAAGAGCTGGAAGAAGAAGCTTTATATCGCAGTAGCAAAAACTATGTCACATGGCTGCCACTAAATGAAAGAACACGGGGCAACTGAATGGTAACTTTCACAGCTTCTTTAGCAAAGATCAAGGGGAAAGGGCTTAGAAACAGAAGTTGTGCCAGCATTATACTACGAATAATAAATAGAAATTGATAGTGCTGTCATTAAATGGCAATAATATGAAATGGCACTATAAATAATAATTTATTTTATATTTTTTTAAATTTGACTTCTACGTCTATTAGATTTATCAGGATTTCTACAATTTGTCTCCCAATGTTTCCTCCAACTGTATTTTCTTCATATTTAAGGCTTAATATATATATATTATATGTAATATATATAATTCTAACAATAAAACTGTTCAAGAACCCGAGCCCTGTGTTTGATGATAGCACAAACCTATACAGAAATGTAGCAGCGCTATCACAACGAGAATGGTATTCACTGCAGTCTGTCTGACCTTTTGGATCTAAGAACTCATCGGGCTAAAAACTATCCCCATTAAGGATGCCTTGGAACTCAGCGAACAGCTCAAGCCTCTAAATGACACCAGGTGGCAGTGCAGCATAAGAAGTGAGTAGAATCTAGCCAGCTAACTTGATTCCACAAAATTAAATACATCACTATCATTTCTGAGAGTGTGCCTTGCCTGCCTCCTTGGGCTACCAGTTCCTCATGGCTTCAACCTCCTTTCCAGAAGTGAACGAGGCCAGGATGCCCTTTGAGTGACACAGGTTTCATTTGGCTTATTAACATGCAAATTCTTTTCAGATGGAAGACTGTTGACTGAAAATACAACTGTGTTGTCTAATACAACATCGCCCCTGGCATTTTTAGCCTATTTTAGGAAATGATGAGATCCCACTCTGATATTTGTTTCCAAAACTCTGGATCACGTGCGACCTCCACGGGTAGATGTGGAACAGAATGGTCTATGTGAACTATCTACTTTTAAGGGTGAGACTCTAAGGTCTAGAGCTGTATTCCATTATTCTCTAGGAATTTTGAGTCTAAAGATGAAACAGAGACACATATGAGCGACCAAGTAGGGTTTTTTCTTTTTTAGAAAAGTCTAATGATACTTCAATCTTTGAACGTACACTTCTTTTTCTGAATCAACTGAGATGTTGACACGTGAAAAGATCTTGAATCAGCAGAGAATGAGAGTAAAGGCAAAACTAGGTTATATCTTCATCCAGGGATGATCTTAACAGAACAGAAACTCCAACAGATTTTAATCAATTGCATGGAGCTCTGTGTTGGGAAGGCTTTTCAGGCTGGGTCTGGACTTGGTGAGAAAAGGTGCACGGACTGACTAGTGATATCCGTCATAAGTCAAGAGAGTAGATGTGGTAATATATTTGTCACATATTGACACATTTTCTATCTCTATCTTACTCTGGTTTGGGGCCATCTTTAGCCATTACATTTTGGAGGATCTATTTGATATGAACCACTGTGTTGGTTGCCATAGCAAACACAGATATGAAAAAGCGTGTGTGTGGAGGGGGGTGGTCTCTACTCTCCCCAAAAGAATGAAGATCGATGTAAGTTGAGGCAGAATCACTGAAGTGTCATGAAGAAGCAAAAATAGAGCATTCTGGGGGTTATCAGAGCAAAAGACCAATTCTAGTCAAAGAGACAGAGAATATGACCCAGAGAAGATGAAATTTTCTGTTGGGTCTTGAATAATGAAGATTTTCATAAGGACAATAAGTGTAGAAGGAGTTACATACAAAGAATTGTGTGAACATACAGGAAAATAGGCCTGATTCGGTCAGGAAATAGTTCCATGTGAAGGTGAGTGTAGGGTGACTGACGTCACTTCATGGGGAACTTGTTTTCTGGAAAAGGCACAATTAATACATTCTCCACATATTCATTCACTAAACAGAATCACCCAGTGATATCTTTATGCCTTAATGGCTTAGAATGTTTGGATTCAAATATTTCGGCATACATCTGACCTCTGAGTATGTACGGAGAGAAAGAGGGTAAGGGAGTCTTGTACGGGATATTGGGATACCTAAACCTCTCTGTAAAGTTGTCAGCCGTCACGAACAGGTGCCAAATCTTAACCTGTGAAGAGCCCACTGGATGAGACAACCGTCAGTTAAACTCCAACAGGGGAGTCTGCTCATGGCAGACTTGTTCTTCGTGTTTATCTTGATTAAGCCTCTACCACCGGCCATTAGAAGTCAGTTTTCCTGGAGCTAGGTGTCTGACATGGGAGGGAATATCATTTCCTGTTATAAAAAGCTGTAATTTTAAAGGAAGAAATCTGGAGGTGGCTAGCAGAATTCCAGAGAAGCATCAGTGAGAAAAATGTGAAAACTGATTTGGAGAAATAAAAAAGAGAAATGACTTTGAGAATGGGTGACAAAAAAAAAAAAAGAAAGAAAAGAAAAGAAATGGTGGTAGCAATAACAGAAATATAGACATCAGGAAAAACATAGGATGGGAGTTGCAAAAGAATTTGAGACTGAGGCTTAGGGTTCCTTCAAGACATTCAGATGGAGAAGTCCAACATGTAGTTGGGAATGCCTGTGTGGGCTGGAGAAAGTGATAGGGACTGATTTGTAGAGTTAGAAGTCACGGTGATGGAGTTGGTGCTTAAAATCCTGAGAAAAGATACAATTTATAGGAAGAAATATGAGGAGAGGAAGGTTGACAGCTTGATTTTGGGAAGAGTCCCATGAGGAGGAGGAGTAGCCAACTAGTCAAGCAGTTGAGTGAAGAGATAAAAGACAAATCAGGAGAATGCAGTGCTCATAGACAAATGGAGGAGAGTTTCTAGATGAAATGGTGTGGGCCGCAATGTGAAAGGCTCCAAAAAATTTAAAGGGAACAAGCCTGTGGAAATGTCATCATGTTTAGGCAGTTTGGATACTTATCCCTTCGATTGTTGAATTCCATTGCTGATTTTCTACGAAAATCAAATGTAAGCATATTTTGGCAGTAGAAAAAGGATACAGTTCAGTTGGTTTTAAAGAGGAAAAGAAATATGTCTTCCTCTGAGACACCAGTGACAAATAAGAGGATGGCATAGAGTCAGATACCCACGGAAGCAAAATAATGAAGGAATGCTTCTTCTCCATGGACTGTGTTTTCTTAGTGCTATAGTAGAGAGCGCGGGGGAAAGGAAGCAGGAAGTTGGAGAAAGAGCCATCCATTTGGATTAACTGATGAGAGGTGAGGAAGATGCATTCAATGAGCAATGGTCCTTGAAAGACTGATCTGCAGGCATGTGAGTGGTCACGTGAGCTCAGTTGTAGGGCTTCTCTTACCAACGCTTCACGACATAGTTTCAATAAAGGACACAATTCTGGCCCAAGGTGGAGAGGGACACAGCCAGTCTGGTGTTGGGAACAATCATGCTATTGTTGCTGGTCCCGGATTCTGTGTTGGAACCACATGAGAGCATGATGGAAGGATAGACAGGCTTGGCAAAGAGGTACACCAAGTCAGCAAGCAACATGGCATGTGGAAACAATAGATAGTCCCGTAATCCAAGGACCATACTTGAATCTCCTCTCTACACTTTTCCACTAGCTCCACAAACATCCTGTAAAAACTTAGCCCTTTTGAGTCTCAATTTATTGATTAACAATAAGGATAATAAGGCTTCTCACACAGGTTTATTAAGAGTTAAATATGTTAGTACATATTAAAGAGCTTTAGACCTAGTGGGTCCTTAAAAAATATTAACCAAGTTTTACAATCTACTGTACTAGAGCAGGGCTATATAATTTCAGTTTTTAGCTGCCGTGATCGGACATATTTGTCTCTGTTGTTACATTTACTTAATATCCTTTTACCGCTGGGTCTTAAAGTTTGGAATCTTCTTATATCAGGTGAGCCTAAGAGATGCTGCTAAAAGGGTGCTAATCATAAATGAATTGTTTCCAAAATGGCTGGTTTCTAGGCAAGGTGCTTCTAGAAGCACTGGTCAGCTGAACCTCTTACTCAGGTGTACAAAACAGAGTATGCCATAGAACATTCATAGAGAATCCAGGTTGAACATTAAAATACACAACTGAATACAGTATTCTGTAGTTATTATCGCTCATCATTCCCAAAAGAAGTTTTTCATTTTCTTTAAATATAACGAAAGTGTAACGAATGCTCATAAAATTTCCTAAATTAGTCTTTAAACAATTCTGCCAGCAAAGGCCTACTATCTACATCTATGATGCTGCAGAATCTTCTATGGCCCCAACTGGCCTCGCGGTGGCACCTGAGGCTATGCCAGGGTCAAGCCTGGAGCCAAGCCATTAATCCTTCACCCACCCCCAACTCCCAGTCCTAACACATCCTCGCAGTTAACTTAATTTGACAGACTCCCAATGAATCAAGAGGTTCGACCCAATAGGTTTTTTTTAATTAAAAATGGATCCAAGAGAGTGTAATTGATCAAGTGAAGTTAGCAGTCAATGGGAAAATAAATTCAAACTTCGCAGATAAATAGGTGGCCTTCCATCTGTTGTAGGACATGGATCTTTATGGGAATCCCAGACTTAAAACATAGTGGTTATCAACCATCTCCACTTTCCCCCTCTGCCTCACAGGGATTCTCTCATCACCTATTAGTGACAGTCACTGCCCTACCCATGTGAGGTTACTATTACAACTAGATGGAAAAACAAAAACAAAACGGAATGGGGACTTATTCTGGTCAGAAGTGTGGAGGGAAGAGGGACAGATTTATACTGTTCTTTTCTTACAGGGACTGGTCCTGCCTAAGAATTGGATTACATACAAAGGAAAAAAAAAAAAAAAACCATTCTGAAGCTTTTGCCATAGAAGTAGGACCCAGAGTAAATGCCCTTTGTTTGGCAGAGTGAGTTCATAAGCTTTAAAAGTGCCTTGAACTTGTGCGGGGTAGTGAGAGATGGATTGCTCTGTACATTCATAGGAATTTAAAGTTCAAGAGGGGAGAAAGGTCTTGGTAGAAGGAGAAATCCAAGAAGATACAGGCAAATCTGTGTCTACGGAAGAAACGGCCATGAAAAACCCTCCCCAAAGGGAGACTCGCTGATATTGTTATTGGATTTTTAATTTACGTAGTTGCTTCTGCTGTGCCATCATCCTAAACTTTATGGTAAAGCCCATTCCACACAGTAGGCTTGTATTGGTGGAACTTCGAAAAAATAAAGGGATGAGGTGTGGGCGAAGAGATGGGGTGAACAGGAATAGATGAAAGACAGAACTGTGGGAGTAAGATGCGCGGGGTGAACAAGGGTTCAGCGAAGTGGAACATGAGAGCAAGAAGGAGTCACAACAGGGAAAAGACAGAAGCCTGGGAGCCCCAAGGCTGCAGGAGACATGGGTGAAGTGAGCACGGAATGAAGGTGGGATGTCAGGTTTCCAACCGGATGTTGAAATGCATATTAAAGACTGAGATGCAGCGTGAGGCAGAAACTGGTACCTGGGAGAACAGCCAGGTGGGTAAATATTAAGTTATTAACTTCTTTTTACTGAAGTTGGAGAATCTGAACAACCTACTGATGTCATAGAACTAGTAAAGGACCTTTCTCTCAATCTCAAAAGCCTAACTTCTTTTTACTCCACTCTCTCTTTCTCCAAGAAATAATAGTGGATATTTATTGATATCCTTACCATAGGCTCAGACCCGGTACTGTGATAGGCGTTTCTACCCCCAGAGTGCCTGTTCTGAACCACGAACTATACAGCTTAGCCCGGAATGATAGAAACCAAGTTGATAACACAGGTGTTTACATACAGACTAGCCGGTATTATGGGTTACTCATATTAACAAATAAATTGATAGGTTTGTGGTAGAGGGAGAAGGGGGTTTAAAGAAACCCTACCACCTATACAATCAGGAAGCCAATTGAAAAGTTTAAATTATGCTATTCATCTTGACAAGAGATTCAGGACTGAATAGTTAGTGTCAAGGGTAGGGAAAATCTAATGCTTTTCAAGTGAATCCCAGAATTCTGAAGATGAAAAAGGTGACTCATACAAGAAAATTCTTTAAAAGCATCTTTTTATTTGCTGTAAGAATATAATCTGGCATTTGTATACAATCCATCAAGCAAACAAATAAACAAACAAACAAAAACACAAGGTAGGTATCTTACAAGCAATGCAGAATCTCAGTATCTGTACATTTGTTCAATCAAAATATTAGCCAGAGCTGAAAAATAGCATCTTGGGATAAGACAATACAGAAGGAGCCAACTTTCTTCCCTAGGATCAACGGCTCCGAACATCGAGCAGCACAGTCAAGAAAGCACAGCCACGTTGCTATCTCAATGCCTAAGACTGAAAGTATTGAAGGACAGATGAGGAACATCACCGATCATCCACTGGGGAGCAAGGAGGCCAGCACCCCATGGGCAGTTTCACTGTTTGGTTAATGGCTCTGTGAAGCAAGCACTAAGGCATCTGTACACAAACAGGGAGGAATTACCTGCAGAGCTAAACTTCTCCAGGTGAAATAGACGCTGTGAGCCTGCAGAAGGATCCCTTTGCTCGGGGACCAAGCAGGGAGTTAAGAATTACAATTGCTTCCCTAACAAAAAGTCACAGTGATTTTTCTTTTTGTACGGTAATTAAATTTCCCTGAAATGCCATCGGAAACCATGTTATAAATAAATTAGTCACTAGCAAGATCGCCACTAAACTCTGGAGCTGGCTCAATTTGCATAACTGTGGTTTACTGGAAGTGAACTGTGGTGAAAGAGAGAAGGAGAGAACACTAAGCCGTTTACAATCAGACCCCAGAGGCTGTGACCCTCAGCACACAGCTCCTTCTTTGCAAGGGTGCCTGGGAGTTTTGTTTTGTTTTGTTTTCTGTTTTGGATATTGCAAGCTCATAGTTACATTTGTCGTGCTCCTATTACCGAGTTCAGCAATAACAATCCAAATCTACATCACCCTCAATCTTCACCACAAAAGGCAGAGTGGGTATTATGAATCCCATGTTCTAGTTAAGCAGACTGAGGCCTTTAAAGATTAGGCCACTAGACCGAGGACGTGCGACTAGTTATAGATGGGACAGGGTTGGAGATCAGGTCTGCCTGAAAACGAACCTACAGTTTTCCACTGTACCAGACCATTTCTGAAGGGATCAAAAGCTATTTCTGGCCTTGAAACTTTCCTTCCTGTTTTGTGTGATTTTAATCCCAAAGTAAAAACTCCAGGAGAGACTCAGAAGAGCTAAAGATGCCGCAGTGAAGAGAGGGGAGTTATTGACTTCCATTCCACCAAGAGCTGTAAAAGCAACTGAGATCCTGAAGGGCTCAGCTCTCTGGTCTGCTGGGAAGATTATTTGAAATTTAACTTAAAAGTATCTCCAACTTAATGGAGAAAAATCTCCAAATAAGGGATTTAAAGAAGGTTCAGCACTTTATACCCTCTTGCCCCAGGACAACAAGACTTCTCCTGGGTAGATTTCAAACCTGGAGTCTCTGAGGCATGGGCATCCCATTAATTTCTAGCACTGTCAACTGTAAGTAAAAGTAACAAATTAGAAGAAGTAGAGCTAAAATGTACCTCCTGCAAACTCTCACATTTCAAAAGGTACAAAATGGGGCTACTGGGCATGAGGCATGCAATGAAAACCGAAGCATGTGTATATTTTAAACTTGTATCTGCTCTGTGAAGCCTCGGTTCAGAATTGCCTGTGTACTCAACCATTCACCAGAGTCTTCTCTTCCTCCTGTGATTGTTACATGCAGAAACACAACTTTTATCTTTAATGCATTTACTTTGAAAGTTACATATTTGCTTAAATTTTAAATATTATAATAATCACCATATTTAAGAAATGCACACCCCAAAACACCTTTTTCTATTGTATTTAAAATTGGAAACGATGTTTTAAGAGTTACATTTCTTAAATATGATGATTATTAACCCTATATTCTTACTGGGGCAAGTCAACTTCTAGGGATAAAAGAAGTGTCAGTGGGAGGAATTCCATGGTTTCTAAAGAGGTTGCATTATTTTACTTTGGGTCCTATTTAGACTTTGAAAGATCTATAGAAAATAAAAGCCACATGAGACTAACCTCGTACTACTGGAGTCTCCATTGACTACCAAATCCGATGATGACTGGGTCCATAACAGAACGACAAAGGGGAAAATCACATACAGCCTTCGCTTTGCCTTGGTGGAGTCAAACACGAAAGCACCAGCCCCAAGGCCCCCTTGGAAACACATCCAACTGTGGCTGGTGAGTGCCGAGAGGCAGAGGAGTGGGCCTCTCCTTCACTCTCTCTCTTCCCCATGACCTATTTTCTGTTCCAGTTATGTGAGATATTCTGAATCTTTTTCATTTTGATCCTCTGATCCAGCATCTTGTACCTCGCAGGATGCTCATCAGTTTTCTTTGGGACCGAAGGTGCGTAGGAGCTAGATGCATAAGCAGGGCGTTTAAAATGACGTAGAGGAGGCTTGATGACTGGAGGCCATGCAAAGGAAGACAGACAACCATTAGCCTCACCAATGACACGGCACAACCTAATTACTGGGAGCAACTTGCTATCCCCTAGACCTGTCTGTTCTCTTTAAAACCAGGAAACAAACAAGTTGGATCCTCACCAGGAATCTTACTGCAGAGAGATGAATAAATACATTATCACCCTGGTCATTTACTTAAAATAAATAAAGACGAATTCCTAGAGACAGACAGTGATGATCCCAGAATACAAAGGTCCTTTGACAATGAATGAATGGAGTTCAGGAAGTGAGAGGAAACAAAGGCATCACTTTAGCAAAGTACACACAGGTGAGCACAGGCATACCATGAATCAGCATTTAGCATTGTATGTAGGCTTTCAGGCTTGCAAAGTGGCGCACAATCTCAAAGTGCTAATAAAAAGTATATCACTGAGAAAATAGTTGCCAAACACACATAGAAAGGTCTAGTATCCAAAATGATTTTTTTTAACTCTTAAATCCAGCAAAAGGAAATAAACAACCCAATTTACATAGGAGCAAAAGATCTCAACCGACTCCTCACTGAAGAAAATATGCACATGGCAAAAAGGCATAGGAAAAGATGCTCAACAATTTATATCATTAGGGAATTGCACACTAAAAGAGCAATGATACACACCACACACCTATTAGGATGGATAAAATCCAAAACAAAACTGATGACGCCGATTGCTGGCGAGGATGCAAAGCCACAGGAATTCCTATTCTTGCTGGTGGGAAGGTAACGTGTTAGAGCCATTGTGGAAGACGGCTTGACAGTTTCTTACGAAGGTACACATAGTTTTACCACATGATCCAGCCATTCTGCTCCTAGGTATCTACCCCACTGGTCTGAAAACTGATGTCCACGTAAAAATCTGTATATGAATTTTATAGATGTTTATTCACAACTGCCAAAGACTGTAAGCCAAGAACTCCTTCAATTGGCTATCCGTGTGGTAGACCATCTACTCGATGGGATATTATTCAGTGATAAAAAGAAATGAGCAGTCAAGACACATAAAGACATAAAGTACTAATTGATTCCTCCTCCTCTGCTCCCCTGTGCTCTGCCCCCCACCACCCGCCCCACCTCTTCCCCGTCTTGGTCCCGCTGGAGAAGTGAATAAAGGTAAAATCAGGTTAAGTGATAATCACAAATAGATGAGATAGAATAATTACGTAAAAGGTATGAAGGGACAGAGCTGGTGCTGAGCCATTTTCTCAAACACTAGTTCTCCCATAAGGCTATTCTACTACCACTTAAAAGGCCAACAAAGAAAGGTAATACACAGCAGGGTTAGCTTGAAGGGCTAAGCTTAGGGGACAGATCTATCAAACAAGAGGTTATTCTTATGAAAACCAGTTTCACAATCTCTTCCAATATGATCAAGCAAAAGGTTAGAAACAACTTAAATATACGCTCAAAGGGGTTAGTGAAGTTCTGGTACATTCTTAAAATACACTACTGTGATACTATGGAAAAGTGGTATAGATACCTATTAATAAAAATAGAGGTTCATGTCATACCGTTAAATCAAAAATGCAGTAAATATAATCTAATCTCATCACTATAAAAACATTAATATGCACATAGGAAGACCCAGAAGAACATACATTTAAATCATAGTAGTGATTATCTCTGAGTAGTATAAATATGGCTGTTGTGTTTTGGTTATGTCCGTTTTCTAATTTTTCTATGATGATCAGGTTTTAGTGATGTAACTTTGAAAAAGAAACATGCTACTAAAAATTCTTTCCGTAGAATCATACATCTGAGTTATTCTACAAAATCATATGTAATAAAAAGTCAGCAAAACTGGGGTGACTCTGGGCTTTAGCACTAGACATCTCAGAGAGCTCCTAGCTGAATATACTTTTCAGTCTATAGACTAATATTCAGTCATTTATGTCTTAAAGCATATACATGTCGCTGATAAAACGGTGAACAAAACAGATAGAAAACCCTGCCCTCATGGGACTTCCATTCTAGTGACCCCTGCTGAAATTCGTGACTTCGCTTACAGAAGAAAAACATATTCAGGCAAAATAAAGGATGCTACTACTACCATAACACCCATGCCAACTTTTCCTTTTAAGTTAGACTAACATGTAGCAAAGATGTTCAGCAAATGGTCCTGTAGTGACAGAATAATATATATGCAGAAGGATAGAGAATTTTTTAAAGACTTCACAGTGTTTAATTCTGTTTCTTAGGGTAAACAAGGGATTGCAGCACAAAACACACTAGGGACAAGTGTAAAACCAGCCCTGTTACCCTGGAGAACGGCGTAGAAACAACCGAGGGTTTCAGATTAAAAGCTGATTGTTGCAAGCGTCTGGGCTAGTTGATTTACTGCTCTTCAAGTCACAATCCCTCTCCATATTCATTCTATTTTCGCTACTCAGCATGAACCCAGCCAAAGTATTATTGAATTTCCCACTTCTCAGCATGAAGAAACATTTACCGTTTGCTGGAATTCTTTTTGTCTGAACAAAAACTCCCCTTGCCACTGCAGTCGCTGCAAATAGAGTTGAACCCGCTGATAGAGATCGGCTCCCCACCAAGACTGTGGAAATACTTCTATGCTTGCTGTCACCTTTACTCAAAATGTTGGAAAAAAGAAAAATTCATACAGTGCTATTTTGTATGCATTGATTGCCTCTCCACTCTGCAGGGGAACGTGATTTGATGACAGAGCAAACAGCAGAGCTAGGGATAAGGGCACCATCTTGAATTTAATGAAGACCTTTGTTCTGGGATGCTGGCATGGCCTCCTGAGGGCTCTTTCATTGTCTCCTGGCTCTTCTGGAGATACTGGAAGAGGATCTGATCTTTCCCCTTTCAGTGACTGCACACATCCCACAGCTGAACCCAAGCAGCAGTGTTCAAACCCACCTCTCCTTCCACCGGGGTAGAGAAGAACCAAACTGGGAACAGAATCCCCTCCCCTCCATATGCTTGATTATCAGCAAGTTGGACCTTTTATCTCCTGGGGACATATTCATATAGTCTGCTGTCATCTCTTAGAGCAATTTACTTGGAGGAAATGATCTAATTAGCTAATGAAGATTTGACAAAGGCACGTATCTCTGCACAGAGCCTGAACTTGGGAAAGTCATTATGTATATTACTTTCAAATGTGCTTAGGAAAAGAAAAGTGCACGACAAACATTAATAGATCACCATCCTTTATTTTGCAATTACGCACAATATTCATTTTTCATAAAAGCAACGCTCTTCAAGTTTTAATCCTCATCTGTTTATCTGTTTACATCTTATCTTTCTTATCCACACTACGGTTCTCCCAAGTTGTCTATGATCTTCTCCCTTCCCTCAGCCACCACCGACCTCTCCATTATTCCTTCTCTGTCTCTGTCTGTATCGAAACCATTTTGCTTGATGGCTACTTTTCTTGTGGTGTAGGAGGTGAGTATATAGAACTAGTCTTCAGAAAATAGATTCAGACTTAGTCCTACATCGAAATCATACAGTTGTTAGTTGGATTCAGGTATTGCAATGTGAAAGAGGGCTTTTAAAACTCTTTAGGATCACGGAGCGTGGAGCCTGCTTCGGATTCTGTGTCTCCCTCTCTCTATGTCCCTCCCCTGCTCATGCTCTGTCTCTCTCTGTCTCTCAAAAATAAATAAACGTTAAAAAAAATTTTAAAGCTCTTTAAGATCATATTAGACTACTATTTCTCAAAGTACCCTTCAAGAAAGTTGCAAATGTTAATAGGTATTTTTGGGGAATGGGGAGGTTCCTTAGTCAAATTTAAATGGGTTAAAGGTAAACTACCATCTTCATGGTACCCCATCTTCTCAGACACCTAAATAACAGGGCCATGTATTAATGAATCCTTAAGAGAAGCCAATAGCATGTAGTTTTTCTCTAGGCTAAGGAACCCCCTTGATAAGGGCATCTCACAGAGCGTTCAGCAGAAAACACTTTCAGAAAGACTGGGCTAATTCATTATCTTACGGCATCATATTGTATGCTATCATACATCCCTACCTCAGGACACCGTGTTGTTTTGCACTAAGTGAGAGCAGGTCACAGAGATCTGTCACTAGTCCTCACCTGATGTTGGTCCTGCCTAATCTCCACAAGCTAAATAACAATCTGTGTGGGAATCCATCTCTGTTGTTTTGATCCACTATAACTCGATTGCGATCTTCTGGAACCACTACCCTGAATCTCTGTGGCAGAGCACTACCTCTGACAGCAGCAACTGGGTCTACTCTTAGCTTCTGAATAAATTCTAATATTAGCACCCTTTTATTTTATTTTTTGATGTTTATTTGTCTTGAGAGAGAGAGAGAGAGCATGAGTCAGGGAGTGGCAGAGAGAGAGGGAGAGAGAGTCCCAAGCAGGCTCCATGCCGTCAGCACAGAGCCTGACTTGGGGCTCAATCCCAGGAACCACGAGACCATGACCTGAGCCAAGATCAAGAGTTGGATCCCCAACCAACTAAGCCACCCAGGTATCCTAATATTAACACTTTTTTTTTTTAAGAAATGTTTTTATTTATTTTGAGAGAGAGAGAGAGAGAGAGAGAGAGAGCATGAGCAGGGGAGGGGCAGAGAGAGACACACACCCACAACACACACACACACAGGATCCGAAGCAGGCTCCAGGCTCTGAGTTGTCTGCACAGAGCCTGATGTGGGGCTCGAACTCACAAATCATGAGATCATGACCTGAGCCAAAGTCAGACGCTCAATTGACTGAGCCACTCAGGCACCCCTAGCACCTTCTTAAAATAAGAAGTGTTGTACATGTGTTTTCTGCTCTTTCAAAGAGAATGCCATGATACAACCTTTGGAAAAAAAACATTTCCATTATACACCTTTTCTATCTGCATTCACACACACACACCACATACACTAAACTAACAAGATAAAAAAAAATCATTTGTTGCCTCTGAAATGTTGTTTTCCATGAAGAATAAAATCCCGCTTCCATACATTCCATTTCTAAAATCAGTGTCTACTTGTGGTATCTGCCTGAAAGCGGATGGAAAGCCCTTATGAAAATTACAAAAATCATTCACAAATTTTGAATTGCAAGAGATTAGAATGCTAACATCAGCTCCACTGAAGACGGAATGATAAAAGAACCTGAGCTTGTGATTTTCATTTCAGGATTCACCATGGTAAAATATTATAATATCTGACATATATTGTGTACTAGGCACGATGCTAAGAATTTAACGAGAACTAGCCTTTAATCTACTCTACAACCCTAAGAAGCAAGCACTGTTATCATCCCCTTTTTGGGTGAGAAAACAGAAGCTTAGAGAGTTTAAGCAACTTGCCAAAGCCTACACAGCTGGTATGCAGGAAGTCTGGATTCTGGATTCACATCCAAACAGCTCAACTTCAGAGCCTTCATCCGATATTTAAGATAACCTTGGGCCAAAGTTCAGAGTAAGTTTTAGTAACTACCATAATAAGCTGAAAGAGTCAAAATTGTATCTCATTTATACTATCAATATTTGAGAATATAATCTGTATAATATACAGGATTCTTGAACACCTTGTTAGGAGTTATAGTTACACTCCTCTGAAAGCAAAAGCAAAGCATCACCCTTTAATATAACTTGCGGTAATAACTCAGGAAGGAATTATATATAGGTCTTAGCTAACAGGTCTCTTAAATAACTGCTCTTGTCTCTTCCTTCACTTATTCCAGGTTGGAATGTTCACAGGAATTGCAAAAGTCTTGGGCCCTGTTGATGAGCAATCAAAGCAGGTTGAGCTCCAGCATCTTGGGTAAAATTTTAATTTGGTGGTTCTCATCCTGGCTGCATATGAGAACCACCTTGGGAGATTTGAAAAAACCCCAATGCTCAGGTCGTACTCCGGATCAATTAAAGTAGAATCTATGTGGGGTTAGTTTGAGACTTCAGGAGTTTTTAAAGCTCTTCAGAGAATTCCACTGTGCTAGAGTTTGAGAACTACTGTTTTGGTCTCTCCAAATGTTTCCTTCCTTATCTTCACAAAAGAGACAATAGTAATAATATTTGGCACACTGAAAGTGTTCTGTAAACTGCAGAGAGCTAGCCAACGTTGCTGCTATATTTTGATCACAACAAACTGCCTCGCTGGGGAGGAGTCTTTGATGCATCTATTAAGGTTGCTGGTGGTCTTCAGAATTATGCTTCTTTTTCCCTCTCTCTCTCCTGTCCTCTACATTTCGTTCTTCCCGTTGGGTCTACCATGAAGACAAAAGCTCTGAGAAATGAAAATGCATTTTTGTTGTTGTTGTCGGAGAAAGCATCTTTTGATGCTATCATTTGAGAACACTAAGAAGATCCGGACCAGAAGAGCCGACCCTGAGATTAGCCATTGTTTTCTAAATAAAGCTAACATTTGGAAAAGCAAAGAATAAGACCAGACAAGGAGGACATTCCTGACGCCTGACTGAAGGGTAAGATAGAGGGAGAGCTTGCCAGGCGGAGATCTAGTTTTAAAGCCTGCTTCTACCACTCCTGTGTTTTTGTTTTTTTTTTCTTGGGCAAGTCACTTATCCCTGTAAACTTCTCATAAACTCCACATTTCTCCTCTCCAGCCAGAGTGTTGCCCATTTCACAGGGCTGCTGGGAGGACTCCGCCAGACCGGGCATGAAAAGGCCTTACACTGGTGTCTGGCATAAAGAACCTTCGGTTCATGATGACTTTTGTTATTGCATTGTAGTGACAGTGATCATGTCCAAGGGTAACTGGGGGATAAAGTGGGACTCGAACCCTGAACGGACAGAACGCTAAGAAGACTTCTGAGACAGGTATTTCCATTCCTTGCAAGACTGATCTTGGGCTGGTAGTTATGGTGTTGCTCAGTCTGGGATAATCGCCCTTTTGAGAGAATCTGCCTGGTGTCAGCTTTTGCCTCTGGATTTGTCTTCTCTCTGGACACTTTCTATCTTCTTTCGGGGGCATTTTTTCAGATTTTCTGGAGTTCTAAACCTGGTTTTTGTGTCTGATTCTGATCCAGTCAGCCACATCAGCTAATTTGGCATGAGTCAGTTGCATTTTAAAGGTGAGCTCATGAGAAAACATAAAATCAGCCAAAAGACTCCTCTCTCTGTTAGCAGCAGCTCCAGGAAGGGCTGAATCACACAGGGCTCTTCCTATTCCCAAGGCAGAAACACACCCTTTAAAACTTTAGCAGTTTGGCTGAACTGGTTTTCAAAGGTGGTCTTTTCCTTAAAGGGCAAGTGGAAGATATTAATTGGCTTCCGCAGTAAAACAGACTTGGTTCTTGTTCATTATTGAGGCTTCCCCTGAGACGTTTTAAAAAATGAAAGTGAAATAAAACAACCTTTTACAAACCCAAGGCTTTGCTGCTTAAGGCGACCGGTAGCATGGTCTCTGTTTCCTGTACTATTCAGTGTTTGCACATCCATTATTCCAGCTGCCCTCATCCTTGGAAGGAGCCAGATTCAGTTCCGTTACTACCCCATATGACTTGGGCACATGACTTCAGTTCCCCCACTTAAACAAGAGATGACAACACTCACTGCAGGGAGCTGTGATGGAAAGGAAAGGAAATCAAGCATGTGCAACGGCCAACATGGCACCGACGCGTAGCGGGTGCTGCCTCGTTAGGAGTTTCCATCCCTTCCTCAGATGAAGATCCTACAATTCAGGAATTAGCTGGAAGATTTGCAATTGCCAGGAAAATTCAGTAGCAGCATACTTTCCCAGTTCGGGGACACGAAAGTCTCCTCGAGACTCGAAAGCATTTTATTGAGGACACACTAACAGGTGCCTCTTCCTTTTGTATAAATACAATTTAGTGACATTAACCCAGCCGGAAAATTACCCTTAAGCCATGCACATTAGATGTAGTGTTGTCTAAAATGATCTACTCTAAAACTCTTCAAGGTGTATTTTATGTTAAAACTAAAGTAATGAAACCCATTGCCTACCTTTTAAAAGACTCTGGCTCTCTGAGGACTTTACCTCAAGAAACTGAGCATACTCAATAATGCACTGGTTCTCTCTTTTCACCTCACAGAGTAAAGACCACAGAAACAGGAAGCCTGCTGACTGAGAACCTATCCAGAAGGAGCTGAGGTAACACTGCATGAACCAAACTACCACCTAGCATAGAATGATGACCTGACCAGCATCTCCAGGTCCCCAGAGGAACGTATGTCCATAGGGAAAAGATAGTCCACCTGGTTTTGTTGCCCTTCATCCAACTGGAAGCTGTTTGCTTCCACCCGTGGTTCTCAACCCTGGCTTAACATCAGATTACCTGGAGAGCTTTAAAATTTACTGATGCCCAAGCTCTTCTCCCAAAAGTCTCGGAAGCAATCTATTATTTTAAGGTGGAGCCCAAACATCAGTATGATACTAATGCGTAGCCAGGTTGAGAAACGCCAGCTTAGGTGTCAAGTTTTGAGAATAAGTCAGTGTGTACTTAGGTGTTAAGGAACACCTGAGGCAGCTGGAAGGATCTGGTCTTTGCATGCAGGAGTTTCCAGCCCTTGGCCACATGCTAACTAAGATCTGTGGCAAGAAGTGAACCATGAAAATCTACTTTGGAGAGAGGTGGGGTGGTATCGCGAGAGAAGTGTGGGTTTGGGACAGCACATAACTGGGTTAAGCTATTACTAGCTGTACCATTCTAAGGAGATAAACGATTCTGGGACTCAGGTATTTTTTGTCTGTTTGTTTTAGCTTTTCTGTAAAATAGGAAGAATAGTAACGGCCTTGCAAGGTGCCAAGAGGATTTTAAAGGGGATGTAAATGAGAATGTATATACAGTACTTTGTAACCTTGAAGACCCCCAGTATGTCGTAGATATTTGATATGTGGCTACCATTACTCTTATGTAGCACAG
The DNA here is from genome assembly GCA_030068075.1 of Paguma larvata. Classification (NCBI taxonomy): domain Eukaryota; kingdom Metazoa; phylum Chordata; class Mammalia; order Carnivora; family Viverridae; genus Paguma; species Paguma larvata. The sequence continues at coordinate 58,822,246 of CM057834.1, forward strand.
GGGATGAAGTGTCAACACTGAGGGCCTTTTAATGGTGCCCTCCCTGATGGATTTCTTATGGTAGTGTAGAAAAGTCATAGAATTCCCCACACGACTGGATGTTACTACATGAAAGACCTTACTAAACAACGAAGAGATTGACTTAATGAATTTATTTGTGAACATTTGGCAGAGAACATGCCATTCTGATTCAAAAAAGACTATCTAAAAGGTGCATGTATATATACATATATGGAAATCTGTATCAGCTACCTGAGGGAACCGCTTTGCTGAAACTTAGTGCCATTCTAAGCAAAGCAAAGGCATCTAGCCCACGTTCTAAACTACTTATACAATGTACAAACACGCATGTTTGTGCAATCACTTTGGGCAACGCCTAACCATGAGCTGGAAATCCCGGCTGGGAAGGGGAGTGTGGTTTAGACGACCAACCATGATGGAAGAAGTTTCAGTCCCTGATTTCTAATCTTGATGTAATTAGGAAAATCACAAGGGCACTTTTGATTCTTAAGACTCTGCATTTATTATGCTGAGGCATAACAATTCTTCAAGTCACCTTCATCGGAAGCCATTCTTAAACCACTGACGCTCTGGTCTTTTACATGCTTCCTTATGCTTTACCCTGCAGATCATCAATCCTGGCTACAAACCGCATGGGGATAGGGACAAGGTGTCATGCACACTTGCATCCCCAGAACCTAATCACAGAACTGGTAACAGTTGGTGCTAAGACATATTTAACGAGACTCTGCATCACACTCAGTAGCCTTCATAAATCTCCCATATGCTAAAGAATAAATGAATCGCTTAGAAAACACACCAGCTGGCCAAGTTGATTGGAATCTATGGACCCTGATAGTTCCCCCTTGCTTCAGCAATATCCCCCTTGATATCTAGATTTGCTGCCCATATTTGCTCCAAGAAGGGTGTCATGTCAGCAAGTTCGTTCATTTTGAAGTCTCAGGTCTGAAGCCTGAACACATTTGCTTTACACAAACGCTACAACCTCAGCCCATTTCTACACTACAGTATGGAGAGGCACTGAGGCATGGTTTTCAAACCCCTCTCCTTCTGACAAAGAGGTGAAAAGGAGGAGCAGTTAAGTAAAGCAGGAAGACAAGCTCTCTTCTTATTCAAACAACGGCTGGTTATTAAATGCACTGCCGCCTGATGATTTAATGATTCATGGTTTAATTTAATAAAATCATTATTTTAATTAATAAAAAAAAAAGAATAAGAAAGTCCTCCCTCAAGGAGGGATCATCTTCAATTCAGTTACTTGTTTTCGTTTTGTTTGCCCCGGCAGGTCCAATACTTGTGAGCCATGCTGTTTCAAAGGGGAAAAATATTTTGGAGAAAAGCTAAGTCTTTTCCTTGAGTTTTCCCCATCGATGTGTGTGGTTTTCCACATGCACATATGAAATGGGAAGCGTAAGGCTCAGGCAGTGGCTCTGCCCTGTGTTCATACCAACAAGGACCTGTGCCTGAAGAAGACTGCAAGAGCTAAATTTCGCCAGCGTTCTAGAGCTCTGAAGTGCTAAATCAAAATACGACAAATGAGCTTTGATCTAGACCATTGCAAGAATGACAACTGCCATCGAGATGAAAGTGAACTGAACTCGAGATAAAAGAATTACAAAGAGAGCACTCACAGAGCACAAGTGTGCAAGAAAGAGAGGCGGCTACAGAATGGACTATTTGACATCTGTCTTTACCCACCAGCAATGAAACTCAAGCAAAAAGCTTAGGCTTGCCTTGCCTTGCTGCCTGCTAACTTTGGGCAAGCTATTTACCCGATTATGCCTCGGTTTCCTGATTTGTGAAGTGGAGATAACAGTACCTTCCCTAGAGGGTTGTTGTAAGGATTAAGCGAAGTAATACATGTTAAGAATCTAGCATTGTCTCTGATATTTAATAGATGTGCAATACATATCAAAATATTTATTGTTAAAAACCTGTCTTAGGGAGATCGGAAGTTATTTTTTGAAGTTTACCACTCAATAACTTATAACACACACAGTGTTTTGTCCTGGTTTAAAAAAAAAAAAAAAAGCATAAACTTCCTAAAATGTCTTCAGACCTCAGAGCTGGTCAGTTCTCTTCTGAGGAATCCTCTGGATGGACGTTTTATCCGTAGTCCCCTAGAATAGGACACAGACAATGTCATTGCAAGCCAGCTGGCATCCCAACACACACACTCTTTCTACGTCAGGCACGGAGATTAGAAGCTGAGCCGCGTCTACTGCCAACACTACCGTGCATGCCAGCCGCTGCAAACACAGAGAAGCAATCAGCTATCTGCATCAGCGCATGGGGACAGTACTGTACCTTTCCATCTAGGGACTGCTTCAGGAGAGCGATGGGACTGAGGCGCCCTGGGGAATCTGCTCAGGAGGAAGTCACTGACTAATCTCCGGCATGGAAGCTCCGGGCCGCTCCTCCAGTGGGAGCCAACATCTCCTCAGCTCTCCATCATTTACAGCCCACTGTGGAGCCTGACTGGGTTCACAGACCTCATGGTCGAAGCTGGCTCCAGAAAAAAATCGGCTGCAGGTGCTATTACTTTACGACATAGGAGTCGCTTTGTGATAGGTGTGCAAAGAATCAAGGTGGTGTCCCCAGAAGAGTTTCCTGGTGCTAGAGCCTTAGGAAGACTCCTTAGGTAATTTTGGAAACCACAACAGCAGTTCCTTAAAGAAGTGGTCTCTGGTGGCTTCTGGACTGATGCATGTTACCGGAGGAACTTTCTTCATATCTGAATCCTCATATCCCAACACCCCTCTCTCCCAATACATTAGAAAGGGAAAACATCAAATTTCTCTGAAATATATGTAAAATCAAGTTTTACATGGATGAAACCAAACAAAACTGTCTTGGAAGACAAGCATAGGTTTTTCACTTTAAAATTTTTTAATATAGAATACTTTGAGCAGACAAAAAAGTATAGATAATGGTATCAAATTCCTACGTATTCTCAATACAATTTAATCTTCACATTTTGCATATAAGTTCAAAAATTTATTTATTTTTAAAAGTTTATTTATTTTGAGGGGGGGGGCAAAGAGAGAGGGAGAGAGAGAATCCCAAGCAGGCTCAGCTCTGCCAACACAGAGCCCAACGTGGGGCTTGATTCACAAACCGAACCATGAGATCATGACCTGTGCCAAAATCAAGAGTCAGACACTTAACAAACCGAGCCACTCAGGCGCCGCAGTTCAAAAATTTATTTCAAGAGATTAAATATCACAACTAGAGTTGAAGTACCTAGTATACTCTTCCATGGTACGTCTCTCCCCTCCCCACACACAAAAAGCTTCATGTAGAATTTGGTATTTATTAGCCCTGTGCATATATTCACTCGATTACTGAATTTGTTTGCATCTATTAAGTATCTAATATTTTAGCTTGTTTTAAAAGATAATAGCAATTGTATTAGATGGTATATGCCTGGTTGCAACTTGTTTTTCTTGTTTGACATTATGTTAAGTATAATGGAAAACAACCATCAAGAGGAGAATAATTAAATATCTTGTGACTCATTTATATAATTGACAGCCATACAGATGTTAAAATGGAAGTTTTTCCAAGAATTAGCTTTATATTTACACAGAATTTCTTTTGTCGTATGTTAGCAAACTTTTTGTGGGTTTTTTTTTTTAAGTGCGCACTTAAAAGCAGGATAGAGCTGGATTTTGTTTTCCTTATATAATCAGATAATCTCTTGCATTTTAATACCAGAGTTTAAGCCATTTGCAATTATTGTTATTACCGACATTTTTGGACTTGATTCTACTACCTAATGTTGATTTTGTTTTAGATTTGATTCTACCAGCTAATTTTTAATCATTTTTTATTCCTTGCTTCCTTTTCTGCCTTCTTTTATTTGTACATTTTTATATTCCCCTTTTTTGTTGTTGTTCAGTTCCCAATTTAGATCTTATAGGCTGCATCTCAATTATTTTACTGATGATACTTTGTGTTGAAAAGTTACAAAATTACAAAGTTCTGCCTAAAGACAAAATAGGTCTTAGCAGTCCTTAACTTTCTACTGAATAAACCTCCTTTTATCCATAGATTCTGTTTCCCATTTTAACACAAAAGTTGGACATTATTTTGGTCACTAGTTACTCACATTTACCAATATATTGTGTGTACACAATTTATTCTTGTATCTCACATCTTGCTTTGGGTTCATTTTTCTTCTTGTTGAAGTATATCCCTTAATCTTTCTTTTAACAAAGCTGTGACTGAAAAATCATGTCACTGTATATCTGAAAATGTTTTTACTTTGCCTTCACTCATAACTAATAATTGAGCTATTTTAGCTGTTATATGTTGGTTTATTTTCCCACAACACATGGTAGATACATTTTCATTGTCCTCTAGCAGCTACTACTACAGATGCAAATTTTGCCCCTAGTTGGTTGTCATTTTATTATAGGCAACCTGCTTGCAGCCTCCTTGAATATATAACCAGCTTTTCATGGCAATTAAGATTTCTATTCTTTTTTTTTTTTTTGAATGTTTGTTTATCTTTGAGAGACTTTTTTAGAAAAGTGTCTAGAGACAGAGAATGAGGAAGTGAGAGGCAACGAGATAGGGAGACACAGAATCCAAAGCAGGCTCTAGACTCTGAGCTGTCAGCACAGAGCCCGATGCAGGGCTCAAACCCACAGACTGTGAGATCATGACCTGAGCCGAGGTCGGACGCTCCACCGACTGAGCCACCCAGGCGCCCCAAAGATTTTCTATTCTTGAGGCAATTTTGGGCAATCTCACACAATATCTTTAGATACACATTTGGTTTTATTTAAGTATGGCAACTAAGGTGCATTTTCCACCGAAGTTGAAACTTTCAACCTATTTAACTATCTTCCGTGCTCTTTCAATTTTTATTGAGATACAATTCATATACCACAAAATTCATCATTCAAAGTGTATAGTTCAGTTAGCATATTCACAAGGTTGTGCAGCCAATATCAATATCTAATTCTAAAACATTTCTATCACTACTAAAAGAAATCCCATGCTCCTGAGAATTCACTCCCCATTTTTCTCTCTCTCCAAGTTTCTAGCAATCCCTTATCTCCTTTCTCTTTCTTTGGAAGAGTAAGTTCTTTCTAAGCTCACTCTGAATATCTCACATAAACAGAATCATATAACGTGTAGCCTTTTGCTCTCTGGCACACTAGCAATTTCACTTCTTTCTTTCACTTAGCAAAATATTTCTAAGGTTAATCCCTGTTGTAGAAGGTATCAATACTTCAATCCTTTAGTATGGCCCAATAATAATCTATTGTATGGATATACGGCATTTGGAATTTTTTAAATTTTTATTTATTTTTGAGAAAGAGAGAGAGACAGAGTGCAAGTAGGGAGGAGCAGAGAGAGCGGTAGACACAGAATCCGAAGCAGGCTCCATGTTATGAGCTGTTAGCATGGATCCCGACACGAGGCTTGAACTCACAACTGTGAGATGACGACCCGAGCCCAAGTCGGATGCTTAACCAACTGAGCCACCAGGGTCCCCAACATCTGGTTTACATATTCATCACTTGATGAACATTTAGATTCTCTCCACTTTTATCTATTATGAATAATAATGCTGTGAATATTTGTGAACAAGTTTTTGTGTAAACATATCTTTTCAGTTCTCTTGGGAATACACGTAGGTATGGAATCGCTGTGTCATACGGTCACTGTATGTTTAACTTTTTGAGAAACTACCAAACTGTTTTCCAAAGTGGCTGTGCCATGTTACATTCCCACCAGCAATGTACAAGGATGGTAATTTCTCCTCCTCATCAACGCTTGCTATTATTGTTGCAATTTTGGTCCACGTACAGTAGTATCTCACTGTGGTTTGATTTGCATTCATCTAATGACTGATGATGTTGAGCATCTCTTCATGTTCCATTTGCATATCCTTTTTGGAAAAATGCTTATTTAAATCCTCTGTCCTCTGATTAATTGGGTTATTTATCTTTTTTTTTTTGTTGCGTTGTAAAAATTCTTTACATATTCTGGATACTGGACCCTATCAGATACATGATTTTCAAATTTGTTTTTCCATTCTGTAGATTTTTCTTTCCACTTTTTTAATAGTGTCCCTGGAAGCACAAAAGTTTTTGGTTTGAAAGAAGCTGTATTATGTATTTTTTTTCTTTGGGTTTTAGGTGTCATATCTAAGAAACCACTGCCTAATCCAAGGTCATAAAGATTTATCCCTATATCTTCTTCTGAAAGTCTTATGGTTCATGTCCTTTCACTTTTGATACTGTGTTTGGTATCAAGTCCTAAGGACTAACTTCCAACATTAATTCTCTTTTCATCTGTGTTCCGAATTGAGTTTTTCTTTCTCTTTTTAAATTCCAGTGACTATATGTTTGTTCGCTTTTTTAAATTTCAGATTCTGAATTGCTTCTTTTGCATATCTCTGTTATTTTTTTCCCCACACAATTTTATTTTATTGTTTTTCAAGGATTATTATCCCTCTGTTTGGCTCTTTGAGTATTCTTAAAAATGTTATTTTATTTTATTTTATTTTATTTTATTTTATTTTATTTTATTTTATTTTATTTTATTAGAGATGGGGGGAGGGACACACACACAGAGAGAGAGAGAGAGAGAGAGAGAGAGAGGGAGAGAATTTTAAGCAGGCTCCACGCCCAGTGCACAGCCTAACATGGGGTTCAGTCCCAGGACCCTGGGATCATGACCTGAGCCAAAATCGAGTTGGATGCTCAACCAACTGAGCCACCCAAGCATCCTTAAACATGGTGTCTTAAAGTGCTTGACAGTTTACACAAAGAGTTTGTGGTAGAGGCATTTGAGGGAGGCTACATGTGGTATTCCCGAGGTAGGATGAAGCAGTGGGCTGGCCACTGTAACGAGTGAGGTGAATGTCTGCTGGACACTGCATGGTTAATTATGTGAAATGTTTTGAGAACTCCACTTCTGACCACGTGGAATTGTCAGAACTCAGAGCCCACAACACACAATTTAAGACAGTTCAAACTGCCAAAGGAAGGCCAAAGACAAGGTGGCTGCAACCTGACTCATAAGCCTCGGAAAGCTAGCAGGCCAGCAACAGGCCCCCAGCACAGCAGGTGGGAAGCGGGTCAGCTCTGCACGTTATTGGAAATGTCCAGAATGATGTCAGAGATGCCATGTGACTCAGGAATGATATAACCTCACAGAGAAAAGCAAACATCATCATAACACACTGGAGTTGCTTGATTTGGAGCTGTTTCCCCCCTAATGTCTATAGTCCTAAAAGCACCAAAACTACGAGCAGGAACAAGATGAAAGAGGCTTCCAGAAACTACTGAGAAAGAAAGTTAGTACAGTTAGTGCAAATTCAGATTTGAAAATGAGTCTTTTTCTGAAGGCAGTTGTTTTCTCTATAGTCATAAATGAAACTGGACAGTTCTCACTCACACACCCATATACACAAGTGTCCTTGTCATCTTGCAAGGCACTGGGATAGTGCCTTTTCCACTCTTGGGAAAACCACCTATCAATGAGTAAAGGCATTTACAAGCAAATCATTGTAAGTCAGTATTAATTCTACCTAGATAATTTGGAAGGACCACCAAGAGCAATTATCCAGGAGGAGAAAAAGGTAGAGTGTTCCAGGCAGAGTGATGATGGAAAGAAAGTTCAAGGGCTACTCAGTGGACACTGCGTCCAGTTTTTGGACTGTGATAGGGAAGCTACAGAAGTTGAGGTTGAAAAAAGCAAATATATATGGATTATATTTCATCCAATCTAAGATGCCACTGGTTGTAAAGTGAACTATTATTTCATGTACGACCAAGAAAAAATGCTGCTCATGAAATTATAACATGGCATTGATTGCAAAACATCCCTATTGGAGAAAGGCTAAAGTGCAAGGCAGTGCACCACTCGGAGGGGATGAAATTTGGCAATTCCCAAAAGAGTAAATGTAAAGGATAAATTAACATCGGAAAACAGATTCTTTTTTTTATAAGGAAAATAAATACAAAGTAAATGTGAATATAATTTCTTTCTAATCAAATTGATAAAGTATTGATACTAACATTAGCAAGAGCATGGTAAAAGGCAAACTCACCGCTGGAAGTATAAAATATTACCTTTCTGAAAATCACTTTGACAATAATATGTCAGGAATCTAAATATGTACATATTCTTTGAGCTAGTAATCCTACCTAAAGAATCAATCCTAAATCCACACTTACAGACTCAGAAGATTTAGGTACAAGAATGTGAGATATTTATAATAACAAAACTAACATAAAAGCCAAATTTATCAATGAATATGTAAATAAAATTGTGGTATAATATGAAATATAAGTCAGTCACTGAAATATTCAATATTTAATAACATGGGTGAAATATAATGTAATAGTAAATTTTAAAAGGGAAGAAACAAAATTCCATGTAGAATATAATTCAAATCTAGGGGTAAAAGTACCTCATAAGGACTGGAAAGAGGGGCAATGTTGGTTAGCGCTAAGTGCTAGCATTATTGACGTTTTTCCTCCTTATAATTTTTATTATTTTTCAAATTTTCCAATGTCCATATCTACCTTTTATGACCTCTCCTTCCTCCCAAACGTGTTCTTCCAAATTTTACATGTAAAAATTAAACTGTGCTAGAGAAAGTAAGCCTATGCATGGAGACGGAATGACCAATGGGTGCCCCTCGTGTTACATAGTAATTACACAGGATCATCATGCATGCTCCCTTCTCTGGTTAGATGGTATCCAATATAGAGCAGACATGACTTTTTGATTTCTCACTAGTACATATTAGCTGTGGGTCAGTATTGTGCTAGATTTTCAAGTGTTATTTCTAATCCTTATCATCATGCAGAGAGACAAGAAATGGAGTTCCAAGAAGCTGAATAAGTGTAGTGAGTTTGTACAATTTGAACAAGGCAAGGTTGGGATTCGAACCCAAGCGTCTCACAAAGGCTCACCCTCCCTTCCCTGTACCATTCGTCTCTCAAAGAAGTTCTTCCATAGCATGTCCAGATGAACATCAAGGAAGAACAACATTCTACTCTTTCCATCAGTGAGCAGGAAAGATCGTAAACCAAATACATGTACACAATGAGAATTCCTGAAGGAACTTTACGAATGTTGACGACAGAGGCAAAGCTCTCTGCTAATGTGGGGTGGACTAGATAGATATGGGGCCAGATTCTCAGTTTATCAACCATCCAAATTAACTCCTGAGAAACCAGTCCTTTCTGGTCCCTGTGATCGCTAAGGTTATGGTGCAGTGCCATCGACCTACCTGGCAAGGTAAGGCGACTTGCAGAGCTAGTGCTTGGGGCTGGCGAGCCGTGGGAGCGCTTCTTGGTGCCTGGAAAGAGGAAAAACGGGATAAGGAAAAGTAGGATTGTGGACAGACTTGTCGGACAGGTAAACGCTCATCTAACACATTACCAAATAATCCAAACATCTGGGTCTGAAAACAACGTTTAGGAGAAGGTTGGGTGGCGTTGTGGGAGCAGCACGTATTCCTTGGTCCACAAGAGCCAGGGCATAGCCTTTACCTCAGTGTGTGTGATGGTTCTCGGTCTCCTGGTTGACAGGTCGGTGTGCTGGGGACCAACACACCACAGAGCAGGGTTGCACGTTAGAACCACTAGGGAAGTTTTCTAAAACTTTCCTAAGTTGCCTGAACGCCACCCCCAGAGATTCTGTTTTCACCGTACTAGGGTGGAACATGGACATCAGTATTTTTAAGTCCTCCAGATGATTTTATGTGCATCCAGGGTGGAGAACTGCTACTGCGGAAGGGAAAATTCTAGATTTAGAATCAAGGAATCAGGGGTTTGTCCCCAGAGATTTTAGAGGCGATTGAACCTCAAACAATTAACTTGATTTTTTCTGAAGCTCAGGTCTTCATCTGCAAAATGAGGGAAATAACAGTGACATCAAAGTGTTCTGGCGAGAATGAAAGGGACCACGGTGTGTGTGGGTGTGCAGGAGACCATACCAATGCTCGATTAGTGGGCTCCGTGAGCTCCCTACAGCTGGCATCAAAACTCCCACTAGGATGGGGCACCTGGGTGGCTCAGTCAGTTAAGCATCAGACTCTTGATTTCGGCTCAGGTCATGATCTCATGGGTTTGTGGTTCGAGCCCCGCATCAGGTCCTGAGCTGACAGTGCAGAGCTTGCTTGGGAATCTCTCTCTCTCTGACCCTTCCCTGCTCCCCTACTCTCTCTCTCTCTCTCTCAAAATAAATAAATAAACAACAACAACAAAACCTCCCACTGGGAAATGGAGGTTCACATGAACCAGTTCATGGGCCACGAGGGAATGACGAGGCAGACCCCAGAATGAGGATCAGGAAGGAGAGAGAAAACAAAGGGAGGGCTGAGTTGTTGTGCAAAAGAACATTTACATAAACATATAAATATGTGTGTGTATGAGTGTATACACACGTGTATTTATACATTTTACTATATATATACATATGCACACAGACATGCATGGATATGCACATTCACATATGTTGTACATATAAATGTTATTTATTCGCTCATTCATTTCTTTCTTTATTTTGTCATCCAGAGTGGGGCAAAAGAGGCCCGGACGTCAGAATCCAGCAACATGCCAGATGCCTGTAGTCTGAGCTGGCAGATGTGCAGAGAGAATTCTTAAACAGAAGATATACATGATTCATTGCTGTTTCTGTTACAAGTCCCCTGAACCTACTCCAACCTTTCGTAAAGTCTACTTTACACACAGACGCCTGGTGTGTACGAGGTTGTGTTAATTGAGAAATCGCTGTCTGAGTCAACACAGTTGACTTCTCAGCAGAGGAAGCAGGAACTTGGGGCAGGAAGTGAGCGGGGAAACTTTCCCCACCCGAGAATCGCAGGTGAGATGTGGAGGAATCCACTTGGGATGGTGTCTGAGACAGTTTTATTTTAGTCTTAATGAACAGGGTACCACCCTTGACATTCTGTGTTATTGTCAATTATTATTATTACTTGCAGTGGTAGGGGTAGTAGCATTAATAGGAGGAGGAGGAGCAACAGTAAAAATAGAACACACAAAATGAATCCAAACACCTCAGAGCCACAGAAGCGGTTACTCTGCAGGAGGTGAGAGAAGCAACATCTGGAAGAACTTCATGTCCCCGTTGTTCAGGTCTCATGTACGCCCTGAACACCAGAGTTGGCAGGGAACTCAGAGGGACCAACCCTGGCTACGAGGGTGATTCAGAACTCCCTGAGGTGATTTTTATAATCACCGGGCATCCAGGGCCCTTTCCTGAGCCTACAAAAGTGAAATAAATACCCAGGGAATGGAGCAAGAGGTTCGCAAGTCACCAAGTTGCCCAGGCGGCTCTAACGACCTCGGTAGCATGAGGCGTCTCAGATACCCCAAGGCGAAAAGATTCACCCAAAGTGATACGCCGGGCCAGGGCCGGGGCTGCCTCGTTGCACAACACCAGGAGGTCGCATTCGCAGTGTATCCTGCACAAAGAATGGTGGGCCTGTGGTGTAGCGAGTCAGCCCTGATCCGAGGTACTGCCAGGATGCATATCCATGCCTCTGACCTTCTCGTCCAGAGCCACTTCTCTGATCCACCAGAAATGCCTCTGTGTCCCTCTGAATCTGCATCTGCACCTGGACGCTGAGGACTCAGAGCATTTATCCCTCCACTCGCAAACCGCCTTACTTGTCTCACTGCCCCTCCACGACAGGGCTCACAACAGCGGCATGTCATCCGGGCTGTAGGAGAGGGCTGTCCTGTGCGTAGTAGGATGTTTAGCAGCATCCCTGGCCTCTACCACTAGGTGTCAGTAGCACCTCCCCGCAGTGATCATCAAAAATGTCCTCCTGACAATGACCAACGTTCCCTAGGAGCAAAATTGCCCTCCGTTGAGAACCATTGCTTTAGGATGGAGGCTGGGTTCAGGTTTTTTATTCGGAGTGGTTTCACAATGTGACCGCCTGGTCATCAGTAATAGTCACTGTGGCACAGCAAGTGGTTACTGTGTTCTAGCCGCCATATCAGCTGTAAATAATTATATGTCCGTTAGTCATCTCTTCCGATACTAACTCTCTGATGATAAAGTAAGTCCCCTTTTATGGAATTTGGAGACAAAAGGAGTTTAAGTCATTTGCACAAAGCTACCGTGTGAGGCAATACTTAACTCAAGATCCTTCGGAGTTCAAATCTAGAGAAACTTTTCCCTGTGACTCTTGCTGTTTTTTTGACTGACCCATTACCCAGGCTCCCTTCAAGGGCAGTCATACTAAACTTGCCGAAGCATAAGAAAAACCGAAACAACTATTTTAACAAAAAGGAAAAACAAAACCAGATTTTCAGGCCCAAACCAAGCACTGGTGAGCCAGCATTTCCAGAAGGGCCTGGAAGTTTCACAACTACCCCCAGGTGATTCTGATCATTATGCAGGCTTGGAAAACTCTGTGTGATAGAAATTTCCTTGTTCTCATTTCGCTACTGGAAAATCCAGCACTCTGCTTTCCATGGATACTCTTGTGAGCTTGAGAGATCGAACATAATGTTGCCTGTGCAAGCCCTTGAAAACCTGCAAGGCACTGAATGACCAGCCTTCACTGTTATTACCTGTAGAAACATTCGCTAGTACCAGGTAATTTCATACAAATGCTTGGTGCATTTAAAAGAAATCACTTGGTGTGATTTTGTTTTTAAACCCCTGCAGTTTGATGGCTTTTCCTTGGGGCAGCTTTTCATGCCCCTGGTACGTTCTTTGCAGACACTGAGTGAGATGGGGACCTCTGGGAGCCTTGGGTCAGTGGGAAAGTATAACTGCAAGCCCTCTAGACATGAAGTTATTTTTTCTGTGTGCTGGATGAAATGCCCAATATACCAGGAAAAGAGAGAAATCACCCACGTCTCTCCTCATCGTAAGTCACAAACAGGTAGCAGGTGGAAACACATAAAATAAACCTTTTTGTGATTTCTCCAGCCCTGTAGATGGCATCATGGACCACTGCGGGTGCTTAGGTTCTGAGTCGACCTCCCCATGGACTGGGCTTGTGTTCCTGAAATCATTTTCCGTTCCACAGTCACCAAATTACCTATCGCTTTACTCAACATTCCATTTGTGGGAATGATACTCAACTTGCGTAAGTTTCATTTTCTAAAATCCTACCCCTCCTTTGCTCCAACTGCCAGAGAAAACGCCAGAAACTGCGCTGGAAGTCCTAGGTCTAGATCAGCTTCTAGATCATGCCCTACTGTTCCACGCCAGCACAACGCCTCGGGACACACAAAACTCTCTCTAGGATGTATCGTAGAAACCTACTTGGGGATGCTGCTCTGTGAGCGGTTCAGAATTCGCTGTCAGAGCTTTTCCATTCTGGCCACACAATGGGATCACCTGGGGACTTGTAAAGGAAATATGCTCATACCCAGGCACTTCCCCGTTTAGTCGGTCTCGGGTGGCGCCCAGGCATGGGCATTTTTCAAGTTCCCAGCTGAGCCCGCTCTGTAGCCAGGAATGAGAAACACACACTCAGTGAATACCTATAGAAGATATTTCTTTCAGCCAGCAGGCAAAGCGTTCTTTTCTCTGAACGACTGGTGTGCTTTATCCTCATGGATGATGGGAATCTTGGAAATGGTTTCTTTTCCCTTTTATTTAGGTTTCCAGGAAACTCAGATCCAACTTATGACATAATGCTGGGAACTGGGAAGGCCTCTTCAGCCTGCATGACTGCCTACTAACATTTGTCCTGGTGTGCTCTGTCTACACGAGCTACTTTTTTTTTTGCCTCTGGTTTTATTTTGCTTTCTCAATGTCTTGAAAACACATTGATTAAATTTCTGATTTTACAATTAAGTAGGTAAAATGAAAACACGAATAAACAACCACATCAGGGCTGATGTCGCCAAGTTTTATGTTCCTCATCTCTAAAAATTTAAAAACATCGATTTTAAGATAGAATTGTGGGGATCAAGTAATGGTACCCAGGTGGAAGTGCTTAGCAAACTGCAGCGTGATGTAGTGTTTATTATTATATTCGAAAGAAAGGGGTGTGCGTGTGTGTGTGTGTGTGTGTGTGTGTGTGTAAAGTAGCTAATATGTCGTCTTTGGAAGATAAGCACTTTAAGGTCACAGATTACATTGTCCTTGACCCACAGCATGTGAATGTTCAAAGAGTAAACAACCCAATCAGTCAGCTCTGGGGCAGAAATGTCATCACTGCAGCTCGTGCGACTGGAAGGATCTTTTGACAAAGGAATAGCTTTCAGATATTTCAAATTAATGTCCTTTGTTGATTCAGCTAAAGGGCAAGAATCCATTTCATCAAGAGTCTGGAGAAGGAGACACTGATGGAAGTGACATCCATCCTTGGGGGCAGATACACACACCTAAGGCTCAGGACAAGAGGCTAGCAATAAACCCCAGCGATATGCGGCTTGAGGTTGAACAAATAATTCCCTTTCTGCAAAATAGGGTGAGCACAGCCAAGCCCACTGGGAAAGGGTGTTTTAAGAGCCCCTGAGATCAAGAGTCATCATTAGTAATGCTGCGGCAATAGCAATGTTGTTACAACACAAGTAGATGGAGCCCGCGGGCAGAGGTGGGTGCCGAAAGATGGAAGTAGGAAAAGCATCTATCAACCTACAGGGCATTTTCAATGCCCTTCTGTTACCATTTTACAATGTCTGCCTTTGTGATACGCACAACCTCTGACCTCTATTGCTAAGCACATCCACCAACACTGTCTCCGGTGTATCACCCGGGATGCGGCAGAAGGCAACAAGTCGTTGCCCGATGCCTCAGAATAGATCACCATTTTTGCTTCTTCCTGTCCTTGACAAAAGCCTCAAGAGAAGTCCACGTTCTGCTCAGGGCTGTGGCATCCCTGAAGGACTCTGCATTGCTTCAAACCCACCCCTACCTCCCAAAGAGTTGTTTTCCAGTAGCATATACATTAGAGCTGCATAGTCACAGTTTAATAACATTTTTTCCTCCCCCAAACAACCACCATCAGTCCAATGCCTGCTTTGTAACTTGATCTCTGTTCATCACCAAGAACAATGCCCAAAAGCACAAGAGCTACTCAGATACGCAACACTGTATGCTATTTAAATATGGCTGTTTTAATATTTGAATATGCCTTGGAATTGAGCCTGCAAGTGACGAGTCTAACAAATGTTCATAACCCTTGACCCAGTAACTACATATCTAGGAATTCATCCAATGCAGATATTCAAAAATACAATAAAGCCTATGTACAAAGAACTCCATTGCTACGTTATTTACGGTTGCAAAATAACATAAAAGATAAAATAAAAACATGTAACTCAATTCTCCAACAGCAGAGAGCTGGTTAAGTAAACTGTTTCAAGCCATGAAATGAAATATTATGTTGCTACTTAAATTACATTAGTAAAGAGGTTTTTATTTTTTTTTAATTTTTTTAACGTTTATTTATTTTTGAGAGACATAGAGACAGAGCATGAGTAGGGGAAGGGCAGAGAGAGAGCAGGAGACACAGAATCCGAAGCAGGCTCCAGACTCTGAGCTGTCAGCACAGAGCTCGACGTGGGGCTCGAATTCACAGACCATGAGATCATGGCCTGAGCTGAAGTCAGCCACTTAACCAGCCCACCCGGCCGCCCCCCGCTTAACCCAGGCGCCCCCCACCTTTTTTTTTTAAATGGGACAATGCTGATAATCCAATGTGATGTGAACAAGCCGTAACACAAAAGTAAACACACGGCACTCTATGGCCTCTTTTGGGTAAAACGCTTAGGAAAAACTAGAAGGAAATGAGGAAAGAAGTGACAGTGAATACTTGTCGGATAGGGCATTACAAGTGAATTTAATTTCATTATACTTTTCTATATTTTTTAAAATGAGTAAATTCTGCTTTTGCTTTCAGTAAAAAAAAATTTTAAATATGTTTCAACGCACAGCCAACACAGCCACTTTGGATGAACACCACAACCTCCTTTGTTAAAGTAATAACCCAGGTGAGTTGCCATGCAGGAACAATACATGGAGGTGGCCCAGATGAGACAGTGGTGTCTGTGTAATATCCTCACCACCAGGGAAGTCTCTCTCAGTGGCTGGTTTGAAGGAGGCAGGCTCAGTGCCATCCCGTATGTAAACCACTAGTGTGCCCACAAACAGGGGTAACGACTATTCCCTAGTCAGACTCCTGATGTTCATTGCTGGGGAGAAAGAAAATATTGCCAGGTAGGCCTTTCAAGAGAAAAGAAAAGAGAAGAAAAAGTCTGGAATTTGAAAACTGGCATCACGGGATTGTAAAGCCACGCCATAGTCCGGAAGAAAACTGAACATATGGAAGCCAGCTTAATTCCCGAAGCTGACGTTTCTTATGCCTTATAGTTTCAGAAAACCTATTCACCTCACCCCTCAGAAAAGATTATGAGACATGTTGCACCGTGTATATCTTCCAATGTGCAGGCTCAGGCCCTTGGTACCTAGGTGCTATGTGGTGTTGGGAGGAACACAAAAGAGACAGATGACTGAGTGAGTTTGGACAGCCCCGTATCTGAGACAGAACACAGATGACAACAAAAAAACATTAAAAGAAAGAAAAAACCGCATCTCATTTTTCAAATTCCAACCGA
The DNA here is from genome assembly GCA_030068075.1 of Paguma larvata. Taxonomy (NCBI): domain Eukaryota; kingdom Metazoa; phylum Chordata; class Mammalia; order Carnivora; family Viverridae; genus Paguma; species Paguma larvata. The sequence goes on from CM057834.1 coordinate 58,838,859, forward strand.
GAGATGAACTCATTGTTTTTATTTGGTAATCAGAAGAACATACAATACTTATTCATTACTAGATGATGGGGGGAAATTATACATTGACAGACTGTCGGCCTCTATGAAATAAAGATTTACAATACACAAATCTTTAATTTCTCGAGAGCAGTTTAGCATTTCTGTTTTACATGAATCTTTATGAATTATTTTTGCATTTGGAGATGTGCTGCTATGGCATTTGAATAGTTTGTTTTAGTACAAACCAGCATCATAGGGAACAAAACACTCCTCTTTAGAATGGATGGCCATTCTCTTGCCCTACAATATACAAATGCAAATCACGACCTGCATTTTATCTGCTAGAAACATATTTTACATCATGGAAGTATGTTCTCTCACTGCCATAAAATAGAGACAAGTCCATGCTACCATCTTCCCTTTTGAAAGAGCATTCTCAAACACATCCAGAAATCTCTCCCTCAACCTTCCAAAGAACTACTTGTTTGGCATGATTTGGATGGAGGTTTGGGGTTTTGGTTCTGCCTGCCTCCCTCTTTCGAGTCTTGTTAGACATTCTTGGTATTAATCTAGACATCTCCCACAAATCCAGCTGAACAGCAGCAAAATCTAAGGCTGAAGAGATGCTGTGAGTTATGCATTCACATATGCCAGTGCCCATATCAGGAGAGGCGAGGGCATGGCATCTGAAGAAGAAAAACCCTGTAAGAGCAAAGCATGCTCTACACTGAGGGAAGATGACGGCATTATATTAGCCTCAAAGTGACTCACTTTGCTTTGGGTAACTGGTCTCCCATTAGAATTTCCTTTTTCCTGCTTCCTTTCCCCAGTCTATTCCCTACTCCCCACCTACCTACCCCACCCTTGGCACCCAACATTTCCTCATGTTAATTACACTGAAACAAGATGGCTCCCACACACACACACACACTATTGTGTGTTTCTTTGTGCTAAAATGATACTACAAGCAGAAGGGCTTGCCTGTACAGAGGCAAAATAAGGAATTTATGAAAGGTAGAAAAATGAGAGAAGAAAAGAAGGGAAAGGTAAAAGAAAGGTATGAAAAAGGGAGACGACTCTTAAATTAGGTCGGAGGAGAAATCTGGCTGTACAGCGGGCACTGGAGCTGATAAAAACCTAACTGAGCTCTACAAATGAAAATAGCAAATATTTTTAAAAATTTTTTACAGCATATAAAATTGTATAAAAATATCATCAAAGAAAGAAAGAAGGAAGATGTATATTCTACAGTTCTATCTCTAGAATCAGTTACTGGACAATACTTATGGCTGTATATTTTTACTATATATCTAAGTATATCAGTGTGTGACTATATCTCTGTACCATCGCACATATAGCCATTCGAAGACAAGGACACTAGGACACGAATACCTACCCCAAGATAGATCATGACAGAGAAGCAAAGACTATACAACAATGTGCCTCCAGGGCAATCTAGTTAAAAGCCAATCCATAGCTACTGGGTTTTAACGGGGTTTATAGTAAATGAGTTATCCTGCACCATAACCTGACAGAGAAATGCTTCTGCAGGTTCAGAAGCCAGCTCCTAGGAAGATACGTGGGTGAAGTTCAGGGATCATGGCTGAAGCTGACCAGAGTTGAGGGCCTCCACGATGCTACTGAGTGGCCTGCTCCAGACAGCATTTACCTCCTGAGGGAGGCTGAGTAAGTGTGCCCCGAGCGAGCTGAAAGGGCCCACACACCACCCCCTGCTTCTTCTGGCTCAGTGGATAGCAAGGTGGGCTGGAACCAAGTTCATTTAGTGTTCGTTTGCTCGTGTTGATCCACTTCCACTTGGAAACAGAAACCAGAATAAATGTAAATTCATCTTACATACACCTGCAATATTTCAATGGAAAATGGGGGAGGTGGTGGTGGGGATTAGTTAAAATAACCAGGAACTAAGAATGTTTAAAGTGATGTTCATGAATTTTCCAGTCCAGGTCTCCCACCGTACACCCGCTCTTGTTTAATGTAAAAACAAGGTGCTCTTTCGATGAAACAATTCTTGATTACTGCAGAGTTTCCCGGAGAAGGACCTAGTCTTTTATGAAGGTCTAATGCGAATACCCAGAGGACTGCTTCCCATTTCTCTAACCTCTCTGAAGCCAAATTAACTTAACTCTGTCAAATGTCCCGGGTGGCTCTGTTACCATCCTAATTCTAGTGTCACCTCGATGGTCAGGGTCTTGACAAGAGGAAATCTTTAACGACTGAAATCTGGTCTTGGCAGGTAACGCGTCCCTGGTTCTCAGAGGGATGTTTCATAGAAATATTGTGCTGTTCATTACATTTTTTTCATTACGTTCATTTTCTAAGTGATAATGAGGCCTTTAATGATAGAGCACTGTGGATGAATCACAAGTATCACTTTCCATTTATTCCCACATAAGATCCAATATAGCATCATTATCGCAACATTATGTTCTTGAATGTCCAATTTTGCTGTGGTTCAGTGCTGTACCAACCATAATATCAGCAGAGCAAAACTGGGCAAAGACTCCCCACCCTGCACATATAGAACCTCCTATTTGCTCCCAGAGAGTCCATTTTGGATTTTAAATATTTCAACTTGGATTATAAATATAGACCTACTGGTATTTCATATAGATGGGTGTCATCATCCCTTTTAAAAACGATTTCAGAGAAATCCTGTTTTGTTTTGTTTTCATTTTTCTTAAATCCTAGAGCCATAGAGAAGTTTTTATTTTATTTTTTCACAAACTTAGCTCTGACAATTTTCCCCAAACTACCTGCAATTTCCTATCCCTTATGATAAGCTATTTGCGTCACTAGGTTATGTTTGAATATACTTAGAAGTTAAGCCTTTAGTGACATGCTTGGCATATAGGAGATGCGGAATAAAATTTCAGGTAAATCTGAGCTTTGTTTGCACTCACAGGTGGATAGTGGAATGCAGCTGGACAGGTGTGTATGTGCTTTTTAAATGCTGACTGTGTGCCGGGCCCTTTGGGGACCTGCTGCTGCAACTCCTGTTGGAATATGTGGGAATCTCACAATCAGAACAAAGTTTCCAACTGGAAAAACAAAAACAAACAAACCAAAAAAACGTTGCCTGGATTCTTTAAATCCCCTTTATTTGAGACAAAATACTGCATACATAGGCTTTAATCTCAGAATCTTCTCTATCTCATTATGAGAAAAAGATTTGGTGCTTTTTTTTTTTCTTTTGTTTTTCCCCATACTCCATGGGGGACATTATGAAATCATTTCTAACATAGAAGTCTCTGCTCAACGGTTAAGAACAGAAGAAAATATATATTCTATCTATCTATCTATCTAGCTAGCTAGCTAGCTAGCTAGCTATCTACCTACCTACCTACCTACCTATCTATCTATCTATCATCTAAAGAAAAGTGATCCATGACAGAAGTGATACTAAAACAACCATTATTCTTATTCCCAAAATATGGATTACAAAATTGGTCTCCATCTTTTTGTCTAGGTTCTGTCTCACATCCTGTAACCATGTTGCTCTTTTCACTTTTCAAATTTACTAAAGGTATGGTCCAGGTGGAAAATATAATACAATGGCTTCAATTCAGCAAATGAAATAAACAGGTACACTCCATTGTTCTTTGGCTCTCAGGTGTCAAGATACTATTTTACCGCTTAAGTATATCAGGTCCTTAATGGGATCCTGTCAGATGTTTTCCATAGTTTTAAAAGCTTCCAAGAATGAAATGGATAACGGAAGATAATCCATACGAATTTAATGGTCAGAAATGAGTCTCTTGCCTGCTGCCATAGTTATTAGGGCTCATCACCTAAGAAAGGTTGGCGTGAATAAAAGATGGAACAAAGATCTCCCTATGGATGGGTCATTGTGCCATCAAAACACACCGCATCATCAAAACCTGGATGTAGACGATTTGGTGACACAGGAACACAAACTTTAGGGCCACCGACATTGGAAAGCGTTCCACCCAGGTATGTAGAAATTGTGTTTTGTCAATGGTGGATTTGTCCCTACTGCTTTCTCCATATATTGGTCAATTCTTCATTCAGGTATGTAAGCCCTTGCTTTCTATGTGACAGTGTAACACTGAGTAAGATGCTGTATTCCATGCAATGGAAGAATGTGTGCCCATATCACTGCTCTTTTGGAAGCTGTTTCAAGAGAATAAAAACATCAGAGAGAATGAGCAGGAGCTTTGGAAATATTGTTCTTCAATACTGACTTGTTTTATCAATGTTTTACCGACTCCAGTATCAATTTATACCACAATAATACATAAGTTTATATTTTTAAAAAGTAGATAATTTTGCATTTTTACTCAATGTCCCTTCAATATACTTTTTAAGAATTTAAAAAACGAGTTACATGGAGGTTTGTGTTTCCACACTGAGAATTCCAAGCAGAGTTCTATATTGAAAGCAATTCTCTTCCCATTCTTTTTCAGCTAATTAATGACTTAAAGCAAATGAAAAACATTCCCATCTTTATAGGTGCTAGAAAAAATGGCTATATTCCTGTTTCTTTCTCAGATATTGTTTAGTCTTACTTGTTAAGAGTATAAAAAGGAAATTGTAAGCTTTCTATTTTGACTGGCTGCAAACCTCTACATACAAAAATACAGAATAGAAATGAGGTAAAAGGTTCAGGCTCCAAGATGAAAAATTGGACATGCATTGGCTGTATTTCATTCCTATACAAAACCATACCATCTCAAAGAGCATTGTTTGCAAACTGATGTCCCATGGATTGAATGCAGGTCATCGGCATGCTTTTTTTGGACCCACATAGTCTTTGGAAATTTCTGAACTCACTGCGAGTATTTAAAAATTTGGAGAGGGTTTAAATAAAATCCTAAGTATCTAGGCTCTCCATTCCTACACAGCACTAATCCTGTGTAGCGGACTAATAACTGCCCCCCTTTCAACAGCACACACCTCAACATACAAATGGCTCCAAATCCTCACAGTCCCTACTGTCCTTACTGCCTCGCTAGTGCCAATTGCCACTGACTCCAAGAACATATTATGTGGCTTGATTTACTCATTTACTTGACCTATTAGGCCTCTGCTTTGAATCTGTGACTACATTATTTACCGTGGTCACTGTTACAGAAAAGTATGTGTTATTACAATGCGAAATGTAAAGTTGACCAAAGAACTCTGTTTAAACGTCAGTACACAACTGCGCATTCTACTCAGATCTTTCTGTTGGGTAATATTTCAGAGAGGCAAGAGGCCCTGTAGACAGCATACAGGGTCTCCTTTCTGTCTGAAGAAATAGCAACATTTTGCCTTAGTAATAATATTTTTTAAATGTTTTGGTGTTTTTAATGTAGAAATTAAATCCGCAATGGAGAATACACCTAAGCCTACCATCTAGCTCTTTCTCTTCCTATTACTAATCCCAGTCTTCACCAGTATGTTCATGGGGTTTCCCCTTGGGAAGGACTCAAAGATTCTTTTGTGAACCATAATCATCTTTTAAGAATCGGTTTTATCCAAATCAAACCATTTAGGCCCATAACGTTACACTTCTACTCCAACGGATTCCATTTTTGACTTGGATTCAGGAGGTGTATCTTTATTCTTTTTCCATGCTATGTCCATGATTCTTACTTTTGATTTGTGCTAAATTTAATTTTCTCTTCTGCGATATTTTTAAAGACCCACTAAAATGAGAAGAATTATATGACACATTTCCCTGATACTAATTCCCTTAGTACTTCCCTGAATAGAAAGAAGAGTGATCAAGTGAAACCATAGATATGCAAAAGAAGAGGACCAGCCATGGTAAAAAGTTCAGTAACCACTTCGTTATGGACGCTAACCAATGAAAGCAATGTGTTTCCAGCCTAAACAGTATGGTCATTAGCTGAAACATTCAGGTTTATATTAACAAATGCACAGATAAATAAAGCACTTACAAATAAAGAGTCCTATAGTATAATCCCTTAAAAAAAAGAATTTCATATATAAATGGAAAGACAGGCATAAGAACAACTTTTAAGTATGAAAGAAAATAGGAGAAAAAGAATGTTCCTGACTCAGAAAAGGAACAACCAGAGACTGGAATCATCATCTCAGCTGGGACGGAGGGGCCAACACGGCTGTCTCCGCCATCAGCAGCCAGTACAAAAATAACAATAAAGTAACAGCTTCGACAGTAATAAAATGGCGATTACTGTGCATGTGACTTTTTCAGGCCTCCCTCAGCATATCCAGGATGTCCTTCCTCATCAGGCCGGACAGGTGCCTTGAAAGCCAGGGCATTAGCAAAGAATTCTGAGGAAGTCCCTTCGTGTTTTGTTTCTGTTTGTGCAAAAACCTCAAGTTGGTTTATTTGCCTGGGGGAGGATTTCCCCAGAGTTCCTAGACCTCAAACCAGCTCCCAGAGAGCCATCTCTCGGAAGACGGCATGAGGCAAGGCCAAGTGTGGGGGACTTGTTTCTGAAAGTTGTACACCTTCCCCAGATATGGGTCTTTGTGAAGGAGGAGAAGGAGAATGAAGAAGCTCAGATAAAATGATGCAAGACACTGGCAGCCTCTTTTATTGTATGTGAGGTGTGTTTTACTCTTCTGAATCTGAAAAAAAGAAAAAGAAAAAAGAAAAGTGTCAATGCTGCCTTTCCCCCACCCCTCTTCTCCACCCTCCGGGTCTGAGGAGAAGAAAATCTAAGGAACAACAACAAAAAAAAAAAAAAAAAAAAAAAAAAAAGGAGGAGGATCAATTAAACATTTCCATACTAGTCATCGCTGTCTCCTTTGTGGCACAGTTTGCTCTGTTCATAAGGGGAAACTCTCAGTGGAGAACTTTAAACACTGGTTACATTCGAAATCTTAATAGACTTTAAACTTGACTGTCAAACATTTAGTTCCCTCAACATGGATCTAAGATACTTTATTTTGCGGCCAAGATGACAGGGACTGCCTCATCTGGCCAATATGCGCCTTTCAGTGGGACTGAAAGGAATCAGATTCCTTGAATCCCAGCCATTTCCATACCAAAAACAATGTTCCCCTCTCAGAAGTTTTGCCCCGCCCTCAGAAGCTTCTCTGAAAAGACTCAAAACAAGATGTGTCCCAACTGAAATCACTGTGCAGATGGGCAAATCCCCTGACTTCTCTACTGGCCCCAAGAGTGAGGTGGTGGAGGAAAAAGACAAAGCTGGGAACAGGTCTAAATTACTGGAAACAGACAATGCCACATTTTTTTTTTCCATTTGGCATACTCTACCCCATGCAACCTCACTGGACTTGAACAGAATTTCTAAAAAGCAAGCAGACAAACCAGAACCATTATGTTATTGCTTCCCGTAAGTGTTGTACGGTCTGCAAGCCACCATGCCTTATAGTTACACAGGGTTCCCTCCTGTGCAGGAGGAGGAGTATAGTGGCTTAGACTTTACAGATAACACCATCACCTACAGAAATGTTAGGAGTCATTAGGGGATAAGGAACTTTTCCTATTCAACTTTAAAGACAGAGATACTATCTTAAATAAGACTTAGTTGAAATTAGACAGCAAACTAGTTGAGAAATAGGGGAGCCCTATCTGATCTATTGTAATTACTATCAACTCTCCATTTCCCAGGGGCCCTTGATCTAGCACTGCTGTGGTTCCTTCTTCTTCATTCTGGTCCCATGTATGTGTACCTTCCATTAGCACCTTCACTCATTTGGGAGAAATAACAGAAAAGAGAAAAACTTCTGACCAATCAGTTTACTCTGATACTAGCACTGTCAGTGAAGGAAGCTGCCAGTTGTCTCTCTGCAACCTGCCAGTACGGGAAAGGGGTGGAATAAAAGCTGAAATAAGGACTAGAAATTTCCCCTCAATTCTAATCATCTATGCACAATTTGTTCTGTGTGGAAGTTGCAAGACAGGACCTCTCGTTAGTGCTCTGGCCCTGTCATTATCAGTTTGGGGTCGTAGGTAATAAGACTCCTTTGAGACAGTCATCATAGCACTAACCATCTTGGGAGATGTCCCCAGGTCCTTAAATATAAAACCATATTTTATTATGATGATACGAGTTTGAGTTTGATTTTTTAATGAATGATCAATGGGTTGGAAGAATGTTAGGGACAGACAGCTGGAGACTAGGTCTGCTGTTACACCCAGGGAGCCTCAGTTAGCCAACGGGGAAGCAATGCACATCTTATTTCATGCAGCCTGGGTTAGCAGTGGCCAGATGTCCAGTCTGCTGGGTTCCAGAGATGGAAGGAAGTCCACCTAGAGTATAAATGGAACCCACAGGCCTTTGAAAGAAGACCTTTCTCCTTCTCTAGTCTTTCTTTGCTTGTGAATGAGATGAGAAGTGGCTGGCTGTAGATCTCCTTCTTCCCCTCCACAGTCTTTGGGTCAAGGGATGGAGGGAAGGGGTAAATAAAGGAAATGTGGGTTTAAGCTGCACCTGTGTGCATTAAGTACAACCAACAGTAAAAGAAAGAGAGACATATGCTCTGTAGCTGGGTCTGTGACCTGAATGACTGTCATGAGTAGCCTTTCTGAACACATGCTTTCTCTAAAGTAGCTTCTGTTTATGAATCTTTTAAGTCACTTACTGTAAGGTGCTTCATATCATAGCTGTCTGCAAGATATTCTACCCAGACTATAGACTCCTCGACGGCAGAGAAAACATCATTTATCTTCATAACTCTTTTTTGCATATAGTACAATGCCCGACATATAGCACACCCTCAACCAATTTTTATTTTTTTTATTTTTTTATTTTATTTTGAGAGAGAGAGAGGGAGGGAATCCCAAGCAGGCTCTGCATTATCAGTGCAGAGCCCAGTGTGAAGCTCGAACTCAGGAACTGTGAGATCATGACCTGAGCTGAAATCAAGAATTGGACACTTAACTGCCTGAGGTATCCAGGCACCCCAACAAATTATTATTTTTTAACTGAAAGTGAATTAAATAAGCATCAGGCAGATGGGACAGATACAGAAGCATAATGATGAGTAAGATTCTACACCTTTTTTGGAAATCTGGCCTTTCATAGCATGAAATAAAAACTAAAGTCATAAATCCATTTATTTTATATTTTATTCAATTGCAATGTATGATATGTAAAAAATGTATATTTCCTAGGGTGCCTGGGTGGCTCAGTCAGGTAAGCATCTGACTCTTGATTTTGGCTCAGGTCATGATCTCGCAGTTCATGAGACTGAGCTCCACTTTGGGGTCTGCACTGACAGTGTGCAGCCTGCTTGGGAGTCTCTGTTTCCCTCTCTCTCTCTACTCCTCTCCTGTTCTCTCCCTCAAAATAATAAATAAATATCTTTTTAATACTTTAAAAAATATTTAAATAAAATATTTTTTATTATATTTATTATAAAATATTTTTTAAAATATTTAAATATTTAAAAAATATTTCCTTTGAAGAATTACCTCACTATGGAGACTAATCTCCCAGAGAAGGGGCACCTACTGTGTGGCCAGCTTTGACATGGTCTGGAAATCAGGCTCTCTCCTCACTCACTCCACACTTACTCCCCTGAAATTTGAGTGTCTTATATTTGCTTTGTTGTGGTTTGGCTTTATGTCTTTGTTTTCAATTTAAACTAAAATTGGATAAGCATTTTAAGCTAAAATTGGGTAAGATTACAGAGTATTATGAAAATGAGGTCCCGAAGACAAAATGTAAGTGAGCACTCTGTATTTAACTGAGATAAAGGATTATTTTTTGTTAAAGGGTCTTTGAATTCAATTGATTATAAATCTATGTTGGCTTTTTGGAGGCCACAAAGAGCAGCTAAACTCACTTTATGATTGATGAACTGAAATGGAAAATATCTTCACCTCACTCAGGATAATTCAAGAAAACATCTAAGTAAGTGCCATCCATCCACCCACCCCTTAGCCAAAGACTTCTTATGTCTCACAAAAGGGTAGCCATACAGGCTCTGAATCCTGAAGACTTGCTGTATGAATTCATAGGAATGTATTTACTCTACAGAAATGAATAACAAAGAATGTTTCAGCAATTTCATTTGAAGAAAAAGGAGATGGAAATTTAAAACAGTGCGGTCTTGTTTATTCCACCCTTCCCACGCTACTCCTCCTACAGGTAAGTGGAAATGCTATATGAAACCATTTGGTTTAAAGATAATTGTTTTAAGAAGAGGCTTAAATTTCGATTTAACATGATTTGACTCTAAAAATATGTTTATCTGTCATAATGTTTATTCCTAGATCATCTACGAGGCAGTCCTCACAGGAATCTGGCACTAGGCTTGAAAAACAACTGTAAACACTTTTCTTTTTCATTTTTTCATGGGTTTGATTTTTTACAGTCTGATTCAACTATCACCCAAGTTTAATGAAATAAGCTAACTTGGCTGAGAAGAGAGTTGGGATTCAAACCACATTTTCAGGTTCCAGAAACTCTACCATAGCTGCCTCCCTATGGAGTAAACTGTCTACAAAAATGATGGAATGATAAAGTAAGCAATGGAAAGAACAAGAGTGGTAAAACTTAATCCAATTTTAAATGTCTAGTAGAATTTCTGTGGGGCTTATAAGTGGATCCTGGTTTTGTTTTGTTTCTTGATAATGAAGAAATACTAAAAACAAATAAACATTACTTTAGATACAGCTGTTAGAATTTACCCAGGCACAGATTTCACTGTTTTAGGTCATAAGTGCTATTTAACAATTTTTTTTTTAATGTATATTTCTTTTTGAGAGACAGAGAGAGGCTGGAGGAGGAGTAGAGTCAGGGAGACAGAGGGTACGAGGCAGGCTCTGCATTGACAGCAGAGAGCCCGACGTGGGGCTCGAACTCGCGAACCACGAGATCATGACCTGAGTCGAAGTCGGGCGCTCAACCGACTGAGCCACCCAGGTGCTCCATAAGTGCTATTTTAAATGGTTATCACTAAATACCCAAAGTATATATTGCCTGCTTTCTCCTTGCCCCAAAGTAGGATTGTTCTAAGTATGATTGTTCTAAGTTAATTTCACTGTATATATTACTAATGCAATAGCCCTGCTAAGACAGATGGGTAGATGGACGGACGGATGGATGGATGGATGGACAGACAGACAGACAAGAGTAAATAAATTTATAGGAGTTTAACTTCCTGAAATCTTGCCTGTGCCTACATGATGATTTTTCAAAATTTATTCATTTGATCCAAATACACAGAATAAGTACAAAAGATGGTAGTTCTTAACTCTAACACTTGCCTGATTTTTTTTCTTTCTTTTTGATCCATGGCATCTGTGTTGTAAACTGAGAAAGCGATGGTATTAAACTTTCATTCTCTAACTTTTCTGCCTTCTCTCCCCCTTTATACAGCACAGTCTTTCTTTCCAAACTTAACATTTGTGAATAACTCGCTCTCTTCTGTCCTACACTGCCCAAGGTATTTTACCGCTGTTATTCTCTGTATTAAGAACTTAGTATTTTAACATCTAAGGAAACAATGAAAACATTCAACTCTCCAAGTGCTACAGAGCCTGGCCCAGTCTTAAGAGGTAAGTAAACATCAGACATCAACAGCCCCTACCACTCTTTGGTGCAGGTGAGGGTAGAGATGTCTGCACACGAGAGTTTCGTTTCTGATCAGTCTTTGAACCTGCTATGTTTGAAGCCAAGAAGAAGCCAGAGACTGACCACAGACACCAAGAAAGTCCTTCAGAGAAAGTTAAGTGAGGCTGGAATTTTAGACCTGAAACATTATGACTGTTCTTCATGTTTTTCTCAATTTTCTTAGTTTTGGGAAAGGAATATAAGTTTCAAAATAAGTGAAAGAAAAATAAATATTTTTTTCTCAGGTTTTCGCTATGGCTCCAGAATAAAGATAAAAATAGCATGTATTATAGAGGGCTAATTCTTATGAAGACACAGATGTCATCACTTGAAGACTGTGGTGCCCTTCTGTGGAGAATGTTGAGACTAATACAAACAGGAAGCTTCAATACTTGGTTGATACTGCTTTTGTAATGGATCTCCTAAATGTGCATGTCTAGAAAAAAAAATGGCATTAACAATGTAGACACTTGCTAGTGCCTGGCATTGGCACATATTTATTTCAAAAGAAGCTGTTATTTTTAAGAATTTTTTATAATGTTAATAGAGTTTCTTTTGACAAATGCATTGTTACTTGTGTTTCTCCAATCTGTGTATAATCTGACAAAATCTAATTTTTCTAGAGGGAAAACAGATAAATATTTATTTCAGGAATACTAAGAAGTTATTCTTAAATCCTAAACATCAGTATTAAAGGAAAAGATTACATTTTCCACAATTCCAAAATTATAATCCTTTCTGTCAAAATGAATTCCTTTAAAAATACAATGGAACATTAAGAGTGTAACGAAATGTCTAGAAGATAGAGTGAAATGATGAAAGCTTATATACCAGTAGTTTCAAGGGAAAAGTTGTTTAAAAAGATTAATTTTGTCATTACCAAAGAGTACATAATATACTTTCATTTGACATTTCTGGTATGTATTTATTTGGTAAGAAACTGTAATCTAAATGGCTATGTAAAAAAGCATGAACTGACTTCGGAAGTTTTCTTCAGCGCAACACAATTATTTTAAACCCACCAATCTTATATCATATTATTTAGATAATATTGCATATATACACAATATACATGTATTGTATATACATATATTTATACAATTTTATATATCTTATGTGTATAAAATATATATGTATATATATTATATATGCTGTTTTGATACTACAAATGTGAATTTTAAAAGCACAAAAATGTATAGGAGTAGTAGCATGTCACCTGTTCTTTTAAAAATCCACCATGAGGATATATATTATACACCCCTCCTTGAAAAGCACAAAGATATTCACTAAACCTGAAAGTATATACAAATACATTGGTTTGAAATGGATGTGTATAACCAAAAGAGCTAACTGTTCTGATTCACTATGATTCATGGATGCTAGGACCATGTGTAAGTAATAGGCTTTGTATTTCCAAGCTCTCCAGAGGGTAAGTCTGTAGTGAAAAGGAGCAGACACATTTTTCAAGCCCACCCCATTTGACCACTTCCTACCCACATATCATGGACTGGTTAATAGTTTTCACCAAAATCCATCCAAAAAACAATTATTTGGGGTTTCAGCATTACTGGACTCACAATAACTCTTGTTGGGTCAACCTACAGCACAGCTTCTAACTTTAACAAGAAAATAACACTTAAGCATATCAACCAAAATGTTTAAGCAACAGGGGTGCCTGGGTGGCTCAGTTGGTTAAGCATTGGACTTCGGTTCAGGCCATGATCTCCTAGTTCGTGAGTTCAAGCCCTATATCGGGTGAGCTCCACCTCTCTCTCTCTCTCTCTCTCTCTCTCTCTCTCTCTCTCTCTCTCTCCCCCCCCCCATGTGATTCTCTCACTCTCCCTCTCTCTCTGCCCATTGCTCACTCATGCCTTCTCTCAAAAAAAAGTTTAATCAACAAAACCCTCTAAATCTAATTAGTGAGGTTTTATCCAGATGCATGAGAATAACAGGCATCTAAAAAATAATATTTCAATTCTTTCCATTTAGTTTAGTCTCCTCCATCTCTGTAGTTTTTCTTTGACAGGGACATTGGGAGTGCAGGGTTTAGACACTTGGGTTATCATACTACTTGAGAAAATAAGAATGTAAAATGTTTTGGAAAATAAATATTTCACGGCCCTTCTTGCTAAACCATACCATTTACTTACTGCTGATGCTCCACATGCTAATAGAAACAGAAATTTGTTACGTAAATGGGTCACAGGAGTTTTCACGGACAAATGGCTAAGGGAAATGGGATATTAATCAGAACATGTGTTGTTATGATGACTTATCTTGACTGGGACCCAGGGGACTCCAGATGTTTGGTCCCTGTACACTCATGGAAAATAACTCATAAGGATGCTGGATTTTCACACTGAAGGAAATTTCTTTGTTAAAGAAATAGGCCTACTTTTTGTCAATACATAAAAGGCTATAGTGCACTATCTTCCCAGAACTAAGAAAAAAAAATGTTATCCTCTGAGAAGGAAAAAAGTAAAAAAACAAAACTCCGAAGGATGGGATTAACTCTGTAGAAACTACCTGGAGGCAGCAGCAGTTGACTTCAGTGGCATGTTCAACAGCAGGGTGTACTGCAATCATTCACTCCTATAAACAGTTAAATACTGCAGCCTTACAGGTTTCGTTTTTAAAGTAAATTAGAAAGGATTCAAGTTTATGGTTATAGGAGCACTATTTTGGACGTGAGAGAAAAGGACAGGGTAATCGCTAATGTTACAGGAACTGTTCACTACCTTGGCCTTTTTTTATCCACCACAGTTCATGATCTGAGCATACCTCTGGATATGTGTAAAGCTTATGAAAATCTGGTAGGCTATTGTGGGGAATAAAAAACAACGAGAAAGAAAAAGAGACATCTGCCTTAAAAACAAAGAAGTTTCCTCTAGATGAATGGAGAAAGAAAACGTGGTATATATATATATATACAATGGAATGCTACTTGGCAATCAAAAAGAATGAAGTCTTGCCATTTGAATGGAACTAGACTGTATTATGCTAAGCGAAATAAACCAGGCATAGAAAGACAAATATCCTATGATTTCACTTATGTGTGGAATTTAAGAAATGCAATAGATGAACATAGGGGAAGAGAAGGAAAAATAAGATAAAAACAGAGAGGAAGCCAAACCATGAGAGACTTTTAAATACAGAGAACAAACTGGGAGGGTACTAGAGGGGAGGTGAGTGAGGGGATGGGCTAAATGGTTGATGGGCATTAAGGAGGGCCCTTGTTGGGATGAGCACTGGGTGTCATATGTAAGTGATGAATCACTAGGTTCTACTCCCGAAACCAATACTACACTGTATGTTCACTAACTTGAATTTGAATAAACTTAAAAAAATAACTGCAAATTCAGAATTAGAAAAACCATAAAAAAAAAAAAGATTAAGGTCCAGCAATACAATCAAGAACAACTAAAAGTGAACAAGAATGGGGTTGTGGGACGGGGGATGGGCTAAATGGGTAAGGGGCATTAAGGAATCTACTCCTGAAATCACTGTTGCACTGTATGCTAACTAACTTGGATGTAAATTAAAAAAAAAAAAAAAGAGTGAACAAGAATGATAATCTTCTCCAAGATATCAACGTATCTGATGGCTGAATGTGTGGTCAAAAAGGGGTGCCAAGGAGGAGTGCCTCTCGCCCTGTCAGAACACAGGGCACATAAAATGGTTCCCATCTATTCTTAGCGAGCCTATCCCAATGGTGAAGACAGATATATCAAGATATTCTACCTTGAAGTCACACTTCATCAACTAACTTCCCTCACATTCTCAGCTTGCCAAGCCACTTTCTAATATGATTTGAATTCCTAGGTAGGTTTTCCCTCAGGAGAAAGAAACCACTGACTGGCCAGTTGATGTGAGTACCCCAGTATACATACTGTACATCAATAAATTAACAGTCAACACTATATATTGGTTATGAGTATTGGCGTTAGTGTCAACAAATCTTCTGCAGTATAACCAACTCTTCGTTTATAGTCAATATGAAACTCCTTTGCCATTAATTAGAGCCCTTCTTGTTAATCATTAGGCCTCCTTTACATCACCACATAGGCTCCCAAATGAAGGAATTGCTTGTTTTGTTTTTGTTTTTTTCCAGATAAGATAGTTCTTGGGGAGCCTGGGTGGTTCAGTTGGTTAAGTATCTGACTCTAGATTTCGGCTCAAGTCATGATCTTGCGGTTCATGAGTTCGAGCCTCACATTGGGTTCCACACTGGCAGTTTGGAGCCTGCTTGGGATTCTTTCTTCCTCTCTCTCTCTGCCCCACTCCAGCTGACTCTCTCTTTCTCCATCAGAGTAAATAAACACTCCAAAAAAAAAAAAAAAAGATAGTTCCTACAGAACAAAATTAATGAAAATCCAGAAAGTAGATTTCACTTCAAAAATCCTATGTCAAGAATTTTCAAGATTCCATCTCTTCTATTACTAAATTGTCTTATGTATAGCTTATGCAATATAAATTGGGAGAGAAGTTTGAACTAATACGGCCATTAAGACCACTGCCCTCAAAGACTTGTGGACCCATTAGAATTCTGAATAAAATTATATTGACAAACTGCTTAGAAAAAAATCAATCTGTCAAAAATCGAGGAAAATGTTCAATGAATACAAATGCCTGTAAAGTCCCCCATGGCTAGCATATATGGGATTGATTCAAATATGAGTGTACTGAAGATGAGTAAATGTGTTCAATTGTTTCTAAAGCTCTGCATGGACCAAGGCACAGCCAACATCAGCTGCAAGTGATAATAAGATGCCTTGTGAGAAGAAATAGCATAGACTGGAACAATGAAGTAATAAAAGGAGGCACTCACCACAAGCTACGGTTTCTTTATTCTGGGATATAAAGACAGCCTAACAACCACTGTCCTGAGTAGTGCGGGGAAAAAATATTTGGAACAAAGAATGAAGTGAGCATGATTCCCTGAGATGAGAATACTGAGGGCCAGGTATCTACGCAGATTCTAAAACTGATGGTGACCTCGACAAATACGTGCCTCCCGAATAATGATATATGTGCCAGTGTGTTTTTGCTTCTCAAATTTCTCAATATGAACTTAAATCAAAAACTATCCCTGTTGTGGGGCGCCTGGGTGGCTCAGTCGGTTGGGCGTCCGACTTCAGCTCAGGTCATGATCTCACAGTCTGTGAGTTCGAGCCCCGCGTCAGGCTCTGTGCTGACAGCTCAGAGCCTGGAGCCTGCTTCGGATTCTGTGTCTCCCTCTCTCTCTCTGACCCTCCCCCACTCATGCTTTGTCTCTCCTGCTCTCAAAAATAAATAAAAACATAAAAAAAATTTATATAAAAAAAAAAAACTATCCCTGTTGTAAAGACAGACATGTGTCTCAGTTCTCCATGCACCCTGCTGTTTAGTTGTTTCCTCCCTAGATTTGCAGAGAAGGGCATACCTCCAGGCCTGTACAGGCCCTATCTATCTCTCGCTGCCAACTCCACTGCAAAGCAAGTCATGACACCCCATCCTTAAGCCAACTAACAAAAAAATTCCAATTTTAGCTAAAAGATAAGAACATCAAGTACATCTCAAGTGTAAAAGTTCAGACCCTACCCTTCTTCTGCTTTTATTAATAATTTGGTGCATCTATTATAATAGAACAAAACACATCTAACAAAGTTAAAGTCATCCATTTAGTTACCCACTTCCAAACCACTTTTGTAGGATCAGCTAGATAGAAAACAGGAAAAACACACGCATTTCTTCAGTTGACTCTTGTGAGCCCTTGTAGCAAGTAAAGGTCATGAGATACCAGTCTTGTGAAGAATCAAATCACAAGCAAATTGCTTCAATGTATACAACAAACTTTTTCATCACAAGTAGTAGTTCTATAAAATCTAACAGGAACATTGGCTCCGTTGCCTTTTATATTTCCTGCATTGAGATCATAAAGAGGAGAATATGAACAACTTAAGAAATATGCAGAAAGAGTGGCTGTATGGAAATGAGCTGATAAAGTTGTGTCCTGACTGACAAAGTGAAGTACAGAGCTAAGAACTTATTAGGTGAATATAACATACAAGTGTAAAACTATCTCCCCACGTATAAGTTTTGTTTTGTTTTCTTTCTGTCAATACGGTTTTTAATTTGGTTTTTAATTTATACTTCCTACTGATGTCTATGATTTCCTAATGTACTTATCTGCTAGTGGTATATGTCGTGAAATGTTTAGATCTTTTGCATTAAGTTAACTCATTAAGTTATTTATTTTCTTATTATTGAACTTTGAGGTTTCTTTATATATTTTGGTACAACTCCTTAAACACATATAGGCTTTGCAAATATTCTCTCTCGGTCTGTGGGACCATCTTTTCATTCTCTTAACAGAGGCTTCTGAAGAGCAGAAGTTTTCAATTTTGAAAAAGTATAATTTATCAATTTGTTCTTTTAAGGTTCGTACTTTTGGTGTCAAACCTAGAAAACCTTTGCCTAACCTGAGATCACAAAGAGTTTCTCCTGTTTTTTTAACCATAAGTTTTACAAGTTTTATATTTTAAATTTAGGTTTATGATCTATTTTAAATTAATGTTTGCATATGATATGAAATATAGGAGATAAGTACTTTGCATATCAATACCTAATTGTTCCATCACCATTTGTTAATGACTACCTTTCTCCATGGAATACCCTTTATCAATAATAAGTTGTCCATATACATGTGGATCTATTTCTCGACTCTGTTCTAGTCTATTTGTCTATCTTGATGCTAATACTATGCTGCCTTAATTACTATACCTTTATTGTAATTATTGAAACAATGTCTACCGTTTTAGTACTCCAACTTTTCTCTTATTTTCCCAGGTTGCTTTGTCTATTTTGGGTGCTTTGCATTCCCATATAAATTTTAGAATTGGCTTGTCAATTTCTACCGAAAAAAAAAAAATAGAAAGAAAAAAAAAAAAAAGAAAAAACCATGCTAGGATTTTAATTGGGATTGCATGAATCTGTAGATCAATTTGGTGAGGACTTACATTTCTACTGTCTCTGGAAAATCCCCCAATATTTGGAAACTAAACAGTATATTTCTATTTGGAAACTAAACAGTACGTTTCTAAATAACTCTTAGATCAATGTAAAAATCAAAATGGAAATTAGTATTTTGAACTAAATGTGAATACTGGTGTAACATGCTAAAATTTTTGGCATACTACTAAAGTGGTACTTAGAAATTTACAGCACTCAATGCCTACATTATGGGAAAAAAAAAAAGATCTCAAATTAATGGCATTAATTTCCACCTTAAGAAACCAGAAAATAAGGCAAACTCAACCCAAAAGCAAGCAGAAGAAAAAAAATAATAAAAATAAAAGATCAATGACATAAAAACAGAAAATTGGGAATACTAATGACAGTAATTAATAAAACTTATTATCCTCTAACCAGATTGGTCTGGGAAAAAAGGAGGAAAAAAAACCCAAATTACCAGTGTAAAAAACAAACTACCAGTGTAAAAAAATAATAGATTATGTCACTACCTGTTCTACGAATATTAAAAAGATAATAAAATAATATAAATATACTTATGCCAATTTAATTCCACTATGACCTGTAAACATACTTTGTATGACTTGGATCCTTTTCAATTTATTGGGACTTGTTTTATAACTCATAATCTGGTCTATATTGATATATGTTCACTTGAAAAGAATGTGTATTCTCTATTTTTGGGTGTTCTATAGATGCCAGTTAGGTAAAGTTCGTTGGTAGTGTGGTTCAAATCTCTCTTCCTTGCTGATTCTATATATATTCTATCAATAACTGAGAGAGGAATATTAATGTCTCTAAATAAAATTAGAGATTAAAAATTCTGCAGTTCATTTTATATATTTTAGTGCATAAATATGAAGGATTATTATATCCTCTTTATAAATGGACAGCCTTATCATGAAATGACCTTCTTGATCTCTGATGATAGTGTTTGCAAGAAATCTACTTTGTCAGGGGCACTTGGGTAGCTCAGTTGGTTGAGTGTCCAACTTCGGCTCAGGGCATGATCTCACAGTTTGTGAGTCAAGCCCCACATCGGGCTCGCTGCTGTCAATCTGTCAGTGCAGAGCCTGCTTCAGATCTTCTGTCCCACTCTCTCTGCCCCTCCCCTGCTTACACTCTCTTAAAAATAATTTAAAAAAATCTACTTTGTCAGATATTAATACAACCATTCAAGCTAGCCTTCTCTCTTTCTCTTTCTTCCTTTCTTTCCTTCTTTCCTTCTTTCTTTCTTTCTTTCAAGTGTTAGCTTGGTATACCAATTTCTATCCTTTTACTTTTGGACTATTTGTGTCTTTTTATAAAGACAATATAATTGGGTCTTACAATCTGAAAATCTCTGCCTTTTTGTTGGGATGCTTAGGCCATTCACATTTAATGTCATAACTGATATCAGCTTAGTTTTAAGTCTATGATCTTGATATTTGTTTCCTATTTGTCTCATATGTTCTTTGTTCCCTTCTTACAGTTCTTTTTTACCTTCTTTTGCATTAAATATTTTTATAACTCCATTTTATCTTTTATTGGCTTATTATCTATGTCTTTGTTATTTTAATTGCTTTACAGTTTATAGTATATCTCTTAATTTATCTCAATCTACCTTTACATGATACTACATTACTTCATGTATGTTAGAACTTCACCATAGTATACCCCCATTTCTCCCTTCCCAGCTTTTTATACTATTGTTGTCATATGTTTCATTTGTATATGTTATATATCAAACAATGTATTATTATTATTTTGTTCAAATAGTCAATGATCTTTAAGAGACTGAAATGATATGAAAAAATCTTATATATTTATCCATCTAGTTACTGTTTTTTGTGTGCCTCATTCTTTTGTGCAGGATATTTGTAACTGACATAGTTATCCTATTGCCTCTCAGTAACATTTCTTGTAGTATGGGTCTACTGGTGATGAATTCTTTCAGCTTTTATACCTGAAAGATATTTTTGCTGGTTTTAGAATTCTTAGTCAATTCTTTCTTTCTGGCAGCATGTTAAAGATGTTGCTTCACTGTCTTCTCACTTGCATTGTTTCTGACAAGAAATCTACAGTTTTTCTTATCTTTGTTCAATTTTACCTGAGTTTTTTATTCCTCTGGCTGTTTTTTTTTTTAATTTTATCTTCATTACTGGTTTTGAATAATTTGATTATGACATGTTTTGGTGTAATTTTCTTCCATTTTTTTGCACTTGGGCTTTACCAAGCTTCTTCAGTCTGTGGATTTATAGTTTTCATCACTTGGCAAAATTTTGGCCATCACTTAACCAAATATTTTTCTTTCCTCCCTTCTCTCTTCTTTATGTTAGAGATTCCAGTTACACATATATTAGGGCTGAAGATGGCCTATAATTCACTGATACTCTTTATGATGTTTTTATTGTTTCTTTTTGGATTGTTTTTCACTAGTCTTTTTTTCTGCAATGTCCAATCTCATGCATTGTATTTGTTACTAATCTCAACCAATATTATTTTGCCAATACCATCCAGTGTGTTTTCCACATCATACATTGCAGTGTTCATCTCTAGAAGTTTGATTTTGCCTTCTTTATATCTCCCATGTCTCTAGTCAACTTCCAACTATATGAGCTATAGCTATAAGAAATGCTTTAATGTTCTTGTCTATTCTACCTTGCTTCAGTTCTGGGTTGGTTCCCATTGTCTGTATGTCTGTCTCTCTCTTTCATATTTTCTTACTTCTTTACAGGTTAATAATTTTTGATTGGATATTGGACATTGTGGATTTTACCTTGTTGAGTACTACTATATATTTTTATATTCCCATATATATCCATAAACTTTACTCTGGGATGCAGTTATCTGAAAATACTTTGATCCTTTTATGTCTTGTTTCCAAGATTTGTTAGGTGAGACCAAAGCAGCATTTAGCCTACAGCTAACTATTTCCCTACTAATACAACAAGACAATTAGTAGTATTCTATCCAAGTCCCTTTAAATTATGAGGTATTCAAGGCTGACTAGTGGGAATAGGCACTTTTCCTGCATTATATGAAGTAGGAACATTAGGACCATTCTCTCCAATCCTGAGGTTGAATGGTTCTTTCCTGATCTCAGGTAGCTTCATATAAGTATGGGTCCATCAGTGCCTTGATGTATACTCTTTAGATCTCTGGAGCTCTATATCTCTACAGCTGTCTCCTCTTTGGTACTTTATCTTGTTAACTTTAGTCACCATGGCTCTCCCTGGATCCTTTATTCAACTCTCCAACTCAAGGAGTCCATCACGTCTGCCTGGTGCCGCCTTAAGGATAAAATCACAATTTTATCACAATTGATAAAACAAATATTATCAATCTTATTTCATTTGTTTCCTGTTTCTTGGAGATCACTGTCCTTCATTTCTTGATGTCCAGTATCTTGAAAACTATTCTTCCATAGAAGTTGTCTTTTATTATTATTATTTTTTTATTTCATGTGAAAGGGCAAATCTAATTCTTACTAGTCCTCTTTGGCAGAAGCAGAGGTCCGTGGATAGTGTTTTGTCCACCCTTCTCACTCTACACAATTGATTTCTAAATTTCATGAACATCTTTAAACATTCCAATTCCTAGAACCTTCAGTGAAGGAGAAATTCTTGCTGAACTTCCTCTCTGGAACTTGGCAAATCATCCTGTAGGGCCCAATTATAATCAGTCTTTTGAGAGACACAAATGGTGGCTATGTCTTACATCTCTGTTAATGTAATCAGATAAAGTTAAGGGCGAGTTCATATTTCTGGGCAACTATAAAAAATTATGTCGGGTCCAAGAGGCTATGCTGTTTCAAGCATGACTAAAAACACACCGAAAATAATTCATTCATTGGCACCCTACTCTTCCAGTGACACTGTAAAGTTTAGGCCCTGAGAGAATCTTGGCTCAGAGGCCCAGATCTTTTTATGTTAGTACATTTCTCCCTAAGAGTAAACAAGGTATTTTCAAAGAACATTCATTATTTGAAGTCAGTTTGAAAATTAGTGCTGCAGGATACTAAATAGTACCTCAGTAGCCTGACAGAGATAATGTACAACTGCAATGTGTTCACTATGTCAGGATGTAATTTACTCTTTCAGTACACACCCCTTCCCTCTGTGTGTGTGCCTCAGCTCAAAGGAGTCTGGGAATAATCGAGTGTGGTCCAGTTTTCATCAGGTTTCTTTCTGAATGCATACAATGTTGAAACTTCAGACCACAGTGGTTTTGATCATACTGGGCACTGAATTGTGCTTGGATACTTCTTCTCAACAATTAGAGCTGGTCACCACTGGTTCCCAGGGGTTATATTAGGGGTAGAGGCATTAAAAATAGTTAAACTGACTCCCTCTGGTTGTCAAATGTCATAGGACCTATTAAAAATAAATGTTCAAAATGTACCTGGTTGTTACTAGATAGCTTTTAAAAGGCAATGTACTCACTGATCCACATATAATTAAAACCAAATTTCTAAAGTAGAGAGTTCTGATGACCAAAGGGGAAAAGATAAATGAGACCAATCAATTTCTTTTCCACTCATGCCACCAAGAAGATCTTTAGTCCTGACAAAGATTTTTGGCTAAGGTAGCACAAGGAACTAAGACCCAACGATCTATGTTACGGTACCAAAGTAGTGATAATGACTAACGTCATGCTAACGCATCAATGAAATTAAAGTGCAAAGCTGTTCACATCCAAGTTTGTATACAAACTTGCTAGTGTATGAACACACCAGACTCCACGTGAAGCAGTGGGAAGTTAGAGTTATGGAGGGAAAAAGGGGTAGATATCAGAAAATGTCTCTTCTTTACCTACTGCACCCTGTTCATTACCCTATGGGCTCAAGAATCCCTTTCATTAAACAATCAAGTTTTATATTTGTTTGTTCAACAGAACATAGTATCTATTCTCTCTTTCCCATACCTTTAAAAAAAGCTACTTGATTATTTTAAATACCTGGGGACAATTCAATTATAAAGGGCACAGGTAAAATAAAAGGGCTTACTGAAAGTAATAAAATTTAATTCACAATGCCCGCATGACAACATCATAGCAGATATTTGTGGCACAATATAAAAATGTAACAAGACCTCATGTTAAAGATTTGGGACTTAGTTTATTCTGCACTACAGGCTAGTCACTGGATGCAGGATGGGCCTGGTGTCCGGGAGCTGGGTTTATGTCTAACACCATTCTCCTCCACTGTACATTTTCTGGCTTGTGTTACCTGGACTTGGGTTTAATGATTATCTGGCAACAAATTTTACCCATAACAGAGTCTGACTAAGACACAGTCATTTTGAATTCTGTTTTGTCTCCATGTAATTCATGCCTTAGTCACAATCATTCAAGGAGGGTATTTTTATTAGGTACATGGTTTCCATTTGCATAAACAGTTTGGTGAAAAACCGCACAAGGGTGTTCCATAGGTATTACGTGATAAGACACCTGGAGTGAATTATTTGAATAAGCTTAAAAGAAAAGGCTTGAGAACTGATTTCATATGAGTAAAGAAAGCCTGTCACAGTGACTGAGAGACAAAAGCTAGAGAGCTTGCTTCCTTTTTAATAGATGTGTGAGGAGTTGTGTTCAAATTTCTTCTTACTTCTCGATCTGAATACTCAGTATTTGTTCTTCAATGACATTAAAACCAAACTACCAAAGAATAAGTTAGCATCCAGTACAGGCAAGTGTGTTAAAGAGAGTCTGGGACTCTAACAAAAACCATTACATATATGAAGGAGTCACGAGGAATAAGGCCATGTCACAACTGAAATAGATTTCTATAAAAGGTGAGACAGTTTTCTCAGTAGGATGGTACAAAGTCTGAAGGAAAATGTAATCTGAACTTTCAGGCTTTAGAAGAGTAGATGCTCTTTGTGAAAAGTAAAAGCAACGTTCATGGAGCACATCACAAAGTCGGTTCATTCTAACCTGTTTGGTTGGGATTGCCACCCAAAGCTTGCCTTTAGGACTTATTCTTGCTGACCAAACTGCGTCCTACGTATTTTCTCCAATAGAGGTGGGTTTCCAACATAGTGATAACACTGAACAGATATCTGTTTTTACTGAAACTAGTAATTCCTCACTAAAAGAAAAATATGAAAATTGAAAACATGGAACGTGCCCCATTTATTCTGCACGATTTGCAAAGACTTGTATTCCATTCTAACCATCAAAGCCACAGTCAACTTTAAAGTTAAAATGGAAAAATGGCAAGTGATAAAGAGAGAAAGAATAGAATGTATATGTGATGGAGAAAGGATGGTGGAGAGGAAGAGATACAACAATCATCTGTAAATTATCGAAAAAGGGAGAGACTACTCTCAAATGTAGTGAAGTGTTTTTTCAGGGTATAGTATAAGAATATATTAACAACCATGACTTCAATCTTAGGTGTAATTCTGACAAAATTGCATTAAATTGCACATTTTATGGAAAAGTATAATGGAAATTATGCTCTTACCATCTGTTTTCTTTGAATCACTTCCGACACTGGATTGATCCTTCCTGTCTGTCTTATTTTTACCATCTTTCAAGTCACCTGAAAGTAAGAAACATGAGAAACAGTATATAGCTAAGAGGGAAGTTATAAATATCCTTAAACTTGTCAAAGTAAAGAGAGGAAATAGAGGTGCATAATTTTAGTCACAAGTGGGTATGTGTCTCAATGTAAGTTATCTTTTATAACCACACATTAGGCCTTAAAAATTAGATTATGATACAGAAATTAAGATAACGTTCCTGTTAAACAATGTTGTGCTTAGTCCAATAATGTTTATTTTCCAAGAAAGGTGGTTCAGCTTTATTATGAGGCTGTGGAGTGAAGAAAAACTTAAGTCAAAGGTAAATTATACCAGTTAATAGCTACTTAACTTCTAAAGCTTCGGTTTCCTCCTCTGCAAAGTGGGGATAATCACAGCTGCTTTATAGACATGATATAAAGACAAATGTATTTAAGGTTTTGAATAAATCATCTGGCACATCGCTCAATGACAACTGTTACTGGAAAACAGAGCAATAAATGGTATTCTAAATAATGAGCTTGTTGAGATGTAATTTGTAAATGTTAAAAAACACTATGCAAACAAATGTAGAATAAACACGTGTCAAAAACTTACTTACTTCACTTATGAAGGGACCAGAGAGATAGTGAGGATGGTACCAAGGGCATTTAAGGAAATGGGTATTTATAGGCACTTTACAAAACTGTGAAAGTAAGATGGCTGTGTTGAAAACAAAACTGGTTATGTCCTACAATCAAATCGTAACCTTTGGGGGTTATCTCCTCTAACAGTAAAAAATCTGTAAGTTAGCATAGAACTTCACAGCACCTAGGCTTGAGTCAAATGGTAAACAACAAAGTTAAACATGGTCATGTTCTCCCAAAGCAGGGGTCATCTAACGATAGCTCCTGGGCCAATCTGGAAGTGAAGACTTTTTGGAAACAGTCGTTTACATGTTGTCTATGACTGCTTTCAAGCTATAGTGGTGGGAGCTGCACAATTGCAACAGAGACACGCAAAACCAGGAATAGTTACTAGCTGGGCCTACACAGAAAAAGTCTGCTGGCCCCTGTCTAAGAAAATTAACTAATCCCTGGGCATGTGTGTTCAACAGTATACCAGTGTGACACTGAAAGGAGATGGCAGGGCGCCTGGGTGGCTTAGTCGGTTAAGCGTCCAACTTGGGCTCAGGTCATGATCTCACAGTTTGTGAGTTCGAGCCTCGCGTTGGGCTCTGTGCTGCCAGCTCAGAGCCTGGAGGTGCTTCAGATTCTGTGTCTCCCTCTCCCTCTGCTCTTCCCCTACTCATATTCTCTCTGACTGTCTCTCTCTCTCTCTCAAAAATAAATAAACATTAAAAAAAAAGAAAGAAAGGACATGGCGCCCTTTTCCCCATCCTTATTCTCAGGTTCTGAGAAAATTTTTCTTACAGTCTTACTGATATTATCTTTCTGTTGTAGCCTGCATAAAACCCAGAATACATCACAACTAAAATACTGGTACCTGTTGAAGCAAAAAGACCCTGTGAAGGAGGAACCAGGAAGGAGTGAGCAAGGTCCTATATTTTTTTGCTCTCTTTGTGTCAGGCAGTGTGCTAAATGCTTTGCATGGATCATTCCATTCATATAAATTCTTATAACAACCTCATTATCAAGGTACTACTATTGAAAGTGGATAAATTCATCAAAGATTAATTCACTAAAGGATCAATCTGAAGAATAACAAACTCATCAAATGATTGAAGATGTTTTCCAAGTTTGAGTTTTGTTCTAACTTCCCTGCAGCCACTCTGTCACACACTGGTTGGTCCAGCTTTGTTGAACACGGTGCATTGTCTGCCTGCCAGTGTTTCACACACCACCCTGGCCCCACCTCTGCCCATAACCTTGCTTGTGTGTCTCCTTTCAGCAGAAAAACTGCTCCTGTTGCCTACCGTGGATCTGGTTTAAGCCATTTGACTAATAGATTTTGCATAAATGGCCAACTGATCTTTCTACAAAGTGATTTTGTTTAAACCGACTTGTGAAGAATTGACATTACATATTATCATTTCCATTTTATGGCTCTGGAACCTAAGGCAAGGATAAAGTAGTTTACCATAGTATATATAGATGGGTCTGATTGTAGAGGCTAAGTTCTCATCTACTGTATCCTGCAACTTCCCTATGAAGCTTACATTTTTATTTCAGGCTTCTGTTCACTGTTGCCATTTTTAAATGCCTTTGGTCTACAGATTTATAAAGACCATTTTGGATTATGATATGTTCAACGATGTAAGTATTTTCAATGGAATTCGACAAATCCTAAGTTAAGCTGGGAGTCAATAAATTCTCCAAGTTTCCCCTTCATTATGAATGGGAATTGAATTCTGAATGGCTACAGGGATTGAGGGAAAAGAGGGTCAACTCTAGCCACAGTGTAAACAGGAGGAGTTCAAGTGAAGGAAACGGTCATCACTCTTTACCACCATTAATGGCTAAAGAGAAGATTCCTTTGGAGGTTCCCATGAAACAGTTCAAACACTGGCTTCTTCCTGTTTTAAGGATGCCAGAGATAGATTCAAGGATCTTAAGCCCCGTGGTCAAACTCATTCCCGGTGAATAAATGATCTTCCTTTCTCAAATGAACCTTCACACCCCTAATGCACAATTCTTTATGCCTTCAGGGTTTCCCTGGACTGGAGATTTAGGTACAGTTGCAGCAAGACCAGGATGTCTTCCAGAAGTCAGCAGGAGAGGTTCAATTTGCTGGATTCTAGCCAGCAGCCTGTGGCAGCCTGCCTTCTCCTCAGTCAGGGTTGGGGAGGCTGAGAGAGGAAGCAACTTGATGGACACCAAAGCTTAGGGGATCTCATAGTTGCTGAAGAGGACCACACTTCCAGAACCCCACTTAACCAAGATCCTTCAGTTCTATCCTGGAAGTATCTTGGGTGACCACAAAGAAGGGTGCTGGGAAAGTGACGCATGTTTGTTTGATGATGTTCCTTGAACATAATCCATTAGGTAATTTCCCATGGGTCGTATATGGAGTAATGGCTGATGTGAGCTGTTATTCGATAAACAGGGCAAACAAAAGAGCCTTTCTGCACAGTTATAAATCATTTTAATTAGGCTGCTGTAACACAGTCTCAAACCACCATTAGCCTTTCTTATTATTGCTCAAAATTGACTTCTTTTCCCATCTCTTATTTAATACTTAATTTTTAGGGGAAATGGTAGACTGTTGAGTATTTTGGGAAATAAACACAGATCTGAAATCAACCCAGCCTAGTTGAAAACTTGAGCTCCTGTTTGTTTCTTTCAGGCTCTCCCTCTTATGGTCTTCAAAATAAATCACTTCCACCTCTGCCCTCTCTGGGTATTTGTTTATATCCATCTCATAAAATGTTTAACCGTTTCTATGACTGGGATGTTTATGTTCATTGGTTCCTCTCCCTGACCGGACCAGGGATTGGCAAACTACGGCCCATGGGCCAAACATGCCCCAAGACCTGGTCTTACATGGCCCACAAACTAAGAATAGGTTTTATATTATTAAATGATTGAAAAAAGGGAAGGATATTTAATGATATTGAAAATTATATAGAATCAAAACTTGAATTTTCATAAATAAAGTTTTATTGGAATACAGCCATGTTCATTTGTTTATATGTTATCTGTGCTGCTTGCACTAAAACAGGAGTGTTAAGCAGCTATAACAGAGACTTTGTGGCTCCTAAAACCTACAGTATTTATTCCTTGGTCCCTTACAGAAAAAGTATACCAATCCCTGGAATAAATAGATCATAAGCTTTTTGTGGACCTCCGCTGAGCCTCAATATTTCTCTGATTTCCTATTCTCCCCAGTAGCGCCAAAACTTGCAAATAGTAGGGACATGCTGATTATGAAATATAAAATTTGGACTTGGACTTGAATTTGACTTGAAATCTCTACTTAGTTGTTGCTTGACCTTAAGAAAGTGATTTAACCTCCCTGAGTTTCAGTTTCCTCATCTGTAAAATGGGAATGAGATATCTACCCCATAGAGTTGTTAGCATTTTTAAATGATTTAATGTAGATAAAATCTCATGTAAATATTAAACATTCAATAAATGCTACAGATACTACATTCAATAAATGCTACAGATACTACAATTACTACGTTTATAAAGGGAAAGACATTCCTAAAAGAAAAAAATAGGGAAGAAATACATCTTGGTTCTTTCAGGAGCCCTAACCTACTCCTCCTTTGGGAAGTAGAGACTCATCTAGAAGGAGGAGTTTAAGAAGCCAAAGCTCGGCCCAGCCACCCATTTCTCTAGTTCCCAACTCCCTCTGAGATGGGTTTTCCACAACACACACACCTTTTCAGTCACTCCAGAGCAGGCTGCTGGGGTGCTAGGCTGCTGGGGTGGTGGTGGGGGACAGTGCTAGCCCCAACTGCTCCACTAGCGTCTGACTGGCTAAGCTTAGCTCAGGGCAGATGTGCGAAGTAGCCCATGTGCTCAGCAGACCAAGTCCATATTTTCCAATTCAATTCTAGTTGCAATAGAGCTAATATTTTGATCACTGACTTTTTGATTCTGGTGTCTCTCTCTTAGTTGGTTCTGACCTCAGGAGGGGATGAGAAGTTTGTCTTTTGTACTGCCCTCTAAAACTCCAACAGGTATATCATAAATTCTTATTAAGCTGAACATATTTTCTGGACCATTATGCACCTGAAAACAAAACAAACGAGCTATGAGCAGTCTCTAGAAGCAGGCTGCTGAGGGTCTAGCCAAGTGTATTAAGGCCTTCTCTACCTCCTACGGTGGTCATGAGGTTACCTAAGGGAATTTACGTAAAGTTCTTGGAACATAATATAAGCTATTATCATTATCATATGTATTAAAATATTGTCTTTTGATTCTACATGTTATATATGTTCATTATCAGAATAATCGGAAAGGGTTGTGCTAAGTACCTTCTATACATTTCTCATTTACTCAGGCTATGTAGCATACATAATAGCTATAGCATGGCCTATGAAGCATGTAGGAGGAAGAAGTTAAGTACATAAAGAGAGGACTTAAAACAGCATCTGATGTAGGGGCACCTGGGTGGCTTAGTTGGTTAAATGTCCAACTTTGGCGCAGGTCATGATCCTGTGGTTCATGGGTTCGAGCCCCGTGCTGGTTCTGTGCTGACAGCTCAGAGCCTGGAGCCTGCTTCAGATTCTATGTCTCTCTTTCTCTGCCCCTCACCTGCTCATGCACACGCACACTCTTTCTCTCTCTCTCAAAAATAAACATTAAAAAAAAAAAAACAGCATCTGGCGTATAATCAATAAATGTAGTTTATTCTATTGTCGTCATTCTTTTTGCTATGGATATCATTATTGGCAGCTCACAAGTGGCCCTTGCTGATATTACGTATGTAATATGTAATATGTAGATATTACGCACATCTACAGAGACAGAAGAAGGTTAAGAAACTCGGCCATGGCCACTAAGAAGTGAGAGGCACAGCTGTAACTTGAATCCAGGTCTGTCTGACTACAAAACTACCTTGCCACAACCTGGCATTTGACAGTTCCAGAGACTCTGAGCTTCCTGCTCTTCCCTGAACAAGGGAACCAACTCCATGCCCTTGTGCCTTAGCTCATCTTGTTCCCTCTGCCTAAGAAGTCCCTGTCTTCCATCTGACCAGCTAACTTCAGCATTTAAAGCAAAGCACAGGTAACACCACCTCTTGAAGCTTTCTTTGACATTTCTCCGTTCCATAATTCCATTCCATTGCATAATTATTAACCAATAAATATCGGTTGCCTTAAATACTAAGAAATCATCAACAGTATGCACAAGGCGGTGACCAGATCATCCTGGTACTTTTCTGGTTTTAAAACCTAAAGCTCTGCATGCCAGGAAACCCTTCAGTCCCAGGCAAAGTGGTCACCCTAATATATATACTTATTAACCTACAGATATTCAGACACATACTATAGGAACAGACCCTAGATAGACCTGAGCCCCAGCTCTGGCTACTAAAGGGATAGTACATATGGAAGACTGACTTTCCAATCCACCATTTGGGCAATAGGCTCTCAGGAATGTGCTGGGATTGTTTATAGGTATTTCCCCAGTGGATAGGCAGACACTGGCCGAGTCTCTGGAACAGCCGGGAGAGGCCTGAAAAGTATAAATCTCCCCCAGAGAATGGCCGAAGCAAGCCGCTGGCTGCTTTTGATGGGATCTTCATGGGGTCCAAAGCCCACGGAGGTGTGATCAGCAGCAGCTGGAAGACCACAGAGGCCCTGTTCTGAGAGCCATCCTCATAGGTGTGGTTCTTTGCCAATGTCCCTTCATCATGTCATTAGCACCCTGAAAAAGAGCCTTTCACCAGTGAAACTGTACTCACCATTCTGCTGTTTTTCTCCTGAGGACTTCTCAGCTTTGGAATTTTTCCCACGAGCGTTGTCGCTTTTGTTTGTGCGAGTTCCATTGACTTGATTCTTAGCTCCCCCAGATGTCTTTTTCTCAGCTTTGCCAGCCGCGCCTTCTTCAGCCTGGCTTTTGGCTTCCATTTCCTTTTGCTTCTCCTCTGCGGCCAGGCGAGCTTTTTCCTCTGCCTCCTTCTTGGCCTTCTCCTCTGTACCCATGGCAAGTCAGGAAAGGCACAGAAAAGATAAAAAGAGGTCACACTATTAGGAAAATTGCCTCTTTGAACAAAACCAAAAATTTGCACTGAGTGTTTGGGGTATATTTTTGGTTAATTCACAACAGATTAGTGTGTATATTCAGGAAACCAATAAAATTGCTTCATGGTGATGTCATTTCTGAAATCAGCAGGTTAGAAGAAGGGGTGGGGAGAAAGTAATAATAATAATAATAATAATAAGGATAATGACAATTAATAAGCCAAGATTATAATTGGCATTTTCAATATTATCATCAATGACTTCTCTTGAGTGTGTCTTCTATGCCAGGTGTTATGCTAAGTGCTTTTCAAGGAGCGTTTCCTTACATTCTCAAAACACCTTCAGGCAGTAGCTACTATTACTAAAATCCTATTTTACGGAAGTGAAGTCAAGACTCAGAGACATTACAAAACTGTCCCGCAGCCACTGTAAAAATTGGAGTTTCATGTAGATCTGTTTAGGATCTGGACTTTAAACATAAACAACTGATTACAAAACAGAAAGACAGAAAAATAACTGCCACTAGAATAATATAGTTTCAGGTCACTGTTTGTGAATTTAAAAGTAGGAAGAGGATAATTAGGCCTCATAAAAAACATGCCCCAATGTTCATAGCAGCACTTTCGACAATAGCCAAATCGTGGAAGCAAACCAAGTGCCCATCAACTGACGAATGGATAAAGAAGTTGTGGCACATATATACAATGGACTACTACATGGCAATGAGAAAAAATGAAATCTGGCCATGTGTAGCAACATGGATGGAACTGGAGGGTACTATGTTAAGTGAAATAAGTCAGTCAGAAAAAGACAGATACCATATGTTTCCACGAATAGGTGGACTTTGTGAGACTAAGCAAAAACCAGGGGGAGGGGAAGAGGGGAAAGGAAAAAAAGACACAGAGAGGGAGGGAGATAAAACATAAGAGACTCTCAAAGACTGAGAACAATCTGAGGGTGAGGGAGGTGAGGGAGGTGAGGGAGGGGGGAGAGAGGGTGACGGATATTAAAGAGGGCACGTATTGGGATGAACACTGGGTGTTATATGTAAACCAATTTGAAAATAAACTATTATAATGAAAAAAAAAAAAAAACAAAAAAAAAACATGGTCTTCAAACTTTCCACAAGATTAGAGGTGGCCTTTAGTTTAGCCAGGTTCCCTGGTCTGTATCTTCCCCTTTGATGAGAGGGTGTCAGCCTTACTTCCAATTCTGTTTACTGTGAAAGGGTCTGGCTCTGTGTTTCATCAAAAACATAGCATAATTGCATATGGTCAAGTACTGATGAAAAGATTGGTTGGTTCATTCAACTAATATTTATTGAGCAGCTATAGCGTCAAGTGCCATCTTAGGCCCTGGGAATGTAGCAGCAAGCAAGAATTATGGAAGAGAAAAGATCATAATTAAGTAAACAAGTCACTAAGATAACTTCAGGTGGTGAAAAGGGTTTTACAAAAATGACAAAGCAAAGTAATATGATGGAACACAATAAACATGAGGGAGGAGGTGGCATTGGATCAGGAGGTAAAGAGTACTACTTGACCGAATTCTTAATGATGAATTGCTGGCCGTGCATGATTAGGGGAAAAGCATATGAGGCAGAGGAAATTAAAAATGTCAAGGCCTTGAGGTAGGAATGAGCGTAGAAGTTCAAGGAATATTGAGTTAGTCAGTATGGCTAACACAAATTTAGAAGAGGTTAGTGACAGATGATGTGGTCAGATGACCGAGAACATGCAGAGTTGAGATCACGCAGGGCCTTGGAGGCAATGAAGTGGTGCTGGGGCGTAGAAAGTAACACGGACCTAACAGAGACCAACCATCCCTTAGGGAAGAGGCTCACCCTGTTTAGCATTCGATTGACCCAAAAGGCCTTCCAGATTGTGCCATCCATTACAGAAAACATTATTTCATTTTTTAAAATCTAGATGGGTTAAAAATATCCCACACCTCGTTATTATCAGGGGTCCTGTTGATTTCCCTTGGTTAGTGTTGGTCTCGAAAACGCTGGCTTTTACAGACAACGAGCTTGTTTTTAATCTAATGGACATAAGAGTGGTTGTTTCCCCCTGTTTTGGCTGGTTAAGAGCACAAAGCCCAAATCTGACCCAGGTTCACATATGGCATTGTATTCTGTGGATGTCTGTGATCTCTGGCTTCCTTTGGCTTTTCCTGCCCCTACATTAGCCTGGCTCAAATGTCTTCCTTAATATAATATGAAGTTTTCATTAATCTTTTCATTGATTCATCTATCCACCTATCCAACTCAATGCCCTGGTCTCACCCCAGACAAATCAAATCATATTCTGGAGGGAGAGGGGCAAGAATAGGATATTTTAATGCTCTCCAGATGATTCTAACATGCAATCAGGATTGATGAGCACTGATTTAAATTTTAAATGTTTGCCATTCACTATTTCCTGACATTCTACTTCCCAAGAGGATGCATTTATACTTTACAATGAAAAGGCAAGGAAAGACTTCTTTACCAAATAACATAATTATGCACATATAGAGTATGATACGTCTTCTGACTTCTACAGAAAGGTACAAATAAAGAGTAAGAGGATGCCTTGTAGAAAATAGTGAAATGTCATTCTCAGTGGACTACAGGGTTACAGGGGGCCTCCTGGAATGTTCACCCAGACTTCCTCTTACCATCCCATAGTGCCCGAAAGACAGAGGTCAAATGTCAGCTCCATCACTGAACTCCCAGCTCCTGGTACATAGAAGATGCTCATGGAGGATTTGCTAACTAAGCGAAAATGTACACAATAGGTATGATTCACCCTATCTGCCAATGAACCTGACTTGCACACATTTCATCATCTGTAATCTAGACCTGTGTAAAATACAGAAAACATCCAAACTCTAAAGTCCTATCTTGAAAGAGTTAGCCATTTGACAAACGTTGGTTTCCTTAACCACTAATATAGGTGAGTAAAAAAGATGACTGTACTTACTATATAGAGAGGAAAGGTGATCGGGAGGAGAATTCATTCACATTTGGGAAATAGGTTAAAAAATTTATGGTGGCCTCACAGAATCCCCACTGAATTTGTGACAAACTTTCAACATTCAAAACATCCACAGTTAAAAGTAACTGATAAAAACTGAAGGTGTTAAATTTTGGTTTGCTACAGAAGAGCATAAAATATCTGAGCAAGAAAAATTTATTTGACACCTGAGTCAGAGCAATTTTCTATGGAAATCTAGCAAGGAAAAATAAAAACTGGGAGAAGGTACATTTCAGAAACAAATCTGCTTTTGCTCAACGACAGCTGACAGCGGCCAATTAATGTTTGAATTAACGAATGGTAGCTCTGATGACATCACATTCAGATCCCAGGTGAGCCTACCCTACTGTATGACTTCCGTCCCTGTGGCAATTGTGTTCCAGTGCGTGGCTCTGCAGTGGTCTCCCACTTCACTACGCTACTCCCATCTCTCCATGATTCTGCGAAATAACTGAAATTAGTGTGAGCAGCCATCAGCACCCAGTGATACTACTCAAAATAAGCAGACGAAAACACACAAACATGTAAATAAGGAAGAAAATCAGAAGGTTATGTTTGTGCCGCTGTAAACAGATTCTCATATATTTTCAGATATACGAGATACATGAACCTTTCCTACAAAGAGAAAAAGTAGGCTAGCGTACAATGGATTTGTGCTATAAGGTTCCAACGATAACACGTATAGAATTAATCTGTCAGGTCTTAGATTTAGCATCTGTGGCACTCCTAGGCTTCTAGACTAGTAGGAAGCAAATGTCATAGTTCAAATGCTTTTCCTTTTGCCTCCCATTTCAGACTATCTGTGGTAATTTGACTCATTATGAAAATGGCCCAAACGAGCAGCTAATCAGATAAGGTAAAGCAAAGCAGAGCCGGGCCCTCATGATCCACAAGCCTTGTTCCTCCTGAGAGCTGGTCCTATTCCCCACTGCATGTCTATGCATTCTGGGAGAACTACAATGATTTCATTTCACTTCCCTTTCTGAATAATGGTTCGTAGTCTCTTGCTTAAAAATGGGTATTGGACTAGTTATCCCTTGGTATAATTTTCTGAATTGCCTACTTAAACTACCTACAGAGAAAGAGAAAGGAAAGAAGAGAAACTAACTGAAAAACAAACAAAAAAATACAATACGAATTTTGAATAGTTAACTCTTAGTTATATACAAAAACGACAGAAAAATATTTCTAGCTTGTCTAAGGACTCAGAAGGTGTTCACACAAGATTCTTTCTAAAAACTGAAGCCAAAAAGTGCTCCAACTGATAGAAAAATTCAATCAGTATTAGAAACCCAGGAATGAGAAATATATTAATGATGTGCAATAAAAGTAGTCAATCTTAGTGTTAAATGCAAATAATTGTTGTTATAATACATAAAAAACTTGATGCAAATATTACAAATAATGTTAAATATTAAGTTAATTATAAAATAACAATTTACTTATAATCACCTAGATTAAAAATCTCATAGTATTTCAACAAAAACTGAGTGATTATGGAAGAAATAAATAAAAATTCAGTAAATTGGCAATTGCAACAGAGTGTCATTATATGCAATTTCTTAATTTAATTTTTAAAAATGTTTTCTTAATTTTTGAGAGGGAGAGAGACAGAGAGAGACAGAGAGAGTGAGCAGGGGAGGGGCAGAGTGAGAGGGAGACACAGAATCTGAAGCAGGCTCTGGGCTTTGAGCTGTCAGTACAGACGGTGATGTGGGGCTCGAACCCACGAACCGTGAGATCATGACCTGAGCCGAAGTTGGATGCTTTCAGACTGAGCCACCCAGGCTCAGCCATACCATTTCATCTTACATTGCTAGACACATAGGTCAATAAAAATGTAAAGGTAATCTCTGGTAAAATAAAAATAGAACATATTTTAAAAGACCATTTATAAAGCTAGCTGGTGGATAGGGAGATAGATTAAATAGATAAAGGGGATTAAAAGATACAAACTTCCAGTTACAAATAAATAAGTCATGGAGATAAAAGCTGTAGCATAGTATATACAGTCCTACTGTAATAATATTGTAATAATGTCATATGTTGAGAGATGGTGACTAAACTTATCAAAAATACAAAATTAAAAGGCATGTCACACTCTAGTGCAGGGAAGAGGTTGCAAGGTATTTTGTCAACTGATGAATTACCATCCTTAATATATAAAGAGTTACTGTGAATCAACAATAAAAATATAAATATCTTAATGGAAAAAATGAAGAGGGGATATAGGGAAATACCTCCCACTTCTATTGGGAGATAATATTAGTTAAACAAAATTTCCAGCAAGAAATTTGATAAAATATATCAAGAACCTTACAGTTTTTCATCTACTTTGACAGGGCAAATTCCACACCTAGAAATTTATACTGGATAAATAATCACACATAGGCTCAAAGACTTTTGAACTTATATGTTTTTAACAGTGTGACATACAATAACGAAGAACTGGAAACCAAAATGTGCAGAAATGGAGGAATAATCGACTATGGAATCACATACAATGCAGACATTTAAATCATACTTTCCAAGAATATTCAGTACTGAGTAAAGCGCTCAAAATATAACTAGTAAAATGTGGGGCCCCAGAGTGGCTCAGTCAGTTAAGCATCTGGCTCTTGGTTTTAGCTTAGGTCATGATCCTGCAGTTCCATGAATTTGAGCCCCATGTCAGGCTCTGCACTGGCAGCATGGAGCCTGCTTAAGATTCTCTCTTCCTCTCTCTCTGCCCCTCCCCCACTCACACTGTCTCTGTCTCTCTCAAAATAAATAAATAAACTTTAAAAAATGTTTAAAAATGAAATAGTTAAATGAAATACAAGATAATATTATACTATGATTGCAATGTGGGGACAGTTTTTATTATATATACGCATAATAAATAAAATTAAAAAGAATTACATCAGGGGGCACTAGGGTGGCTCACTTGGTTGAGTGTCCGACTTCAGCCTAAGTCATGATCTCACGGTTTATGAGTTCGAGCCCTGGGTCGGGCTCTGTGCTGACAGCTCAGAGCCTGGAGCCTGCTTCCGATTCTGTGTCTCCCTCTCTCTCTGCCCCTGCCCCGCTTGTGCTCTGTATCTCTCTCTCTCTCTCTCTCTCAAAAATAAGAATAAACATTAAAAAAAAAAAAAAGAAGTACATCAAAATTTCACGAATACCTATGTCTGGCTGGAGAGATTCAGAGTGGTTTTTATTTTCTTCTTTATATATTTTATTTATATTCAGCATTGTAACCTAAACACAAATTATTCTTACGCCAGAAAAAAAATGTTTAAAAAGTATTAAATACTAAACAAAAATTGATCAATATTGGGGCACCTCGGTAGCTCAGTTGGTTAAGCGTCAACTTCAGCTCAGGTCATCATCTCACGGTTTTTGAGTTTGAGTCCCCACATCAGGGTCTGTGATGACAGCTCAGAGCCTGGAGCCTGCTTCAGATTCTGTGTGTCTCTCTCTCTCTCTGCCCTCCCCCGCTCACCCTCTGTCTCTCTGTCTCTGTTTCTCTCTCTCAAAAACAAACATTAAAAAATTTTTAAAAAGCGATCAATATTGATCAGACTTGCAAATAATAATTTGGGAATAATAAAATCAGCCCTGAGAGCTGTTAAGAAATATTGGTTTAGTCTTTTATCACAACTATGGGTTCTGGCTTAGCTAGCTTTGTAAATCAGTTTGGTTAATAAAACCAAGACTTTAGATCCCATTCTAATCCATTTAATAACAACATAGGTTCAAGTGCTCCATACATGTGAGGCTTTCTTGAAATCGTGGTTTTCTGATAGAAAAGAACAATAAGCAAAACAGCCTGGGATAATCTAGTACAAGCTGATCACCAGTGGAAAAAGGATGCAACCTGAATTTCTTAACACCAGTGAACTAGTCCACAGCATTACTGGGAGGCTGGGAATGTTATAAAGTATTAGACATAGGTTAGTCTTTTTACCACCGTCTTCTTAACTCTGCATTCAAACCTCTAACTTTCTTTCCCAATTTTTTAACATAACAGCTATGAGTTATTAGGCACTAACTACACGCAGGGTCCATTCTCAGTGCTTTTCGTATATTATTTCTGTTCTTTGCATCAGCTCTGTGATGTGTATTATCACCCCCAGAAAGTAATTTTTTCAAAGAATCTACATGAATCTGCCAAAGAGCACAGTGCAGTAGGGATTCAATTCTCCATCTCCCCACTACCTGAAATTTGCTTTGATACTCCAACTGCTCTCCCATAAAACATACATAATCCAGTCTTGCTGCCTCTGTCCATTCCCTTTATCCTCTCCTTGTTCCCCATTTTTAAATATAACACCTCCTTCAGGACTCAACCTCAGGCATCCTTGAAGTCTTGGCTACATGGTGCCTTCCCAAATACTCAAATAAGCAGGTTTAGGGATACGTCCCTTTACGCTTCCAAAATAGCTTACCCATACCTCCATCAAAGTACCTAACACTTTGTAATTATTAGCTTTTATTTATCTGTCATTCTTAAAGGGCCAGGTTTCTACTGGAAAAGAAACTAACGCTTCCCCAGGTCGTTCCTTTCAGAACGTAACTTAAGGAAGCCAGATAACTGCGAACGAATTATTTTGAAGTACCTCTTTAGACTGTGTGTTGTCAGGAATTGGATTTTCAAATGTAATGAGTGTAATTGATTATGAGAGTGCTTCTTTTGAGATGATGTAGTAACTGCCACTGCTGCTTGCAACGCCTGCCAACAGGGAGAATTTAAATGTTTCAAGCATCTGAATACACCGTGAGAGGCTACCCTTACAGTACAGAAGAGGAGTCGCCTCTGTAGCTCAGGGCACAACATCTGTCCTGAAATGATAAGGGCCCAATTATGCCATAAAAGTGCCATAAATATAAATATAAATATGAACCCTTTGCCCCACCTGAAATGAGCAGCCACTTGGGCAGGGTTTTGTGGACAAGCCACACTGGCTGGGATTTGATAACTCCAGCAGCGAGGTCTCTTCTCTCCCACACCAGAAGCAGCCCCTGAAGTAGGAGGGGCCAACACGGCCAGAACGCTTTCCACCCAGCCACCCCTACACCAACGTGTCGTGCGGGCACTGGTGGATGAAAGTGTCAGTGTTGGGCTGGAGGCCTGAACTCTCTTTCCTCTATGAGGATCTGGGGACAGGGGCCAGTGGGTGCTGGTGCCAAGTGCAAATCCTTAAGTGAACTTCCATTCTTTCTTTGAAAGAAGCTCTGTGGGAATGCCCCCTGCCCTCAAGAGATGGCGACCTTTGAGGACGAGGATGTCTGTTGTTCATCTCTGTACTCCTGGCACAGAACCCAGAGCCTGGCACGTGGTAGGCCTTCAGTAGATGTTATCAAGCACTGACTATTGTGGAAGGCTCACCTCCACAAATCCGGTTGGGATCGGCCCCCTTGCCAGCTCCTCGCTGAGCTCCAAGAACCAACTATGTGTTCTCGCCTCCCTGGAATTAGGCACCAGGCATCACACCCTTATCTCAGGTATGTGCTCCTCCCTAGACTACAGAATGAGCATCTAGTATGTATGGATCATGTAGTAGGTGTTCAATAAACACAAACACACGTATGAGGAAATGGATTTCAGCTTTCAAGAAGCATACAGATTTCAGTCTTTTTTATTCATAGTACCAAGAATCATGACTTTTCTGATAGGAATTTTGATGTTGGCCTCGGTGAATTTTACCTGCAAGTTACCTTCATCTCAGAAGCTCAGTCTGAGTAATGACTGAAGAAAAGTTGAGAACATGAAAGGAAGATTAAAATGTATGCAAGGATATTAAAGCTCTCTCTGTCCCAACGTAATGGCAGGGGCGGCTACTGGCCAGGCTTTACTTAGATAAAGGAAGAAATTAAGGCCTCATGAGTGTGTCACATGACGTGAAATGAGAAGGACAAGGCGGTCTAGCAAAAACCAAGAAATAACAACACCCATCCTCTGTAGAATCTTTCTACCAGAAAGAGGAATTTAGTCACACAGCACAAAAGTGGGGCTCGGCGGGTTGCCTCATTCTAGCATGCACTGAGTATTACATACAATGAACAGCAAAAGATGGCAGACCCTAACATTCAGCCATTTGGCTCAATATCCTGAGACTGTGCTTCATGTGCAGTACCTATCAGTCAGGGGAGGCAATGCCTTGTTTCTTAAGTGGATTTGGACAGATCTCGGGAAGGCTCGCCAGTAGCGTGTTACCTTTGGGCACCTTGGCCCTCCATCTCTCCCGATTGATGTGCACCACCTCGGTCCAAGTGGCTTTAAAACTCTTGTAGTCAACAGGGATGACAGAACTGTTGATGGGCGCACTTCCTTCCGAGCCGGTGCTCTTGACACCCGATCGCTTCGCATCTGCTGAACTGATGCTGTTCAAACTGGAGACCGAAAAGTCAGACCAAAGAGGAGGGTTAGTGTTTGACAAACACAGGCCGGTGTACAAGCCCGAGAAAGGAGGGATCAACGCCCCTCCACTTCTCGTTGGGAAATTCCTGGCTCCTGAGGTTCGGAATTCCTCTCTCCATACGTGAGAGATGGAAAATTCTGTATTCTCAGCAGGAGAAAAAGATCAAGATTTCAGCCTCATGAATATCCATATTGCCCATATTTCTTCTCTGTTGATTAGTATCTTCTTACTCAATACGACTAGAATTCCCTCATATGAATCTTCTGGCTTCAGCTCTCTGAAGTTCACTAATTTGAAATTGGGCCCTCCTTAGTTCCACAGTGCGCCCACCTGCTTCTACACTGCCCACCTTTCCAAGTTACCCAGCCACTTGTCGCTCTTCCTCTCCAGCTCCACCTACCCCTGTACTTGAGTGCCTCTGACCCCAGGATCCCCAAGGCCGGAGTAAGATGATTTCCTGGTATTCTCAGGGGAAGCTGAAGAGGCACAGACACCTTAGAGATCGTGGAAAATGAGATATACAAAAGACATTTTTTTAAGGAATATTATTTCAAGCTTTAAACATGGGCATTTTAGCAAATATAGAAAGTGTCACCTCCTGGGAAATTTTAAGGTATCATACACTTCCAGGTGGCTTGCACAGTGACTGACATGAATGCAAACCCGCTGACGACCTTGGCTGACGAGATCAGCCAGATGCGTTTCAGCCCAGAGCCTGCAGGGCTGTGGGGCAGGGGACCAGGGAGAAGGCTTCTGTCCTCCTTGTTAGCAGCCGTCACTGGGCTCATTCGCCTTGCGCATCCCCGGGATCCCACTGTCCTGGTAGTCCTCTTACCTTCCCTCATTCTTGCTCTTTTCTTATTTCCCCATTAATTCCATTTCTCCCCTTTCTCCTTTATGATAAAGTCCCGGGTTTTCCATGGACAAGCGGGGGAGGAACAGGAGTACTAGCAGTGGTGCAAGCATTTCCTGTTATAAGGGCTTTATATAGGCCGAATAACTCACTTCACCTTCCCTCCAACCCAGGAGTATTACAACCCCCACGGGGAAACTAAGAAAACTCGCCTGAGATGGCACAGCTGCAGTGTAATGGGATTGCGATGTTTAACCTGGAGTCTGTCTCCAGAACCTGCCACTAATCTATGCTTAGTATAATAAAGCTGTGTCCGAGGGTGACTTGAAACTTTCAGGTTTTTTTCCTTCCTTCGCTTCCTTCTCTTCGTGAACCTAGAAATGAAAGTCAGTTTCATTTCTTGGGATGAATCTGATCAGTGGCACTTTCTTTTTGAAGTATGGGGAGCGAGCACTGTCTGGGCTCAGGCAATCAAAGTGCCGTGGTGGATGTTGCCGTGAGTAAAAGCACCGAAAGAGAGAATGGGGTGGGGGACCAGTACTGGGAATGCTCCGGTCATGGTGTGGACCTTGGTCATTCCCTTCCTTGCCAGCCTGCAGAATACAGAGAGTACAGCTTCGACTCCTCCGAGAAAAAGAATGTCCTCTGAGGCTGACATCTCTCTTACAAGAGAGGGAAGGCAAACACCATTATGAAAAATCCCCATCTCTCCCAAAGGAACAACTCTGTCCTTGTGGAGAGGCCAACCCAACCCTCACCCTTCAAGCTTCTGCACTGACCTTGAACGCCTCTGTCCTGTCCCGCCAGTTTGGGAGGTTTCATCAATTAAAGGACTCACAATCTTTTCAGTCATGTCCGTGAGCACAGTGAAGGTGGGTTCCACGATGAAATCAATAAAACCTGAAGACAGACAGCAACGCTTCAGAGGAACCACACACAAACTGGTCCTTTTCATATTTTCCTACGGAAACTGATGAATGTCATGTTTCTTTTAAACTTCATCTACAGGGGCGCCTGGGTGGCTCAGTCGGTTACGCATCCGACCTCGGCTCAGGTCATGAACTCATGGTCCATGATAACTCAGAGCCTGGAGCCTGCTTCAGATTCTGTGTCTCCCTCTCTCTCTGCCCTTCCCCTGCTCGTGCTCATGCTCTCTCGCTCTCTCAAAAATAAGTAAACATTAAAAAAATAAAAAAAATAAACTTCATCTACAGAGGAGCTCCAGATCAGATCAGGAGAGAATAGGCTGGTCTTGTTCATTTAACAGATTCCTTGAGTTGAATATCATGAGTGAGTTCCATCTCTCCTATGTAATTTTCCCATGACTTTTTAGTAGATGCCTCAATAAAGTGCTTAAGAAACTCATATTCAACCTCCACTGGGTAATGCATGCTGTGGTTGGTGCTGCATAAAAGATTAAGGTGGAGAACACAACCTGCCTACCCTCAGGAGTCGACAGGAGAGATTAACTGAGCACAAAAATGACCCCAAAGGTATGTGGAAAGGGCCAAAGGAGAAGCCCAAATAAGGCTCCTGGGAAGATAAAGGAGGAATGATATTTTCCCTTTCACTGAGAGGCCTGTGAACAGCTTTAGGGAAGTTGTGATGTTTAAGCTGAGCCCCAAGGCTCTTCACCTGAGGTGGAAGGAGTGGAATAAGCAAAGTGACAAGGATAGAAAAAGGCAGGCTGTGTCTGAGGAATGACTGAAGCTAAAGGACTTTTTTGGAGCTGGAAGGGAAAGCTTGGGAAGGCAGGTAGTCATCAGCTCAGGGAGGGAAGCCCCTGAGGGTGGAGCTAAGGAGTTGAGACTTAGATGGGTACTTGATGCTCCTTGACATGTTTAGGCACCATCATGGTTAGATGTTTTTTTAATGTTCTTTGGGAAAGTTAATTTGGCAAGAGGATGGGAAGGGAGAGAGCAGGAGGGGCTGAG
This sequence comes from Paguma larvata, assembly GCA_030068075.1. Classification (NCBI taxonomy): domain Eukaryota; kingdom Metazoa; phylum Chordata; class Mammalia; order Carnivora; family Viverridae; genus Paguma; species Paguma larvata. The sequence continues at coordinate 58,882,761 of CM057834.1, forward strand.
GCTGGGAAAACCATTTAGAAGCTGTTAAGATAGCTCAAAGGAAAGTAAGGAAGGGTCATTGTAAGGCAGGTGTGTGATGGACCAGGTCCATGCACTGCAGGAGTGGTGTTGTCTCCAAGTGGGAACTGTCAGAGATCTCCCCCAGCAAAGCAGAGAACACAGAGATGATGGCGGGGGGAGAATGTGGCTGAGGAGAAGATGATGGGCTCGGCCTTAGATCTACTGACTATGAGGTGCAGGGGACACATCCAGATGGGAGAGGGCAAATAGAACTGGGAGAAACAGGGCTGGAAACTGGGAGAGGGGTCAGACCTGGAACTGTACCTTTGAGATATGGCCATGTTGGAGAGAGAGTTGATGTTAGGCTGGAGTCACTGTGTCAATGGCTCAAAAATACCCGAGTGTTCTGTGACACGTTAGGAGAAAACATATGATCTGAAACTACTGGTGGTAGTTCAAGAGGCAGCCATGTAAAGTCTGAAGGAAATGAAATACCAATCCAAGGAAATACAGGGTTTGGTACAAATGCTTACTTCGTTTTCATAATGACTGAAGTGCGGGTGATCCTGGGATTTAATGCCCAGCAGTGAAGGATGCTAAAAGCTGTATAATGTAATTGGCAAAACAAGGATTGCCCCAAATGCCCATAGTATCCTGAGAAGGACACACTGATGACCAAATCTGTATTATAGTTAATTGAGGTATAATTTTATAATTTCAGCTTAAGCTCAAACTTAAGTGTTTCCTGATACTATTTCACCATTTTGCTTTCTCACAAGTTAAACTCAAAATGTCCAAACCAGAACTGACTCATCAGCTTTCCCTCCAACCCTCATAAATGGGAGCACGGTCCAACCACTTAATCTGGATCACTGCCTTTACCTTAGCTTTGCATCCAGCTGAATCTTTAATATGTTCTAGGCCACCCTTCTCCTGGAGAGTCTCTGTGCTCCCTCAGTTCTGACACTCAACATCTCTTCCTTGTAAGCCTGTAGAAGGCCCCCAGCTGATTTCCTTGCCTCTAGTCTTACTCAAAACCCTCCAAGCTACCGAGAGAGAAATCTGGCTAAGACAGTGGTTGACAAGCTTTTTCTGTAGAGGGCCAGATAGTAAATATTTTAGGTTTTATGGGCCAAAGCTAAGACAACTCCTTAACTCTGACCCTGTAGTGCAAAAGTAGTCATAGACAATATGCAAATATTGCACTTAGCTGTCTTATAATAGAACTATTTACAGGACCGAGTGGTAGGCCAGATATAGCTTACAGGCTACAGTTTGCTGACTCTCATTCTAAAGCATCAATGTACATATTTTTAAATCTTACTTAGAACTCTTTGGATATACCCTGATTTTCTCTCCAAACATGTCCCTCACTTCTTCATACTCTCTACCCACTACTCCAACCATATGAAATTATTTGTCATTCCCTGACTACACTAGGCTGTTTTAAATTTCCCTGCTAATCCCTTGTTTGGAATGCTCTTCCACCTACCTCTTACTCACCTCTCACCTACAGCACCATTTGCCTAGACACTGCCTACTTATTTCTTAATCCCCAACTCAAATATTGCCCTTCGACAAGTCTTTCTGAATCTAATGGTCTGCACACACTATTCTGTGCCTGAATGTACCACATCTAAAACTCTATTTTAGCACCATAACACTCAAATAGGCTTTGTTTTCCTAAAGTCTTGCCTACCACCCAATACTGGTTCAATGTCTCCGGGAGCAGATACCATATATAATTTGTATTTGTTTTTTATACTATCTATTATAGCGCCCAACAGTGCCCCATGCCTAATAGAAACTCAATATAATATTATGAAAAAATTATTAAAAATGGCATTCAAAACACAAGTAGAAAAAAAATTAGTAAATCCTTGTTGAATTTATTTCTTGAATAATTGTGGACTCTTCCAAGGTGGAGAACACGGACAATATTTGATTTATGTGTGATACTAGTACCCTCATATCTAAGGATTTTTGTAATTCACATATACTATGGTTATTAGCAGTACAAAATTATCTTTACCAAAAAAAGGTGCTAAAAGGTTTTTAAAAAGAAGGAAACATTTAAAATGAGCCATTCCTACCATTTGTTTTTTTTTGTGTGTGGTAGTTTTAAGTTATTAGTTTTTAAAATCAGTACTTTTTAATGGAAACAACTTGACCAAAAATCTGTCACACAATTTTGAGACCCATTAAAACAAAAGTTTAATGAGAAAAAAAAAAAAGAGCCATTCCTGGAATTAGGGTCATCCAGGAAATGGGACTGTCCTGGAAACAGGGCCAGGAGAAGCATCATTGAGGAGAAATGCCAGGGAGACTTCCGGTGTAGCATGCAGAATGGAGAGGTTGAAATACAATGGGCTTCCTGCCACTGGTTCTTATCATGTTGGAAAGTTGAGGCCTCTTTTGCTCTTAGTGGGGAATGATAGACACAGCAGAGCATCACTGTCTAATCTTCCTACGAACCAGCCACATTCCGGGGACAAGGATGGGGAAAGAGGTTCTAACAACCCAACCAGCCAAAGCCAGAAGCACAGCACAGCAGAATGGAGCCAAAGGTTCACTGGGAGCATCTGGGCTTACTTCTAGGCAACCCCAGTCTGTATTTCTTTTCACCCAAATGGCTGTCAACACGTACCCACTTGCGACTGAGCAACCATCGTTGACTTTCTGTCACACAGAGGAGAAAAAGGCAGCCCCAGCTCTGCTTCTCTGTCACCCTGGAAAAATAGGAGGTCATAGGAAATTAAGATCAGTAGGCAGAGTTGCCCAGATTTTATTTAGCAACTTCAACTGCCACAAAGGTCACTGGTCTTTATTATAATTATTACAATTACATTATGTAATAAGTCCTTCTGGGGCCTGATCCTCCACACAAAAGACACCAAGAGGCTGAAACCCTCTGGAGTCCAATCATTCCATCCAACTGCAAAGGCACATGCTGTTGTATAGAAAGCCTCGTCAGGCAGCAATAGGTCCCCCGAGGAAAATAAGAAAAGCCAGCGTGTTCTGTGGCCTAGAGCCAAAACTGCAGTCAGAATTCCTGAGTGTTCTCAAGTTTTCGTCGATCTGTGGCCTTTCTTGAGCCAGAGAACCCCTTCTCCCCACCCCAGCTGTGGGCAGTGTCCAAGACACAAATTCAAACCGGACTGATTTGGATTTATTCTGCTAGTGTTGCTACCTAAAGTCACACACAACTGAGATAAGTGCTCTGGGGTCTTAAGCACAGGGCTCAGTCTACAATAAATAGTGGACCAAAAAAAGAAACAGAGTAAATACTTGTTTGTGTTTATCAAGTTACACAATAATAATTCTCTGATCAATATATTCTCAATCTCACCAAAAACCATCACTATAACCAGCAAGTACTATGGAAAGTCTAAATAATGAGGGAGATGATTTTTTAAAACCTGAAACAGAGGCGCCTGGGTGACTCAGTTGGTTAAGCATCCAATTTCAGCTCAGGTCATGATCTCACAGCTTGTGGGTTCTAGCCCTGCATTGGGCTCTGTGCTTACAGCTCAGAGCCTAGAGCCTGCTTCTAATTCCCTGTCTTCATCTCTCTCTGCCCCTCTCCCATTCATGCTCCGCCTCTGTCTCTCTCTCTCAAAAGTAAATAAAAACAAAAACAAAAACAAAACAAAAACCTGAACCAGAAGTTCAATACTTTAGTCACACACCTAGAGGTAAATTCTATCCTAGTAAAATGAATCACTACTGTAAGAAAAGTGCCATATTTTCCCTTTCCTCTAGGTGTGCTGATTCATTTTACTAGGATAGAATTTGCTCAGGTTAATGGCTACTGACTTGGGCTTGAATCTGCCCTTTCTCCCTCTAGCTGTGTGATCACAGGAATTTTCCTTCTCTACATTTCAGTTTTATGTTCTATAAAGTATGGGATAATAATCTCTACCTCATCAGGTTATGATGAGGATTAAATCATTAGAAAATATATGTAAATAAATAAAAGAACTATTACTGTTTTCTAATAGATATCTCTAATATTTAAGGCAAGATTTAGGAAACAATTAGTGAATTTGTTATATCAAATACACTCTGATTATAATAAATATTACCAATAAATTAATAGTAAGTAAAAAATAAGTCATTCAAAAACTAGGCCGAGGTCAAAAGCTAAATACTTTTTCTAAGGCATGTTACCAAAGAGAAAGGACCCTGGTTCACACACATAAGGTAAGGAAGGAAAAGGAAAGGGCGTCTGAGGAAGCTGAGTGGTGGGGTCACAATAGGTGCTGGGAACATCCAAGGGTCTCAGGAACAGTCCTGAAGTGGCTTCTGCACCCTTTCCTGTATAGACACCCCATGGGACACAATGGCTTCTCCGTTTCTGAGTATGCCTTGGTATAATACAAATAATTTATTCCTGAGCTATTTCTTCCTGGCCAGTATAAAAAGAAGGAAGAGGATTTATAACAAACTGTTGTTGTGTAGATGGTTCTGTGGGATAGCTTAGCTAAAACAAGTAAAACTCACTCTTATTCCCTATAAAGCAGGGATACGAGTTGGGACTTTGGTACATTTTACTGGGGGTGGTTTAGGAGAAGAGGTGGTGAACACTAACCACTTGACTATTAAGATGTAGGCATTAGTTTGGATTTTATTACTGAAAAAGTACAAGCTATTAAACAACTTCTTATCCCATGGACTTGTCCGTACCCACAACTACACATCACATACATCTTTTGGATTTAATTGAGCTGAGCAGACTCAACTATTAAAACCCTATTTTAAAATAGTGGTCACTGAATTCCCTTTGAACGACAGGTACATTTGTGAATTGGAAAAAATGTGAAGAATGTAATATGGAAAGGTGTACTTCTGGTGAATTCGACTTGATTGAAGCAATATCGTATGACTCTATAACCACTGGCCTGTGTGGAATTATTCATATACTTTCCTTTTTACTGAAGACATTGATATTTTTTTAAAAGGGCAAAAGTCTTAGTGCAAAGGATAGTTTTTTAACTAACTCATTTTTTAGTTCTTCCAGGACAATGCAGAAAAGTAAATAATTATCATTCCTGTCATAGCGATTAAGACTAATAAAGTCATGTAGTCAATCTACAAAAGGAACGAAATGAATATTTGTTGAATGAATGCAGAGATGAATTTGACTAGAAACCCAAATCTCTGAGTCACCTGGGTGGCTCAGTCAGTTAAGTGACTTTGGCTCAGGTCATGATCTTGCGATTCATGAGTTTGAGCCCCACATTGGGGTTTGTGCTGACAGCTCAGAGCTTGGAGTCTGCTTTGGATTCTGTATCTCCATCTCTCTCTGCTCCACCGCCATTCACATTCTGTCTCTCTTATCTCAAAAATAAATAAACATGTTTTAAAAATTAAAAAAAAAAGAAACATCCAAACTCCTTTGGCTACTCAGGCAAGCTGGGGGAACATTAGGCGGTTAGTTGTTCATAAAACCTCCTTCTTTTCCTTATCTATTTCTTGTCCACATAGCTACACTACATTTCTCAGAATCTCTGCCAGTTAGTGCTAGATAACAAAACAAGAGAGGAGGGGATGATATCCACCACACATCCACTTCTCCAAGTTCTTCCCTCTTTTCTGGCTCGATGTAGACAAGCAACATGGAAGCCATGTAGAATCTGGATCTGAAATCACTGCTGATTGTAAACCACCTACCAATCAAGAAACATTTATCCTATACTTTACATGAGTGGGTAATAAACTTCCATCTTATGTATGTCATTATATGTTTTGGGGTTGGTTAGAGCAGCTATATGTAAGTAACAAACCAATCAAGAGAAACAAAGATTATTACTGTAATGTAAGTTCACAGGGCAGGTGACATCTCAAGGTGAGTCTTTTCAGGTAGACTGAAGCTAAAGTATCTGCTTGGGGAAGGTAAGAAAAGCATCAAGCAAAAAAAAAAAAACACAGCAATGTACACTCTTCTCTCCTGGGGGAAGAAGTTACAAATATGAGGTATAAGAATATTATTGTGGTTTTTGGATTTAAGACAGCATAGTAAAGACACCTTTGTCCTTTCTTCTCAGAAATTATCCACTCAAAATAGGAGAGCGAGACACAGAGACACAAACACTAGGAGAAATCTGTAATCTCAAATCAAACTATAAGAGGAATGGCTCCCAATGTTAATATCAGGGAGGGGTGAAGTAAGATCCTCAGAGAACAGGCCTATGGCTGCAGATCTCAGACGAAACTTGGAGAACATGGTTCTCCTGGTTCCCTCTGCTGTGAGGAGCTATGCTGGACCCTATTTAGTCCCGAGGAATAGGAGAGAAGGAGAAGGGGAATGAGGAAACACACAGGCATGGCAAGCAGATGGTGGATGACAGTCTGAATTGCAAGGAGCCCTACAACTGCTGCTCACTGTTGTCTGGGAAGAAGGAAAGATTCTCACACACACCACACACACACACACACACACACACACACACACACACCACTTCATAGAAACCTCATAAACTATGGAGAATCTCTGCTAGTTCAGCATATTGCTGCTCTCGTTTCTTTCTGGCACATATCTCCTGCAAATAGTTGGTCTAAAAATAATGCATTTCACTCAACGATAGTATATAATAATAATAAAATGAAGAAAGAAGAGGAGGAAAAGGAATAGGAGGGGGAGGAGGAGGAAGAAGTAGCACTACCATCATTACCAACAACAACAAAGAAAACTTGTGAAAAGATACTTCAAGTGAAAAAAAAAGAAGAAAGAAGAGAACAAGTAAATAAAAATAACAGATAGCAAACACGTGCCAGAAAAAAACTGCCACCAAGTGATGACCAAATATATTGTCAGAAACAGAAAGAAATTCCTGAAACTGTCAAGAACAAGGGCTCAGGGAAACAGGAGCTACTAGAGCTCAGGAAAGATAACAGAAAAGAAAAACAGACCATCACATAAAGGAAGATTGCACATGAAGCAGCACAAACAAGAGTTTTTTCTTGATGGAAACACATTAGGGGCATGGAGGTCAGGAGTATAAAAAGCAGGACACACAAATACTACTGATCAAAGAGTTAACAAAGATTTAAAGGAAAAGAGATAGATATGGAAGAGAAAGAAAAGAGAGGTAACATATGAATTACTGCTCTCCCTGAAGAAGAGAAAAAAACAAATGGAAAAGGAAAGCATTTCAAGATTTAATCAATGTAACTTGAATCTACAGAGGAAAAGAACAGGCCAGGTCCCAAGAAAAGCTACTATAGAACAATCATTATTGAAATATATCGTAGTACTGTCAGTGGGCTTCAAAGGTAAAGCAATGATCCTTTAGGGCACATAAGCAAAAAGCTTGAACCAAAAAAAAAAAAAAAAGTCTTACTGAAGCAAACTATAGTCCAAATATAATAGCAGTAGGAAAACTAGAAAATACACAAAAATATGGTTTCATTCGCTCTTCTAGAAAAAACCACTTGAGGAACAACTTTCGCCAACCAATGGATGATTAACCAAGAACTAAAACAAACTAGAACCAAGACAAAAACAAACTAGAAAATTATGCTTTTGCCAGATATGTTTCCACCTTTCTGAGTCACATTGTTTAGGGTTAATCTTTTGTAAACAGCATGTAGTACATGCCAGAGAATGCTCATTTAAAAAATAGGACAATTTAGAAATAATATAGCCAACAAATAAGGAGTTAATTGTGTTATGAAAGGAAAATGGGGAATGGTGTTGGGAGGTAATGAATAAACACTGGATTTCTTATCTGTTATAGATGGGGGTAAAAATAAATCATTTAAACTTAATATATAAAAAACAGAACTAAATATTTAAATAATAAAAGACAGACTACAATAATTAAATCGGTTAATAAAACCACATAATAAAATTATGTGCTGGGGAAGAGGTGAGAAAAATAGAAGTTTACTAATTTTTATGACAAGGAGGCAACAGATACTAAGTAAAGAGAGAATGTAAAATTTTTATTATCAAGTTAGCCACTGGAAGAACTAAAAATACAAGTCATCAGAAGAAATAAATATATAACAAAGCAGATAGCATAGCCAATATAATGAACTATTTAAAAAGAAACCACAAAAATAGAAAGCATAATATAAAATATGATGGCATCTAAGATCAAGTATTTGTGTCATTTCAATAGATGTTAATATAGCTGATTTCAAATAATAAAAGAAAATCTTAGATGGCCTCATAAAAAATGTCAACTATATAAAGTGTTTATTTATTTATTTTTAATACTTATTTATTTTTGAGAGAGAGACAGGCGTGTGAGCAGGGGAGAGGCAGAAGGAGGGAGACACAGAATCCAAAGCAGGATCCATGCTCTGAGCTGTCAGCACAGAGCCCAATGCAGGGCTCAAACCCACGAATTGCAAGATCATGACCTGAGCCAAAGTTGGACGCTTAACTGACTGAGCCACCCAGGTGCCCCTGTCTACAGTGTTTAAAAGGTATGCCCAAACCAAAGTGTCTCTGAAAGGTTAAATGTAAAAATCTGTGCAAAGACAGGGGTCATATTCTTAAAATGAGTCAAATTTGAATTCTAGGTAAAAGCATTAGATGAGACAAAGAGGCAGGCTTTATAATGATAAAGGGTACAGTAAATTATGATGGTCTAATAGTTACAAATATCCAAGAATCAAATAACATAGAATCAACATTCATACTACATAGAAAAAATAGAAACACAATAGATCAAAAATTTTAAAAGATATTTAAAACACCTAAATGACCTAATTGATAAGGTAGATGCACGTAGTATTCTTTGAATTCTATATCCTGCAAGTAGAAAATAAATCTATTTTTCAAGAGCAGTGAACATTCACAACACTGATTATACAGTAGGTAACAAACAAGGCACAATAAAATCAAACAATGAACAATTTCTTTGATTGAATTTCAATAAGCCACAAATAACTACAAAACTAGAGAGCAAAAGAGCCTCACTAGAAATTATATAAACAAACGCTTTATCAGAAGCAACTCTTGGGTAAAAGAAAAATCTACACCAAAATTCCAGAATATTTAGAAAGGAATGATTGCAAACATACTGCATATCAGAATCTGTGAGATTCATAAGAAAAAGACAAATTCTTAGTCTTATATTTTCTAATGTTAAACAGGCAGAATGGAAATAAGTGAATTAAGCATCTGGCTCAGGAAGTTAGCAAAAGAACAGAGCAAACTCAAGCAGAAGAAATGAATTCGTATAAATGAAAACCTCAATTAAGGTATTATAAAATAAAAAAGAGACAATAAAGTAATCAAATGGTTAGCTAATTTCATAGAGAAGAAAGGGGACAAACACTAATATGTGAAATGAGAATTAAACATGGGGAAACAGGGGCTCCTAGGCGGCTCAGTCAGTTACGCATCTGACTCTTGATATTGACTCAGGTCATGATCTCAGAGTTTGTGAGTCTGAGTCACACAGAGGGCTCTGTGCTGACAGCGCAGAGCCTGCTTGGGATTCTCTGTCTCCCTCTCTCTCTGCCCCTCCCCGACTCAAATGTGTGCACTCACTCTCTCTCTCTAAATAAAATAAACTTTAAAAATTAAAAATTAAAAAAATAAAAATGGGGATATAGGGTGGCTCAGTCTGCTAAGAATCCAACTCTTGACTTTGCTCAGGTCATGATCTCATGGTTCATGGGATGGAGCCCCGCTATCAGGCTATCAGTGCAGAGCCTGCTAGAGATTCTCTCTCTCCCTCTCTCTCTGCCCCTCTCCCACTCACACTTTTTTTCTCTCTCTCTCTCAAAATAAATAAATAAGCATTTAAAAATAATAATGATAATAATAATAATAGGGAAATAACTACAGACACAGAGGATATTAAAATAATTATAGGGAACATTTGCAAAATATAAAAAGAAACAAGAATATAAATGAAATGAACCTCAAGACTTTTATAGCATGTATTTACCAAAGAGGCAAACTTATACTTCTTTAAAGTCAATATTTCATTGGGAAGCAACCTGAGGTAATAGCTTAGATTTTGTAAAATATGGTTATAATGCTGAAGATATAACTTACTCTTTCAGCAAAGCATGGAAGGTCTGCTCTTTGGGTACTGAGGCTATGCCCTTATTTTGAATTATAACCTACTTCCAAATGTAGTACTTTCAAAGACTCTACAGTCCCATTGAGATTTCCCATTTGAACTGTCTGATTTAAAATCTATAGCTAAAAGCTGAGGCAACATTTCTCCTACATGGGTTACTTACAATGGCTTATGGCATCTGGGTTAAAATATTAAGTCAATAAAAATAATTTACTGAATCATAATTACTAAAAAGTAGTTCCAGTCCAGTGAGCTAACATTCCATTCCCAATGGGCAAGAAATTCAATAAGGTTATTTTCACATTGCCTCTAGCACGTTCTCATTCAACTCAAACATATGTGTATGCAAACAAGGTTTCCTTTATGGGAAAAATGTGCACATGTTTAAGTAATTTCTCATAGTCACTCACAATTAAAAGAAGGAATCATTTCATTACCTCAAACTTACATGAGTTAGCTATCACCTACCTTTGGCTATAAATTAAATACTCCTACCATTGGGGGTGTTATTACACAAGAAATATTAAAGAAAGCATATGATAATGGGGAGTGGGTATTTACAGAAAATCCTCTCACTAATATTAGAAAAAGAGCTTCTGGAAAAATGGTTCAAAATTAGTCCTTGATTAAGGATGAATTTGCAGAGTCATTCTTGTATCTATAAGGCCATACCTATCCAGCTCTAGTTCCTCACATACCACTGAGTTCTTCTTGAGAACGAGTATGAGAGACCAACCAATGCCTTTGCAAAGGGAAACAGCCAAGTGCAGACTAGGGTACCTGCTGGTGTAATCACGTAACAGCTTATGCATAACGTGTGTATGCATACCCTGGTGCACACTCATAGGAGGAGTATGTACAAAGAAGGGTAGAACACGTATGTCAGAAGGACCCTAAGAAAACATCTGGTCCAACCTTCCCCTAAATCCACTCCCCGCCACAACCTCCTAAAACACAAATGCAGATAAGACCATTAGGAACTAGGAGAGTGATCTGATTAGTCCCACAAATAAGGTGAAATTAAAACAAACAAACAAACAAACAAAACCAATGAAGGGTCATCTGGACTTTGCTGAATGTGTTGTTAACTCTAGTCCTACCTCATCACTGGATACTGTGTACACTTTCAGAAGAAAAAACACACAGATAGATGCCTTCTATAATTCTTCCATTCGAACCAGAATCCCAGAATAAGAGTAATCATAGGAGTAATTTGCTTCCAAAAACTAGGTAACCAGTGAAAGACCCCATCTCTTGTCAGTTCAGGGGACAAAGTTGAGACTGGACTTCGTAAATGGTGCTTTGGGCAGTGTCAGAAAGTCCATGAGCCCATGACATGAACCACCCTTCATGAAGTAACAAGAAGTAACTGAATTAGCTGTACTGATGTGAACTGGCTGTAATTTAGGCCCACAGTCTGCATGTCATCTTGGCTTCAACCTCAGGACCTCGTATCTCCAAGCAGATGTTTAAATGGCAACTCTTCTTGAGAAGACATCAGTTTTTGGTACTATGCACTTATTTCCCTATTTATCTATGTCTGTGTACCTTTTTTTTTTTTTTAATTTTAAAGCACTACCTACTCACTAAAGACTTTGGCTCCCCTTGTAGAAAACACAACACAAATTTTTTTTTAATTTAATTTTAAAGCACTACCTACTCACTAAAGACTTTGGCTCCCCTTGTAGAAAACACAACCCCTTGACTTAGAATGGAATAAGTTTAAATATAATTGAAGCAACAGCTTCTAGTGATTTCCTGACCACAAACTGCCACACCTCACTTTGGAATTTGACAACATGGCTTATCTGCTCAAAAGAAACAACCCAATCAATCATAACAGCTGAATTATTATGAGTTAAAGATTAACATGTTAATCCCACAGAACAATCCAAAAGCAAGGACCATTTTTGTCAACCCATTAAAATGAAGAGTAAAAGGGAAAGTAACTAGTTGACATTTTGACAAAAGACTGCCAAAAATAAGTGCTTGTTTTTTTCCAAACAGAAATGCATAGAACAGAAATACCATAATGTTCTGAGAATCAGAAGAGTCAAACATCACATGACCAAGAGGCCAAAAAAAAAAAAAGCTACAAACTTTTCCTCCCCAAAGAAAATTATTGTAATCCCTATAGTCTTTTTATAGTGTTGCTGAAATAGAAAATTTAGAAACTATCTAGGGATGACAGCCCTGGGGAGTAGCACAACGAGGTACCTGTCTGAAGAACTCCTCCAGGAGTGACATTGTCCAGCGATGATGGAGCTCCCATGCTTTTGCTGGATGGCTAATGTCTGCTGTGTGCAACATCAAGGACAATGCTTTCGGCTTTTCAATTCTGTAAACCCAAAGCACCCGAAGACATGATGACCAATCTTCCAGACCCTCAATAAGAGTTTTTAAAAATCATTAATTTGTTTTATCTCTTCTATTCTCCCATCTAATCCCCCTCCAGCCGAACTGGGAAGAAAGCATCATTTCATTCTGCAGCTGAGATGTCCATCAGCTTCGTCTCTATATTTATTGAGCTGCGCACCCCACAAACAGACTCAAAACTATCTCTGGAATGACGGCATCATTCAAAAAGACAAGAATCTAAGAGTCACTCACTGACTTTTGTGGCCTCTGCGCTGAGTGAATCTTTGATGATTTAGTTTCCTACGGGGAATTATTTTAAATTCTAACTGGGGCAAATTGTTACTGGCCCTATTATTTATTTCAAACCTGATGAAAGTCTCTCTGTGATATGTACAATTCTCATGCTCTTTCCTCCAAACATCCCCACTTTATGAGACTGTTTAGTAACATTCTCTGAAGCAGGTGCTCTTCAAAGGTGCAACAACATCGACAAGCACCCCTCCAGACACCCATAAAAACACATGATGTCACAGGGCCACTCACGCTTCTGGCTGCTGAAGGGCCGTCTTCATTGCTTTGATTTGTTGGAAATGACAGGACATATCCGTGGCCATCACCATCTCAATTACCAAGGTCCGAAACTCCCTTTCAGGGACAGAAGAGAGAGAAGCATAGAAGTAAAAAAATGGGAAGTAAAAACTTGTTTATACTTTTGGCCACTTCGAAGCAAAATCAGTTAATTAGTTGTGACATTTCTAATCCACTTGAGCCTTTTAGTTGGGCTTTTTCTTTTCTTTTAAATGAGGGATAAGTGAAGGTTAAGGCTTAAGGAAATCATTTATTAGGAATATGACACATGGAACATACATATCGTTCAGTATGGCTTATTTCTCTGAATCTTTTCATAGTGGCCAGCACAAAGATATTCCATAAACAGCTGATCATTTAATTAAAATATAAATACTATTCCCATCACTTCAGATTCAAAACTCTTTAAGGATTTAAATAGTTTTGCCTCTGGCGGCACCTGGATGGCTCAGTTGATTAAGCATAGGACTTTTGATTTCGGCTCAGGTTATGCTTGGGATTCTCTCTCTCTCTGCTCCTCCCCACTTGCTCTCTCTCAAAATAAATAAACTTTAAACAAAATAAATGGTTTTGTCTCTAATCTCTGAAATACCCTGACCTACATTTACAGCTACAAAGACTTGCAGGGTTGCCATATACATGACAAAGTGCGCTAAGCATTTTAAATGGGTTACATCATGTGTCATAACATTAACCAAAGCATCAGGTAAATTTTATTATCTGTTTTCTAGAAAATAAATTTTACAACAGTGTGAAGGGGTTAAGTAATTTCCTAAATGTCATATAACCACTAACAACCACGTCCACATTCAAACTCAGGTGTGTCTAAATTCATTCAAAGACACAAAATGTCGTTTAGGCAATAGAATTAGGTATTCACCATTTTTTTTTTTGCGAGTCAAAATAATTTTCTTAGCAAGTTTCAAAAGTTTTTAAGAAACGTTCAAATCAAATAGAAGGTTAAAAATAAATTTTAAATGAAAAAAAACTCAGATTTAGGAAGCTAAGATTTATTCCTAGGTATCTTACTGGTTTTGGTGCAATTGTAAATGGGATCAATTCCTTGATTTCTTGTTCTGTGGCTTCATTATTAGTATACAGAAATGGAACAGATTTCTGTACATTGATTTTATATCCTGTGACACTGTAGCAGAATCACACTGCTAGGTATTTACCCAAAGGATACAAAAATATAGATTTGTAGGGGTACAGGTACCCCAAAGTTTATAGCCTCATTATCACCAATAGCCAAACTACAGAAAGAGCCCAGATGTCTACTGACTCATGAATGGATAAAGAAGATGTGGTGTGTGTGTGTGTGTGTGTGTGTGTGTGTGTAAATAATGAAATATTACTAACAAAAGGAATGAAGTCTTGCCATTTGCAACGACAGAGATAGAGTTAGAGTATATTATGCTAAGTGAAATAAGTCAGTCGGAGAAAGAAAAATACTACATGATTTCACTCTTACGTGGAATTTAAGAAACAAAACAGATGAACATATGGGAAAGGGGGAGGGAAGAGAGAAACAAGCCATAAGAGACTCTTCACAATGCTTTACAATGGAGAACAAACTGAGGGTTGATGGAGGGAGGTGGGTGGGAGATGGGCTAAATGGGCATTGGGTATTAAGGAGGGTACTTGTGTTGAGCACTGGGTGTTATACATAATTGACGAATCACTAATTCTACTCCTGGGGGGAAAAAGAAAGCTAAGATAAAAGCAACATAAGTTTCCTAAGGTAACAAACAGCAAGTATTTCCAAAGTGCCTATATTTGAATATTTGTGTTAAGCAAAAGACACAGAGAGAGAGAGAGAGAGACAGAGACAGAGAGAGACAGAGAGAGAGAGAAGGTGGGGAGGAGAGAGAAAGGGAAAAGAGAGAGCAAGGGGAGGGTGGTGGGTGGGGGAAAGGGTGCCATAAACATTTCAAGTGGTAGGATTTCTCCAAAAGCAGCATACTTCATCTCTCCTCCTGGTTCCTTTCTTGGCCTTAAATCTCTCTCCTGCCTCATCCTTACCTCCAGTCATCCTTCGAGAGGTTGATCAAAATGTTCATTTCTTCATCCTCCTGCAGAAGGCGGTAAGCTGCACTTAAATGGTGATTTTCTAATACAGACCTATCGTTGTATAGAATAGCAGGGTCAGACCTGAACAGAGAGCCAAGCAAAATAATATAGGATGTTAAAACGGTTGAGATTTTCCAGTTAACCCTCTCAAGCTAGAAGGCACCGTCTTTTTTTCTATATGTAACAATTATCTTTGCCCCTCAAAAGTTAAAACAAAACACTACGAATTATCAATAGATATAGGTCGGGTATTTTAATGTCAATACGTGAATGTGAAATCCGTGATATCCAACCTGAGAACTCTCTGAAAACCATTCTATAACCAGATCGCAATTATCTCTACTAGTAACAAAGGTGATTTCATAAAACACAGGTCAACTCAAACTTCCTTGTATCTTCTGGAATGACCTACTTTTTTTTAAATTGTATTCAATGAAAGAATTTGTTTATTATCATTATAATTCTCTTAACACATACCACCTGATAGGTACAGTCTTCCGAGTTCCTCTGGTATTACCTTGATCTTAAAATTTGCTGTGTCAAAGCCGTACGTGTAAAATTGAAAGTAAAGAATATAAGGATTATATGACAGTTGTTAGTTACTTTCTCGCAGACCACTGCACCGAACACGGAGTTGTGTGTTTACTATTTCAATATCTTCAATTTAATGACCTTAGATTATTACAGGTTATTTTTTTCTCATCAAGCTGAGTCTCAGTGATGTAAAGTGACTTCACAGAGCCCCATAGTACCTAAGTGTCAGGGTTGGGATGAAGGCAAAGTCTTCAGACAGTTCAGCCACTGCTCCACACAATAACTGCTGACTGTCATTGGCCAAACTTTGGGATATATCTAGCATACCTTTAAAGTGTTAGGATTAACATACCATCAAAGGACAAAGAACCAGGTCATGATTTAGTTTTCTGTACAGGGATCACACAGGCTGAGATGCTTTGAATAAAGCTCTATTAAAGAAGGCCAGTGGAATTCTATTCCAAACCAAGCATAACTGAACCTACTAGAGCATCCCCACTCCTATGGAGACAACACAAAACATGCGAATCTCACGGTAAAAGATTTTATCTAATAGGTAAGGCTCTAACTGATGTGTACTTTGCGACATTAAGCTCTTGTCCAGATGCTATAATTAAGCCATTTCCTCTGAATTGAGATTGGTTTTGACATCGGACTCCAGCAAAGACCCATGTACAGTCCACCCACCTCTCTTCCTTCAGCAAGTGCTACTCACCACAGCCTCTGTCCTCAGAGCAAAGGCTCCACTCATAGATATCCACTAACCAGAGCTGCTCTGAGGAATTCCCTATATTTAAAGACTTTGCAACAGAAACACAAAAGGCTGCTTCTCAGCGGCTGAGGCTCCTCTATGTGAAGAAGCAAGAGGTAGACAATGAAGCTAACGGCTTAAGTCCCTTTGTCTGTTGCAGTTCGCCTTCTGAACAGAGATCAGGCAGTACTGTCTTCTGTTGTGTACTCCATAATTAAGTGTTGGGTTCATTAAATACATGTCAATTGGTTTAATGAACACAATCCTATCTGGAGTGTGCACCTGCTTTTTCAAGTGAAACGGCAAGTATTTATTTGGTTTTAAATTCTCATCTCTCCTTGCTACATTCTTCCTCTTAGCCATGCCATCTCTCCCCAAATTCCAGCTTCTTTTGATTACTATGCTAACGCCCAATTAACCCTGCTATCAGAGTTTCATATAATTGTCTTAAGAGAAGGTAAGCTCTTGGGCCAGGACAGGACAGATAAGGTTTCACCCTAAATGGAAAAGACAATTGACTGGTACTGCTTGCCTAGAATTCTGTGCTGAGAGGAATACTAACAATAAATGCAAAGCTCGGTTTAAAAAAAATTGATTTGCGTTGTCTGTTATAGTCAAGAGGTTCAAAGTGGAACATTTGGACCCATATTTAACACCCCCCACAGAGGTTCATTAGAGTGGGTATATGGGTTGTCTATAGTGAAGGTGGTCTACATGAGACAACCCAGCTCCCCAAGCCCTTGGCAAGGGAGCAATGCAAGCACTAAACAGAGCAGGGATAAAATCAGGAAGGATAAGAAGAGCATCCCCAGAATCCCAGAGATCACAGGGCGAGAAGGCTCAGGTGTTCTTCATGTCAACAGAAACACCCCAATCCTGGCCCATGTTTGCTGATTTCCTCTACTTGGCGTCTTCCCCTTTAGATGAACTGTTCTACTGCCTAGTGGAAATAGTATGCACAATCTATGTATAAGTAAACAAATAGCTAGCATTAGGGAAGCAATAGAGAAGAAAAGGATATCCACATTCGATGTGAATAAAATAGGAGAATTGGAAGCAGATGGCTTCTCAAACTCTAAATCTTGATCAACGCTGACCAGGCTGATATCTTGTTGAAAAGTTTATTTTTTCAGAAATGCAAAACAGAGTAACCATGCGAAAGCAAGGTGACTAACACCTTTCTGACTTCTAAATCTCAATCTCTTGCCCCCTCCTCCTGCCTCTTCTCCAAATATTAAACATCCTCACCGGGTCTGGATGTGGAAATTGTTGGTGGTGCCGGTGTGCTCATAGTCATGGATGGCAGCTGAGAAGATTATAGCAAAGATCTCCAGCTCCGTCAGCCAGTTCTGAAAGAGAGATTACAGGGCAATCAGATCATCTGTCTCCTTCTCAGACAGTCTTCAGCTTGTTGACGACATACCCGCATCGCCGCCTTTCCACCCTGCAGCTGGCAAGCTGTTGCCAAACACACATTTCTGACAGTATTTTCTGTTTTCCTCTGAGGAGACTGGGGGACATGTGATTTGAAAGTAGCATGCCCAGCAAGGTTTAAAAAGCTAACTAGTAGTTTTATTTTTGTTTTCAAGGAAGCAAAAAACAACAAACATGAAGACTTTAAAAGCCCTCATTGTATTATTTCTCAAATTCCATGTAAAGTTTCTGGGTAGACAAAGGAAAAAAATGTATTAAAATTTTCAACGCAATACCAAGAACTAAGAGTAACAGAAAAACTAATATCTATCCACTAGAAAGTGGGTAGGTAGACAGATGGCCTTCTGTCTTATGCATGCTGATCTTTGAGGAGACCTCTCCCATCCACGCCACCAAACCTGGCTGTAATCCACGGTTCTCAGAGTCTGTTCCCTGGACCATCAGAGGTAGCATCGCCTAACAGCTTGTTACAAACACAAAATCCACCCCAACTGCCCCAAACCAGAAACTCTGGCTTTTACCACTAATCTGTGTTTTACCAAGCAATCCAGATAATTCTGATGTATACTAGAATTTGACAGCCACTGCATTTTTGAGGCTCTCTTAACTGACTCCCACTTCAATAACTCGAGATTCACTGGTGCTTCCCATCCCTTCTGTAAACCGAACCGCCCAATGGCCACACAACACAACATCCATGACTGCTAGCCCAACCTTTGGGACCTTCAGCTCGCTTTTGTTACTAGTTGAATTAACACAAGTTTCAGTGTTGGTTTATTCCAAACCCTGTTTTGACAAGTTGTACTTGTTATTATGATTATGATTATGTAATTAAATCTGATATAAAACCAATAAAATACGAACACAAAAATGGAGCTGTTTTCCCATAGTACCTAACTTCAATGATTTGGACAGTGTGGCAAGTGTGAAACAGAAGGAAACAATTATAAAAATTTAGAGGGATTCTGCACTGAGTTTGTTTCATGAGTATCTTTTAAGTCCCCATTTCCCTTTGAAGAAATGAAACTAGAAATTTAGATAGGAGCAGGGTTAAAGCGAGACAAATATGAGTACCGAAATCAGCAGAATTCAGAAAAGAGCCGGGAGTTGGAATTAAAGATTAGTGAATACAAGATATTTACTTGATTTAAGTTAGCAAAAAATGATTAAAAATGAACACATAAACTTTTATAATTCCCACCTCAACTGTTTTTTCTTCCCAATTAACTACTAATTTTGATATTCATCTTGAAAACTTCCTGAGAGTTATTACCTTCTTTGTGGATAACTAGGGTTAAATAAATAAACTACATACAACCTATGGGGGAAAAAAAGACTCTACAGTTAGGAAAAGAATAAGCATAGAGATACTCAGGGGAAAAAAAAAAACACTACAGTTTTGAAAATGATTTCTAGCAGAATTCAGCATAAAATGTCAAGAAACTTTTTATTATCTTTTGATATATTGCACTGCAAAAATGCAAGCTGGAGTGTCTGGGTGGCTCAGTCGGTTGAGCATCTGACTTTTGATTTCGGCTCAGGTCATGATCTCATGGTTCGTGAGTTCGAGCCCCACACTATCAGAGTTGAGCCTGTCTGGGATTCTCTCTCCTTCCCCGTCTCTCTGCCCTACCCCTACTCCACTCATGCTCATGTACTCTCTCTTTCTCTCAAAATAAATAAACTTTGAAAAAAATACAAACTGATTTATAGGGAATAGAAAGACATAAAGAAAACATAGACCAAGAGGAAAAGTCAACAAAATCAAATGAACATTTAAGATAATTACGAATTGCACGTGAACTGAAGCTGCCGTGCCCGCCCTGAAAACAGCAAGGGGCATTCTCATCAGGGTTAGTGCCTACAGGGGCTCACTTTGCGTCAGGCAGTATTCTAGATGCTTTGCATATAAGAAACTCATGCCATACGCACAACTCCATAAGGGTAGGTAGGTACTGTTGTTGCCTCCATTTTCTAGATGAGAAAACTGAAGCTGGGAGAGGTTCGATGACTTACCCGAGGTCACACCGCTAGTCATGTGAAGACCCACATACTAGGTCTCCAGAGTTCCCACTGAATCTGTCATATTTCCTTTGGGTTATCGTTCCTGTGTTTACTCAGTTTTACATAAAATTATATAAGCATAATTTTATATTACCATGTTCTTGCTATTTCCCATACACATAGTTTTTTCATTTTGGCAATGGCTTTCTTTTTTTTCGCCAATACCCTGTCCCCACCCATCATCCTTCACTCTCTCTACTCACCCCATCCCCCAATGTATCTCGTTCTCCAAGCTCATGCAAAGTCAATATTTTATTTTATTTTGTTTGTTTATTTTGAGAGAGAAAAAGAGCACGTGAGTAGCATAAGAGCAGAGAGAGAGGGAGAGGGAGAATCCCAAGCAGGCTCCATGCTGTCAGTGCAGAGCCCAACATGGCTCTTTCCTGATCATGACCTGGGCCAAAACAAAGAGTTGGATACTTAACCAACTGAGCCACCTAGGTGCTCCCAAAATTAACATTTTAAAAGAAGATTATGAGGTTATCTCGGTGCCTGCCGAGCCCTGCTTGGAACAGAGCTTCTAAAATGACAAATATGTCTGGAACACCATAGTCCAAGGCTATTCCTGTTGGCTATAAGCAGGGTCTTTGGAAGCACATAGCTCTTCTTAAAACTGAAAATGTTTATACTAGAGGTGAAACTGAATTCTCTCTAGGCAAGAGAATGCTCACGTGTACAAACGAAAGGTGACCCCTAGTGGCACACCCAACAAAAGCAGAGTATCTGAGAAAGGTCATTCATGCTCATGGACACATTGGCATGATTCATGCCAAATTCCAAAGCAACCTTCCTGGTAAGGGCATTGGACACAAAACCCATGTGATGCTTTACTCTCAAGGATTTAAACTCATGGAAAAACAAATAAATAAAAGTGTAGGGTTTTTTTTCCCTATTTTTAAATAAATAAATCAATAAGTCAATTGATAAAAAGATTATGACTGGGAGACAGTATACCATCTAAACAAATCTGAGTCACAGAGCATCAGCCGAAATAGCAGGTCTCTAAATAACTACATAATTATGATTCTATTACAAATATCAGTGTAACTTCTCCCCTTTGCCCTCAAACACTAACAAGATCCTATTTTACTTCTAATAAACCAAAACCAACAAATGATTTAAATAAGCAAACAACAAACAAAAAATAAGACCATAGCCTTTATAAGTCATTTTAACACCCTTGCTTTTCAAAAAACCCTGTGGATGCTAAGAAATCAGTTCTGTTGCTTGAGGATAAGAAGGAAGGACAGATGGACACAAAAGGAAGGAAGGAAGGAACACAGGAAGAAAGGAAAAAAGAAGGGAGGGAAAAGAGAGAAAAAAAAGAAAAGAGAAATGAAAGGCAAGGGAAGGGGAGAGAACAGACAGCAGGGGGGAGAGGAGGAGAGAGGAGGGAAGGGGTTAAGAGAGGAGGGGAGAGGAGGGGAAGGGGGAGGGATGAAGAGGGGAGGGGAAGGGAGGGGAGGGGAGAAGAGAGAAGAGGAGAAGGGAGGGGAGGAGGGGAGAGGAGAGGAGAGGGGAGGAGGGGAGAGGAGAGGAGAGGAGGGGAGGGGAGAGGAGGGGAGAGGAGAGGAGGGGAGAGGAGGGGAGAGGCAAAAGAGAAGAAAATTATGAGAAACAGCTTCACAGATGGGCCTTGAAGATTGGACAGAAGAAGAAATGGAAGAGGGCATTTTCAGAAGAATGAACAAATGAGCCAGTCCCAGTGTCAAAATCTAATTCATCATGAGTAAGGAAATGATTCCCTTTAGAGGAGTGGGAGTTTGGGCTGATCACAGCCCTATGGTGTCAGGCACTAAAAGCCAGAGTGAGGAACACGAACTGGATTCAACAGGCAATGAGGTTTACATGCAAGGGGGTAATGCTGTCGGCAGGCCACTGAGGGGGAGAAATAAGAGCAGCACTTCCGCAGAGGAAAGTCCTTACAGGACGCGAGGCAGCATGGACGTAGAATTCACATGGTTTAGCAATTAACTGACTGCAAGGGGGCGGAAGAGGTTGAAGTTAAGAAGAGTGAATTAAAGATGGACCTAACGTTACTGGCCCGAGTGACAAAAATACAAAAAAAATGATGGGTGGTATTAGACAGCATCATTAATAGAGACAGAGAAGGTGGGGGAGTTATTCTGAGGGAAATTAGGCTTCATATTTTTTTAAGTTTATTTATTTATTTTGAGAGAGAGAAACAGAGTACAAGCACACAACTGGGGAAGGGGCAGAGAGAGAGGGAGAGAGAATTCCAAGCAGGCTCCACGGCGTCAGTGCAGAGCCCAATGCAGGGCTCGATCCAAAACTGTGAGATCATAACCTGAAGCAAAATCAAGAGTTAGCTTGACCGACTGGGCCACCCAGGAGGCCCCAGGCTCCATATTCTAATATGGTCCAGATCTCCTTGCCTTTTCCAAGTTAATTACTGTGAACCCAGAAGTTTTTATGACAATGCAAAAGTAAGAAATTTAAGTCCCACATGAATTTATTCCATATTTATCAAACTGTGACAAGGCACGAGCCACAGGTCCTACTTTCCCTATCTACAAAGTATGAGTGTCACAACTAATTCCATGACAAGGATACCTTGACAACTGGTAGCAGTGAACTTTGAATTTTGCAGCAAGTGACTCAGGAAGCAAGCCTGGTATGCATGGGCATGTAGGCAGGTGGACGGCAGTGGACACCTCAAGGAAAGTGACGTGGGCAAAACTGCTAGAGGGACATTATTAGCAAGTCATGGCTTCGATATGGGAATGACAGTTTCTTTGTAATGTTTCTACCCCTATACTAGTTTTCTATTGCTAAATTACCACAAACTTGAGGCTCCCAGTTATTGGCCAACAGTTCTGTACGTCAGAAGTCGGCACAGTGTGGCTGGATTTTCCAGTGAGGATCTCACACGGCTGAAATCAAGACACTGTCAGGGCTGCGTTCTTTTCTGGAAGCTCTGTGGAAAAATCTGTTTCCAGGTACATTCAGGGCATTGGCGAATTCGTTTCCTTCCCGTGCTTTCCACTTGGCCCCCTCCATCTTCAATAGCAACAGCTTGTGGAGTCCTCACACTTCCTCTGCCGCCTCTTGACTTGAGCAAGGACCCACGTGACTACATTGGGCCCGCCCGGAGAATCCAGGCTCATCCCCCTAATTCGTGGAACCCTGATTTGTAACCTTCACTGTATTGGTGTTTTGCCATCCAATGTAACATTAGTGAGTGTTACAGCAGAGGGTAAAGTCATGGGGGCCAAAATTCTGCTGACCGCAAAGACTAATAAAATTATTTAGTACTCTTTAACCATTTATACGTTCTTGTTCAAAAGAACAAGATACACAACTTCTCTTCTAAAAAATAAAAGGAAAATTAATGGCACTTGCCTGACAAAAGCAATAAAAGGGGCCACAGGATGGCTTTGCAGTTTGGAATCTTTTGACCTAAATCAAACTTTGGCTGGAGCTGGGAGTCTAATTCATATTTATTCAATCAACAACTCTTCAGTCTAATTCTGTTCAAGGATTTTTCTCTTAAGAGTAGGCAAAATAATTCTGAAAGGATTCAAGCATCTCCTCGGAATCTAAATTAAGCAATAATGAGTAATATAAACAGATTACAGTGAGTAATACTGTTGATGTTGAAGCCCAGACATCACTTTATCAATGGGATGTTTTGATTCCCTATGTGTCTTACAGTTTATAAAACTGAAATGATTTAAAGCGTTTTCCCCCCTCTTGGTTTGTAATGAAAGGTTAGAGTAACAATATGCTCTCCATTCATCAAAATGCTCCCCACTGTTTTTGTAAGCTTGCAATGAAAGAAATTTGTTTTGAGCTGCATTTCCAAGAGAGAGTGGGCGGGAAGTAGTTTCTATATTTAAGAATGATTTTGAATATGGCCTGAATTGATAATGAAAATTCAATGGCAAATGAGCTCAGTTAAGAACAGTATGCAGTACATCATGATCATTGGCTGCTATGGTGTAACATTCATGTTAATGATAACTTGCATTAGCATAAATATTTGGAGTTTTTTCAAGGGCTAAAAAAGCTATGTATGATTCACCTTTATATCTCCATAGTACACTGTACACAGAAAGTACTGACTAAATATATGTTGAACAGATGAGTCCAAAGTACATTTTCACATCTATTTTGATCCTTGCCACAATACGTTCAAGAATCACACGAGGACACTGAGGTGTAAGAATATCAGGGGCTCTTTTTTATTGCCACAGGCATTATAGAAGTAGTGCTACATATTTAAAAGCATGGCATTTGACATCAGTTCCTGGGACCATATCGTGGCTCTGCTACTCTATTTGTTTGCTTGGGCTGCTGACCAGGCAGCTGAAACAATAGAAATGTATTTTCTCAGTTCTAGAGGCCAGAAGTCCAAGATCAAGGCATTGGCAGGATGGTTTGTGGTGAGAGCCCTCTTCTCAGGTTGCAGACGGCCACCTTTGTGTTGTGTCCTCACATGGTCTTTCCTCTGTGCACGTGCATGCCTGTAATCTTAATCTCCTCTTTATATAAGGACAACAGTCATATTGGCCCACCCATGTGACCTAAATTATCTCTTTAAAGACCCTATCTCCAAATACAGTCACATTCTGAAGCACTGGAGATGAGGACTTTCAACAATATAAACTGGGGAGTGGAGAGTGGGGGAAGACCAAATTCTGCCTACGACGAGACTTTATAACAGGGCAATCTTAACTCCATGAATGGGTTTCCTCTTATTTTTCTACTGAATTTGTTTCTTTTCTTGTTGATTCCTCTCTATAATCTGGATCTTAATCCTTGCCCTCTCTCTATTTTCCTCGAGTACTTACATCATTATGATGATTCTTTTTATCCTATAGATTTTAATTTTAATATACTCAGTTTAATCACCATTTTTATATAACTTCTGTGTTTAAGAAACCATTTCCTTTTTCAAGTACATAAACATATTCTCATATTTTCTTCTAATATGATCAGATTTTTATTTTTGTATCCAAATCTTTAATTCATTTGTCCAATATTTGGCAAATGATTTAAAGTAGAACAATAACATTCCTTTTTCCCCCCAAATGAACAACAGTCCTCAAAACACTTTCTGAGCTGAATCATTTTCCCTGTAATGTTGTCGTCTATAGACACACCCTTACCTTCTCACCCGCAGTCTTTCTTCATTAGCCTCTAGCCAGTGTTCCACCCTCACCATAGCACTGAGACCACTCATGCCAAGGGCTCCGATGACTTCCATGTTGCCAAAGGCAGTGGTTACTTGTCTCGCCTCATCCTACTCGACATTTTGGCATGTTCCACACAATTCACTATTCTCTTCTGAAGCACTTTCCTTCCTTGGCTTCCCTGACACTGCACTCTCCTAGTTTTTATTCCCATGTCACTGACCACTCCATTTTAGTTATCATTACTGGCTCTAATTCTTTACCTTCATTTTAAACTGTAGACTTCTCCAGGACTCACTGCAGAGCCCCTCTACTTCTCTATTCACACTCTCTCCTTAGATAATCTCATCTAATTCCACGTCTTTTCTATAATATTGATATGCTGAAGATTTCCTAAACTACGCGAGCATCTCTGACCTCTTCCCAGAGTTCTAGACTCTACTCACTCTCTGCTGGCTTGACATTTCCACACTGATGTCTAATAAGCGTTAGCTACGTCTCAACATATCTGAATCAAAACTGCTGACCTCCCTCTTCCAAAGCCTGTTTTGCCACCAGGCTCTCTCATCAACCCATTTATCAAACCAAAGGTGTGAGATGAACTCTCGATTCTTCTCTTTTAAAGTTCTAAATTCTATTCACCACCCAGCCCTTTTAACTCTACCTCAAAAACAGATGTTTTTGTTTCTTATCCCAGGATTGTCCCTCTGCGTTCAAACCACCGTTATCTCTCTGGTAGACCTCTACAGGACTCTTCAACTGGGCCACCGCAGAACCTATCCTCCACAGTAACACTTTCCTAATCTTCATCAGAGCACATCACTCGCCTGTCTGAAATCCTTTAGAGGCACCATGCTGCACCTAGAAACTATACTTAATCTCATTACCCAGGCCTATAAAGCCAGTCTTGGTCTGATTCCTGCCTTCTCCAAACTTGTCTTGAACCACCGTCCCCTTATGTACTGCCCCCACTATGTTTGCTTTTATATCCTTCTCCTTGAATGCTGCAAAGCTGTTCTCTTACGAGAGGCTATGTACCAGTCCCAAATTAACTCTGCTGGCATACTCTTCTTCTGGTTTTGGCATGGCTCAAGCCAAAACTCAGACCATCTCAGATTAAATATTACCTGCAGAGAGAGGCCTTTCCTGACTGTCTAATGAAACTCCCAGTTTTCCCTGCATAGGTGCCCTATCTTAATTCTCTGCAGAACACTGGAATATTTTCGTGTTTAGTTTTACATTGGTCTTCTATTTAATACCTCCCCCTAGAACATAATTTCTATAAGGGCAGAAATGTATGCTCATCCTGTAAAAACGTACCTAGTACATAATAAGTGCTCGATAAATAAATTTAGGTTTAGTTTTTGAAACTCTACTCAACTTCATTCATATGTCTATTTTTGCACAAATACCACCCTGTCTTTTTTATTTTATTTTATTTTATTTTATTTTTGAGAGAGAGTGAGAGCAGAAGAGGGGCAGAGAGAGAGAGAGAGAATCTCAAGCAGACTCCACGCTGACAGCATGGAGCCCACCGTGGGGGTCGATCTCACAACAGTAAGGTCATGACCTGAGCCAAAATCAAGAGTCAGACACTTAACTCAGTCACCCAGGTGCTCTGACCACCCTGTCTTCATTACTATGGTTTCAGTAGATATTTTAATACCTAGAAGAATAAGAACTACTGCATCACATACATTTTTTAAACTGTTTTTTCCACAGTTGTGAAATATCTATTTTACATAAATTTCGGACTCAGTTTATCATGTTTCATTACTTTTTATTGGTATTGCTTTGAATTTATAGATTAGTTTAAGGAAAACTGACATCTATATAACACTGAAGACTTCCATTAAAAATATAATGTATTTCTTTTTTTATTTAAACATTGTTTCTCTGCTCTTTAGTTTTACAAGTTCCTTTTTATCACTTTTGAAGCTATTCATTAGTAATTTATTGACTTTGTTTAAACTCTCAGGAATGTGTGTTTTTCTATTACACTTGTTAATTTCCAGTGAAGAAGACAGCTACTTTATCTAGATATTATCGAGGACTTTTATTTGATCTAATAATTTGTGGTTGATGTTCTTGATTTTTTAAATGAGATGGCCAAATTATTTTCACAGGATACTTCCTCATTTTTTTAGATATGATATTACATTGGCTGAGACCTCCAGAAAAATGGTCAATAGCAACATTAATGTGGGCATCCCTGTTTTGCTCCATGCCTTCATGGAGCCACCATTAATTAACTAAGCCTGATCTATGTTTCTGGCAAAAATCTTTTATCACATTAAACAGGTCCCCTTTATGCTGGGAGGCTCAGTCAGTTAAGCATCTGACTTCAGCTCAGGTCATGATCTCA
The DNA here is from genome assembly GCA_030068075.1 of Paguma larvata. NCBI lineage: Eukaryota > Metazoa > Chordata > Mammalia > Carnivora > Viverridae > Paguma > Paguma larvata. The sequence goes on from CM057834.1 coordinate 58,910,130, forward strand.
CAGCTGGGTCCACGGGTTCGAGCCCTGCATTGGGCTCTGTACTGACAGCTCAGAACCTGGAGCCTGCTTTGGATTCTGTATCTCCCTCTCTCTCTGCCTCTTGCCCACTCATGCTCTGTCACTTTCAAAAAATAAATAAACGTGGAGCACCTGCATGGCTCAGTCAGTTGAGCATCCGACTTCTACTCAGGTCATGATCTCATGGTTTGTGGGTTTGAGCACTGCATCAGGCTCTGTGCTAACAGCAGAGAGCCTGGAGCCTGCTTTAGATTCTGTGTCTCTCTCTCTCTCTGCCCCTCCCCCACTCATGCTCTGTCTCTCTCTCTCTCAAAAATAAATAAATATTTTTAAAAAATTTTAATAAGTAAATAAATGTTAATTTTAAAAAAAATCAGTTTTACAACAAAAAAGAACTGAAAATTGACAAGAGGTTTTTGGAGGAAGTTCAGCAAAGTTTTACGAACAATTCCTGACTGTTGAGCTTCCTTTATGAGGCAGATAGAACACTTCATCTTTTTGATAGTTTATTCCCAACCATCACAGTATTTCTACAAGATGGAATATTTTTTCACCATTTTAAGAATGAGGAAATCTCGACTCAGATTTATGCAATTTATCATAGGTCACAAAATCTAGTAAGTAATTACTCAAGGATTTATATCCCACTGTATCTTGCTTCAAAGCCCACACTCCTCCCACTGTGTTCCATTTTTAAATCAGTGAGACATTAGACCAAGTTTTTCAACACGCCCTAGAGGAAAAAATAACAAATGTGTTGAGTTTATGGGCTAATTAATAACCACAGCCTAAGAATGTCTACCTTGATGTCACCTCTGAAGAGATTTCAAAGGAAAAAGTCACAAGAGACCCAGCATAGAGAACTAGCTGTTTGTCACTAATAGCTATATCTTGTCAAATTAATGACTTCCATCAAAGCAAAATGGGAAAAGGCAGAGATAAGCAAGTTAAACTGGTCAGTTCATACAATGGATTACAGAACAGAGATTCAAAAACATGTAAAAAGTTGAAATGTTGGGCCAATACAAGCAAGAAAAATTTCAAATGGTTAGAAGTAATATTGACCCTTGGGTCAAAAAAAAAAAATCAAACACACACAAATAGGATGAGAATAACCACAGTCCTTGTGAAAAAGGTCTAGTGGCTTAAACCAAAATCTAACTGTGCGTTACGTGGTTGCCAGGCACATTTGGTACGATTTCAGTATACACGGATGGCACTGTCATTGGCCATAGCAAGAAGTTAATAGTACTACTCCCCATATCTGGAAATACAAATTTCATTCTAGAAATTATATTTAATTCGGCCATAGCCTAATAAAGGTGCAAGTCACTACCACAAGTTCATTTCATCAAGTCCAAGATGGAGAAAATACCAGAGGCAATTAAGAACCCAAGACTTTCAGTGACTGGTCAGACAATCTGGGGGTACCAGGAAGTCCACGCACCAGTGCACTTCTTGTGTCTCCAATAAAAAAAAACCATCATCACATTTTTTTCATGTCGTCGAAGAGTTCCTATCCGTACTTACCGCTACTCCTGTCTTGTAAAGGAGGTAATGCACAGTCTGTGTAACGTCGGCGGCATGCATTAAATTGTGGTAAGGATTTTTATGCTTGCTGTATCCTACTTCCAGGGCCTCCACAAATGAGACAAGTGCAGAAATGGGGATCTGAAAGACAGCAGTAACGTGGCTTAGCTAGTGACTGGGTAGCTGGAAGGGAGGCAGCAAAAATCGAAGGTGCTCTAGCTGCCTCTTTCTGGAGGTATAACATACCGTTGTGAAGAAACTGGAACTTTTCAAAATTAGTAAAAATTACTGAACAAATTATCAGCTGATTTGAAAAATCTCGCAGGAAGTCCCTGGTTTAAGAACAGTCTGCCCTGCAGATTGTTTTTTGTTCTCAGTTTCGAGCCCCAGGGGAACGAAACAGAATCATATCAAAGACATTTAGGGCAGAAAGGTATGTGTTCATTTATTTCTCAGGCAAAGGTTCAAGTCTTTTATTTCTTGAGAAATAAATGAATACATACTGTGTAGCATATCTCATTTATTTTGGGGGAAAACATAAAGTACATAGAGGTCTCAAGTTGTAAAAGCACTGCAAAATAAACACAGGCTGCCACTCCTGAGAACTGTGCCCTTTAGGAGGAGTGATTGTACGCACTGGACCCAGGAAAGAAAAACACAACAAAATATGTTCTATTACTTGGCAATGTATTATTGCTGCATTGCAATTTGGAATAATATTTCCAATCAGCCTAATTCTTTTTCTGTCTCAAATATGTATAATATACATACCTTCTTTTCCTGTGTGGCAGAAAATAAAGACAATTGCAGAATGTCTTTACAAAAGAAGGGGACCCTGAAAACACTCACTGTATTTCTTTTCTGGATCAATTCCTTCGGTTAGGGTAAATTATCAAATATAACACAGGGACAAAAAGAGAGGGTGTGTATTCCAGGAGACTAACCGTCGCATTAGAAAGAAAAAAAAAATAAGGAAAATGTCTTACTATTATGCGTCATGGGCATCTATTACATGTTCTTCCTTGCACACATCCTTCAATATTTACCATTTGTGGATTTTTAAAAATTTAAATGTTGCCTCTCATATGTCAGAGATTAAGTCATTATCATTTTTAAGATGAAGATTCAAGAAACCTAGCTTCTTTGGGCTGTTCACGAGAGATCCATGAGCCACTGAAATGCTAGGTAAAGGTGTGCATACGTGTGCAAGAACTGAGTATCCACCAGGTTTCCAAGCGGATATTTGATACGACAGAAATTAAGAAGCACTGCATTTATGGCTATGTAAGAAATACACCGCCAAGTGGTGTCCTTAGGAAAGTCATCAAGAACTGTGCTGTCTAGAGAAATCAAGGCATTATATTCAAAAAACTTCCAGAGGTTCGTCCAAATGATGAGAGAAGCCTGAGGGACATGGCACGATAAAGGTCAGTGGATGAATCCACAGATTCTCTGGAGAACCTGGCCTGTCCTCTAGAACCCGTAGTATTAGAAAGCAGAGGGGATTGAACACTGAAAACAATTCATGCCCTTTACTTAAAGTTGAAGAATTAATTTGGAGCATGAATGGCTGGGAAGTACCGATGATCTGTCACAGATGATAAGTGAGAGCATTTGTCTGAATCTGAGCCAAGTGGTGGGGAAAGAAGTACGCAGAGACAGCAGATGCACACTCCGTCTCCATCACTGTCTCGGTGCCAGCAGTGGTTGACAATACATGAAATCGGGCTGAAATGAGATCTGCAGGCGGAGTTGTAGGGGAGTTCTGCTAGTCCACACTTCTGGCTGTGCTTCAAGGAAGACTGGGATCAAACCGTGTGGCTCTGGCCTCTTGTCTGCCATGAGCCCCGCTGGACAAGGGCTTAAGGAGAAGTTCCCACCGCAGAGTTCAGGGAAGCAGCTGTCTGGATGATGCTTCCCAAGCACTCTATATTAAACGGATATTCTCACTCTATATTAAACGGATTCTCTCGGTCTTAGCCCAAAAGTCATGCAAGGATGGACAATGCATGCATATTTTAAAAGTAGGCACTGACCTTGAAACGGCTGATCAGATCATAGCGTGTGAGTAATTCATAGAAAATGAATTTCAGTGCATGATCCCCGCTGGCCTCATTGAGGGAAAAGACATCAAAGGACCACTTGTCCACATCCTACATGGCAGGGCAGGGATAAAGAATGCATTAGTCCACGGCCACTTGTACAGCTACCAGCCTCCCCACTTGGGAGTTTCCCCACAACCCTCACCCAGGATTTTCATGGCCCAAAACTCTAACACCTTTTCCGCCCTCCAACTTTTTCCAATTTGGCACATGTAAGTAGCATGCACTGGTAAAATAATTTTAAGTAGTCTTACTATTTGTAACAACAGCTATAATTTATTTAGTGCCTATCATATACTAGGCATTGTGATCTGTGATAAATACATAATATATCTTGAAAACATCCCTAAGTTGTAGATAGTATTGGTCATACCTTACGGATGAGAAAACTGAGAAGTGAATTTCCCTAAGACGCATCACAAATGAAGTGTCATGGACACAAGTGGGGCAAGGACACAAACATGGTCAACAGATGCCTCAGCCCAGGCTCTTTCCATTAAGCCTGTCCACTACACCACTGAATTTTGCATCTTTATTTCACTTCACAACAACCTAGGGTGCTTCCCTCCTCCAAACTTATCCCCAGTCCCTTACTATTACCTACGGACTTCCTCTTAGTCCACAGTTGAGAACATTAACCCACTTAAAATACTCAGAAACAAGCCTGATACAGAATACAAGAAATGTATCACTGCAGTTCAAACTGCTGAGCTAAAACCATGGAGAAAGATTTCATTTCACAAAACAGAAAAATGCTACCACTTTTGGAGTCACTGATCTGAGAACCTAGTAGTCAAATCTGTACATCACTTTACTAAAAAAAGTAAACCCAAGACCTAAGCTGAACACACTCCTCACACGTCATTCTTGAAGTTCAAGGGCTTATATGTCTATAAACATATAGACTCCAAGATACATGTAAACTTGTCTGATGTGTCTTTGACTTATAATCAGCTACTTGTGGATGCAGTAAACAAAGTGTTTAAGCAATAGTTAAAGCAACAGTCATTTGGTTTTTTGTGTCAAGAGTTTCACTTTCAGGAGCACCTGGGTGGCTCAGTCGGTTAAGCTTTCAACCTCGGCTCAGGTCATGATCTCTTGGTTTCTGAGTTTGAGCCCCACGTCAGGCTCTGCACTGGTGGTATGGAGCCCACTTGGGATTCTCTCTCTCTCTCCCTTTTTCTCTCTGCTCCTTCCCCACTTGTGTGTGCGCTCTCGCTCTCTCTCATAATTAAACTTTTTAAAAAGTGTTTAATTTTCAGTAAAGACAGTGTCCTGCCATAAGTATGACAATAAGGAACCATGTGAGACCATGTTGGTTGTGGTAAAGTGTCAGATGGTTCCCTGGAAGAGACGCTGGCTATCTGCAACATGAACCTGTGGCTCTCACCTCAGCCGTCAGTGCATTTCAACATCTTCCATCCATCCCAATCCTGTACCATCTCAAACATCCCAACCACCAAAGATCAACCTAAGGACAGTAGAGTCTCTCTCTCTTGGATCCCAGAAAAACTGAATCGTATATAGGGAAAACCAAACTTTCATTACAGGGTTTTGGTGGATTGTTTCAATTGACAGTGGTAACCTCATTTCGGCCTTCTATAATTTCTCCTCCATTATAACAACTAAAGAAATAGCTCCAAGTATTAAGCATATTTTCTGTGCCAGGCACAGAGAAGGGTTAATGTACATTTGCTAGCCCTCACAACTCTAGAAACAGGGATTACTTTCCCCACTTTTAAGGATGGCAATCTCAGAAAGATGAAATGAAGTGTCTAATGCCATTTGGTAGCAGAGCCAGATAATAATCCCACTGACATCACTGCCAACAGATGACACTGTAAACTCAATGAATATATGCTGTGACTGAGGCCTCATGCCCTAAATCCCCAACAGGGCCTAGGCCACAGAAGTGGGGACATTTAAGATAACCCAAGACCTAAAGCTTCACCTTAGCTACTATAAATTGCCATTGTCATGACATCCATTGTCTGACCATTAGTCCTAAGGAAAAGTCCACAGACAACTCAGTAGGTGGGAAAACATTTTGTGATGTCTGCAATTTTTAATCCTATTCTCCCAAATGAATAGAAAAGAGAAAGGCTATCACTGAAAATTGAGAAATCATCACAGTAAGAAATCATTATTTATACTGAATATTAGGATGTAGAGAAACAAGAGGAAGAGTGTGAATAGTGAGATGGATGTTTCTCCTGTCACTCATTTTTAAAAGGGCCTTCGTTGTGATTCTCAAATTTTAATATTCTTCAGAACCACCAAGGTGCTCAGGAAAAAATGCTGGTTCTCGGGTGAGAAACTTGCAGAATCCTGCCATAGGACGTGGACTCTCCATTTTCAACAAGCACCTAGTGTAACTATCTTAAGCCATTCTTCCTGTCTTACCAAAGCTGGCCCAAGGCCCATTCCCGAGGAAAAACTTCATGAACTTCCTATCAGTCTACCATTGCCTGAACCTCCTCATTTCCTCCCACTTTAAACCTGGAGTCTCTCCAGGGCATCTCTTCCTAAGTCATACAACAGCTGCCTTCTAAACAACAACACGCTTCTACAGTCTCAATAACCTCACCTCAAAAGATTAGAGATAAAACTCCCCCAACCGGAAGCTAACATATATTGGACAGAAAAAAATTAAAAGAACAAAAATGCAACATATTTCAAATTTAGAGATTGGTGGTGGTTAATTACTCTCTTATTTAAATGTGATTTTACGCCAAGTTCTTACATTAATCACAAAGGTTAACAAGACAGTAGCATGATGGTTATTATATTGAATTGTATTTTCGAAATCTTTGGGGAAATTTTCTATAATAGAAGGAAACAATAGTGGTTCCATATAAACCGCTGGCAATGAAGTAGACATAAGCTTTGCTAACAGGCATCACCTTAAAAAAAAAGGGAAAAAAAAAGAATATCTGTTGATCTTGCCAACTCATCTTCAATCCACTGCAGATAAAATCAAAGTCTAGGGAGGGGGAAAATACTACATTATAAATAAATCTTGAACTTCCCAGTAAACAGCCAACAGGATCAAGAGAAAGAGAAGCTTTAGCCTTATGCATATTATCAGCAATATTTGTGGAGAAGGGTAGCAATTTGGAGGGTTATTACTTATTCTTGGTCTGAATCATCTAGGTTCCTTTCCCCTCAGAAAGACAACATGTGCACACTTTTCCCGAAGCAAAAAATAACAATACATGGATATCTCAGGTTGTTCCACATTTTCTTCAGTTATTTTGCACAGAAAAGATGCTCCAATTTAGAAGAAATATTTTCATAAATTTCTTAGCATGGGTATAATCACCTGTATTGATGTTCACAATAAGAGAAGAAATTAAAAGATTCTTTCTATGTCCCTAAGCTTTCATTGAATGTTTCAGGTTCAGTTAAAAAAATCAATGCAGCTTCATAATGGGTGTTATGAAACATCAGATCTCGTGAAGTGATTTCACTGATTAAATGGGAAATGTGGCTATAAATTTCACTGACGTATTGGGCACTGGTGGGGGAATTGAAGAGGAGTGACAGGAAACACGTATCTTCTTGCTGCAACCTTCTTGAGTATCTTTCCTGTTTTTAGGATGAGTTGAGAGACAGAAAATGGAGAAATGAGAATCTGAATATAGGGTCTCACAAATTCAACTAGTGAATGTCTTTGCGGCAAGAGAAAGAGACTATGAAATATATAATCAAAATGGCCCTAAAGGCTTTTTCTTGACATTGAAGTAAGCACTCCCGTCCCTGATTCCATGAATACGTAATTTACGTTATCTTCCAAAAATATCATCAGGTAATATATGTTTCAGGTGTCAGAGAGAGACAATATATTTTACAATAGTTATGATGCTAAGATGTCCCTGAGCAAATGGATGATTCCGTGTAAGACACCATGCAATGTCAACCAGCCAAGGGATCCTGGCCCTTAGCACACCCCACCCTCAAATCCAGAAGCTACGGCAGCTTTTGTACGGCCAGGATAACCTCAAACCAGTGGACCTGAATTGACTCATATCTAGAGGAATACATCTACTTTGAGGCTCTTAGAGATACTCTATACAATTCTAAGAGCCTGATAGGGAATAATTCTGCAGGATTTAGCACACTTAAACTCAAACGGCTGTGTAACTTCTCATGGAACTTTTGGGGTCAGTGAAACTCTTCGGTAAACAGTGGGACACAAGGGTTCTGGGGACACACATTCATGCAGTAAAATGTTACTGAGAACTTACAATGTGATGGAACTCTGGTATCATTTAGTTCTGGCTCTAATTAACTGCATCTTTTTAAAAATCTCACTAAGTCTCAGTTTCTTCATCTACCAAATGGACTTAGAGTAGGTAATCAGATAATGATCACCAAAGATCCTTCGATGGTGATGCAGAAAGAAATGAAACCCACACAGTGGGATTTAAAATATTATTGGGGCACAGAGGTGGCTCAGTTGGTTAAGTATTTGACTCTTGATTTAGCTCAGGTCATGATTTCATGGTCTCACCGCGTGAGATCAAGCCCCACGTCAGACTCTTGCTGAGCATGGAGACTGCTTGAGATTCTCTTCCTCTCTCTCTCTCTGGCCCTTCCCTACTCTCTCTCTCTCTCAAAATAAATAAGCATTTATAAATAAATAAATAGAAATAAAGTAAAAATTAGCAAGACAAAGGCAAAAAGATTGTGATACCATAAGAAAAGATAAGTAAAAACCAATAAAAGAAGAAAAAAGTCAAGAATGACTGGGAAACCCATGAAAGCCTCTCATTTTCTAACAACAAATGTAACTATACTTTTTATAGGATACTATGTACACTGTAAGATCTTTTCATTGGTATTACCTTTAATGCTTCAATAACAGCTGGTGGGTAGCTCAGTCCAACCATGTTTGACGTCCGTCTATACATTCTGGCAAAGTCAGAGGCGAAAAATGTAATATTATATCTTACAAAGAGGAATTAGCAGGCCACGCACTTATACTAAGTACTGACAAATAATGAGAAGTCATGTCATTGGGTGAACCAAGAAACATAATGGTGTTTTACAACCTTTTTCATAGTCATTTGAGTCGCTTAAGAAAGAGTTAAATTCAAGAGAAATTAAAGCAATCCGAAATATGTGAACTGTTGGAAAGAAACAAAAAAATTAATCCATGTGCCCCAGATTGGAAATTCAATTATAAAAATGGGTCACTTCTTCTGTCAGAAGTGAATTATAGTACAACAGAGAGAGTAGACAAAGTAGCGCTTTAACCTGAATGAGGAACTCCTATGGGCAACCCATTTGGAAGAGTTTGTTCTTTAGAACTGTCAAAAACAAGAAGAAAAATGTCCCAGGTGAACTTTGAACCGAATGTGGCATTTATAAAACCTGTAACTGTGCAATAAGGGCTATAGGAATAATAAATTGATTTGTGCAATACGGACTGTAGGAAGAATAAATCAATTTCTGGAATTTACTTCTGGGGAAGGGGGTGATTTAACTTAAAGAGCAAAATGGCCAATGAAGTTGGAAAGTGTCAGGGAGAACTCAAAGCCTTTCAATGAACTGTTCCCCCTGTGTCAACAACCTCAAGGGATCCCTGCCCTGTTCCAAATGCAGACATAATCCGCATATGTCAAAGGATGATGGATTAGATGATGTCCTTCGTCCTTTTTAAAAACTCAAACCAGATCTTTTCTAGTTAACAGAAAGAATTCTGAGCAAAGGCAAAAGCTTGTCCTAATGATGCTACAGAAATTAAACAGATATGTTTTGGCAATCTCTCATTCAAGACTATCTGTTTCCGCCGGAATTTTCTGGTTTATAAAGATACCAAAATTAAATCAAAGCAAAGCTTCCAGTTATTGGAAACTGGCATTCCTTTTGCTGCTTTGATCATTGAATGACAGCTGTCTTTACCTCTCCACAAATATCCCCGCCTGTACTGCATGGACGATGCTCTTGAACCGCGGCTTCTCCTCGCTCCTTCTGAGCATCATCCCCATCTGCCTCGTGAAGGTGGAGGCCAGCCAGTCTCGGACCTCAGAAGGCACTGCATCTGACTGAATGTCACTGAGTTCATCCTCTGTATCCAGGAGTCGCCTGAACGCAAGAAATACAACCAGGACACTGAGATTAAATCTGAAGTTAGCGCTCTCTGTTCAAAACAGCTGCTTCTTCTTTCCACCCCACCTGCATACATGGGTACAACCAAACCAGATAAAAATGGTCACGAAAAATACAGCACGTTTTTGGTAAGGCTTGTAAAAGCTCGCCATTTATGTTTCAGGATGGTTGTCTCTACCAGACTGGACAAAGAAACATAGAAGTCAGAGGAAGTCAAATATACTCTCTCTCAGGCGGTAGGTCTCCGATCCACTGCACTAAGGGGTACCCAGGATCTTTATTCCGAGGTTTGTGGAATTTGAATGGGATATAAATCCTCCACTTAAAAATGCATTCACAGGGAGGTTTATTTTAGAGATGGACCATGTGGCACCATTTTGTGCTTAAAAAAAGAAGAACATTTAAAGACTTTGCTATAGAGAATAATATTGTATCACCAACTCCGAAGTTGCTAAGAGACTAGATCGTAATTGTTCCCACCACAAAAAAATAATGATTATGTGACATGATAGAGGTGGTAGCCAACCCTATGGTGGTAATCATATTATAATGTATAACATATAATAAATCAACACACTGTACAACTGAAAGTTATACAATGTTATACATCAATTATAAATAAAATAAATTTTTAACAAAAATAAGTTAAAGATAAAATAAAATAATTTTTTAAATAAAAAATTTTACATTTAAAAGAGAAAAAGAAATACTTGTAAAATATTACCGAAATCACATCAACCCAGTCCTCTGAAATAATAAACATCTGAAATAAGGTTGACTGACAGTCTTTCTAGTTTGATAAACCATTACAGAAATTTAAATTCTAAATTCAAGAAAATTTCTAAAATAATTCGGTTCTTTATTTGAGCCCAGTTACTTAAGTCAGATGTGTTTACCTGACTTTTCAAACTTGTGCATAGGTCAGACCACCAGAAGAGAACATGTAGTCATGGGTTATAATAAAATTATATTTTACATTTATATTAAGCCCTACTAAAAATAAGCAGTATAAAGAGGTGTTCATAAAAAGGGTTTTTAAAAAAAGTTTTTTCCCCCTTTAGATACATAAATTGGGGGGCATGGGAGAAAACGAAACATTTGGAAAAAAACGAAGATACCAAATTTCCTTAAATTCGGAACCAAGCATGTCACCAAACGCTAAGCCACATACATAATTCTTAGATCACTGGGAAATCCTTTCAGATTGGAATCCGGCACAGAAAATTAAGACTGACAGAGGAGCCTGTCTGAATTAGGAAAAAGAAGAAAAGCCTTTCATATTTACCCTGTCAACATTTTTCAAAAGAAAAGCAGTTTTGCTATTTTCAAATGCATTTTGTGACTGGAAGTGCTTTCATACTTTTTGAAAATTCAAGTGGGATGAGTCTAGTAAGAAAATCAGTAACATGTTAAGACTGAAGGAGGAATTCTCGGGGCTCAAGAGGATAAATGCTTCACCATCACTTCAGGAGTTTCCGCTTAGAGACAGATGTGAATTAAAACATGAACATAATTTCCAGACTGAGGCTCACAATGTGCAATAATTACAGTGGAACTCTACACTTGATAAGAAATCTTACCATATTTTTAAAAATCATTTCTTCTCCTCCTACATTATCTCACTTCACTGTCTTTATAAAGGCCATGTGAGAGAAGTTCAATTAGCTCCTTTTTTAGATGAGGAGGTACAGAGGATATGGGAGGGCCAAATCTACCTATTCGTTTATGGAAATTAAAGTTCCATGACCAGTCATTTGACTGCTATGCAATACAGGCCATGGGGGACATGTCAGAAAAGCCACATGACACAAAACTTCCCATTAGCACACTAACTTCTTGTCATTTTTAGCTTACCTGGTTTCATCAATGTATACAGATTCAAGTACTGTGGCTGCATATTCCAAATTCTTCTTAAGGTCTACCACTGAAGCCTCCCCTCTCTCTAATTGTTTGACCAAAGACCGCAGCCTAGGGGGATAAAAAGACATGACGAAATTAGAATAGAGGAAACAAAGAACAATCTTACAATTATAGTGACACGTTTTACAGGCATTGAATATTTTTATTTATTCCAATATACCTGAAAGGAAAACACAAGTCTAATGATGGAGCTGACCAGTATTTCTCAAAGGAGCAAGTTATAAAAGAAACACATATATATTTTTGCCACTGTGAAGCAAAAACAAAAATGGTCCCATCCACCAGGTACTGACCACCCCCAAGACTTTCTAGCTGTCTTTTTATCTTTCTAAGAGTTCCCTAAATTACCAATGATTTTGCTGCTTCTCTGATTTCATTTTTTTTGTTCTAATTGGATGCATTAAAGCATGAGCAGCACCAACATCAGCAAATACCACTGGAAATTCTGCTGCGTTGAAGACTATGCTGTTTGTTCAGCAGTGACCAGCCTCATGAGCCTGCATGAGTAACCTCATAGTCAGTGAGTGCTCCAAGATAAGTAAGGAGGGTCAGACCACCAAAATACCCATAGAGGGTTACATAAGGAATACATGAAGAAAAACTATTTTTCTAGACAAGAGGAATTCCTGCAGGGGCAGATTAATACCCCAGCTTTAAGGGGGAAAAAAAAGAGGCTGGACAATAATCCAAGGTACTGAAGATGAGACCTTCCCTACTGCTGGTCAACTGTTCCAGACAGCATAAGAGAAATGATAAAACATGCTCTCTTATTTACATCAACATCATCCCCACGAGAAGGAGTTAGTACATATGAGAGCAATACAATGACAACAGGTGATCAGAGTCCAGTAACTAGAACACTGTAAATACCAGAGATGTGGAGGTTGAACAAACTCCTTGGGCTGTTTGATAGCAGGTAAAGAAAAGGGCAGACACTTTGAGGACAACCTTGGGTTTGAGCCCCACATCCCAACATATTAGCTATGCCATAGCAGGCCAGTTATTTAACTTCTCTGAGTGTCAGCTAAAAAATGGAGATCCAACCACCAAATTTTCTAAGTTGATATAAAGATTGAATCAAATTGATGTTAATATGTTCACATCAATCATGTGGATTTTTTCCAGCTTTAATATAATTAACATTTCACATTGTGCAAGTTTAAGGTGTGCAACACAGTGATTTGATACAGGTATATACTGCAAAATGATAACCAGAATAGGATTAGTTAACCATTCATCATCTCAAATATTTACAACCTTTTTTTTTTTGGTGGCAAAGACGTTTAAGATTTACTCTGTTGGCAACTTTCAAGTATATGATAGTTGAAACTAATACTTGCTAACTATAATCACGATATTATAATCACCAAAACACATTAGATCCCCAGAACTTATTCCTCTTAAAACTGAAAGTCTCTATTCTTTGGCCAACATCTCCTCATTTCCTCTTTGTTTTTCTAAAGGCAATTGTTACCATTATCATCATTATTGTTATTCAGTGACCTTGATCATCACAGGCAACCAGATACGAAACATTCTAGCAATATACCTAAGAGTATTATGAAGTCTCTATTTCCCAAGGCTATTCCCACTTTCCTGACTTCAAAATAACTTCAGATTTGCCACCATAAGAGATAAAAAGGTCACTTCTTGGCCAAGTGTAGACGACTCCTCTCCAGATCTACATGAAAATGATCACCTATAAATATTGAGGAAAAGTTCTGGATCAACCTTAAACAGTTGGACCAGTCACACAAAAGAAATTCCCAGGAATTTCAACAATGCAAAACACAGAAGAAATTAGATTGAGCACGGTCACTACTGGACTCGTGAATCTCCAACACGTAATGGGAAAATAGGCAAAGGAAACCAGCAGAGGCCTCTATGGGCTCAGAGGTGAGTATCAGCCCTGTGGCTCACATTGGCAGCACTAGGAAGTGTTCTGGGTTTCAGGGGCAGCAGGACAGAGAGTTGGCATGGAAGGGCTTACCAGTCACTCACACACGGTGGACAGCCAGCCTGCCAAAGAATGGGGAGATTGTTGTAGCTGTGAGCCCTGAGAGCTATTCCAAATAAGGAATGGAAGCTCTTTAGCAAAACACATTCCTGGCTAAGTCGGCCTCTAATTTTGACTCTTACCTCCAGGGGCCCAACTACCCCCAAGATGTCTGGAATCTCAACTGGCAAAGTCAGATGAGGGTAAATTAAATTTAAAAAAATTTTTTTTTAATTTTCTCCCTTCATTTGGGACTTAAAGATTCTACCAGGCATTGACATGAATCTCTAATAGGCCCCATGTCAATTCTCAAAACCTAAGAGGAATGGACAAAAAGTAAAAAAATGACTAGGCAAAATATAAGACTAATAGAAGTAAGAACCAGATGATCCTGTCTACCTGCTACAAGGCTTCCTTAAGAAATAAACAGACAGAGCAGCTTTAGTCAAATAAGTTTTCCCAGACTGAAGAAAACCTTTTGTAAAGGGACCAGGTAAAACCAGGAAAAAAGGGATGAAAAGGGATCAAGTAAAACCAGGAAAAAAAATAAATAAAAACATCCGACATAAGCTGTTGTAATTTTTCATTTCAAAGACTAGAGAAAAGAACTTGAAAATCTTTGAGAAAATAAAATATATGACTTACAAAGTAAATCGAAATGTAGCTGGCCATAGAATTATACCATGCCAAATACCAAAAAGCAATTTAAAAGTAATACCATTTTTTGAGAATAATGTGGTGTAATTCAAGATATCTATGTCTATGTCTATATAATAGAATTGCCAACAAATATATTCTCAAGTGTGGGTAAGTTCAAAATTCCATCATTGATAGGATTTTCCAAAAAACAAAACGAATAAACTTGAAGGCATACTCTAGGACAGTGATCTTTCAAGGGTGGGAGTATGTTCATGGGTCTCCCATTAAATGGATGGTGAATTCATGACTTAGCTTTAACTAAGCCAGTCTTTACAAAATAGACAAGTAGCTTCAAAAGATTTTAATAAGTGGCAGATGAAATATAACGCTAATTATACAAGCCAAGGAAATATAAAAATGACTGACATGTCTTTTCCCAAGACAAGCTCCTGTTCCTAGCAGAAGGGCTTCTGATGTCACTTTTGTGAACCAAAAAGCAATTATAATCAGTCAAAACCAACTGAAATTATTAAGAACATTATATGAAATATTGCTTTGAATCCACCATTCTTAAAGATTCCCCCTCCCAGGAAAGCACAGTATCAGGGGATCAAGTCTGGAAGAGCTTCAGATCATCTTGCCATCTGGCACCCAAGACCACAAGCCAGAATGGGAGTGGGGCTCCCAGGGAAAGCATCACCTGGAATCCCACTCCACAGTTCAGATCAGAGGGCTGAAAATCATCTCCCCTGGAAAGTCCCAGGCTTGGTGGCATGAGGAGCAGAAAATCAACGTTGTGGGGCTCCATCCTGATGTAGACAGCAGTAGTGCCAGACAGACCTTGGGCACAGCCACATTTGTGTATCTGCTGTGGAGGTCTGCCCTGACAGGAAGTTGTAAACAGAAGCAAACTCATAACTGAGTGGCTTCAACAAATCCAGAGAAGAAATAAGACGAAATAAAAGACCATTAGGATGCATAAGAAGTGCTAAAAATTCTCATCCACTCTCATTTCTCTGGTTTATGAGATGAGCAAAAGATTCTACCAACATCCTGGCAGACACAGAGGAAACCTAGGACACACCCACTGTGTTTATGGAGAACACCCAGCTGACTGGGTTCACCTCTCTTTGTCAAGAACAACTAAAGAGAAAACATAAAAAAAAGAAAAACATATATATATATATATATATATATATATATATATATATATATATATGTGTGTGTGTGTGTGTGTGTGTATATATAAAAATGAAAAGATTCAGCATCAGAGAAAGCAAAGAATACAGCACTCGAAATGAAGAGAAAGGACTCACTTTCAAAAATAAAATTCATTAATGGCAACAGAAGTAAATTTTAGGGAACATCTGCTTTGTGTTCAATAAAATTCAAGAAAATATGGATCTGTGGAAAAAAAAAGGTGAGAGCAGAAATCATAATGTAATAAAAAGCAAACATATTGAGGCAGGAAATGAAATTTAAAAGAAACAAAACGTAACAGTAGAAAGACTATATACACTTTTTTTTTTAAAAGAAGTAAATGGTGACCAACTTTTTAAATGCCCACTTCCTATTTGGACTGGCACCTGTCAAATACAAGCCATAGCTGCCCCTGTCCACTTAGCTGCCATGCTTTATGCGGCCGCCACACACACCCTAAAAAAATCCAAATGTCCTTATTTTCAAATATTGTTGAGCTCTAAGACAGCATTCAGGTGGGTGTTTCTCCACTGGCCCCTTCTACACCCTGTCCTCTTTATCCTTCTTGGAATATGATGCCCTGTCCTTCCCTCCCTACCACCCGAAACTGCTGCTTCGTGAATGGAAGAGTTTCAAATGAGCTTTTCACCACTGCCACCAACTAGTCTCAAAAATCACAACATTTCCTGAAGTTTCTGGGAATAAGGAGGCATTCTTGTTTATTTTCCATCACAATACAGGTTTTCCCTAGATTCGAATCCATCTTAAGAAGGGTTGTCTAAAAATAGCCAAGGTCTCTCGTACCCATGTTATAAAGTATTTTTGTTAACCTTGGAGAAGAGTAGCTAAGGCAGGAGGGCTCGGATGCCCTCCTTTGTTTTCCTAGTGAAGTTCGTCTGGATGTTTTTCCATGTGGATTCATTTCACATAGAAGCCAATGTCTCAAAGGACCAATCCCATGGTAAGCTATTTAACACTATTCACAAGAAATTTTAGTCTAGAAACCTAAAGGAAGGGAGGGAGGGAGAAAGTTGAGGAGGGGGTGGGAGGGAAATATACAACAATACCAATAATAAAGTTTCCCTTCTGAGTGAATGTTCATAGTTTCCAGCAGTGCATTTATTTCTGTCACTGTAGCTGCCAGATAATAGTTCCAATATAGAAGTGCAACACCATTTTAGGACTAGCTTATGCTTTCAAACTTTGGCAACATGCCCGTCTGTTATGAAAGTGTAGAATTTTATGGCGGATGAGCCACGGCATCTTTATGCAAGTCCTCCACTTCTCCACAGAAGCGGCCCTCTCTAGGCTCCCCAGATACGCGGCATATGATGAAATGCTGCTACTTCAGCTTTCTGTGCCCTCAAGCCCAGAGCAAGTCCTGGATGCTGAGCTACCTTGAGACCATGCCATTATTTGAAAATGCATACAAGCATCAGAAGAGAGGAACTAAGTGACAAAAGGCTGAAAGCATATTTTGGAATTTGAAAGACTATTGGAATGGAAACTTTTTTTCCACAAAAATAATTTCTGGGACCAATGGGGTTGATTTTATTAGGAAACAACTTTTTGACTCAACTTCATAACCCAGAAAATTGCCCTACAATGGACTAGGCACTATTCCCCGCCCAGTGAGGTCCTAAAAACCCTCCAATACTATGCTTTGAAAGCACATATATTTATTGAGTTTTAGACACGACTGCAATGAAATCATCAGAAAAGCCCACCAAGCAAAAATAAACTGGAATAAAAAGCCAGGAAACACGTTTTCTTATTATCTGTTCTTTCTGCCCCAGGTTATTCCCTTTGAGAATGGACAAGCGGCAACAAAAATGCCAGTGTAGTCAAGGATGGCTGTTATCTCAGACAGGCTTTGTTTAGTTTGAAAGAATCTAAAAGGGAACTGGATTTTTTAGAACACTTCCTGTACAGGTTCCAGTGAATCCTGAGTCTTAATAAAACACTTTTGAATAAAACACTCAATGTTTCAGTTCATCACATCCGCGTATTTGTAAGGCAAAATCATCTCTGTGTACTTTTCACACGACCTGTTTCCTCCACGTCACTCCCATCCCCTGCCACTTACCTAAATGCCATTGAAAGTAAATTAAAACAATTCCTCCTAAAACAATCCTAAAATAGGAGACTCTAAGTGACCCTCGGATTTATGTTTTAATGTCATCTGCCAGTGCCATATGAGTATTTTTCTGGTGATTTGTTTGTTTTTATAATTAATTAGGATGACTGCACTTGAAACACACATTCAACACTTGCTGGGGCCTTTCTGAATGCAGACGCTGTGGTGGGCTCTAAGAATCCAAAGGAGAAAATGCAGCACTTTCCCTTAATAGGGAAGATAGACAGCTAATAGGCACCTACCACAAAGTATGGCAAGCATGATCGCTGGGGTGACAAAGGTGCTGAGAAAGCAAAGAGGAGAGGAATGTACAAATAAGGAGGCGCTCGCTTGAGGAGGAGCCACTGGAGGCCAGATAGGCATCAGCCAGACAAGCAAGATGGGATAAAAAATTTGGCAAACTCTAAACTAAGGAAGCAGCCAGAAGACTGTGACCCATTCAGGGAATTCCGTAGGTAGCTGGAACTTAGGGGTATGTGAAGAGATAAAACTTTAGAAGAAGGCAGAAAGAAGCCAGATCCCAGGGGGCTTACTGTGCCAAGCTAAAGAAATTTAATTTTCTCCTGGAGATAATGAGGATTACCCTGGAGAATTTTTAAATAGGGTGGGGGAGTGGCATGATAAGATTTGCATTAAAATTTTTTTAAGTTTACTTATTATTGAGAGAGAGAGAGAGAGAGAGGCACGGAGGGAGGGAGGGGCAAAAAGAGAGGGAGAAAGAGATCCCAAGCAGGTTCCACACTGTTAGTGTGAAGCCCCATGTAGGGCTCAAACTCAGGAATTGTAAGACCATGACTCTAGCCTAAACCAAGAGTCAGACACTTAACTGACTGAGCAACCCAGGCATCCCAAGATTATCATTTTAAAAGATCAATCTAGCAGCAGAGTAAAGGATTGCAGTTACTTAATAAGCAGGAAAAGTCTATGCTTTTGTTGCAATTAGTCTTGTCTAGAGCCTGATGCAGTATGAATATAATCTCTCATGGGACAGCACAGTGATAAAGTGTTGCATGAGTTTGATGGTAGTATGGATTGTTGCTTTTAATAATTTCTAGGAAAGGACTTGTTTGGAGCATGTGGTATCCTGATTTAGTGACCCCCAGAAGCAAGAATACCAGCAAAAATGATGACTGGCAAGAACAGCCTAGTTATGTAATTTTACCTTTTGTTAATGCCCTAAATAAAAGAGAATTTTGTTTCTATGGTTCCCAACAGGCTTGGGCAGAGGTTCAAATAGATTTAAATAGATTATTGGGCTTTAATTACCCTTTCACTTAAGAAAAAAGAAAACACCAGGTGCCTAGACACATATCTGTATTTTTACATACCTCTCTATATAAATTATTAACTAGTAAAAACATAATGTTATAGAAGACTTCAAATAACATCTATCAAAACTGACCTAATTGAACATGTTCTGAATGAACACTAGTCAGTTGCAGAGTACAATATTCTCTTCAAATGCACATATAACAGTTATCAAAATTGACTATATGCTGGGTCATCGCAAAAAATCTCAACAAATTTCAAGTAATTGAAATCAGATAATATTCTCTAATAACAGTGGAACTCAGATTGAAGTCAATAACAAAAAAATGATTAGAAATATTCTAAATGTTTGAAAATTTATGAATATACTTCTAAATAACTGTGGATCAAAGATTAAATGAGAAAATCATTCTAATTGTTAATGAAAATATGATACATTAAAACTTGTGGCATGCAGGTAAAGCAGTGCTGAGAAGGAAATATATAGCCTTAACTAAATATATCACAAAGGGAGAATATCTGAAAATAACTGGTTTCATTATCTATCTCAAGAAATTAGAAAAAGTAAGTTAATCCATGTCTCAAGAAAACAGAAAAAGAACAAGTTAATCCAGAAAAAGTAAAATATAGCAAAAAAAAAATAAACACAATAAACAAAACTTAAGTAGAAAACAAACTTTTACTTAAGAAAAATAAGAAAGCCAAAATAATAACAAAAAATAATCACCAAAACCAAAAGCTTAATAATTGAATATTCAATAATCAAATAATTGAAAAGCTTAATGAAATAGATAAGCCAAACAAGACTGATCAAGACAAAAAAAGGCACAAAAAAACAAATATCAAGAATAGAAGACAGAATATTACTATAGATCCCACACACATTTTAAAAAGTATTAAAAAAATAACAAATAATTTTCTGCAGATACATTTAAAAACTGAGATAAAAATTTAAAATTCCATGACAATTTAATTTATCAAAACTGACATAAGAAAAAAGATAAAATATAAATACTTCTATACCCATTGAAGAAACTGAATCCATAGATTAATATTTTACCACAAAGAAAACTATAGTGCTAAATCATTTTATCAATGAATTCATCCAAAGAGGACATAACACAATCTTCCAGAGAAAAGCAAAAGAGGAAACATTTTCCAATTCATTTTGTAAAGCCAGCATACTCTTGCTTCCAAAACCAAATGAGACAATTATAATAATAGAATCACAGGCCAGTCTCTCATAAACATAAATGCAAAAATCCTAAACAGAATTTTAGCAAATTAAATCCAGAGATAAATAAAATGGAAAGCAGGCAACCAAGCAAACTTGCAAAATGCAAGGTTGCTTTAATAGTTTAAATCAATGAATAAATGTTATTCATTATTTTCAGAAATGAAAGAAAAATCATACACTCTTCATAATAGATTTAGAAAAAGCGTTTGAGAAAACATCTATTCAATATGTGACTATCCTCACAAAGAAGGAGTAAAAGGGAATTTCCTAAATCTGACACTGGGTCTTTAAACAAAAATGTTACAGCAAACAATCATACATAATACTGAAATATGGTTAAGTTTTCCTGTTGAACTAGCTAACAAGGGACATGTATTACCACTACTTCCCTTCAAGCCTGTATGGGAAGTTCTCACCAGCTCGAGAAAGAAAGGAGAAGAAATAAAAGGTGTAAGGACTGGAAAGGAAAAATAAAACTGTTACTACAGATGAAATCTTACATAGACAGGATATCTAAAAGAATTTGCAAATAAAGTATTATAATTAAATAATTATAATTATTAATTATTAATAGTGAATTTAGCAATGTCATTGGATAAATAGCAATAAACAATCACAAAAGCATCAAAAAGGAAAGTATCCAGAAATAAACCTTATAAAAGACAAAAAAGAACTCTACATAAAAAACTGTAAGATTATTATTAAGAGAAGTCCACATGGTCTAAATAAAGAATAATCCATGTTCATAAATTTAAAACTCAGTATTTAAGAAATATGAATTCTTCCTAAATTCATCTCTAGACTTGATATAATCCCAAACAAATTCTCTATAGGTCATTTGGTGGAAATTGACATGCTGGTGCTAAAATTTATTTGGAAATGCAACCAAATATACCAAATATGGTTTTTGAATAAAAAAAAAACAAAGCTGAAAAACTTAGGTTCCTAAATACCAAGACTTATTACAAAGCATTTAATTCTGGGCCTGTGTCCCTCTACTACGTTGCTATTTTAGCCTTCTCCTCTCAACATCCAGCTGGTATGTGTAAGGATGTGCACCTGTACTTTTATATTAATTTAAACACAACATAAGTGGCAAGGGAATCTGGACAAGAATAACTAAAACAGCTAAATATAAATTGCTTTTTAAAAAAATTTTTAAGTTCATTTATTTATGAGAGAGAGAGAGAGATAGCACGAGTGGGGGAGGGGCAGAGAGAGAGGGAGACACAGAATCCGAAACAGGCTCCAGGCTCTGGCTGTCAGCACAGACCCAACACGGGGCTCAAACTCACCAACCATGAGATCATGACCTGAGCCGAAGGCGGATGCTTAACCTACTGAGCCACCAGGTGCCCCAATATACATTGCTTTTGAATGTTCCTGGTCTATGTGTGATTGTTCTATTCCATCAGCATGGACCCATTCTTTGGATGCCCACTTGAGGGTATCACTACATACTCTCTTGGTTGCTGTGGATTCTCTGCTGGATATTTGTATATTCCTCTTGTTTCCATGAAGCTACACCATGGAACACACCTGCATATTCAGTCTTCTCCTACTTTCTGTTTGACAGAGTAAATCTGTCAACATGCATGGATGCATGTTTGTGGGTGGGAGAGTAAGACAACGTGTGTGCACATGCATGCAAACTCACTACCAACACTAGCGAGAAGGCACTGTTCAGTCCAGGGGAAGCCTTATATTTTTATGGCATTCCAGGAGGTATGATGACCCAGGGTTAAAGTATCAAGTCATTTTGAGTTGATAGTATTGACTTTGTTCCTATGGAGTTCTTATGGTAATATAATGCAGTGGTTTAGAAAGGGGTTCCCCTCTAGTCATTTTTGGTGTTGTAGAGAAATAGTTCTTTAATCGTAGTTTATCCCTTACTTGTTTTCACTATCACTCAACTCAAACATTCTGGGTTTTTTTTATGTTTATTTATTTATTGGGGGGCGAGGGGCAGAGAGAAAGGGAGAGAGAGAGAATCCCAGGAAGAGGCCGACGTGAGGCTCAATCTCATGAACCATGAGTTCATGACATGAGCCAAAATCAAGAGTTGGACGCTTAACCGACTGAGCTACCCATGCACCCTTCACATATTCTGTTAAAAGGAGATAATGCGAAAAACAACAACAAAAAAAGTGCAAGATGCAGAATTATGCTAGGAAAATCTTTCTTCCTGAAGGAAGACTTTGTCTGTCTAAAGTGTGACTCTAGGTGGGCAGAGCTTATTAGAATAGGGTGCCAATGTAAGAACTCGCTTTATTGGCCAGCTTTCTTTGGGAAAAAGAAATAAAAAGAATGAAAAAGAAAACCCAGAGCATCATTCAGCATCTACCACAGGCCACGCCGGGGACTGTGGAGGGAGAAGGAGATGAAATCCTGCCAGGCTGCCGATAGGTAAGTTCCAGAAGCCATTTTTCATTTGTAGCTATTCATGTGCAAAGAATCACCATCACTTTTCTCTGCTAATAAACATGCCATTTCAAAAACATCTGTTGCGAGAGACCGAAGAAATGAGAAGGACTAAAAACATCCTTGAATGGCAGTAATGAGAAAAGGAAGATGAGCAGAAATAAGAGGGAAATCTGTGGGAAGATTTAGGCAGGTTGAAACCACGTGCAGACACGCTTCTCTACATCTTAAGAGTCAGCCCAGCCCCATGGCTCCCTTGCTTTCTTTCCTAGAATTCAGTTCCTTATTCAATCTGAATTGCACTGTGTTGGTATGATTATTTAGAGAAGCTAAAGTAAAGCTCACTCGCCAGCAAAATCACAGAAATTCTACCATACTAGAAACATAGTATATTTTAATAGGATAAATCCACGTTGGGGTTTTTTTTTGTCTTTTATAACAGATATAAATAAAATTAATTCGTAAACACCTACAAAGAATGGCTAACAAGATGGTGAATGAGCACAGTTCCCTTCCTTAAGATTAATTCCAGAAGAATTGTAGAAATAAAAAAACGAAACTCAAAGAAAACTGTGAGAGACTCCCAAGGTGCCTCGAGGCTGCTTTGCATGCGTGAGGACAGAGCAGTGTGTGTCCTTGGGCCAGGACAGGAGGCAGCCCCGCCAGGTCCCGGGAGGAAGTGGTAGGAAAGGAAGTGTTACGGTCTGCAACTGTTCCCTCCCTGCTTCCACTGCCTCTAAATCCACAGTGGCCGCCCCCACATCTCTGGTGACTCAGAACTCTAAAGGTCAAGAGGTTCAGGAAAGTTCAGTCGGGGTTGTTTGTCTCACCTTGTGGCTCCACTAAGTTCAACGGAGGTTCCAAGACAGCCACAGAAGGAAAGAGAATGTGGAAGGACACATACAGGAGGGCTGCATGAACCAGGTTGCAATTGGAACTTATCACCTCTGGTCATCTCTGGTCACCTCTGGTCAGAACCCAGTTCATGGCCACACCTTTCCAAGAGAGAAGCTGGAGGATGTATTCTGGCCGCACGCCCTGGAGGACGAGGGAGCTGGTTGGCTGGAGAGCCAGCCAACCTCCACCACAGCTAGGCAACAGAATCCTGTTGTCTATACTTGTTTTTCCTTTTAACCCTTTTGCTTCTCCTCTGTTTAAAAGATCACATGGGATACTAACTGTTATATTAAAGGGGCTTGTTAACTTCATAATCCTTTTAAACTGAGACTCGTAATCATGCTGATTACGGGATAACTTCCCAAACTTTCTGACAAAAACGACATCCTTCTCAAGGAGATCATCCTGAGTGAAAAAAGGCAATCCCAAAGGTTACATATTATATGATTCCACTTATATCACGTTCTTGAAATGACAAGATTGTGACACGAAGGACAGATTATTGGCTGCCAGGAGAGGGAGGGGGAGGAGAGTGGGACAAAGACAGGAGCCTAAAAGGGAGCCTGGAATGATGGCTCTATCCTGGATCCTGACCGTGGTAATGATGCACAACAAAGTTGCACAGGACTAAACATATGTGCACACAGGAGCACACATGAGAACAATAAAACTGGGGGAATCTGAGAAAGATAAGTGGATTGTGCTCATGTCAATATCCTGGTTGTACCATAGTTTGACAAGACGCCCCCATTGTGGGAACTGGGTAAAGAGTACGTAGGACTCTCTCCACATTACTTCTAACAATAATCTGAATCTATCTCAAAAGAAACAGTTTAATTTAGAAGAAAAGGACACAGCTCTCCGGCTCAATGGAAGGTTGATGATAATAGGTTGCACTTAAGTTGTCCTTACCCTGAATGGTTTACAGGGGCCTCTCTGTTCATGTGGCCTATTTAGTATCTACCTCCCAAACCCTTCTGCTTGGTTTCAGCAGGGGAAGGGAGAAATATTCACAAATGAGCCGTTAACTATACGATGGTCTTGGAGAGGATCCAACAAGGGCCTACAATCAGTGACGTTTGGAGCATGGTCAAAACCATGCTCAACAAGACTCAAGGTTGGTTCATGTTGGAGATTCTCAGGATCAGCTGAAGAAACGGAGATGCTAGAAAATGGTTGGCATTATTAACAAGACGAGGGAAGCAGAACCGCAGGGACTTTCCTAAGGGGTCCCTGATTCCATGTTTCCTGGCCGCGACACCTGCGGAGCTCTAAGGTATGAGGCGCTTTCTCTCCTTGCCTTTGTGCTCTCCCTTGCCAGTTCCTCCCCAGAAGTCTGTTTCATTTCGCGGGTAATTTCTCTAAGGCAGGCTGGCCATGAAGGGTCTGTGAAGAAGGAAATCCAGAGCTAGGCATGAGGCCGATGGAGTGAGATAGGGAGGCAAGGGTGTAAAAGAACCCGTCACGGCGATTGTGTTGTATTGTACAGTCCTTTCCAATCACACAGGAAACCAATTTGCATATTATTAACATTTGAAGTCTGTTTTCAACATAATTACCTTTCAATTTCCTGCCAACCGTAAATCATTCTGTAATACTTTTGGGGTGGGGGGCAGGTAGAGATCCGGACCCATGGGGAATTATCATTCATTGTCTGTCTGCTCTAGCACATTCTAATAGCTGAATGTGTCAAAAGCCAAAAGATCCTCCATTCTTTTGCTACATATTAACAGAAAAAAAAATGAGTCCAGGGGACCTTGTATTCAGGCGTTATCATCTCACTCACCAGCATTACCTCCTTCTCTTTCTACTTGAGGGATGGGATGTGTTCCACTTTCTCTTCTATTAAAATAGTGCCCCACCCTCACTATGGTTAGAAACACAAGCTTCCTGTAGCTCAGGTCACTAAACAAGGTAAATGCTGATACAGGACCCAAATTTAATAACTATTTAGGAACACAACCCATCCCTTGTTAGCTATTTTCTATCAGAATTTATAAGGAGAGTTGATTTGCAAAGGAATTAGCAGTAATCATAGCAAATACTGATGAATCAATATGGATAAAGCCGTCTGCTTATGCCAAGTAAATGATTCCTCGGTGTTCATGGTGGTAATGTTCACGATTTAAAAATACTGTCCGGTGCCTTGGAGTTCTCCCCTCACAAGCAGTGTGAGCCTCCATGGCCCTAGGACTTCCTCATTTAGCATTTTGAAAACCTCCTAGAACTCAACGCACAATCTGTAAGATTTTTCTTAACGACATTTGAACCTCTATGGTGTTGTAATATGTTCTATTATTGAAGGTGAAACGAAGAATTTTTTTCAGAAGAGCCTTGTTGAGCTTCAGACTCTGGCTCAGGACTAGAAAGAGGAGGGAACAGTTTCACTCAATGATTCTCAGAGACACCGAGGGAATCACAAAGTGCCCAACACTTGGTTACTGACTTTGGAAGAGTACTGAGATCTGTCAAATCTTGAGGAAACGGAGGTGCCTTCATACTGACACTACTGAGGGTTTCTGGAGAGGAGTTTTCCTTTCTCCCTAAGGGACTCCAAACCCACACAACTGGGGCTCAGTGATTATGCCATGATCTGGTCAAGCAGAAAAGGGGACACCTGCTCTGTCCACAGGACCAAAGGCCATCCAGACCTGATTATAGGGCTCCCTGCAGAACCTGAGAAGTGGCTGAGCTCGGTCCAGTCCTGGAATGAACAAAGAACGCCATGAGCATGTCTACTAGAGTTGGGGACCGACCGGTCTGTAACACTGATAATCACACATATGGTTTGGTGAACAACCACTTCCGTGTGTGCTTTGGCTCTGGGCTATTTACTATCCCCTGCTGAGGACCAAGTGTGGATTCCTGCTTCCCTTTTTCTCACAGCCCTTGCACTCTACTCTCACATTTGTCTCCATAAATCAAAATGCCATCAAATCAAAAGTGAAAACCTAGAACCTGTGGCCCAAGTGACCTACTGTTTAGACTTCCCTCACCTAAAACTGTAGTTCGTCCTCATGCAGGGATTTCCACCACCCGAATTCACTGGTATGGAACAAAAAACACTATGTTGTGTTTTCATCTCCCCCCACCTGGAACTCCACTGCTGCCAACAGCCATTCCAACCATGAAAAATCCCCAGGAAGTGGTGGAAAGAAGAATCTGGGACATGGGTAGTGTCCTAGTCCAAAGTCCTGAGGTGGGAGGTTGTTGAATAGGTCAGGGGAACATGGAGGGCTGAGTAACAGCCTTTTGTGGACTCAGCAAGGAGATGATTTCTAGGCCATTCTCGCACCAATCCAGCACAATGACATCACAGTATGACAGAGGGAGGCCATAGTTCCCATCACTCAAGTCTCCTTTAGCTCCCGGGTGGGAAGGAGGAAGGTGTCAGAGGTGCCCTTTGCCCTGCAGAAGGACATGGGACAGCTGACAGAGCTGACTGGCAGGATTACCATGAGTGCTGCCATCACTGAGGGCCACAGGGACATATTCCCAACCCAGGAGCCAAGTGGGAGTTACAGTCAGACCTCAATGGGATGACAGTGCCACAGGAGCTGAGTAGGGCCAAAACAGTGGGGAGAAATACAGACCTTAGCTAGAGATGTCACTAAGACTTTCAGTGACCAAGTGGACAAGAGAGATAAGAGGAGTCAGAGAACAATAAGAACACGAGGCCTCGTGCTGCCTTGGAGAGCAACAGGGAGCGAAATACAGAAACGTGAAAGTCTATGTACTTAAATATTTTTATTTATTTTTAATTATTTTTAATATATTTATTCACTTTGAGAGAGAGAGAGAGCAAAACTCGGGGGGGGGGGGAGACATAGGGAAAGAGAGAGAGAGAAAGAGAATCCCAAGTGGTTTTTTCACTGTCAGCACTCCAATTCACGAACCATGAGATCATGACCTGAGCCAAAATCACGAGTTAGATGCTTTACTGACTGAGCCACCCAGGCACCCCACTTAAATATATTTAAACATGAATTACCTAAAAAGGCCATTTAAATTACCAGATTGGGTGGGGGTGCCTGGGTGGCCATTTGGTTGAGTATCCTACTTCAGCCCAGGTCATGATCTCACAGTTTGTGGGTTCAGGCCCACGTCGGACTTTGTGCTGACAGTGTGGAGGCTGCTTTGGATTCTCCATTTCCCTTTCTCTCTGCCCCTCCTCGACTCGTGCACACTGTCACTCTCTTTCTCTCTCAAAAATAACTATTAAAGAAATACTAAAAATATTAGATTGAGTGGAGTTTCATAAATAGGATTATAATAGTTTCCCTCTTTCCACCTTCACCAATCTCTCTCTCTCTCTCACCCACACACACAGACACACACACACACACACACACACACACACACACACACACACAACACCCCATTACAGACATAGACCCAGCAGAGTAGAGCTTATGAACACCAGATCATGCATAGGAAGTAAAGAAGTCACAGTTTCTTTGCACGTCTTCAGGATGCTGTGAATAAATGACTGCCCTTCTACATGCACGGCACTGAGCAACTCCTCAGAGGCAGGCAGCATACACGAGAAATAGATTTGGTCCATGCCTGTTCCCATAGCACTCACGCCTGGCATAGGAGGTAAATGCAAAACAACCATTATCTTCTATGGCAAATCCTGTGACAGAGCTATAACTAAATATTGTTTGAGCACACAGAAGAGGGAAATTACTCCTGACGGACGAAGGACCAGGCTCCACAGATGTAGATATGCAAATGAGATTCAACAGTTCCATTTAACAAACATTTCATGTGTCCTTATATTATGCTGCCACTGTGCTGGGCCCATGCATCTTGAGGGTACAGCCTGCCTGGGGAGGCAGGCACAAAGAGAGAAATTCTACAAAAGACATTAAGTCTTAAAATAGACTGCCTTGGGCATTATGGAAAAAGTATAAAGTTTGAACTCGTCGACTTCAATTTCCAAAGAACACCAAGAAACCCTAAGTTGAAAGCAATCAGTTGCAAAGTTCACTCGACCCTCTACCTCCTGCTCAGGATAAAATAGTACTTTAAAATAGATATTGGGGTGCCTGGGTGGCTTAGTCGGTTGAGTGTCCGACTCTTGATTTCGGCTCAGGTCATGATCCCAGGTCGTAGAATAGAGCCCCATGTCAGACGCCATGTAGTCCCATGGCTTGGGACTCTTTCTCTTTCTCTCTCTCTCTCTCTCTCTCTCTTCTTCTGCCCCTCTCCCTGGCTTGTACTCTTTCTCTCTCTCTCTCTCTCTCTCTAAAAATAAAATAAAATAAAATAAAATAAAATAAAATAAAATAAAATAAAATAAAATAAAATAAAATAAAATAGATATTATGAGAAGAGGTGGGGGAAGAAAAAAGGGAGGAGAGACATATGGGATGATTTCCAAGTCCTGAATTTCTTCCCTCCAGATTTGGGAATAAAATACCTTTGGTCGCATTTGAAAAGGCAGGAACTATGAGTCCAGTATACTGCTTATGTCTCCCTAGCGCATAAACAATACATCTGCCAGCTAACAGCCTTGTCCGCCTTCCAGAGAAGGTCGGAGAACAATACACATAGACTGAGAGGAAGGGAGGAGGCCAGCGAAGAGAGAACTGCCCACTTAGGATGACGTCCTAGGGGCAGCAGTGGACACCGTCTCAAATGGATAAAAACACAGGGGAATGAAGAAAAAGAAAGTTTTTTTTTAAGTTTCTTCTCCAAAATGTGGTCCGTAAGAGGGGAAGGGATTCCAAAAGGACAGAACACAAGCAAAGATGCCAGCTCTTATGATTTTCATTTTCTGTCCTACCTGAATCTCAAGAGTAGAGGCAGATATGAGACGGAAGGACTATCCCTGCTTTGGAGAGTGACTCTCTGTTGGTCATTTCAAACAGGTTACGCATCTACGTATCCCTGGGGCAAAGCTAGGGGGTCATTTCACAGGGACGAGTGTAATGGCAGAAAGATGGTAAATATCTCTTAGGGATTCCTTCCAAAGGGCTGCGTGGGTGCCCAAGACCAGCTGAGATGTCCAGACACTAGATGAGCAGGTGTCTGGGCATCACCGCTGTCCTGAGGCTTCTGCAGGGAGGTGGGAGATGTCTGGGCCACAGGGAGGACGGTGGGTGGGGTGTAAGCAGGACCTGCACAGAGCAGAGAACGGACAAAAGCGGGGAAGGCAGGAGAAGATGGATCGCCCAACTACTTGATTTGATTACCAGAAAGTTTCCTTATTCTTAGAAGCTTCTGACTAGCTCTTGTGATCTGCTGGGTAAGGACTTGTTTGCTATCACTGCTGTCTAAAAATGAAAGCAGCTAACTGGACCTTATTGAACATATTGCCCAGAATCCTTTCCTTCATGTTTTTGTGGTATATTTGCCTCCATGGCAGCCAGTCAACAGGCAGTGATAATGAGGTAAGCAGGGAAAAAAGAGTTTTGGAGAGGTAATAGCAATAGTATTATCACAGTAACAGTAATATTGGTAATTGTATTGGCATTATTCTAAATTGGTTCCAGTGCAGTGATTCCCAAAGCCAACACTGAATTCTAATTTCCTGTGAGCTTTTAAAAATATAGGAATCCAGCCTAGACTTTAGGCCATGGTATGAAACGACAAAATCATGCTGATGAATCTGGCCTTGTAGGGTGGTGGTAACACTTCCAGACAAATAATCTGAATAATTAAGTCTTGACCAGTGCTTTCTAAGCTGTATTCCATAGAACACTTGGCCCACAGGATGTGAAGAGGCATCATCAATGAAAAGCCTTCCGGTCAGAAATGTTGTAGAAATCCAGGTTAAACAAAGTTCAGCAAACTTTGGCTTCTAAGTTAAGCAAACTTTGTTTGGTATTTATCTTCTCAGATCTTTTCCCATTGATGCGACACTCACTCAGACTCTCTGAGGTAAGGCTGTTGTGTACAGCAATTTCCCACTAGATCTGACAAAAAAAGATTAGTGTTTTCTTTTAAATCCCGCAAGGCTCGAAGGTTATAGTGTATGGGATTTGGGGAAACAGTGCTCTGCAGCCGCCCAGCTCTGCCTGCTTAGATGTGCAGGTACAGTCATTACCGGTAAGGGATCCAGCACACCTGAGATGAAATAACAATTATAAAACGAGACAGTTTCCCTCCCCTTTATGCACTTAACAATTTTCGATTATATATTGAGCTAAAAAGATAAGGAGCAAAACGCGTGCAAGATTATACATTCACGGAAGCAAAGTAGTAAGCCATGACATGCGACTGTCCCTGTAACGAATTTGCTATTTTAAGAACATTTCTTCCACTCTTTTCTGGTTCTATGACATTTTTACATGATTCACCAATGATTTAAGTTAAACGAGGGGTGGTCTCAGATATTTTGATGAAGTTCATTTTTACCTCTGCCATGGAAGAATATTTTCAAAAAAGCTTTGCCTTTGTCTCTTATGCCTTGTCTCTAGTACTTTTTTTCTTTCCCTCTCTGGACTCTCTCTGACAAGCACTGAACATAATTTACAAGAACAGATGAGCATATCGTTATGATTACCAATTCTCAAGTGGATGTATTAGTCCACATTTGGAAAACTGTCCCTGAATAAACAGAACCACCACGACCCGTCTATTCTCCCACATTCATATGCTTCTGGTTAGAAGAATTTCTGATCGAAACTACAAACAATCTGATACGTATTAAGTTTTTGCTTCTTTCTTTTCCAGCAGTCAAAAAACCAATAATAAGTTGTTTACCCACCACAGACTATTTTCAACACAATGAAATTTTTTTGTGAGTAATTTTTTTTCAGGTCGTATTTAAATTTTTCCTAACATTCTTCTAAGTAACTCAGGGTTTGTTTTGTTTTGTTTTGCACAGACTATAACACACATATGCATGTGAGATAAAAACGAAGTTTTCTTCAGTTTGTGTTCTTTAAAAAGTATCATAGAAGATTCCAAATGAAGTATATCACAAACGATAAAAACACTTGTCACTGGCATTTCTGTGTAGAGTACCCCATGAGATTTTCTTAAATTTTACAAATCTTTGTTTTATTTGTACTTCAGAAACAATACCTGGTCATTGCAGAAAATTTGTAAAATACCTATTAGAAAATAAGAGAAAATAAAAATCACACCAAATCGTTTTATCTAAAGATAACATTATTTCATCATAGTTCCACAGACAGATTTTTTAAGTGACGAGTTTTTGGCCTTCTCTACATGAATTATTTGGTAGAATGCTTTCTATGCCTAATACACTATAAATCTCTTCCCGTGTTATAAAATGTTTTTCTCCAACCTAATTTTAACAACATAGTCTGCCACTCAATATAGAATATATTTTGCACAATCGGTCCATTAAGGTCGGATATTCAGGTTGTTTCTAGTTTTTGCTATTATGATATATATTTAAACAAAA
The DNA here is from genome assembly GCA_030068075.1 of Paguma larvata. Lineage (NCBI taxonomy): Eukaryota > Metazoa > Chordata > Mammalia > Carnivora > Viverridae > Paguma > Paguma larvata. The sequence continues at coordinate 58,941,993 of CM057834.1, forward strand.
TTTTTATAGCTATATTTTTGTGCACTTATTTTTATTAGGATAAAACTTAGAAGTCCAATTATCAGGATTAAAGGAAATGAGTATTTCTACACTTTTTGATGCCTGTTGCTGAATTCCCTACTAAAAACACGTTCTGCTCTTTCACCAGCAGAACACAAGCGTGCCCACTTCTCCAGATCTTCATAAATACCCAGTAAGACTGTTTGAAAGGCAATGGAAATACATTTGCATAGCTATATATTTTGTCTCATTTTTTATTCCTTGGATTTCAATGGAAATTTTAGAAAGGGGGAAAATAAAGGGCTTGATATAAGATGATCACTTTTATCTGGAATGGCTCCCTTCCATCCCAACCAGATTTTAACTGAAGGAAGTTATTTATGTTTCCAATATAAAACAGTCAAGAAGGCGTGTTCTACGCTCCCTGCTTCTCTGCCTAGCAACTCTGAAGCTTTCCATCATTCAAGCAGTCTAGCCTCCTGCTAGAGTGCCCTTAGCATAGCACTGCTTGTGGCTCTTGTCTTTACCAAGGGCATAGGTGTCCCATTTATATCAACAGTCCTGACTGTAGATGATAAAGCATCAAGAAGTGGCAACCAATATCGCAAGTCTCAGAAGATCTCTAAATGCCCACTTATTAACGTAAGTATTTAAAAAAAAAAGAGCATTACAGATTTTATGTCTTATATGAGAAAAGTGTTAGGACCAAGAGAAGAAGAGGCTGAAAGGGAAAAGTGAAAAAAGAAAGCAGGGGGTGGGCAGGCAAAGAAAGACGGATGCAGGGGAGGAAGGAGCGATGAAAAAATGTGTCAGCCCTTAAATGAGCATTCCTGTATTTCCCTCAACAAGTGAAAGGAAGCAGGTTAATCTATTTCATTTTGCCTGAAGGCTTCCATTAGATTAAACTGACTCTTGAATGTGTCCATCATTACTGTCTCATCCTCATGCAGTGATGAGCAAGCAAGAGCGATTTTGTCCCCCACAGGAAATTTAGCAATATCTGGTGACATTCTGGTTATAACAAGAGGGTTACTGGCATCTAGTGTGTTAGAGGTCAGGAATGCAGCTAACCATATAATGCACAGGACGGACCCCACAACAAACGGTAATCTGACTGGAAACGTCAATTACATTGAGAAACCTTGCTCCAAAGAAAACAAAAGTTTACTTATGTGTTCTTATTGGAGAAAAGCAATGCAATTGCTTGTTTCTTCAGTTAAAAAAAATGCAATATAAAATACGCTACAAAAAACAACAAAAAAATCTCTACCCTAGGAAACGTTTACCTAATCAATTGGTTTTCTTGTTTGTTTTATTTGTAACAGCTTTATTAATATATAACTGATTTACAAAGAACTATACATATTTAATGTGTATAATCTGATGAGTTTGAACAGATACTAACACCCATGACACTCTCACCACATCAAGGAAACAGATAGATCCAATATCTCGCAGTTTCCTTGTGTCCCTTTGCTTTGTTTCTTTTTGATTGGTTTTAAGTGGTAGAGAATTTAACATGAAATCCATCCTCTTAACAGATTCTAAAATGCACAATACCATATTAACAATAGGCACTCTATTGTAGAGGAGATCTCTAGAATTTATTCATTTAGCTTAACTGAAAATTTCCACCATAGAATAATTGTTTTAATAAATAAACTATATATAACAATAAAAATACATATACTTCTAATTTAATTTCATTTTCCTTCTCATCACACTATTTTATTAAACATCTGTTGAATTAATCACACATATTCAGCAAATTCTCTAATCGAATGTTTTTTCTTTCTTATCTGAAGTATACTGTTCTTAAAGTTACACCTTCTGGAAATCAAGGGAAAAGATTAGGTAATAGTCATTAGCTTTCTCTTCCTGTTTTCTTTTTTTACTATAATATACAATATTTTAATGGAAGTTGCAAAAGCGCTGACAAAGTTTAAGTTACAGATACTTCATCTTTCTTATTCATACTAAGCTAAAATTATTATACAAACCTGACAACTAAAAATTAATAAATATGTAAATAAAACATTTGTCAGGAATGCACTATTGTCTGTCCAACATTCTAATGTGAAAAAGAGAAAAGCACAGTAACATCATATATACATAAATATATGCCAATATATACAATATCATATACATAATATATATGTTAATATATTACAGCTCTATCACAACAAAATAGAAGTGTTATCTATAGTGCTCTATTGACACCTTGAGTGTTTTAGAACTTCCTATTTCAGAGTCTGACTTGCTGTTTTAAAACTCTAAAAGTGAAACTTTTTCATGGACTCTATTGTTTAATAAGTTCTTAAAATTCCCATTACCTGGATGTTGTATGGAAACCAATTTGACAATAAATTATTAAAAAAAAATTCCCATTGCCAAAGATGGCTCAATATTTTAAAACCTGTTAATATAATGTACCAAATTAATAACTCAGGAGAGAAAATCTATATGATCTTTTTGATAAATGCTAAAAGGAAATTCGATACAGCAACTAAAAATCAGTAGTATCTAGAAATAAATACAAGAAGAAATATCCTGGCTCCATGTGAAGAAAACTACAAAAATTCAACTGAGGAATATCAAATAAATATTAGATAAATTGAAATCTATATCATGTTTATCCCATGTTGACAGGAAAGCATATATTTTAAAGATATAAATTTCTTCTCAAATTACATTATAAACTATTAATATGCTATATTATTTAAGAGTTTATTCCACAATTAATCCAGAGGGTTAATTTTTTTTAAGTAGCCAGAAATCTTCAAACAAAAAGGAATTCAAAAGAAAACCAATTTTATATTTTTCCCTACCTGGTATCAAAATATAAAGTTTGAAAATAAAAACAATATGGCACTCTTGTTAATGTAGATAAAACAATTTGGTTTTTAGCTTAGTTTAGAATAAAATTTGCAGGAAAAATACTAAGTCCTATAATAACAATATATAACAAATTTTTTATAATAGTAAAAGTTAGGATTATTGAACAAATAGTATGCAACAAATTTGTTAAGCAACTGTAAAAATTAATTAAAATAGATGGTACCTTATACCAAAATGTTTCCTAAATTGACTGAAGATTTAAATGTAGAAAATGAACCCATGTGTATATTCAAAAAAGTGTAAGATATATATTAGTATAATTTGGGAGTGAGAAGAGGATTTTCTAAGTATATCAATGTTTGCAAGCATAAAAGTAACAAACCAATAGACCAAACAACAGCAAAAAATTTAGTTATTATGAAAGGATAATCGAAAGGATAATTGAAAGGATAAATCGAGAAAAATCGATTTAAAACATATTATAACATAGAATTGTTTCTAAAAGATTTTTTGAAATCAATAAAAAACACAAACATACATCTTAAGGAGAATATGAAAAGGAAATGAGCAAAAATAATTTACAAAAGATGAAACAGAAATGTCCAATAAGCTTAGAAAAATTGAAGAGCCTCAGAAATGCAATTAAAATTTTACCGAGATTCCATTTAGTTATTAAATTGGCCATAATCATAAACAATAGTAGAAGTGCAGAGACGCATAGGGGAAATGGTTGCTCTCATAGGTCACTGACAGGTCTATATATTGTATGATCTTCTCAGTGGGCAGTTGGGCAATATTGATCAGATATTTGAAAAATGTGGGTATCCTTTGATTTAAAAATTTATCTTCCATTTATTCATCCTAGTAAAATAAATAAGGATATTCTGAAATATTCATCTACAAAGATGCTCATCATTGTGCTACTTTATAACAGCAAAGAAGTAAGTTTCCACTAGTAGGGGATTAATTATATTAATGTAATGCCATTAATTGAGATATCTTCAATTTTTATCATTATGTATTACAGCTAAAAACATAAAATTTTAAACTATATAATATATACCATAATTATTTATATTCTTTATAATAATTTATACTCTATAATTATTTATAAATTTGTAATAAATGTATTCATGTATTTTTAATGTTCATCAAATATTATGTGAAATGGATAAGTATACATAGTTATCAGTTACCTCACAGAATCCACATAAGAAGAGATCTTTCTTAGCCTTCCCAGACCAAATGCCAAAAATACCTAACAAGTATGTCTTAATTCTAAAATCAAAGTGCTACATTTGTTTTCTGTTACATATTGGAATATTTCATATTTCATTTGAACAAATAAACTTCATGAACTAAAGTGTAATAAGGCCAAAGCTCTACAACTCATCTTAAGGAAGTAACCATTACTAAAGAATTAAGGCACTAAGAAGGAACAGCGCTTTTTATGAAACCATTCCATATCTAATAAAAATATTTTAAAGTTTTTCAAGAAAAAATGACTTTTTGACAGGAAAATAAAGCTTTTGCAAATATCGTCTTCATGGGATGCTACAAAGAAATTGTTTTAAAATACTAAAACAAATCTTTCCATAGAGTGCAGAAAAGTACCTGAAGATAGATGTGATGTCTGAAACCTAATAAATTGTATTCTATTTTCTACAGGCACCAGAGGTATCCTCTTTTTACAAATATGTCATAAAATGCAAGGAGCCATTTTTAAATCTTATGTATACCACTGATAAATTAATTCAGTCAGTAAGGAATTCTAACAAACCAACTTTTCATACACCGGTACTCCAGTGAATTGTAAATGGCACTCAAATACCACAAGGCCACATTCTTATCAATTCCTGCATTAATATTCATTGTAAAACCTGTCAATCTTTGATCCCTAGATACTCTAGTCAGTCTATACACTATGTAATAATAGTAAGAATTCAAATATCAAGATAGTCCATTCTTTTGCAAGAGTTTTCAAAATGAGAGCACAGAATGGGAAGGCTGTTTCCTTAGGGGAGATTTTTCCAAAAATAGCCTGAGTCAAATAGGAAAACAATTGGTCAAACTCATTTATTATTACAATCTAATCATGTTTTACAGCTGCCCATGGGACATCTAGGAAATTACATTTACAACTTTAATCAAAGGGCCAGCATTAATGCTTACGTAGTAATCAGTTCTTCTTTGGTTATCTCTATAATTTAGAAAAACAAGATTAAGACAAGATAGTAAGTGGTCATTTCCCTCTTAAACTTATTCTGACCCTCAGTCTTGGTTTCCCTATTAATACTTAAACATGTAAGTAGAGCAGTGAACTTGTACTCAAAAGAAAATTCAGACAGGGAGAATGTTCTGAATTTCATGGCAACCTTCTCAGTGCCTGTGAACACAGAGGGCTCTATGTGTGGTCTTTTGGGGAAACCTTGTCCTTTGAGCTCCACAACAACCCAGAATGGAAGCAGAATTCAGCCTTTAATGATGCAGGACTCGGCAAAGTAAATAAACCATTTCATTTGTTGGTTTTATAAGCACCAAAGACAAGCACAGAACAAAATGAAAAAGCAAAGAGAAACAACTTTAAATTTTAATGAACTAATAACTCTAAGGAAATCTTGATGAAATCATGCATAGATTGTTTCTAATTCAAATTATTCAAAAGATATTTAAGAGCAAAATGGAATCAAATAGATCTCAATGGGAGTTTTTAGCATTTCTCTTTAGGGGTAACAATGAATCTGGATTCAGAGACATTGCTTTTACAATATGAAATTTGCATGCAAAATAACTGAAAGTAAAAACATCTGTACACAATTAAATTTCTCTTGAATGTAAGGGTCTTAAATTTAGGTTCCTATGACAATTGTTAATTTTTCAGATTCTTCGGATTCTCCTAAATGAAGAGATCACATCTCCACTTCACTTTTTAAACATATCTAAATTCAGTTTGTCCAGACACATAAATATGAAAAAAGCAGGTTTTATGTATAATTATTCTCCTACTGAAAACTGCTAAGTACTGCTTCAACTTATTATAGAAATGGATAAGAACAATTTTTTCCAACATTCACTCAATTTCCATCATTCTTTTGAGAAAGAACCAACTCTATAACAACCTCATCTCAACTGAAGTGACCAGAATTAATATTTTTACAGTAAATTATGCATCCCATCCTCTATGGTTCATGTCTATAATTCAATCTCAAGAACTTATGGGAATGGTTTGGATGCTCTGTCAACGGACCATATTTGTTGACGAGATGATTTTTATCATCATAAACTAGGAGCATCTTAACCAGAATTTGATTGTGTTACCTTTTTTAGTCAGCTGAAAAATCTGGTGGGGTGCCTGGGTGGGTCAGTTGGTTAAGTGTCCACCTTCAGCTCAGGTCATGATCTCATGCCTCGGTTCGTGAGTTCGAACCCTGTGTCAGGCTCTGTGCTGACATCTCAGAGCTTGGAGCCTACTTTGGATTCTGTGTGTGTGTGTGTCTCTCTCTCTTTGCCCCTCCCCCGCTCATTCTCGCTCTCTCACAACTACACATTTTAAAGAAAAAGAAAAAAAGGAAAACCTGGTAAAAACTATGCAAAGACTTTTTAAAAATTTTGTTCTTTTTTCTAAGTTTACTCATTTTGAGAGAGAGTAAATGGAGGGGCAGAGCGAGAGGGAGAGAGAGAATCCAAAGCAGGCTCCATGTTGTCAGCACAGAGCCTGACTCAGGGCTCAGTGTCACGAACCATGAAATCATTATCTGAGCTGAAATCAAGAGTTGGACGCTTAACTGACCGAGCCACTCATGTGCCACTCCTTCTTTTATATACTGGATGAACATACCTACTCTAGGCTAGTTACTATGTTAGACACTGTGGAGAACAACAGAGGAATCTGACACGGACCTTGGTCCCATATTGCTCACAGCCTAACAGTGCAAGTTCACTACAAGATATCAAATGATTGCTTGCACTTAATTTAATAAATATTTGAAGACTGCCAATGTGCTATACGTTATTCTGGACCCAAGGAAATAAAAGCAAATAGGTCACAAATTGACAGTATTCTATTTGGTTTCAGACATACAAATAAGAAACAACATCTCTTAATAGGTTAGCTAAATGTTGTCACTATATTATACAATCAGGTATTGGTAGACCCAGACTTTTGTTATCTTGACTTCCTGGAAAAAAAAATCAAATTAAGATAAAATGTTGTGCTATCTGTTTTCAGAAATATTTTAGAGATGAAAGGTCTATTTGAAAAAAGTATGTCTTTTATTGCAAAATTACCTGTGAAATAAATTCCTTCTATATTATAGAACCAGGAAATAATGTGTCACTTCACCCGGACTATATATATAGGAAACTATATATTTTAATGTGTGCACATTTTGGTCTTCTTTTAAAGCCCTTTATAGTTGAAATTTCATTTGTAGAGCAAGCATCATAGTGTACATTAAGTAAATATGTTGGGTGAATAATGAATGGCAAGCCAAACATTTTTACTTAAGTACATTTTCTCTTATGTGTAAATTGAATGGATCACAATTATGTGTCTCCCAAAATCTTCATATGTTTGAAGCCATTGTCTTATCATAACTTCTCCTCTTTATGTTAAATATTCCCAAGTCATTGCCTCACAAACACCACATTTAACGCCTTTAATCATCTCACTCGTTCTTTCACAACTCTTTCAGATTTTCAGGCTCTCTTTAAAGTGTTAGTATTATGAGATTCTAATTAGTTATTATCTCTTAAATGTCAATTTTTCTTCATAATTCCCAAGCGTGTGTTAACTTTTTATAGTACAGTGTAAGCTAATACGAGGATGATGGGTCATTCTGTGAGTCCATCTTTGCCTTGTTTTAAATAAATTAGCTGTACAGTAAAAACACACTTTTCCTTGGTTTGGTCTTCATGTAGGAAGAGGTGTAGGTCAGAAATTCCCATGCCTTTGGCCAAGTGTACCATTGAGTCAAGGGCATTTGTTGTTACTGAGTGGATGGCAGATGCTGTTTGGGCTATGGAGAGAAAAGTTGCAAGAAGCTTCTAGTTCAGGTGGGGCACAGGCATTCATTTGTGCAAAAATAGGCGAACAGACAAGGGATGGCCCAGCAGTCTAGCATGTATAGAGCCTTCTGTCCCAAAGCCTAGCTTTTTCATTTACTAGTTATATGACCTTGGACAAGTTTTTGAAGTTCCTAGTATTTCCATTTCTCTTTTGGTAAGATGGGGATAAGGGTATTTACTTCACAGGTTTGGTGACAATTATATAAAATAATGGATGTAGAATAATAAAAAATGCAAGAAGTTAACCAAAAAAGTTTTAAAAATAAAAAATGAAATAATGTATGTAGAGAAATCAGCAGCTCTCATGTGTGTGCATGCACATATGTGTGTACTTTGTGCCAGATATTCTGCTAGGCATATAAATAACAATGATGCAAAACAATATTTAAAAAAGAGGGGAGCTGGGGTAGCTCAGTTGGTGAAGCAACAGACTCTTGATTTTGGCTCAGGTTATGATCTTACGGTTCGTGAGTTTGAGCCCCACGGTTCGTGAGTTTGTGCTGACAGCACAGAGCCTGTTTGGGAGTCTCTCTCTCTTTCTCTCTGCCCCTCCTCTGCTCTCTCTCTCTCTCAAAGATAAATAAATAAACTTAAAAGAAAATAAAAAATAAAAATAAAAAAGAGTTAAACTGACAAGCAAGAATAGATTCTGAGAATAAGCCAGAAACCTCCTAGTATGTCGTGAGAATATGCATGCCTGTGTGTACATGTGTGCACACACGTGCGTGCATGGAGAGTCAGAACTAACCTCCAGGTAGGAAGTTCTGAGCCTACAGAGAGTCAGAACTAACCTCCAGGTAGGAAGTTCTGAGCCTACAGGTAGAAGCAAGATAAATACCTTTGTCCAAGGGAAGCAAAGAGTAAAAAGAATGGCATCCAAGTCCTATTAGATGGGAATCCAGACTCATTGGCATTCCTGGGCACCATTCCTGTGTTCCCAACGCATACACGCTTCCATAGATAAGGTCGACTGTGACTCATAACTCATTCTATACAGAGACTATCACCAAGAAAAATCAGCAAGCATAAAAGGTATTTAATAAATTAGAACCTGTAAAACTTTATGGGAAGCAGGTGTTTGAGTCTCATTTTATGGAACACGAGCCTAACAAAAGGATTATATGAACTACTGTGAGGTTGTTCTGCCTGTGAACAATGATGGGAAACGTAATCACATGCCCCACAAACTAGACGATGATAAGTCTCCTGTTGTTAGGATAATGCCATTTATACATCTATTTATAATTTTATATTCCTCCCTTTCATTTCGTTCTTCATTGAAAGTTAATGTATTGCAACTCATTGGCAGGCAATTTATTTTAGGGTGAAAACTAATCTAATAAAAAACAATAAAATCTGTGAATATGAAAAAATATCCCAAAGATATAAGCATATTTATTATACAAAGATGGAAAATATATCTCTTATATGAAGGCATTCATAAAGTGAGTGAAGTTCTCAGTGCAGAAGTTCTTCAGAAACATACCTGACAGAGTCATTTACTTTCAATGTCAGCAGTCACCTGGGAACAGGTGAAAATTGCTCTTACAAGTCAGGAAGTATTTATACGCAGCCAAATAACTAGAGCAAAATGAAACCTTATGGGAGAAATAGATGAGTGTACTGAAAAAAAGGAGGGCAGGCAAAAGAGAAAGACCTAAAATTTAATTTACATCTAATTTAAAGACAAAGTTAAAATGGGCCCACTAACCTTAACACAATGATTTAATTATAGGATGCCGATAATCTTGATTTCATTTGACAACTCTCAGTAAGTAAAGATCTAAGAAATTGGTACTCAATCATTTATAATATTGTGCTATAACCTAGCAATTTCTTTAGGATCTTTAAATTACTTCTTGGGGTCATGGACCTGACTTTCCGTGAAAAGCTTCCATATAATTTTCTTTCTTTAATTTCTGCTCCTTGATGAAGCAGTTTCTCTCTCCTCGTGTCATTAATCTCAATGCCAAGTTTTGACGGTGGTGCTTAGGTTCACTGGGTGAGGAATGGATGGCCAAAACACCCCCTCTACAGTGAGAATACACAGGTATTCTCACTCCAGTGTGCTTCTCTCATGCTCTGGACATCACACTGTGCTGTTAATGGTCAGTGTGTAGGCCTCTGTCAGTCTGTCCCTGTGCTGTGCCCAGACACACAGAGACTCAAAATCAGGTCTATGACTTCAAGAAGTAAATACTCTAATGAGTATAACCTCATTTAGTCCTCAGAACAAATCTATGAAGTAGTCAATATTATTATTCCTATTTCACAATGAAAAAAAAAATAGCTCAGTGTATGTAACTTTTCCAGGTTCACACACCTAGAAAGTGATGGCATTTGACTCCAGAGCCTGTCTTTTTAACTACTATGTAATTCAACAAGTTACATTGGTTGGATGATTTATCAAACAACTAAACAAATGAACAAGGCATATTAAAACAGTGGCACTTGGGTGGCTCAGTCAGTTAGCGTCCAACTCTTGATTTTGGCTCAGGTCATGATCTCCATGAGTTCAAGCCCCACATCAGGCTCCATGCTGATAGTGCTGAGTCTGCTTGGATTCTCTCTCTACTCTCACTCTGTCCCTCCTCCCTCTCTTTATCTCTCTCAGAATAAATAAATAAGCATTTTTTAAAAAGATGTATTAAAACAAACATGTGATAATATTCCTATTCAGCCTGTCAACTTTCTTAGAGATAGAATATTCTTTTTTTTAATTAATTAATTTAGTTTTTGAGATAGAGAAAGAATACACATGCAATCAAGGTAGGGGCAGAAGGAGAGAGAAAGAGAGAGAGAGACAGAGAGAGAATCCTAAGCAGTCTCTATGGCCCAGTGTGGTGCCCAAGATGGGGCTCAATCCCAGGACTCTGGAGTCATGACCTGAGCCTTAATCAAGAGTCCAAAGCTCAACTAATTGAGCCACCCAGGCACCCTGAGATAGACTATTTTTAAATTTGGGATTGTGTATATACCAAGTTAAAATTAGATCACAAAGACCATGCCCAGTACTATGGACACTGACATTTGATGAATAAGCTAAAGTGATGAAAAGAAATATTAGTAGTCAGAGATAGTGTCCTCAAAGTGCTAACACAACTAATCACACATTCTTAATCTTAGTTTATAAATTGACCAAACTGATGCAAAATGCCTCTATTTTTTTCATTTCATTGATTCTATCAACTAATTGTGATGTTTTATAAATACAGCCCACATACTGTAATAATGTCAAAGTACCATTAGAAAATTAATAGTGGACTGAATTAACCTGGCCATTACTTAACCATTAAAATACACAGTTTAGGGGCACCTGGGTGGCTCAGTCAGTTAAGCATCTGACTTCGGCTTGGGTCATGATCTCCTGGTTTGTGAGTTCGAGCCTCACATTAGGATCTGTGCAGACAGCTCAGAGCCTGGAGCCTGCTTCAGATTCTGTGCCTCCCTCTCTCTCTGCCCCTTCCCCACTCATGCTCTGTCTCTCTCTCTCAAAAATAAATAAATATTAAACAATTTTTAATACAAAAATAAAACATACAGTTTAAAACAAATTTCTTTCAAACATTCCTGTGATGGTCTTTTTGATGTGTCAGCTTGGCTAAGCTAGTCCCCAGTTATTCAACCAAACACTGATCTAGGTGTTACTATGAAGGTAGATGTGATTTGAGTCCATAATTTGTAGACTTTAAATCAAGGAGATTATACTAGACAATTTGAGTGACCAGTCAAAAGGCTTTAGAAGCAGAATTGAGGCTTCCCAGAAGAAGAAATCCTGCCTATGGACAGCAGCTTCATTCGTGCCTAAGAGTTGCCCTGCCTGATGGCCATCCCTGCAGCCGTGGGCTTTCCCTGGCAGTGCTCAGAACTGAGTACGCCCGTTCTCTTACTCTCTTCATATATCTTCATATATCAATCACTCTCTTCAGATCTCTCTCCCACGGGGTCCACTTTTCCAGCTGAACCCTGGCTGATAGAATTACTCTTGCATTCTTACATGGCAAATAGTTGTAGTGATTCTAGTCAGTTTATCAGCCTCTACTCAAGAAACACATAGGGTTTAGAAGCGATATAAAATTCAGCGATAGCTAGAAAATCTTATCACTATTTTAATGAAAAATAAATTTTAAAGAAGAACAAAACAGAAATATATGAATTTTTAATAAACACCACGAATTTTTATTCATAACTCCAGTGGCTATTACATAGTAGGTGCTCAGCAAATGTCCTATAAGTGAATAGATGAGAGAGGGAGTGAATGAATGAGTTAATTTAGCTGACAGTTCTCTTGTGCTCTCTCGGAGTCTTCACTTGCAATGGTTGGGCTATAAAGGATGAAAGACTCTAGCACAAAAACTATAGATCCAGATAAATAATTGCTTTCATTCTTCAGAAGTCTCACATGAACTTCTCATTTTTAAGACAGTACTTTGCACTCACAAACTGTAAACTCTCTAACCACTGAAATATGAAAACATGCTTATCATTGCTGAGAAACAGAAAAATGAGCTAGTCAAGATAAAAACTTTTAAAAACTGTGGCCTGAGTCCTCTTCGTTGATTACCCAGATGTCAGTTTCTAATCACAACTAACTAAGTATATGGTTTTGACCATTATAGCTATTTCTACACACTGGTGATCAGTGATTTAATTAAATCATTGTCAGAGAACACACAGATCCTTGAACATCTAATCTCAAAACATGCCACTAGAACTCTCTAAATAAGTCCTCATGTCCGCTCATACGAAGAGTGAGTCTAGCCACCCTTCCTATCACTCCCTTGACCATCAACTGCCTGGACTCTCTGGGTTCTGTATTTGGCTCCCTCAGCTTGTTCCACTTGGAGCTGATTACCAAAATCCAAAGTGTTTTCTGTTACATATTAGGCCTCAAGAGTACTGGCTCTTTTAGGTTCACTAACACCAAGGAGGGAAAAAGAGGGAAGGAAAAGGAAATCCTCCCATTTTCGTTCCCCATTGTACAGATAATATAGTATCTATCGTCTATGAGCTAAGAAATAAACACCATCCATTTAATCTTTCTAACACCCTATTAAACAGATCATACCATATATTATCAATTTTTAGACAGATTTATTTCCACATTTTAATATATCCAAAACAGAGATACATTGTATAATCTATAGAATGACTTATTTGGCATTGATTTATCTTCCATAAAATGAAGGTGTACCTTATGTTTGATGGCATCTTATTTAATTTTTTCAAGTTTATTTATTTTAGAGAGAGAGCAAGAGTGAGTGTGAGTTGGGGAGGGGAAGAGAGAGAAGGAGAGAAAGAGAATTCCAAGCAGGGTCCACACTGTCAGCCCCGACACAGGTTGAACTCACGAGCTATGAGATCATGACCTGAGCCAAAACAAGAGCCTGATGCTTAACCGACTGAACCATCCAGGCGCCCCTGACAGCATCTTATTTTAAATAAAACAGGGTCTTCAGATAATTTTACTGATGCACAGAGGCTAAGTACCTTTCCCAAGGTCACAGAAGTAGGAAGGGCCAGAGCCAGGACTTGAACCCTGGCAGTCTGCCTCCAGAATAGAGTTTCTCAAAATTGGCACTATTAACATTTTGGGACAGTACCTTGTTGTTAGGGCTGCCTTGTGCACTGTAGGATACTTAAGAGGATCCCTGGCCTCCACCCACTCAATGACAGTAGCACCCAGCTCCAAGTTGTGACAACCAAAAATATCTCCTGACATTGTCAATGTCACCTGGTGGTCAAAATCACTCCTGACTGAAAATCATTGCTCTAGAGTATGTTTAATCACTGTGCAATATATATTCTTTCCTAAAAATGAAGACATATCTAGGGTGACTTCCACTACTACCAGAAAAAGATTGGGTCCTCTCCAAAAATCAAAAACACTGCTTAGCTTAACTTTTCTCCCATACGATGATCCTTTCTCCTGATTTCTTTTATTTTTACTCTGCTCTTACTGCCCTCCCCCATTTTAATTCTGCACAATCCTTCAAGCAGGAAAGTATTCTTTCTACCCTTATTTCTGTTCACTTAAGTTTTGACATTCAGTTTAGAAGGTGAACTGGAGTTTGGAAGCACCTCTGGAGGTGCTGAAAGCATTTGCTCCCCCATCCCTCCACCAGCCTTTCGCAGGTGGAGAGTTCCCTGCTCCCTTGCTACTGCCTGTTACCCGCTCAACCCCACAACCTAGGGCTAGGTAATGGGAACCACCTGCTTGCTCCAGCCTTGGCCAGTCGAGGACATCTAGCAGAGGCTTTTCAAAGGCTGGTGGCACAGTGAAATCCAGGCAAGAAAAGAACACAATTCGATTATAATATGTTCTGATGAGAAGACCATTCTATTCTCAAAATCCTGTAAGTTGAGAGACCATAAATGAGGTGGGTGAGTGCATGGCTTCTATACAGCTTAACGGCCTAGGTTTCAATCCCAGCTCTGCTGCTCAAAAACTGTGTGACTTTGAGCTACTCAATCTTCTCCTGCTTCAGTGTCCTCCTCTGTTCAGGGGGAAAATAGAACCCCCACCTCATACAATTGTTGTGAAACACTTGGAAGAGTACAGCATCTGGTCTATGCGAACAACAGATAAGTGTTTGCGGTCATTAGTAACCCAATTCTAAAAATAGCTGAAGTATGTTTTTGGCTTAGTTTGATAGGCTGGTTTCCAGCCTAATTTTTAAATAGAATACTCACATCCAAATACTAAACCTAAAATCAGCAAAAATATATAAGCAAATTCCTTATATTCAGAGCAGGATGACAGAATTAGAATATCATTTTAGATTTGGTATATATATATAGATGTATACATATATATACTCACACACATATATACATGTGTATATATATACACATATATACATGTATATGTGTGTATGTGTACATATATATTATATATATGTATATTATATATATATATACAAACTAGCAAAACTCTAGTAATGGTAGAATTACCAGTATTTTGTGAGCAATCACTTCTAAACATCTGATATACTACATAATGGCACATGCTTACTATTATGATATATTAACATATAGATATAACTATAAAAAGTTAAATCATGAAATGCCTTTGAATCATTAAAATTAAATAATGGTTGCATGTTTCAATATTAATATCAGTATCCTGTATAGAAATTTAATCCATTGAAAACTGAGAGGGGCCTCTATGGTATCTATGATTCCCTGTCCCCTTTCTCCCTGGTGTGTATAACCACCAGGAACAGGACAATCTCAAGGAGCCAAGTAATCACATAACCACTAAGCTGGCCCTCAGAATCCTCTACATTTACTACAGCAGTTTATATGAATTGCCGTAACTGTGAAAGCAAACCACGTCCTGCTAATTTGTCTCCAAAGAAGGAGGCATTTGCTGTTAATCTCTCTGACGCCATTCCTGTATCAGCCTCCCCGACACACCCTGGATATCCACTTCTGCCCATCCCATGAGGGGTGCAGCCAGGGAGGCCTCCCTCCGTTCCCTCTAGAATAGTAAATAATAAATCAGTTTCTCTTACTATGGGCCAGATGTGTTCATGTCACTGAAAACTTTCATAACAACCTCTGAGTCGGGCACTGTTATTATGGCCATTTTACAAATGGGAAAACTGAAGCTAAGAGAAGGTAAATAACTTTCCTTTGAGTCAACTAAGAAATACATGTGAAAACTCTAGTGCTTGTATCTCAATCTAGCCACTGAATTTCCTTATTCACTTCTGTTAAAGTGTTCTGCCTATGTATGCCTCCTGAGGAAGCAAAGCTGGTTTCATTCACTTTTTTCTCCTTCTCAGCATGTACGTTCCATGTCCTCCTATCCAAAGTGTGGCAAGAGCTTTTATCTTCTCTTGTTCTTGTTCAGACAGGTAGCATTAAATTCAATGTATATTCTTTTAATCAAAATCTAAATCCATTGGTTTCTAGGAAGCAAAGAGTTATAGTACAGAGGTAGGGTACAGAGATAGAAATAATGTTAACAGAACTATATATATATATATATGTAATATATATATATGTAATATATAAAAATATATAAATTATATATACAAGTCACTATGATCCGGAGAATAAAAATCAATAAAACCTATTTATTCTGAAACAACAAATGAGAAGAAAGAAATCTATCTCAAATCTAGTTAATCTGATAGTCCTATAGTCACACAGTTATTACCATAGATATTCAGAATATTTTGACTTCATATACAGATAGATGTCTTTCCATTCGGGTAAACATGTATTTCTAAAATGAAATTTACTTTGGGGAAGGAACCACTATTTTTTTTAATAATTTATTGTCAAATTGGTTTCGATACAACACTCAGTGTTCATCCCTGTGAACCTCCTCTGTGCCCATCGCCCACTCTCCCCCCACCCACACCCCCCTCACCCCTCAGTTTGTTCTTGGTCTTTAAGAGTCTCTTATGTTTTGTCTCCCTCCCTCTCTGTGTCTCTTTTTCTTTCCCCTCTTCCCTTCCCCCATGGAACCACTATTTTTATATCATGGTGTATTAAAACATAAATAATAAAATTATTTTGGCCTTTGTGATGGGGAGTTCCCTGCAAAACAGCAGGATACGTTCCATAAAGTTGTTTTTAAAAAAGACAACAGAGTTAGCTGGCTAGAAATTTTATGGAAAAAAATTTTTTCACACAAACATATTTAACAGGTAATCACTGAAGATGCTTGTGTTTCACAGATTAGTACTCAAATGTTTGCCTGCATAGTTGGACTTGATTTTTATCTTCTTGACCCCAAGTGGTTGGCTAAACCAAGCGTTTCATATTTCAACCTGTAGTTTTGGTGATCAAAAGACATTAGAGCTCAGGGACTGAGATGTCTTCCCAGTCCTGTTGGTTTACCATGTAACAATAAGGACACAAACACCTTCGACCTCAGCTTCCTCCCCTGAAAAGGGGTAGTGGTAAGGGTTCATTGTCATCACAAGGCATGCACACATTTGTGGCTACCTGTTGTCCGATACTATCTACAATTCAGAAGCCCTATTTTCCACTTTCACATTAGCTTTCTACATGGTACACAGCCATTCATGTGAATTTTCAATAAAAATTTTCAATGAAATTTTGAGACTGCTTAAAAGAAAAGGAATCCCCAGGGTACAAGTCAATGTTCTACAACAGTTGTGTCCAGCTCCATTTTATTAGGGAGTGAGCTGGGCAAATAAAACACCATAAATAATAAGTTGTGGCCAACTGGGGTCACGTAGGAGGAGGGAGGCTAATGGAAACAATCAATCTTGGGCCAGAAAGACAAAGCCAAGACCTGGAGTCACAAGAGCAGAAGTTAGTCAGCACGTGTCAAAACAGAGCTGTGACTACAGAGGAACATGGGGATAGCAGACAGGACGCTGGAATCTGAACAGGGCCAGGAGTGAGCTGATTTGAGGTATAAAGGTGACCCAAGTGGTCAAACCAAGTCTGGGGTTTGGGACCCGGGACCAAGACAAGAACAGTCTAAAATAATTTCAAGAGGTGGCATTGGTACCTCTTTTGAAGAACCAAGCACAGACGGGTAGCCGTCCTTACACGGAGTTCTCCAATCCTCGCCTGGTAAAACCAGTTTGGCTGCAGCTGTTGAGCAGCATTTGTGGGCTGGTTTGCCATTTCTGTTCATGAGCACAAAGAGCAACGTTTTTCCAAAAGAACCTGCACAGTCCACTTCATTAATCACCCTTCGGCTTGCTACCTTCTGCCTCCATCTCAGGGTTGTATGTCAGTCAAATCCACAGCAGTTGTATTTTTAAACCAGCAATTATCCTCATTCCTTCTCACTGACACCCCATACAGTTAGTCTGGTTTAGGTCCAAGGCAAAAAACAGAAAGAAAAGCATATACTGGCTAAAATAAATTCATATAAACATACCTCAGACTGGCTCAAAATCACTCAGATAATTTTTAAGCAGCTTCAATCTGATTTACAAGTCAGATTCAAAGTTGGTTCTATACCAAGAATGAATTAGTTACACAAATATTACCAAAACAACTATGAAAAAAAAGTCAAAGGTTAAGATCTTAGTTAAAATATAGTTTGGAGAATATAGAGATTATCACTGGATAACCTTATCACATCAAGACAAATATAATAGTTTGGATTATATGTGTAAAAATAAGCATAGGTGGGAAAGAAAAGCTTGATGACAAGGAGTTCAGGGAAGAATTTAGCAATTCTCCATCCAACTTGATCCATCTACACCCAAATGTCAACATATAACTTGCTTTTTCTATTTGTATTAAATAGGGATGCTTATACTGGCCCTGATGGTTAAGAGGAATCCAGGGAAAGAGGTAGACCTAATATAATACCTCTTTAACTACAGTCGACTAACTCTAAATACATGTTTTCAAGGCAAGGAGATGTGGATTAAGCAAATTAATTGCTTTCTCTCCATTATCAAGCTGTCTTCTTCAATCGTTACCAAGGTCAAATACTAACCTACCAAATACATAAAAAGAATTGCCTCAAGAAAAACTTTGATAAAAGGTGCTCATGTTACATAAACACATATGATTTATGGTTATCTCAAGGTTTTTCTTCTATTTTAAATGTTGCCTTTTAGCATCTATAATAACAAAACTGCAGTCCAATTGAAAAGAGTTCAAAGACAATACCCCAGTTTAATCATGAAAGGCAGTCACTATTCCTTTGAAACGATGAGAGGATTTGCTCAAGAATAAATCCATTATCGCAGAAAAACAACACTTACATAACAATGATATGTCTGTCTGCCACTAGATATCTCCAATTCATTTAGCTCTATTTGCTTAGCCTCACCAATATGATGTTCATTCATTCATTCAAATATTCACTTTTTGAATAAATCCAATCCATTTGCAACCCAAGATGAGATTTAAGGTCCCCCAAAAATCTAATCAAAAGTCAGTCCTCTTGCTGCGTAGACTGATCTGTGGTTTTGGAACCTGTGTCTTTTATGAAGACCCTGCCTTACCCAATGAGAGTTGTCCTTTAAGGTGCCAATCTCTGTCATAATGGCCCAACCTAGATGCTCCCCAGGAGCCCCAGACTCAGGCTTGGCCTTGCTCTCCAGCGTTACCAATATTCAAGGTTTAGCTGCCAAGTTACAGCCCTTCCACCTAAGTCTTGGCTGGATATTGCTATATCTTCCTAAAAATCCCTGTTTGCTCATAGGCCTGTTATCTGCTGCCAAGTTACTTCATCATGAAAATTTGCCTACCCTCCAGTTTTGATATTGACAAAATTTGCCTAGATTGATGATGCTACTTATGTATTTTGGGGATTAATGATAACCACATATCCTTCAGATTTCGTTGAATCTACAGAATTTTTGCCTGGGCGTGCTTAGCCTTAAATGTCTACACTAACTTCTCTGTGGTCTGGTTTCCTTCTCTGTAAAAGGGGGAGAATGTTAGTATCTACCACAAAGGATACTATAAAGCTTAAATTATATACATTTTATAAGTACATTAAACATTTAATTTTATAAGTTTTATAAGTATATAAAACTCAGAAATTGACAAGTGTCTGGCAGATAATATATGCTCTGTAAGTTATCATTAGTATTACTATTACTATTATTGTTGACTTCTTCTAGTAAGCTGCAGGATCCCTGAAGATGGAGATCATGTCTATTTTTTCTTAAAATCCCTCAGACCTAAAGGGTGATGTACATATCTTAGGCAATAAGTGGTTGTCCAATAAAATTGAATTACCAAGTACTTACCAAAGATATCTAGAAATATTACGTCAATCACATAGCTACAGAAAGTAAGACCATGGAAATCAAACTGCCTACTTAAAGACATAAAGTCACTCAAAGAGCCAGAAATGCAAGACAGTCAAAAGCCCAAACTGCTGATATCATGCACCATCTTCATACCACACTGTTTTCCTGATAGAAGAACCAATGTATTTACTCAGACCTTATGATTTATGTAAATTTACTTCTCCTTGGACAAGGGCATGCCATAGAGTACCTTAGGCATTGCTCATTCATTCATATATTTATTAAGCAGCCTTGTGCCCGACTGTTTTAGGTGTAAGGAGACTCCTGTACAATGGTTGTAAAGTATTGCCTCGTGGAGCTGACATTTGGCAGGGTAGAGGTGGGGGAGTTTAGAAAATGCAAACATTATTTATATTAAATTGTGATAAGTAGGAAGCACAATATTGAGGGACTGCTCCATTATATCACCTACAGTGACACGATCAGCTCCTCTTCTATTTATTCATATCCCTTTCTAGAACCGCTGGACCAGCTTTCTCCAACACCCGGTTAGTGAAGTGAAATGTATGGATTTGATGCTGAGAGGGGTGTAACACTTATTTTTCTGCCAATCCTCATGCCAAAAGTCTATACTTCACAGCAGACCTGAGGAAGAACCCCACTACCAGTTATGGGCAGAAACTTAAATGTCCCTAGGGAAGCCCAGCAGCTCAAAATGAGGAAGCTCCCCTGGATGGGAAAGGCATCACTTCTATTCAGCCACAGGAAAAGAAGCAAATGGCCTCGATCTCGATTGGCTTTCCATCTCAAATACAACCACAAGATAAACAGAAAATTCGTTTGGTAGGAATAATTCTCTTTTGACAAAGAGAAGATATGCTATATCACATTATGTGCTCTAAAATTCCAGAGATTATTTTAAAGAATAACAAAAGTTTTATAGTCATCAATTTCATTTTAAGAGTTTTGAGGCACCTTCAAGATTTTATGACCTTTTAGCAGTGCAACAATCACAGATGGGTATTGCTCTTTAAAGCAAATTAATGTCAACCTAAGTATAAGTGAGTCAGACCTATGAGTTTCTAAGTATTATGGTTAATTATACTGCCAAAACCAAGCCTTTGTAGAGTAGTTTTAATTCACTGGCTTTCTGAATAAGCCTGCTGAAGAAATATTTTACCTAATGACATTAATTGTCTTGATATTGGGTTTAGATAAGTTGCTTTTTCATATAGCAACTGAATGGGGAAAAAAAACCTAACAAATACATTTTAAAAAAGCCATAGAAATCAATCAATAAAGTTCTTTTTTCCCAAATTACTACATTAAACCTGCATTCAGGACCTGTCAAGCTATTGATCTGCTCTTCATGATTCTCTGTTTCTTCCAAATAGCTAGACTCTTCAATCATGTTTGATAATTAAACATCGAAGCCTTGCCAAAGGACCTGTTAAAAATATCCATACCTCCGCTCTGGGAAAGCCTCTGATAGAAATGATATATTGAATAATTTAGATTCAAATCATTGCCCTGACTTAAACCAGGTGGAAATAATACTATAAGTAATATAAATAATTGAGTGCTACCCACAACCCCATATATCAAAGACTATCAAAGATACTTAGTGTTGAAGTCCTTCCCAATATTAAGCCCCAGGAGATTTATAAGAGGTCAAGGTGATTGGATCTCCTTAATTAGAATATAAATTCATTTATTGATTTATTGTATCAAATAGATCCATGAGTGGCTACTGATTTTTTACATGCTCATTTTCTATTTCAATGACAGCTATGGATTAAATATTCATCAGAATCCCCCATCTCACCTATAGTTTTAGTGTCCTGGACTCAAGCAAAGCAGAGACATTTTGTGTCACAATTCCATGCCATTCTAGCTTCAGAGCTTTTGAAATAGAATACCTGACACTAAACAAAACTTGCATCAAACCGCCAACTCTGAGACAGCATATTATTCATTTGTGTATATGTATATATCATGAATGTATGCCCAGGCCAGTTCCGTAGACCCATGAAAACAGAAGTGACTTCTTCATCTCAGAGTAAAGAGGGAGAGAGGGAGGGAGAGAGGGAAAGAGAGAGAGGGGGAGAAAAGGAGAAGGAGGGGGAAAAGGGTAAGGGAAGAGGGAGAGGAAGAGATGGAGGAAGAGGAGGAGGAGAATAGGGAGAGAAAGAAAGGAAGAGGGGAAAAGGGAGAGGGAGATGCTTAGCTGTGAGTGTTGCAGAGAGGACCTGCGGATCTGACTGTCCTGTAAAGAATGTGAACTAGTCATTCAGAGCTTCTTCATGCCCCTAGTTCCTGCATACAGTCTTTCTGTTGTTCCGCAGCCAATATGAACTTGCCTCTCTATGCCTTCTCCCTCTGAAAGCTTTTCAGTTTTCAGAAATTGCAATTCAGTAAATGCAATTTCCAGCTTTCCAATTTTTGTTGACATCTTTTCTTCTGTCATTTCCTCTCCCCTTCTGTTCTTGTACACTTATGCCTTCTCCATTGCTTTGCTGTCAGAAGGAAGAGTTTTATGAAGGAGCAGAGGTAAACCCGTGTGTTTAATCTGCCATATTTGGCCAGAAGTCTCCTCTATACTCTGGCATACCACTATAACCTAAATCTATTTGATCCAAGATGACTGATTTCTAAAGTGGGATTAACATTATTTTTTTTTTAATTTTTAACGTTTATTTATTTTTGAGAGACACAGAGACAGAATGTGAGCAGGAGAAGGGCAGAGAGAGGGAGACACAGAATCCGAAGCAGGCTCCAGGCTCCGAGCTGTCAGCACAGAGTCCGACGCGGGGTTCGAACTCACAGACTGTGAGATCATGACCTGAGCCAAAGTCGGCCGCTTAACCGACTGAGCCACCCAGGCGCCCCAGGTGGGACTAACATTAAAAACAGTGAATGGCATTCCTTCTCTTCTTTCTTGCTCCTCTGTTTCTACGGACTGGGTTATACACAACTAATGATCATCATCAGTACTACTATAAGTTAAGTCACATATTATGGTGGGGTTTACAGATAAATCTCAAAGTTCAAATCTGAATACCTAGCCAATTATTTACTCTCTTATTAAGATATTAAAAATAGAGAGTAACACTTAAGAAAACAGAAATAACTGAGTCATAGTGTCAGGGCACGATCCATACAATCCTGAATAAACAGGACGGTCCTATGTGGAGTAAAAAGAATGTGGTTGATGGAGTAAAGACTACATGGAGAAAAGAATATCACTTCCTTCCCACCTGATCTAGCCTGCTATTGAACCTCTCTATTCAATTTTTCAGTTCAATTATTATACTCTTCATTTTTTTTTTGGTACTTCTTTTAGTACTTTTTTAAAATTTCTATCTCTGTCGCATTTCTATCTTTGTTCATGCATTGTGTTCCTGACTTTGGTAAGCATGTTTGTTACCATTATTTTGAATTCTCTATTCTGTAAATCGCTTATCTCTGTTTCATTAGTGTTTCTGGAGACTTATCTTGCTCTTTTGTTTGGAACATATTCCCCTGTTTCTTCCTTTTCCTTGACTCTCTGTGTTATACATGGGATAAAACAGTCATTTCTCCCAGAATTGACAGATTGTGGTCTCCTGGAGGAAATGAACCCTGTCAATCAGCCCAGACTGAGCTCCTATTTGGCTCTCAAGCTTTTGTGATTATTCAAGACACCATCTTTTTTTAGTGGTTCCCAGTACTTGAGGGTGTTCCAAGATTCGTCAGTGTCCCAAAGGGGAGGATCGAAGTCAGCACCTAGATGCTGACAGACCAGAAGCCAGACCCTTGGACAGCAGCCGGAACCTCTTCCAGGAAGAAACTACAATGAAGGACATTTTTGCCTTCTCCCTCTGCACTGAGCCTAGGTGCAAAGCCACAGGGGGTGTTCCTACACCCATTTAAAAGCTGCTTCTTTGTTTGCTATGGTCCTGTGGGACTCATAAATGCAAGTGCCCTTGGTTATCAGAGCTGGGTGATTGGGGGCCCATTCCTTGAGTGGCAGCCATAAAAGTTGGGGGAATCCAGATGTGTGGACAAGCTCCTTCCAGAAAGATGCTCGCAACTTTATTTTATTGTTGGACCAAGTGTGAAGGGAAGTGCCCACCAGCTCTTTTGGGCTTGAGAGAGGATCTCAGTCAGTACCATGCTAATTATAAGCCAGACCCTCAGGCAGTAGCTTGTAAAGTGTGTAATCAAACGCCTTCCAGAGAAAGATTAGGAGATGGGCATTTTTATCTGTTCCCCTCTGTACAAAGCCCTAGGCTGGGGCAGGGGGGTAGCCCACTGTGAATGCTTTTTCCCTGTTAACAACTGCTTCTTTGTTTGCCATCATCCAATGAGACTCACCAATGCAAGTCCTGTTAGCTTTTAGAGCTTTGTGATTTGGGAGCCTGTCCCTTTCCAGCAGTAACTTTAAAAGTTGAAGTGCTAGATGTGTGGTCCCAACCCTTCGTGCCTCAGGGAGGTGCTGGGAGCTGGACGATTCCATCACTGTATATGCTGGGTCAGTAGTAGGATTTATGACAAGAGTGTGGTTCCGCTTTTACTACCCAATTTGATGTAAGTATTTTTTTCAGGTGCCGGATGTATAAGAGTCACTCACTCAACCAGTTTCTAGATTTCCTTCAGAGGTGATTGTTCCACGTTTTGCTACAAATCTGGTGCATGTGTGGGAGGACAGAACTTCAGAAGCCTCTTCTGTCGCCATCTTGGTCCAGAGCCTGAGTTTTATTTGTTCTTGGTGAAAGGTTATTCTTCGTTCCTCAGTGGAATCGAGAGAACCAATCTGCTTCTATTGTGAATGATTTTACTATTTAACTATTTAAATAATACTATTAAGCATTCATTTTCTTTCAGGCAGGATGCCAAATGTCTGATGCACATTAACTCATTTAATCTTCACAACTATATGAGATACATATTATTATTACCCAGTGTAGAGGTGAAAAAACTGGCATTAAGAGAGGTTAAATGATTTGCCAAAGTCACACAGCTGACAAGTGGCAGAGCTACAGTCTGCATCCAGTCAGCCTCCCTCCCATGCCTGTGACATTCCATGGCACGAAGAATGAAAAGGGAATCTACGTTAATAATATTTAACTTTTCTTTAACTACTTTCTGTGTGATGTCCACGACCCCTCTTACAAATACTTCAGATTATTTTGGGTATACCCTAGGTAACAATCTTAGGCAAATGCTCTGGAAACACCAAAGGAACTGAGCTTTTTAAAATATAAAATCTCACTGCCCCAGGCAAGAATGCTCTATGAAATTAGAGACAGATTTTGCTTATAATTTAATAGTCTTTTTTTTCTCCATCATTTGCATAGTGATACAGCTTTTATAGAGTTTTAATTCTGAATTTACATTCCAAAAATGTCAGTCTGGAGGCTGGAATCCTAATAACTTTGCTGTATGCCTATTTTACTGAATACGTATAAATGTTTATTTTCTTTAAGCAGCATATTTCGGAGGTAAAATGTATTCCAAAGGCTTTAATCTAAGCAGAGGCTGTCATAAAACCTCCCTGGCATATCTTTCTCTTACAGTTAACCAAATTACATTGGGTATTTGAAGCAAATGGGGATATAACAAAGTGACGTGGGTGGACAAAATGTATGAACTGCATCCTGTTTATGGGACATTTTTACAATTGTATAGGCTGACAGCTATGCTTAGAGAAACAGTTGAAGAAAATAAAATCATTCACTCAGTGGTTTATAAGCAAAAGAGAAAAAAAGGATGTTAATCTTCAAGATAAAAGTGTGGAGTCAAGAATGACTTTTATATAAAAAAAATCCTTACAAAAGCCCTTGAAAGAATGTAAAAGACAATATAGTTTATAATGACTATTGGGAAAGTGGGTCCACGGATCCAGAATTGGAAGCCTCTGTCCTCCTTTGTTTCTGTGTGTCTAAAGACGTTTCTGTCGGCTCGGGTGCATTTTCATCAGATTTGGAGCGTACATTTGGGAAGCCATGACTAAACATAGACCAATGACATATGCTGAATCGACTCGAGCCGAGAGATGTGGGAGGGGGACTCAAGCAGCTGACGCTGAGGCACAGGAGGGAGGTCCCTGCAATGCGCATTAAGGTTCTCGAAACAGAGAAAGCCTACAGAGATTTTAAACGTGAGTCCAGAAATCAATAATTCCAGTGGCAAATGCTCTGAATTGTCCTTCTGATTCTGGCTTGAGCTGTTTCTCACCTGAGCCACACAGCATGATTCAGGCACAGTGGCTGCACGTTGTCATTTGGAGGACTTTTAAAGACGATGGGTACCCAGTTCCCAGCCAGACCAGTTAATTTGGAATCTATGGGAGGGGTGGGAGTAGGGGGTGGATGCGTAGCTCCAACGAACCAGCATTTTCAAAAGCTCCTCCAGTAATTCTAAGGGGCTGCCAGGGTTGAGAACCACTGGTTCGGGGTGAGTAGCTGGCAGAATTTATTAAATGATGGTTAATAATTCTCTGTCTCCTAAGTAACATGGAAGAGACCAGCTAGTAGTATGTAAAATTAAAATGATATTTTGCTTATAAATAACTGAAAATATTTTATGTCAACTATATATGTGTGTGCTGCACAGTATACTAGCAAGAAGCTTAGACAAGGAAGAGTTAGTGCCTTGCAGATCAGAAGTGGACTTGGTCTCAGCAAAGCCGAGGCGAGGTCACCCAAGTCCAGTGCTTTCAACAAAGTATTCTCTCAGTAGCAAGTGTAATGAGATAGTCCCAACTTCCTAAGGTGAACTTTTCTATTACTTAGGATCCCATTGCTATGTAGCTCTGATTTTAAGTCAATGGAAACCTCAGTTTTAAAATCTAAATGTGAAGGTTCCTTTCATCTTGGCTAGTGCTATTTGTTTGGGTACTTTCAGCAGAGGAGGGTAATATAGGGTCTCCCCAAAACAAGTAAAGAGACCCCCTTCAATCTGCAGCAAAGTTCAACAGAAGATGTCCTCTGAGCTGACAGGCATTTCTCCTTCTTCCCTTGTGATCACCTTTGGATTCCAACCTAGGAAACAGAAGGGCCTGGCTTGTTGCCTGCAGGCACATGACTGGCACTGGTGAATCCCTGCCTTGCAGCATTTCAGACAGCTTTGAATCAAACAAATCAATGGGAGCCACAGACACCTGAGCTATGTAACGAGCCTCTCCATTTTCTCCACTGATCCAGCAGCTGCTTCTTCCTTTTGGGGATCCCACGTTTATACACAGGCAGGGTTCAGAAGGAGGACACTGTGACACTGTTTGCTCCAATGCCTTCCTTATTCAGGAAGATGGCCAGGGGTTCCCACTCTGTCCTGTTACTGGAAGCAACCGGAAAGTCCAAGACACTGTGCCTTCCCCAGGAGGAAATGCTGCTGCCTTGGAGATCATGTAATACTGTTATCAAAATAATTTTAGGATTCCTAAGCGTGAAGTTCAAGCACAGGACCATCAGCAAAGAATGAGAAGAGTCGTACATTCCCGTAACTATTTTACATGTCAATAGTTCTCTTTTTGAAGTATAACTTATTCGATTACCTTTGCCAAGTCAGTTGATACACATAACCCCAAATGCCAAACATATTAAAGATGCGAGACGAATGAGCGAAAGGTGATCCATCACAGATCTACGTATAAACCATATCTTCATGAGATGCAAAAAGATGGACCGTCAGTGTCCAATCAACCCCAACCAAACTACAGTAATCGAAGAGCTTTTACTGCAGAGCAGAAAAAACAGTCCTTAATTCCAACAACAATGTAAAATTTCCAAGTACATGGCTCGGTCAGTCACAGTTACAGAAAATACCTGATAGAAAATGTGTTCCATATGCCTGAAGCCACTCGATAAGAATAGACATTTCTCTTTCTCTCTCTCTCTCTCTCTCTCTCTCCCTCCCTCCCTCCCTCCCTCCACATGTGTGTGTGTGTGTGAACATCATTTTGAAGGATGTTTGTGTTGTAGCTAACTGTTCAAGTCTAATGCCGACTGCTGTTCTTAGCCATCACAAAATGCTAAATTTGTGTAATTGGAGCTTCCTTCTGTTATCTGGAAATGGTAGGAAAACTCAGCTTTGTATATTGTTTCCTAAAATACATGAAAATAAAAAAAGAAACCATTGCTACTATAAACAGAGAGAGAGAGAGAGATCAGAGCTGAAGAATTTCTTTAGACAGAGTCTTACCACTACGTGGACTCTAAGGGATAAGGGTCTGTAATGCTGAGATGAACTTCATTATTAGTTTGACTCATTATTAGTTTTTCCCCCCTGAATATGTCTGTTATAAGTCACCCAGTCCCTCTTCATCAGTGGGAAGAACAATTAAATCAATTATTTAAGTTATTAAGTCAATAAATGTTTATCAAGTGTCTATCATGTCGGAGGTACTAGTTAGGATGTTAGGTCATCCATACAATAAAATTCCACACAGTCCAAAAAGAATGAGGAAAAATCTATACGGGATGCTAGGGAAAAACCCAAGGGGAAAAAAAAGAAAGAAATATAATCATGTTTGAAGTACTTTTCATTTACACTTTTAAAAGTTATTTATATTTGTATATGCACGTAATTATATGGAAAACTTTTGATACAAGGCACCAGGAACTACTGACAATCTCTGGGGAATGGGGCGCCTTTGAGGTAGAAGTAAAACTCCATTTTCACAACGGTGTTTGCATTTTTTTTACCATGTACATCTATATTTCATATTTCATAATATAAAAAATGTTTAAGTTATAAGCACTACTTTCTAGAGTAGACCTCACTGTTACTAAATGAAAAATGGTTTGAAATGAAAAATGAAAAAAGTGATTTCAAAGAAACATAAAGTTTCACAGGTTTACCTAGTGTTCAAATGTATTTTAAACCCTAGGACTCAATTTTCAAGTAAAATTAATATTTAGTAATGTTTAGAGATTTGGCAAACATGGAAAGTCATACATGATCATACACATATGCACCCCCAACCCTAACTGCCATGTGTGCATATGTGTATACTCACTCTGTGCCCTATGTCTTAAATCTCTCTCTTCCTGCCCACCCTGGTATAAGCCTGCCGTTCGTCTCGTATAGCTATAATTTAAGATACACAGATACCTGTTACCACACACGGCAGTTTATAAACAGAATTCTGTTTTATATTCATGATGGGTGAATAGAATACATCATATTTCCCCTACACACAGGCCTGCGTGTGGGTGCCGTCATACACACATATACAGCCTGACATTTGTGTACTTGACAAGCAGAGGTCCTCAACTGCTTTATCTTTTGTAGTGCCTCATTCAATGGCCTATGATGCAAAATGTTTTCCGAATCAGAGACTTACAATGCTAGAGTTCAAGTCTACATATGGTACTGTCATGAGAATTAGCTAAATGAAACATACGAGAGTCCCTAACTCAGAATCTTAGAACAAATCAGCAACTCAGCAAATGTTTGTGGACTATATGTTGAACATGTATGTTGAAAGCGAATGCAAACCTATGGGCATTTTAGAACATAGCCTTTCAAAGAGCCATGACAGGAAACTAAAAATCTCAAAGAGCTATGACAGAAAACTTGCTCTTTCATTAGATAAAATAGTAAACAAATCAATCTATCAATACAGTATCTCCAATTTATTAAAACAAAACATGGACAAGGGTAAACATCCCAGTACTTATTTCTGGAAGTGATGCTACAGTAAATGTTGACATTAAAGAACAATTTTTTTAATGCTTATTTATTTTTGAGAGAGAGCTTGTGGGTATGCATGTCTGTGTGTGTTGGGGGGAGAGAGACAGAGAGAGAGAGAGAGGGAGAGAGAGAGAGAATTCCAAGCAGGCTCTGGGCTGTCAGCGCAGAGCCCCTCGCAGGGCTCGAACTCACAAACCATGAGACCATGACCTAAGCTGAAATCGAGAGTCGGGCGCTTAGCCAACTGAGCCACCCAGGCACCCCTAAAAATAGTTCCTGATTCATTTTCTATCATTGAGGAGCCTTTTGCTTTTCAACACCAGTTGCCATTTTAAAAGAAACTTTCTGTTTAAATAAAAGGTTTTTATGCCAAGCACAGCCAATAGGCCCATTACATTAAATAAGGGTGTAGCAATTTTAGGATGGCACTTTAAAAAACCATACCTAAAGAATGAATTTTACTTTCTCAAGGCACTTGCACATGCACTGTTCCATTTATGCTTTTCCTCAGTATAGAAAGAAATAGGGAGTTGTTTCAAAAAGTTTCAGTGCTGGGGCCCCTGGGTGGCTCAGTCAGTTAGGCATCTTGATCTCTCAGTTGGTGAGTTCAAGCCCTGCATCAGGCTCTCAGCTGTCAGCAAAGAGTCTGCTTAGGATCTCTCTGCTCCTCCCCTGTTTACATACCTGCGCCCTCTCTCTCTCTTAAAAAAAAAAAAAAAAAAAGGCTAAGTGCTACCTCCCAGATCTCTACCAGGAGACTCCATATCTCCTGGTTGCCACAATGCTACCACGCCATGAAATCGTAGGACACCCCTGACGTAAGAAGAGCTTTCCACAGCATGAAAAGGGATGATTTGATGACCATCTCTGTTGTGAGAATTACACCAATTTCAAAAATGATTCAAGTTTTTAAATGCATCTGCTAGAATCAAATAGTTATGGTTTAAATCTCTAAGACTATTTGTTTTTGGCTTAGTTCATTAACAACATTTTTATTGGTAAGTATAAATCAGAAAATAACATAATAATTAATGTAATTCCTGTCATTTAGTCCAGTGGTGCCCTTCTGTGTGTGACATGCTTCACACTGACACCAGTTTATGTTCTCAGCACGACCTCTTTGAGGTAGAAAATTTATCACGTAAAAATCTCCAGCAAATTCAGCACAGCCAGTAAAAAAAAAAAAAATTATGCTAATTTATGTGAGTTGATGTCAGGTTTATATGGTAAAACTCTCTCTTGCCTCACAATCTAAAAGTTAATAGTAAAAGTACTGAAAAATTATCTAATTTGTAGTACTGACGAGGAAGAGTAATTTTTTTCTTATGCCACCATTCTCTTAAAAGCCTGTTTGTGATAAGAACGTTTACTAAAAGTCACTGTGGCACTTGTCACTCTCAGGGTGACTGGTGGTCAGGGTCGCCTTTCATTCTTTGTAGGATTGGTGAGGGTGATACTGGGGTTCGTAGGGTCCGGAGCCAATGGCCAAAAAGGATTCCTGAAGATGTCTTTGGTGCAAAAAGGTGATTTTATTGAAAGAGCTGCCCTAGAGACTGGTTATACACTATGGAGTTGGGGGAGGCAAAGTCATGGGGAAGTTTCTAGTGAGTTTTTCATATGCTAAAGAAGACTCCCAGGATAGTGGAGTCTTAGCTACTGTCAAGCTAAGGCTGTTTTCCCTCTAGCAAAGCATTAGCACTAGGACAGTAGGGAGTTCCCGGAGAAACGTTTTTCTCTGCCTGTCTGGAGTATTTGTCAATGGGCTACAAGGTATAAGGAAATTTAGTTCTGTCATTTCCTTCTGCCTTTGTTTCCCCACATCACTATGGAAGGGTGACGGAGACTTAGATCCTGCGGGACTATGATCTCTATCCCTTAACCATTTGTTATTCCCCTTTCCTTTGTTCTTGGGGAACCAGGAGTGCCTGAGATATATCACACATATCCCACCTCGGGGCAAGGGGGCAGGGGTTGCAGTCTGTCATCTTGCCTTAGGCTCCCTCATCAGGATCACCATGGGCCAGAGAAGCAGGAAGGTCTAGCTCTATACGAAATAAGGTCTCAAACACTAAATTCCTTATCAAAAATACAAATACTTGATTTCAGGGGTGGCGGGAACAAAAAGGAAGAAAGTAAGCGATTGTGTACAATTTCATATTTAAAATGCAAAGATAATACTGCATTTTTAAACTAAAAAGCTCATTTCTGGAGCACACGTGTTAAGATAAAAACGTCACATGAATAGATTCATTTTACCATTTAACCTTCCCTTATGACAAAGGCAACAAAAAGCTCAAATGCCTTCTTTAATAAGAGCCAATGGATAAAGATACCATCTTTAAGTGGGTCTATAAATTTTAAAATGTCAAGTCGTTGAACTACGAAAAATAAGGCATTCTGGGTAGATGGAAAGGAATAAAAAGGTCCATAAACTGACATGAAACTCCTTTGTTTAATTGAAATCAATACTTTAAAATTAAAAAAAAAAAAAGTTTGGCTGTCAATCCTGGGCCCTGGGCATTCTCTATTTTCTTAATGAATCAAGTTAGTTGTTTCAGCTCTGCCCCTTGTCCCCAACCCATACTTCTCTCTCTTACGGAAGTTCTCTCTTACTGGTTTAAGGGCACTAGTTCATTCTCCTCTGGCTTTTGCTTTTCACACTGAAGTTTATATCTCTGAAAGGAAAACCTATAAATCAGTACAAATCTCAGTACAAATGAAAAGTCAGCAATGCCAAGATGCGAGAAAGGTTCCAATGATTTGAGGGCACATTCTTTCTTCTATTTATTTATTCACAAGCAACCACTCTGTGTCAGGCCTACTTCTAGGCCCTGGAGACAGATGTAATGACAGAAATTATTTAGTTCCTTGGCTCAAGTTTAAGATCCGGTCAGGGTGAATAAAATGAATTAAAGTTCAAGCATATGTGCTAATCAGAGCAATATAAATAAAACAATATGGTAGTCCCAAGAACAAGATTCTGGGCTCCTTTGCACCAAAGTTTCATTAGCTCTAGGGCCTCTTATTTACCAAGGCATAACACCACCAAGGAGCAATTGGTAGGGAAGAAATACTATTCTAATAGTAATAGCAGCTTCTGCAATGCTCACTGCAAACCAAAAATATGAGACATGTGGTCTGTCAAAGCATAAGTTTTTTTTTCAAATTCAAACTAGATACATTTATATAAACACTTTTAAAAACCAAAGACTGAATCCCATATGGCTATATACTTGACAAATAGCCTTGATGAATT
Organism: Paguma larvata; assembly: GCA_030068075.1. Classification (NCBI taxonomy): domain Eukaryota; kingdom Metazoa; phylum Chordata; class Mammalia; order Carnivora; family Viverridae; genus Paguma; species Paguma larvata. The sequence goes on from CM057834.1 coordinate 58,974,549, forward strand.
AGGGAATGGTCCATAAAGCTCACTGCACATGCTGATAGATAGAGTTACAAGTTTCACCACACCCAAATTACATGGATGCTGGGGCTACAAAAAAAAAAAAAAAAAAGGAAAAGGTTTGTTTCTGCCAATTGCTGACAAAAATTTAAATTCTCTTTCCTAAAGATGTTAAATAAACGTCTACAGAAAGGAAATTCAACAATATGCTCTAAAAACGATACCAACGGCACTCTAAGTCCCATTCCTTCCAAGAGAGATAAGTTACACCTCATTTATCCCAAACTTAACAGGCATCAGAAACACATACACGAGCAAGTGCACAAACAGCAAAGGCCAAGAAAATTCTCCAGTAGGTTCAGGTACTAAACGTCATGAAGATGATGATAACAAGCAATAGAGCTTTGTGGATCCCGTGAGCTCACATTTTGCATACAAGTATAAAAACGTTGCTCTTCTGGTTTAACAGCTCATAGCAGATTAGAGAAAAGGAAATAGCAAGCTGATAGAAAACCTACTTAAGTTAGGCATATGGACCATGCTGGTACTATATAAATATTTGTTCCATGAATGAATGAATAAACGAATAAGAAAACAAGCCACATCTAGTAGCCTTGCAATAGCCAATGTATTAAAAACTGATCAAAAACCATTTCAAGACCCATAATAAGAGAAACTATTTACAAATCACGTATCTGATAAGGGGTTTAATATATTATATATGTATGTATATGTATATGTATAATAATGTATAATGTATATGTGTATATATATATTCTGGACTTTGCATTTCTCTAAAGAAAATATAGAAACGGCTAACAAGCATATTAAAAGATGTTCAACATTACTAATTATTAGAGAAATGCAAACCAAAACCACAATGAGATATCCCACCTATTAGGATGGCTACTATCTGAAACAAAAACAGAAACTAAAAATAAGAGCTGGTAAGGATGTGAAACTCTAACCCTTGTGCACTGTTGTTGGGAACTTGCATACCTGTGTTCATAGCAGCAATATTTTAATAGCCAAGAGGTAGAAGCAACCCAGAGGACCACTGAAAATGAATAAACAAGACTTGGTGTTTATATACCATAGAATTACTATTCAGCCTCTAAAAGACCAACACACAAAGATGCTCAACATTACTAATCACTATGGAAATAAAAACTTATTTTTATTATTTTATGAGTGAGATATCATCTTGTGCTCGTTAGAATTGCCATTATCAAAAAGACAAGAGGTAAATGCTAGCACAAATGTGGAGAAAAGGGAACACTTTTGCACTATTAGCGGAATTGTAAATTGGTACAGCCAATATTGAAAACAGTATGGAGGTTCCTCAAATATTAAAAATACAACTACTATATAATCCAGCAATTCCACTCCTTGGAATGTATCCAAAGGAAACCAAAACACTAACTTGAAAAAATATTTGCAACTCCCGGTTCACAGCAGCATTATTTACAAGAGCCAACACAGAACCAACATACATGTCCACCAATGAATGAATGGATAAAGAAGTTGTGGTATACACATACAATGGGATATTATTCAGCCATAAAGGGCACCTGGGTGGCTCAGTCGGTTAAGCGTCCAACTTCAGCTCAGGTCATGATCTCATGGTTCGTGGGTTCAAGTCCCGCATCAGGCTCTGTGCTGACAGCTCAGAGCCTGGAGCCTGCTTCAGATTCTGTCTCCCTCTCTCTCTGCCCTTCCCCTACCCTTCCCCTGCTAATGCTCTGCTCTGTGTCTCTCTCTCAAAAATGAATAAACATTAAAAAATTTTTTTTAAAATTCTACCATTTGTGACAACATGGATGGACCTTGAGTGCATTATGCTCAGTGAAATAAGACAGAGGAAGACAAATGTTGTTATGTTCTCACTTATATGTGGAATCTTAAAAAAATAAAATTAAATAAAAAACTCACGGAAAGAGAAATCAGATTTGTAGTCACCAGAGGAGAAATCAGATTTGTAGTCACCAGAGGTGGAGGCTTGCGGGGGGAGGGGGAAATGGAGGAAAGTGGTCAAAGATACAAACTTCCAGTTATAAGATAAATAAGTACTAGGGACCTAACACTGCTATGTGGAATATGGGAAAGTTGTTAAGTGAATAAATCCTAAGAGTTCTCATCAGAAGGACTTTTTTTTTTCTTTCTTTTTGTTGTATCTGTACGAGATGATGGATGTCAGTTAAGCCTATTGTAGTCATCATTTCACAGTATTTATAAATCAAACCATCATGCTGTATTCCTTAAACTCGTACAGTGATGCATGTCAAGTATTTCTCAATAAAACTGGGAAAAAAGAGGGAAATTCTGTCCCATATACCACATTCCGTCCCATTCACGATGTGAATATACTTAACATGACTAAAGTATACATGTAATAATGGCGAAGATGGTAATATGTGTTATGTGTTTTTTATAATTAAAACTCTTTAAAAATATTTTTTAATGTTTATTTATTTTTGAGAGAGAGAGAAAGACAGAGAATGAGCGGGGGAGGGGCAGAGAGAGAGGGAGACAGAATCTGAAGCAGGCTCCAGGCTGAGCTGTCAGCACAAAGCCCGACGCCAGGCTCAAACTCACAAACTGTGAGATCATGACCAGAGCCAAAGTCAGCTTAACCGACTGAGCCTCCCAGATGCCCCATAACTCTTTAAAAAGACATCCAGAACCATTTATTGCTGTAATAAATATTTATACACATCAGTTATGCTCACTACCAATTATCGATGTTAATGATATTGACCATTAAAAAAACTTAAGAATGGACACAATTACATACTTTCAAGATTGTCCAATACAAAATAGTTTTACAACTGGCATTTGCAGTAGCAAATTGCAGTTGTTATAAAATTCATTAATATGGGGCACTCCGTTCATAGACAGTATAAGATAAAATTTCTCTATTTTGCCTCAAAAAAAACCCCACCCTGATTTATAAAGGTATTTTGTATTCATTTAGAATAAACTCCTTTGCGATGAAGAAAAAGCCCTTCTTTATCCTTAATCATGCAGACTGGAGATCTATATTGATAGAGCCCTCTGGCTAATTACTCACTACACACTTTTTATTGTGTAGATACAATCTGGCACCTATTACATGACTTACAAGCAATTTTGAATCTTGCAGGAGTGTCATTTTGGAAGATGGATCTAGTTTTGATTCAACAATGGTTATTAATCTAGTATCCTGAAAAAAATCAGCAAGCATCTAACATATTTAAAAGTGGTTTGTAGGGGTGCCTTGAGTGGCTCAGTAGATTAAGTTGTCCAACTCTTGATTTTGACTCAAATCATGATCTCATGGTTGTGGGATTGAGCTCTGTGTAGGGCTCTGCACTGGGCATGGAGCCTGCTTGGGATTCTTTCTCTCCCTCTCCCTTTGCCCCTCCCCACCACATACACCTATGTGAGTGCAGTGCACGCGCTCTCTCTCTCTCTCAAAATAAATAAACAACAAAATAATAAAATAAAACAAAACAAAATAAAAATGGTTTGTGGAGGTCTAGAATTTGCAGTTTCTAAACTACTCACAAATTTTGGTGATCCCAAGTAACTTCTTTGTAACTTTTATCTTGTAAAATATCTCAGAAAAGAGCGAGCCAGCAACAACCAAACAGCTTAAAGCCAGAATTAATTTTACTGTGGAAATCCTTTTTTACCCAATGCAATAGTTACTTTTAGGATACTTTCATTTTAATCATGTGTTCAGTGCTATAATGATCTATCTCTACCTCACTAATGCCAAAAATGTTGACAAAAGTTTTCTGTAAAATTTTATAAAAATCTACTTTGAATTCTCTTCATACATCATAATTAACTCCTAGCACACACAAGTGCTTGATAATTTCATTTTTTGTTGTTGAATAAATAACTGAATAAGTGGTTCATGTCGTATTTCTAACCTTAATTATGGTTACAGCATCATTGAGGCCTCGGTAACCCCACTGTCACCATCACCAAAGCGCTTTTTAGCTCCTAGTGCATGTTCAGGTATTGCAAAGAAAAATTTGGGCACATAATCCAAATCCTTTAAGAGAGTCCAAATTAAACAAGCCCAAGCACCTGCAAAACATTTAATTTAAAATTATTACTCTAACAACATGGTGACTAAACTATTGAGGTAGCTAGACTACTCTTTATTTTTTTTCAAGACACACATACAGTCACTTTCTTTGTAAAGAAAGTAGCCAGCTCATGAACACGGGTATTAAGTTTTGCGTAATTGACTTGGGTGGACAATGAGTAGACAATTTCACTGAGGTTTCAAGATCAATATCCATAAAGTTGACAATGTTTAACAAGAGTTAAAAGGAAAACAATTGTTAACAGTCAACTCTTGCTTTGTTTTTAATATTTAGTGATATGATCTTTAATATTTAGTGATATGATCACTATATTACCATAATGCTAGAGAAAAGAAGAAGAGACACTGACAAGCATTTGCTAGGAGACAAATAAGAAATTTGACAGTTGAGAAACACAAAGGATTTTTAAGGGGAAAGAACTGATTAGAGGGAGGTGATGGGGAATGTAAATAAAGATTTGAGAGAGCAGCCTCAGGCCATGCAGGAACAGTTCTCCCTAAGCGTAACTCATCAGGCCATGTTTAGGACAGAAAATAGTAATTACCTCTTCTTCACCAAATGGACTAATGAAATATGACAGGAACTGATTAAAGTAATAGAAAGGAAGGAAGAGGGAAGACACAAGACACTATGTGACAAAGGTCAAGGCAGAGTGAAACAATATAGAGGGGAAAAATGTATTGGCAACTCCCAAACAGTCCACTCAGGACTAAGTGGAAACCATAGAGAAGAAACATGCTTGGCTGTCCACAATCACTACCACAAAGATGTATGATACAGAAAATGAATCTGGGAGATTCCCCCCAACTAAAGGCTATGAATGTCACACCAATGGTGTCCAGTTCCAACTGCATATTAGAATCACATGGGGAACTTTAAAACTCCTGATGCCCAAGCCCCTCTTGGAAAGACTGATTCATCTGATTCATACTGAATCTGTGTGTAGAAATTACTCAAAAGTTGTCCAGGTGATTCTAACCCATAGTCAGAGCTTAGAACCATGATTTCCATTCCAACTATTTAACAGAGAAGAAACTATAGCCCAAGGGGAATTGTAATTCACCTTCTCCAATGATTATCTGACTTTTTTCTCTTAAGGATATCCTTGGCATCTCTTGACATTGTCTGTCATGGAACAGGCCACAAACTGGAAAACCAGAGTCCTCGGTCTAAGTCTTGATTCATCTACATCACCTCAAGCAAGGCTTTCCATTCCATAAATGTAAAGTGATGAGCCAGACGGTTACACAAACTCCTCTGAGTGGAGAGAGGCCATTTTCTTGCCAAAGTAGCTTCCTCCAAAGTGGTTTCTCGTCTTCATCACTGTTGCTATCAAAGTCGCTCTATTTATCAGCAGATTCACATGACTGTCATTTCTGCCCCATCATCAGCTCCTACCCACACTTCTCCCTAAAAAGGGTTTATTCATGGGATATGAAGGAAGCCTGTCCTCTATTCAGAAACTTATAACCAAGTATTCATGAGAGGGCTTCCTCTAACATCTATCAATTCTCCATCAGAAGATAGCATTTTCAGATATGACCCAGGGCCAAATCTTGTTTAAGCTCTCCAGTAATGTTTGACTTAGAAAATAATTCAAGACATAAACAAAAAGATAAGCGACATTTTTGATATTATGTTGATATTGAAATTCTATACATGGGTTCTACCTGATGGATCAACTTTCTCATAAAATTCTGATCTGTAGAAATATTTTATATTCTAAATAATACTCTATACCCCAAACTGAATCAGCAAGGTTGAACTAGAGCAGGGGTCAGCAAATTGTGGCTCAGTCAAATCTGTCCACTGGATTATTTTTGTAAATGAAGTTTTATTTGAACACAGTAAAACTGACTTATTTGTATACGGTCTATGGCTGCTTTCATACTACAACGGCAGCAGTGAGTAGCTGTGACGGAGATTATTCGGCTCTTAAATCCTAAAATGTTTACTATCTGGCTCTTTACAGAAAAGTTTGCTGACCCCTGCACTAGAGGGTGAGACTGGGGAATGTTGTCCCCAAACATTTAGCCTGCTATCTCAGAAGACCCAGCCCCTACCACAGTCTACCACAAAAAAAGTTTGTACTGTTGTACTCTGTCCAATGAGATTTCTCACAGATGTTACACTAGATGATGTAACAAATTAAAAAAAAATTTTTTAAGTCTACTTCTTCCATGCATTAGAAACAGAAAAACGGCAGAGCACTGGGGAAGGGGGAAAGGAGAGTGATGACTGACTGACCACATAAAAATTCCCTACCTCCCACCTAAAATCCCATGAAATAACTAAAAATGTATTTTTAAATGTGTAAAACATCCTTGCAAACTAAGAAAAGGTTCCATAATGAAACAGAAAGTTTAAGGAAATATCACAGACAAGATCAATTTGATTCAGAAGCAAAACCAGAACAAAACCATATCCCAAAACCCAGAGAGGCAAGAATTGCTTATAAGTGAAACATCTGGGGAAAGTCAACTTAAAGGAAACTGAGGCAGAATACCAGGAGAAGACCTTGAAGTATTTACTGGGGACTAGGTTTGGCATTCCTTGCCATTTAAGCCTTCACCACTGTTCCTCTTGTGCTAAGAAACAGACATTGGGGACAGTACACACTGGCTAAAACAGTGAGTGTGGGGCTACAGTAAGAAAGACAGAGGGGCTCCCTGATACCCAGAAGACAAGTTACTAGCAAACATTTTCAAGAGAATGTCCTGTATAAGTCGGAAATACGGTATGGTAGGCAAAACAGAGAGGAAAACAGGGATTTTCAAATACAAAGATAAAAAGATAAACAAGAATCACCAAATGTTTTAGAAAACCCAACATGGGGCACCTGGGTGGCTCAGTCGGTTAAGGACCCGATTTCAGCTCAGGTTATGATCTCGCAGTTCCTGGGTTCGGGCCCCGTGTCAGGCTCTGTGCTGACAGCTCAGAGCCTGGAGCCTGTTTCGAATTCCGTGTTTCCCTCTCTCTCTGTCCCTCCCCCGCTGGTGCTCTCTCAAAAATAAATAAACATTTAAAAATGAAGAAAGAAAGAAAACCCAACACAAAACTCAATAGAACTAACACCCAAGGAAATAGAGCAAAGGGAAGATAAATTTAGAATAAATATATTGACTATTTTCAAGAGATAGGATATTATATTCATGGGATCCATAAATATATTAGAGATCTTTTAAATTAATTTTGATCATTGGACAAAAAACTGAATGGAGGGACTAAATAGTAAATAGTATTCAACTGAATAGGAACTTAGGAAAATGAAATAACAAGTCAAGGAACTATTATAGAATGCATAACAAAAATATACAGTGTGTGTGTGTGTGTGTGTGTGTGTGTGTGTGTGTGTGTGTACACTATTACTCACCCATAAAAAAGATTGAGATCTTGCCATTTGCAACAACATGGATGGACCTAGGAGGCATTATGCTAAGTGAAATATGTCAGACAGAGAAAGACAAATATTAGATGATTTCACTTTTATGTATAATCTAAAAAACAAAGCAAACAACAACAACAACAAACCAGAAACAGACTCATAAATACAAAGAACAAACTGGGGGTCGCCAAAGGGGAGAAGGTGAGGGAATTAGCAAATAGGTGAAGAGGATTGATAGGTACAATCTTCTAGCTATAATATAAATAAGTTCACAGAGACAAAAAGTACAGCATAGGGAATATAGTCAATAACATCGTAACACTGTATGGTGACAAATGGTGGCTACACTTGTGAGCACTGAGTATTGTATGGAATTGTTGAATCACTATATTGCAGAGCTGACACTAATATAGCATTGTACGTTAACTGTATTTGGTGACAAATATAAAGAAACAGACTTCCAAAATATGAAAAAAAAGTTAAGAGACAAGGAGGATGTATCAAGATATTTCAATATATGTCTAATGGATGTTCAGAAGGAGAAAAAAAAAACAAAACAGAGAGAATAAAGTAAGTAAAGAAATTTTAGGGGGGGAAAATCCCAGAGCTAAAAACACAAGTCTCAAATTGAAAAGGGCCCAAGCGTCAAGCAAGATGAATTAAATTATGTTTTCTATATTGTGGTGAAATTTTAGAACATCAAAGTTAGTGAGGAGTAAAATAGTACAAGCTTGAAAAGAGAAACAACAGATTACCTACAATGGTACATATTGATACCAGATTTCTCATTGGCAACACTGGAGTGCTAGGAGAGAAAGGACCACACTCTTTGAGTATGGACAGGCTATTAGTTTGAATTAGTTCCCGTCAGACTAGCATTCAAGTAGAAAGGCAAAAATATACATACATTTTTCAAACCTTCTAGCATTCAGAGACTTTACCTCCACAGACCATCAATTAAATAATCCCCAGATTAGCAAAAGACATTAATCTGAGAAAGAGAAAGATACAAGAGGCAAAGCAGAGGAAGGTAAAACCTTGGACAAAAGACATCACCTCTTCCAAGTGGGAGAGAAGGTCAGAGTCCTGAGAGCATAATGGTGGCCCTGTATGTGGGAAGCCCAATTTTTCAAAGCAATGTCTTTTCTCTTAGAAATACTCATCCCAGAACACAACAGGTAGAGCCAGTGTGCCAAGGCAGGATACAGCTGCTCTCAGGGCATGTCTGCCTAGGAAACTGGATACTGGGTTCTAGGAGGAGAGCTTAGAAAAAAGAGTCAGCAAACCACTGTCCCTCTCCCAGGTCTGTATTTGTTCTTTCCGGGCCTTGAGTTCCTCATTTGTCAAGTGGTGAAAAGTGTGCTTACCCTTTCTCAAAACACTGATCCCTTGCCACTTCTAGCATGACTTTTGGGAACCAACACATTCTCTCTCTAATGAAAGGCCTTTAAAGATGAATATTATGTTTCGTCTCTTGGCTATTCACTGGCAGCTTCAAGGTCAACAAACATGCATTTCCTGCTCTCTCCATCTTCTTTGCTTGGACCTAGGGAAACTGAAACAAGATCCCAGTCCACAAAGGGCTCCTACCAGAAAAGGTGGCTAGCAACCATTTCTGGGGTTCCTCCAATTTCAGTGCAGTCTCAGCCTGGGTCTCCAGTCCTGTCTGCGATATCTCCAGCTGTTGGCTGGGAAAAGCCCCAGTCTGCATTTTTAAGCCCCAAAAGCAAGTAGTTAAGTTATGCATTGTTTCTGTAAGACCCACATTCTCATGCTCTTCGGTGGATCACTCGGAGCACTGAGCATTCTGGGAAACTTGGCCTGTGGTCTCATAACTCCTCTATATCTAACCAGAGACTGGGATGTGGTTCTGATTCTCAGTTTCAAAGCATAAATGGGATCAAATAGATCCAAGGATCTGAAAGAAACCAGACTTACAGGAAGGTGAGAGGTTACTACTAATCATGATCATCCTAGAAGACATTCACTTATCAAATACCCTGTGTCAGGGATTTTTTATCTCTATTCTCTCTGTCACGACTACCTTCCAGGGAAGAATTACCACATGCACTTCACAAGGAGCAGGATGGGAATCAAAGACGTGGGGTTATTTGTCCAAGGCTCTTGCTAGTAAATAACAGACAGGATTTGAACTCACATCTATCTCACTTCAAATTCCATGACCTTTCTATTGTGCCAAGCTGCCTACTTCTATCCCTGACCAACTGTGCCATGCTGAAGAGACGAAGTTGTCTATGCTATATTTTCTCCTTTGACATACTCTCAGGTAGATGCAGACTTGCTGTCCAAGATGAAAGCAGTAATTGGGAGAAGGGAGGGAAGAGACCTGCATTGGGCTTTCCCATTAATGATCTTCTAGTTCTCTGCACAGTAGATTTGTTGATTCATCCTCTTCCAGATAGGAAAACATGTTTGCAAAGGCTTCTGGTTGAGACAAAGACTGGAACCCTAGAGAACATTCAAATAGTACAGTATTGCTGGCCTGGAAAACCTGAAGAGAGGGAAGGAGATGAGGGGTAGGAGAAATAGCAGGGGCAGAGAAGTCTAGGGACCTCACAGAACCCATGGAGACAGATGACTTGAGGCACTGCATAGGAACTATGAGTCAGAGCTCTGGAGGACAACAAGGACCGTGTCCAGTAACCTGAGCAGGAATCTGCTCCATGTGCACATTTGGTCTCTCACTGGTCCTCATTTACTAAGCACCAATTCTGGTAAGGAATTGGGGATTAAAGGTGAACAAAACCAGTCACTGTCTGTGGGCTAGTGAACCCAGAGTTGTACTCTGAGCATCCTAACTGGGTCCTCCTCCTCTAGCCACATCCATCCACCAAGTTATTTCCATCCTTCCCTTCTCTCCAGGTAAGTTCATCCTGCCTATATCACCCCCTACAAGCACAGAGCCTGCACACACCTTCCACGTTACACATCCACACACAAATTCTGGGTTAACTGCAAATATAAAATTAATTCCAGCTAGAGCTCCATTTCTGCATTATGACGAAGAATAAGCAAAATAAACAATCTTCTGAATGGAAACAGAGATATTTCAATACACTAAGCAGCCATTTACCTAAGCTGTCCACCCAAGCACCAGAGTAGTCTCCCAAGACACAAGATTACCAGGACATTCCATAGCAGAGCAAAGGTGATCTGAATTCTGACTATCCTGAGCCTTTGGAAAGAAACTAAGTCCTAAGATGGTACTGTAAATACACCGAGTAGAACCCTAAAAATCAGTGGTAATGGGCAAGCAAAGAGGGAGCCTCTGCTAGTGGGGGACAAGAAAGCCATTGATTCTGAGCTGAAGGACAGAGAAGACCTTCCCACCAGCATTGTCTCCACTCTAGAGTCAAGTTCATTATCTCTAGAATAAGCTAATCATCCTGCAGAAGATATTAGTACAAATTCCAATGATCCCAAAGCCACAGAAACTGTGCTAGATGATGACAGAGAAGATCTTTCTGCCAAAGGTATAGAAGTTTCAATGGACAGTCCAGAAAGAGAACCTATCCCTCCCTTGGAACCTTCTTCTGCAATTCCTCCTATCAGCCCTACCTCACCACTTGCTCCTAGAATTAAATCGGATCTTGACATATCCAGGGAGGAGGTACAGACAATATCTGTACTCTAAATTAATATGTAAATAATAAGGATTTTGTTACCTTTCCAACATCCCCCTCCTTTAGTCATTCCTAATGGAAGACTTTTTGACGTTCTGGGAAAACAACATTGAACTAAAGTATCAGGGGATCTGGCTTCTAGTTTTATCTCTACCACTCTTTTATCCAGTAACGGGCACATCCCTTATCTTTTTACATCAAGAGTTTGTCATTTGTGATTTTATGAGATAACATGAGCCCCTCAAGTTTCCTATGTAGCTCAAATAAGACTGCTATATGGAAGTGTTTTAAAAACTGTTAATCACAATTTCGTGGTATTTTGAATGATTTTGTTGGATAAAACCATACAATATATACTGTCGATACTTGAAATGAAAAAGGAAAGATGCACAAAACAAGAAATAATATTTCCAGTAACACTGAGAGTCAGATACCTATCTATCGTGAAACGGGTGTCTCTACTCATGTTAATACATAGTGGGCAGGTAGTTAAACTTTCTGGGTTTTCTTTTTACATTTTAGAGGTAAATGTAAAACAACAGCTAAACATCTTTCTAAGAATGGAGAAGAGAACAGCCCATTTTTCCCTTTCTTGAGCAGCCTGAGGAAACCACAGTAACAAGAGCTGGATGTGTAACACTGATTCCAGCTGAAGACTGTGGATACCTCATTTCAAAGCTCAGAAGGGGACTCATAAACTGTATTCAGCATGAGCATCGTGTTGTGTTTTGTATCAGTCTGCATCATGAACCTCTCCGAACTTCTCCAGGAACAGTATTAGTTTCAGGGTTGCTAGCTCCCAACTTCTGCCCTTCGAATAGCCATTTATCATAACCCAATTCCCTTATGCTGCCCATAGTTGCCCAAAAAAGGGTGCATTTTTAAAGTTATGACCCTCAATAATTTATGAACCTGGCAGAATGACGTCAAAGCCATTTGAATTCCCAGAAGAAATACACACTAGAAATGGCGTGAATTGAAATTGATCCAAGCGGTTATTAAAATGGATGTGTGCTGCCGTTTGCCTCATAGGTAATAAATGATGCTGTTCAAGCAAGCGGTAATGCAAAATATTAGAAGGATCTGAGATAGTAACTTGAGATCATTCTTCTTGGAAGCCACTCATTTTAAGAGACAAGTGATAGTTACTGTCTAGAGGCAGTAATAAGAAAGTGTGGTATTGCCTGGATTACATCTATTGTGTGGTCGGTTACCATCCTCAGGACACGCACAAATGTGGATGTCAACACAATCTGTACTGTCCTCATTTAAATTTCAGCCAGTAGAGCTGATCTCACATGTGATAATAAAAGATTTCTTCATTCACTGAGGGAGTTGTTTTCTGCTGATGAGTCAAACAATCTTGTTCTTGTCACTAAGATTTTTTAAAAAAAATAACCATTTACAGTTATTGTTACTGTTCTTATTGATACACAAAAACTTCACGTTTTTAATGTATATAATTTGGTGAGTTAGGACATGTACATCAACCCATGAAACCATTATTTCAACAAAGCTATTACAAAAAATAAAAAATAAAATAAAAGCACATTTATTTTCTTAATATCATGTGGGCTATTACAGGAGCAAGATGTCAATAATGCTAAAAAAAAATTACAATTGGCCATGACTGGTGGAGAATATAAGCTGTAGCCACTGAGATGGGCCAAGACTAAGCCCCCAGTATAAAGGATAGTTTCAGTGCCCGAAAGCATGAAAATTCCCTAGGCTATGTGTGCCCCTTGGTTAAGCTATTTTTAAAAAGAGCCTGTCCTTCAGCAGTTTGGAAACCTTTGAGTTTCAGGGTACAGGATGCATGTGAAAGAACTCTAAATGCAGAACAAAGTTGCTGATTAGTTCCATGAAGGGAACAGTTAAGAGTCATACGCCTGTAATCTAGCTGCCGACATCAAAAGGAAATCTAAACTCTAGCCCAGAGAGGCTCAGAACACATATTTGACCTCTGCCCTGCAGAATTTGCTCACCAAACATCTAGGGATCAGAGAGCGTATGGAAGCCACCTCAGGGAATTGGTTCCAAAGTAAGTCTTGTTCAACAAAAAGCTATATTGATTTTTGAGCCATATTGTATTTTTTTATGGAACAGATAAGTTAACTGATTTGTGTTACCCAGAGTAATACACCTAAAGATATGAGGCCCCTCATTTTCTGCCAACCTAAAATTGGTACACAAATCTTAAGGTGAAAGGAAGTCCTCCAATAATAGTATCATAAACATCAAGCACCAGAAGTATAAACCCCTAAATAAATAATTCTTCCAACATACTTCATTCATTCTCCCCCAGAATTTCTGTACACACAGGGAGTTTTCTTTCCAAAGGCATGTGCATGAGGGCTTTCTCTCAAGGAAAGATAAACTACACATTTCATTAGAATAGGATCACACTTGGGGCGCATGGGTGGCTCAGTTGGTTAAGTGTCAGACTCTTGATTTCCGCTCAGGTCATGATCTCAAGGTTCACGACTTTGAGCTCCTTGTTGGCCTCTGCACTGAGAGTGTGGAGCCTGCTTAGGATTCTCTGTCTCCCTGTCTCTCTGCCCTCCCCTGCTGCGTGCTCTCTGTCTCAAAAGCAAATAAACATTTAAAAAATAAAATAAAATAAAGAATAGGATCACGCTTTCAAATATTGGGATCAAAAGTAATTAGAAGACTTTGTTGAATCCCTACCAGAAAAAACAGTATGTTTAGGAAAACTACAGTGGAATCTCTAAAATACTATTTCCTTAATTTAAAGATATGGATCGCTAGAAAAAAAACAAAGCATCTCACCAAGAAACACCAAGTAGGACAAAATTCATATCTGTTAAGTCTCTTCTAGTCTTCATCAGCGACCCCAACCACAACATCCTATGGTCAAGCAGAAGTCTCTGACAGAAGCTGCCCACATTGTTCCCTGACCCCTCCCCTCCAGCTCACTGTTTCCTGTCCCATGGCCTCCACTCAACTCCTTACTTTGTATTTAAACATCACTTAGGCCAAACCACATTTTTCAAATCACCAGAACAAGACCCATTAAAAGGCATTCTTTTCTACTTTCAAGGTTTTTTTTGAAATTTCCTCATTTTACTCTGCCCTTGCCAGTTTTCTCTCATCATCACTGTTATGCTCAAGCATTGACCTACATCAAGGTCAACAAGTACCTGGCACACGATTCACAACATGGCTGGAGTTGGCAGAGTAACTCTCTCTCCCAAAGATATCCACTTGCTAATCCCCCAAACCCTTGAAAACACAAAGGGAATTTGCAAATACATTAAGATTAGGAACTTTAGAATGGAGTAGACTGGATTATCCAGGTGGATCAAATCTATTCGAAGGAGCCTTTGAAAACTGAGAACCTTCCCTGTGGCACTCAGAAGATGAGGTGGAAGACAAGGCAGGAGAAATCTGAGGCATTAGAGGGATTCAAGCTCACCACTGCTGGCTCTGAGGACAGAGGAAGGGGACCACAAACTAAAGAACATGGCAACTTCTAGAAGCTGAGAATCACCACCCCTGGCCAGCAGCCAGCAAGGAAATGACTGTGTTGTTTTAAGCTGTTAAATCTGTGGTAATTTAACAATAGAAAATTAATACAGTGGCATTTGTTTATGTAATAGCTATAATAAATTGCTTTTCTTTAATATTTACTACAGGCCTTTGCCTGGATCTCTGTGAATTATTTTCATAACACTAGAATTTGACTAGCTTATTATTTTCTCATTTTATTGCTTTTCATGTTTCACTATTATTTGATATTTTTAAATTAAGATTTATAATCTCTTCTATAACTAGCTTTAGAAATCCATCTTTTCAACTGATCAGGAAAAGAAGTTCTAACAGAAAAATCATAATACTCCATTCCCAAATTATTTAGATAGGTACATTCTCTAGTTATATAAATATAATACTAAGTTCTAGCGATGTCAAAAAGATTTGGTTGCTTAAATATGGAAGAACCAAATTTCAGGATGTGGAAGTTTTAAATTCTTTCAAGTAGGATAGCCGTAAGGGCCATATCAGCAATGTTTGAGAGACTTGGTGCTAAGGAAATATAATAAACAGTTTCATTCAGTCGCTAAATCTGTGTCAACAACATACATTCACACCCACTCTCACAAATGGAATTTGTTTAAAAATAAAATCTCTCAAATTAGATGACTAATCTTACCATTTTCCAAGGCCCAGATTATCCACAAATAATCATGTAATTTCTCTTGAAACATTCTTTGTTTTTCAAAGTTTTGTAACTTTGACTTCTCCTTTGAATCAGTTGTAAGATCTTGCTGGTTCTCTCATTAACAAATGAGTTAAATAATATGTTTGACATGTGTATTAGTTAGGGCTCCAGAGAAACAGAACCAATAGGGGATGGATGGGTGGGTAGATAGACAGATGATAGAGTGAATTTGGTTTTTTAAATTTTGATTAGATCTCTCGCTATATATACTATACATATGATAAGAGTATATTCATATATAACGAATATTTGTAAATATTTTATATATACATATAATAAATCTATATCTATATAGAGATATAAATACATAGAGGTGGACATACGGGTAGAGGTGGAGATAGAGATAGAGAAAAGAATAGAGATGGAGATAGAGATAGGAGATAAAGATGGACATAGAAAGGTACTGGCTCATGTGACTGTGGACTCTAACAAGTCCAAAATCTGCAGGGTGAGCCAGCAGGTTGAAGACCCAGGGAAGAGTTAATGCTGTAGCTCAAGGCTAAAGGCAATTTTCTGGCAGAACTGCCTCTTCCTCCAGGGAAGTCAGTCTTTTTTCTATTAAGGTTTTCAACTGATTGGATCAACCGATTGGATGAAACCTACCCATAGAATGAAGAGCAATATGCTGTCCTCAAAGTCAACTGCTAAAAAATACTTCAACAGAAACATCTAGAATAATGTTTGACCAAATATCTGGGTCCTGTGGTTTAACCAAGTTGACACACAAATTTAACCATCACAACATGTGTTCACATTATATTTGAATGAGAGCCATGATCTACCTCTATAAGGAAAAAATAATAACCTTTAACAACTGGCAGGCCTTTGAGGCTAAGGTAGGCTGGGTCCTTTTCACTTCCAAAGGCATCACTGCACCCCTCCAAAGTCAGCCAGGTCCTCATAATACCCATTTACCATAGGGGAAGCCCCCGATCATTCACTACTGCTAAGCAAAGAACTCCAAGTATCTTTTTAGTGAGTTGTGTCAGTGATCTTCACATATGTAGGGTCACCTATGGTAAATATCCTCATAGTACCTATCCTGAAATAGCTTTTAAAAATTAAGTCAGCATTCACTCAAAATATTAATCGAACATTTACTCCAATCATGTCATTGTAGAGAAATAAAGAAGCAAATACCACAAACAGCTTAAAATACAGTTGAGTCAATATACAACACATCTGTTCAATATACATTCTTAAGAAGTCAAGTCCAAATACTAGGTGTGTTCACCTGGAAAGGTCCACTCTAGCTATGTTACTAGTCTAAAGACAATGCAGTAAGATGCACAGAGGATGGTGTTAAAATGTGATGAACAATATTATCTCTATTTTCAAGATCACATTAAAGATTGAGAAGCTAAACCCAACACTAACCAGCTCAGCCATGAGGTCCTGTCTGTCCACTTGTACAGCTCCTGAAACATTACCAATCTTCATCCACAAGTTCTCTCCAGGACTTTTTAACAACCCAGCTCACCAGGAAACAATCCGTCATCTTTTCTAACACCCACATAAGGATACATTCCAATTTCTCTAGAGATACCAGTGTCAGTAACTCATTTGAGAGGCCCTCCCTTATCAATACAGTTATGTGTACTTTGGACCTGACTAATAGGAACACTCTTATTCAGTAAACATAGATATCTTAGATGATTGGCAACCAGGAAAAGGTGTTGTAAATGATAAACTCTACACAGGTATAGTTCAGTTTCCCTTTAATACAGTAGTTTAGGTATTGGCTGAAGAAAATATCTGAAGTTTAAAAACAGCTAGTTATTTAAAGTGATGGTTGAATTTTATTTTATTAATACCATTTGGAAATGATTCATTCCTTTACATTCACTTAGTTCCAAGAAAGTTGTGAATTAATCAGCACTCTTGCCATTTTAAGCATAAAACAAAATAAAGTGGTATTCCAAATTACCACTTCTTGACATCTTCTCTAGACCTTTTTTTGCTCCCAACTTTCCTTCCTTACTTGTCCCTGTCCTTGATGTTTCAGTATTACTTATCCTTTTTGAGAGAAGGAGAATAGTTGTCTGACAGGGATGAGGGGGAATTTTTGTTTTTGTGTTTTGAAGGGTTTTGTTGTTTTTGTTTTTGTTGTGTGTTTGTTTTAATTATCATCCTAACACCTAGTACTCTTTCCTGACCACCTGGATGAGGAAGACATTTTTTAAAACCTATACAATGCAATTTAATAGCAATCACAAATCTGGCAACCAAGATCCAAGACAAGCTCCAAACTGGGGTGCAGCAAAGAAGGAGCCCCACCAAGTCAATGCACTCAAATTTGTGCACTTTGCTGGAAAGCCCCTAATTTTACAAATAGCCCTAATTTTATGTAACAAACTGGCTCACCACTCAGGAGCATATTAGGAATTGCAAACATTAAGGGGAGGGCAAGGGCAACGGACTGCCATGCTGTTTCCACTGGAGGTTACACTGGAAACAAGAAAACCTACAATGAGCAAACAAAATTGTTCAGACAATAGAGTCTGGGGTCTTTTAAACTGATGAACTACATATATTCAATAACCCTACCCAATTTGATCTAAAAGAAAAACCAAAAAACACATCATTACCATTTGCCCTCTATTCTTAGATATGTGTTTTCACTTTTTAATGTTTCCGAAATTGAAATCAATATTAGAAGCGATGGGTTCCTTTAACATAGTAGTATTTCTTTCCTTTAATGAAATTCAGTAATCCTACAATGTAGAATTAAAGAAATGCGGCAAAGAGTATGCATTAAAAAAGTTGAATTGGGTTCACTGTCCTCTGGATTGAGAGCTTTCAACATTTTATAGAGATTTTCATCCCAAATATGGCATTTTATCTCTAAATTTGACTTAAAGGGGTAATCTAGGAAATTAAGTTATGTGGGCACTACATTCCCCACAGATGCCGGATAAATAAACGGTATAACCTAAGCATATGGAGCTTCCAAAAAAAAGCAACCAAGGGTTATCACAAACCATTGCTAGTTTACTTTCTTAGTAGGTTTTGTTTGTTCCTGGTTAACTGGTGTTTGACTTTCCTGCATTTTTTAAGACCTACCCCAATGGGTGCCTGGCTCAGTAGGTCAGAAGAGCATGTAACTCTTAACCTCAGGGTTGTGAGTTTGAGCCCCACATTGGGTGCAGAGATTATTTAAATAAATAAAACTTTAAAAAAGTAAATAAAGACCTGTGAAGCCTAAATGTCCAGTGAAGTTGAGAGGCTTCATATGCTTCAAAGTATAATTTTTCAGCTTCCACATTAAAAAAATGTACATATCTTTTCATTCTTGCTTAATAAAGAAAAGGTGTATCTTGAGGACAGTGTTTCCTGGCTGTTTGTCTTGCTTTAGTTTAGTAACAGTTAACTAACCATGTCCTCAAGCTATCCCGCCACAAGTTAAAAAACTAAACTGCCTTTTAAATTTTTATAAATCTTTCTATCTGACTTGCACTGTGATCAATAAATGTTGTCAACAAAGATAAAGAAGATGCAAGTTCTACTCCCAAGGGGCTCAAGACAGTGTTGACATAAAAACTGAGGTCTTATTAAGGGCTGACCACTAATCAATAAGTTTCATGTGAAATATACTCCCATAGCCCATCCCAATTTTGATAAACCAAAAGACGCTTCTATAGGCCACCCCAGTTTCAATAAACTGAAGTACACTCTCAAAGCTCACTACAATTTCCAGAGCTTCAAAATATGCAGAGTAGTGTAGAACTAACAAGTAGCTATTGTCATAACTGCTACCTGCATATCAGAAAAGGTCTCTCTTTGGCAGAGATGTTCAGTGCACACAGTGTAATTTAAGCATGCACACACAGAGGTGTGTATTCTTGCTATCATTCCACTGTCTTTCTCTCTCACTCCTGAAAAGTATATTTGAAGGAAAGTAAGAGTTATAGGAATAGACTTGAGTCCACTCATTAATTTTAGTGAATCATTCAAAAAATCTATGGTTTTATTATTAATAACAAATTACTGGTGACACCCCACAAGATCCATCCACAGTGGGCACTGCCAGAGAATCCAACCTAGTGTAAATTTTACATATGAAATCAGAATGATAAGATTTAAACTTGAAAAATAGTTAGAGAAGATTAAAATTTTCACAAGGTACAGGGTACCCTGACTGCATGGTGACCTCCAGGAGTGTAGCTATTATTCCTAAGAAAATAAGATTCATCTGACCCAGAAATTATCTATGAATACATGAAAAGAAGTAGATCCCAAACCTATGGATGCATGTGTGCTAGTTCAGCCACTGGTCCCTCTTTCAGCCCTCAGCGAAGCTGCCTTCCCTTCCCCAAGTTTACTGTGTTTCTCACTACCATTTGCCCAGCAGGCACTGGTAGCCAAGTAGGTCTGAGCAATGAGGCAAAGAAGAAATGGTGAAACCAGCAGTTACTTCAGTTGCTATTGTACAACACTCAGGTTTTCTTCCCAACCGTGGGCATCACTCAGCAGGCTGAGATTGGCCCCTCATAACTAACCATAACTTGGCAGGGCCTCTTTTATGCAGCACTTCTTCATGGGTCTTCTCTGTGGTGAATAGTTTTTGTTTTACTTGACCCAACACCTGATCCCAAGGCAGCTAAGCCTAAACCCTGTGTGTGAGAGAGCTGGACTGTCCTCAGCCACTGGTCGCAGTTACTTGGCTTCTCTGTCTCTGTGCCTTCCATGGAAAGGCTGATGTAGGTTTCAACTCCTACCCTCCCTTTAGTCTCCCACAGGAGATACCAATTTACAGTGCTCCTTGCCTCAGTACTGCTATGAAATCCATAAACAATTTGGAATATTAAAATTAAAATAATGCACTTCCTAATATCAAGCTACACTATAAAGCAATAGTAAACAAAACAGTTTGGTACTGTCATAAAAACTCACAAATTGATCACTGGAACAGAGTGGAGAGTCCAGAAATAGACCTAAGCAAATACAGTAAATTAATATTTAACGAGGGAGCCAAGAATACTCAATGGAGAAAAGAGTCTCTACGATAAGTGGTGATGAGAAAACTGGACATTCATAGACAAAAGAATGAAATTAGATCCCTATCTTACACCATGCACTAATGTTAACACAAAATACATTAAGAGCTGAAATGAAAAACTCTTAGAAAAAAACAGAAAAAAGCTCCTTGACACAGGCCTTGGCAATGATTTTTGGACACGGCGCCCAAAACACAAGCAACAACAATGAAAATAAACAAGTGTAAAAGCATCAAAGCAAACAGCTTCTACAGAGAAAAAAAAATCAACAAAGTGAAAAAACAACCTATGGAAAGAAAAAAAAATTGCAAACCATGTATTTGATAAGGGGTTAATATCCAAAATATATAAAGAACTCATACAGCAGTTCAATAACAAAATATCCAATTAGAAAACAGGCAAAAGAGGGACACTTGGATGGCTCAGTCAGTTGGGTGTCTGACCTTGGCTCAAGTCATGATCTCGTAGTTCGTGGGTTCGGGCCCCGCGTTGGACTCTGTGCTGACAGCTCAGAGTGTGGACCCTGCTCCAGATTCTGTGTCTCCCTTTATGTTTGCCCCTCCCCAACTCATGCTCTGTCTCTCTCTCTCTCTCTTTCTCTCCCTCTCTCTCTCTCTCTCAAAAATAAACATTAAAAATTTTTAAATAAAAAAAAATCGGCGAAAGACCTAAATAGACACTTTTTCCAAAAATGATTTATGAATGGGCAAAGGTATCTGCAAAGATGCTTAACATCACTAGTAATTAGGGAAGTACATATCAAAACCACAAAAAGATAATCACCTCACACCTGTTAAATGACCATCATCAAAAAGACAAGTGATAACAAATGCTGGCAGAGTTATGGAGAAAAGAAAACACTTCTGCACTGTTGGTGGGAACTTAAACTGGTGCAGCCAATATGGAATACAGTATGGAGGGTCCCCCAACAATTAAATACAGAACTACCATAAGATCCAGCAAGTATGCTTCTGGGAATATAGCCAAAGGAAACAAAAACACTAACTCGGTAAGATATTTGTGCCCCCATATTCATAGCAGCATTATTTACAACAGCAATGACACAGCAATGATCTAAGTGTCCATCAATGGATAAATGGATCAAGAAGTTGTAGTATACATATATAATGCAATATTATTCAGCCGTGAAGAAAGGAAACCTGCCATTTGCAACAACATGGATGGAACTTGAGAGAACTGTGCTAAGACAAATACCGTATGATCTCACTTATGCATGCAATCAAACAAAATGGACAATACAATCAAAGTCCTAGAAAAAGAGATGGGAGTTGTGGTTATCCAAGGCAGGGAGTAGGGGGAGGAGAAATTAGAGGAAGGTGGTCAAGACATACAAAGTTCTGATATAAGATAAATAAGCCTACAGATATAATATACACCATGAAAATGATAGTAAAACTGCTGTGTGATATACAAGAAAGTCGTTAAGAGAGTAAATAGGAAGAGTTCTCATCACAAGTAATAAAGGGTGTTTTTTTTCTCTTTTGCTTTTGCTTTCGCTTTCTTTTGCTTTCACTGTATCTATATGAGACAACAGATGCTAACTAAACTTACTGAGGTAATAATTTCAGGAAATATGTAAGCCCACCATTATGTTGTACACCCTAAACTTATACAGTGATGTGTATCGGTTATATCTCAATAAAATAATAAGAACTAGTCAATGAGTGCTTACAGTGTGCTAGGCACTGTGCTAACTGTTTCCCTTATATTGTTTTATAAATCTCAACAAATCCATGTATTTACAGAAGGGAGAACCGAGACTCAGAGAAGTTAAGTAACTCCCATGGGATCATACAATTAGTAAATGGCAGGGTTAATATTCTAATCTGTCTGCAATACTCAGGTTTTATCTACCATCTCTTCCTCCTTACTCAAACATAAATTTCCTACCCAACTTAGGTATAAGAAAGCACCTCTGTGAGGGAACTATTTCTTTTTCACAAAAGGTTATCATACAGGGAGGCAGAGAGGTGTCAAGGAAAAAGTACTACTTCTGTTTTAGTCCTGGATTTCCCACACTGTGTATCTGGGGCAGGGTTATGCCTCCCTGCACTTCCAGTTCCACACCAGGAAAATGGACTAAAAATACCTGCTCTTCAGACTGCGCAGAGCTGAAAAATTAAACAGGAGAGGCTGCATGTGAATGATTTTTGATGAAAACTAAACAGGCACTCCAACTGTTATTATTAAAATGCTTACATGTATCTACCTACAAACATGGGTGAGCCACAAGTACTCAGTTTTGGAGATTATGTTCATTACTGTTAATATTCCCAACAGTGTGCCCCTACATGCTTTTCTATATGGTAGATATTCAAAAACTATCATGTTGTTGGAATGATGATAAATATGTCTGTCAACCATCACAGCCAGAAAGCTGGTATTATTAACTGGCAGCCATTTAAAACAAGAGATTAAATTTATTTCAAAATTAACTAAATGTTTGCTAATTCTATCTTTGACCAATCTTCCTGAATCTGTTTGAGCCAACAAGAACACAGGTTTGCAGGTGCACTGATTTAATTTAGTAACCACGTCAGGTTCCATCCATAACTCAGCATAAAGGACTCCACCATTTACATCCTATTTCCATTCTGAAGGCAGAGGGGGAATCTTGAGAGAGAAGAGAGGGATTTTGATGCTTTAGACCTCAAGAAAATGCAAAACAATTTGCCCCATCGTGTATGTGTGATACGGACAGATCCTCAGCAAAATTACTGAAAGTAGAGGAGCCCAAATTAGAAACCCCAAACAGGGTACTTGATGGCTCCATATAAGAAACCTTCATTAGGGAGACTTAACTGGCTGGATTTCTTTCTTTTCTTTCTTTTTTTTTTCTTCTCTTTTCTTTTCTTTTAGTTTATTTATTGATTTTGAGAGAGAGAGGTAGAGGTAGAGGTAAAGATAGAGAAAGAAAGAGAGAGAATCCCAAGCAGGCTCTGCACTGTAGTTCAGAGCCCGACACGGGGCTCAGTCCCACAAACCATGAGATCATGACCTGAACTGAGATCAAGAGTCAGACACTTAATGGACTAAGCCACCCAAGTGCCTCTGGATTTCTTTTATAAGCTCACATTTTGTTTTCGTTTCAAACCAGTCTCTTGAGAGAAAATATCTACTCATCCTATCAGGTACTTTGATACAAGAGTTCCATGCTAAAAGAATGTATTTGACACATCAGAATAGCAGTAGAAACAATTTCAGATGATGCCATTGAAAACATTCTTGGCATTTTTTGAGAACTACAACTCAAAGACCATTTTGTGCTATCTTGCATGAAAAAGAAAGGAAAAAATAAGACAGTAAGTATTGTTCTTTTGAGTTTGTAAAATATTAAGCAAAAATACACACACACACACACACACACACACACACACACACAGCAACAACAAAATAGGAAAACTAAAACTACAGAAATAGGGTATCTTAGTACCATGGTGCACAGTATTTTGATGGGAACATTTTAAATGTGATGATTTGAAACTTTGCCATTTTAAGTTAAGCGCCTTTCCTTGTTCTTTCCTCACATATATTATCCACTTCAATCCTCTGCTTATACATAAGCAAAACTCGTTAATGTGAGGCCTAGAAGACTAAAGAAGGTCCTATTTGTGTAGTCAGTGGCTAAGGATCTCCCAAAGACTGCTGCTCCCTTATCCATGGTACAGGGTTGTTGCTGAGAAGAGCTGCACCATCAGGGACGGGTTATCTGCCCCAATCCCTGTGCACTGAGGTGAGGCCATGGAACTAGTTCTTGAGTGAGAGGCACGTGGGTCACTTGAGGACCAAGAATCTTAAGAAGCAGTTTTCCCTTCTTCACTCTTTTTCTCCATTCTCTGACTAAATGGAAAGGTTTCAGAGGCTGTGCCACAAAACAGAAAGAGTCTGAGTACCCAAATCACCATTTGGGAGGGTGGCCACCCACATGACTGGGAACATGTGAAGAAGTAAATTTCAGTAACGCTAAGTCACTGAGAGTTTGTTGTTTGTTACAGCAGCTAGCATTACCCTCGCTAGTCCAATTTGCTATTTCAGTTTTCTTTCTATTATATAGGTTTTCTCTTAATAGTTCTATTCCTTTCTAACTAAATATTTGATTCTCTGAACTATTCCTGGCTTTTAGGTACTATAAAGAATCTGTCTCTCTGACTTACTGAAATTATTACCTAGACTTTTCTCCATTTATCTGTAGCAGCTTGGCTTATCATATTGAAATACTACTATTTGATAGAAGTGATTATAACAGAACAGAGTTGTAGCGTGGGGCATAGATGTCAGTTGGAATGTTGATTATGGGTAATCCTGGACAAATTATTTATTTTCACCAACTTCAGTGTTTTCCTTTGTAAAAGGACAATAATAGATTTTACGTCTGATTTGACATTTCATTCTCTCGTCTCAAAATGTAAGGAGATAAACTGTCCCAAACAGTCCCAAACAGTTTCATACATATCTTTCTGCACATTTTAAATCACTGCCCCAACAGACTTGGCAATAGTTCTGGTACTAAGGAATCTTATTTTATGTAACAGATAAGAAGCACATCTGGAAGCAGCCACAATGTGAACCGATACAGGACAGTTTATCTGGACAATCCTCCCTGCCCCCAATTTGAATTATGTTACATATAATCTGCCTGTTCGTTTGTCACATATGATTTATCAAACTGAATCCACTAAGCCCACTTCATTAAATCCGTCTCACTGCAACAGACCACCCATGGTTACCACTGTGTTTTGCTCCTCATTCTGGCATTAAGGAGACAGGACTAAAGTTTCATCCTCACTGGTAAAGCTACTCACCCCCAAATCAAAACAAATGCTAAAACATCAGTTAAATATTAGCTAGTCTAACAACAAAGTCAAAAGTTTGGCCTTCAGGAGGCAATTTCCATAGAGTACATTCAAAGATTAATCTTCCTGTGCCCAAAACAAGGCAGGGCAGTATGAAGTATTCTGGGTAATTGCCTTAAAATTGAAAAATTCCCCACCCCCATTATGTAACTGCAGTGCTCCAGACTGGATATTTAACCTATGGAAGTACATACTGGGGTATTCCAAGAATATTATCAGGTCCAGATAGCATCCTGTCCAACTGTCTTATTTCAAAAGTAAGGAAACTGAGGCCCCAGGAGAGGAAGTGGCTTGTCCGTGATCACTGAAGGAATAAATTAATTTACCACGGACCACCCAAGAGATTCCTGCTTGCCTGCCTCCATGTCATGTGGATGTCAGAAGCTCACTGCAGAATTCCTCTTCTGTCTGCACTGCCTTCCTCTGGAGACAATACACCCTAAGCTAAGAGCTTTAGGGACACAAAGACACAGCCCTGATATGAACTGAATAACCTTGACCCAGTTGCTTAACCTCTCTGAAGTTCAATTTCCTCTCTAGTAACATGGAATTAATAACAGTGCCCACATCAAGAGCTGTGATGGAGACCCATAGAGCCTTCAGTCCTGACACTGAATGTGGCCTCGACCCTTTTTTTTTTTTTTTTTGACTGGCTATGATCACTATTAAGAGGATCTCGGTATAAAAACAAACAAACAAACAAACAAACAAACAAAACAAAAAACATGCTACAGCTCAGATAAATATAATAAGTGCTCATGTGCAAACAAGCAGAAGAGTCCAGTTCATGGAAGGAGAAAACTCTTCTTCCTACTTTTAGATATGAATCTGACCGCCCCAAGTGAATGAATTTGATATTGCCTGTCTTCGCTTGTTTTGCCACACTGATGGTGAAGAGGATCAATCTGACTTCAAGAGCAAGTCGTGTAAGAGGAAAGATTTTTACACTTTCTAATATTGATACTGTTAATGTTTTAATACATAAAACAGGGAGTTTAATGTATGCTCAGAATGTGCCCATTAACAGATTTACAAATAAAACAAACTTCCACGGGTGTACAGGAACTCTCCTGTTCAGGAGAACAGGCTATCTAAATCTCTCAGTAGGTGGACACAAGTGAAGTGAAGTGGAAACTTGTTAACTGGGGTTTGGATTGAAGTGATTTGTAATTAATAAGTTTTTCTCTCCCTTAACACAGGGTCACCTAATAAATACCTCAACTCATCCTTTGGGAAGCCCTGTTCTGAAATTTGTTTCTATTTAACCTACCTATCACCTACAGCCACCAAGGTAAAACAAAATTCAGAATGAGTTAGTCAAGCAAAAATTCAAACTAAAATCTAACTCACTACATTTTCTAACAAAGACTTAACGACGAAACCAAAATTCCTAAGTTTTATCACAACTACAAGAGTCTTTCAAAAATACACACACACACACACACACACACACACACACACACACACACACACACGTGCAAGTGGGGGAGGGGCAGAGAGAGGGAGACACAGAATCCGAGGCAGGCTCCAGGCTCCAAGCTCCAAGCTGTCAGCACAGAGCCTGGCACAGGGCTCAAACTCACGAACCATGAGATCATGACCTGAGCTGAAGTCGGAAGCTTAACCAACTGAGCCACCCATGCCCCCTAATTCAGAAATTGAAACACACAACAGACAATACTCATTATTTACAGAAAGTCTTTGACTAATTCTCTTTGCAAAGTTCCCTTTTACAATGTGAATATCCAGCCCTGATTTATCAATTTTCTAACTCCAATCTTCATATATCAAGCACATACGAAAGATGCTTATGACAGGGCATGGCAAGTAGTGGTCATTCTGACCAATGTTCTGACTTAATGCAGCTTCAGAAAATCCACAAAATAATCTACTATAAATCATAGGGTATCCAGACACATTTTCTAAAACTATGTACAAGTCTCTGACCTTGGAATACTTTGGGCATATTCATTCCCTTTTAGATATTAGATGACTCCATGGAATTTTTGAGTTTTAGAGAAATCTTTGGATTGGATCAACTAGCAGAGAACTAGTCACTTGGGAAATCAATTTCCAGATCCCTGACTTCTAAGTGTAGTTTTTCCCAGAACTAATCTTCCTGCAGCTGAGGGTTTCTACCAGTTCTCCCTCATACCACTCCTTTCCCCTTTGTAAAAACCCAAGGAGCAACAAACAAAAACACAAGACAAAGCAGTAGTCCTCAACACCTCATTTAATTAAGGCACCATGACCACCTTTGTCTAAATTATTGAGATATATTGCTAGCATTGTCATTTACATGTAGCAGTTATTTATTTTAAAAATTATAATTCTTTCACATAGTTTTCACCAATTTTACACCAAGAATAATTCTAAAGATAAGCCAATCCAGGGGTACCTAAGAGGTGGAATCAGATAAGCAACTGACTCTTGATTTCCATTCAGGTCATGATCTCACAGTTCATGGGACTAAACCGGGGGTCAGGCTCTGCACTGGCCACACAGAATCTGCTTGGGATTCTCTCTCTATGTCTCTCTCTGTTCCTCCCCCATTTGTGTTCATTCTTTCTCTCTCTCTCTCTCAAAATAAATAAATAAACTTAAAAAAAAATAAAGATAACCCAATCTAGAGGGGGGGAAACTAACACTTAAGACTTATGGTCATAAGAAATTAAAAATAAATGCAGTTGTATTAATATTCATATTTTTTCGAGACATCAAGATAGGGTGATCAATAAGAAATGTTCAAACATAGCATAATATGCTCTAGGAGACATGGAATGAAAACAGAGTTTCCAAGTGGTAAAATCTTGTTCCTGTCTTTTTAAAAGATGATATCAGGTATCAAATAAAATCAAATATTCTGTTGTATATACCTTAAGAAGTGAGGTAAGAGTTTCATTATATTTTTTAATGTTTATTTATTTATTTGGGGGGTCAGAGAGAAAGAGAATCCCAAGCAGGTTCTGCAATGTCAGTGCAGAGCCCGATGTGGGGCTCAATCTCACAAACCGTTTGATCATAACCTGAGAGTCAGACACTTAACCAACTGAGCCACCCAGGCACTCCAAGTTTCATTTTAAACTATCAATATTTGCAATATGCAAGAAATAACATAGTTTTCAACCTACTAAAATTGAATCACGAACTACAATGGAGAAATCTAAAGGGCAGTGTCTTAACCAAGTGACCAAAATTAACAGACCAACAAAGGGACAATTGGTATCCTCTGACTCCTAATGTGTCACAGTGATAAGGACACAATACCACTTCTGGAAAATTCCTGCAATAGATGTATTATCTGAATCATCTAATCATGGGGATATTTCTGACAAACCCTAATTGAGGGATATTCTACAAAATAACTAGTCTTGACTCTTCAAAATGTCAAGGTCATGAAAGCAAAGAAAGAGGAAGGAACTGTTTTAGAGTCCTGCACTAGGTGATCCTGGACTGGATGTAAATGCTATGCATAAAGACATGCAGTAAAATGTGAATACAAAACTGTAAGTGAGATAATAGTATTTTATCAGTTAAACTTCTTGACTTGGGTAACTATACTGTGATTTTGTTGGAAATGTCACTGTTCTTTGGGAATATCCACTGAAGTAAGAACAAGAGAGTACTTACCCTCAAAGGGATCAAAGGAAAAACTAGATAGATAGATGATCGATAGATAGATAGATAGATAGATAGATAGAGAGATAGATAGACAGGCAAACAGATAATGAATAAAGAAGCAAACCTGGCAAAATGTCAACAATATGAACAATGAATTTGATGAAAGGTATATGAGTGTTCTTTGTACTACTCTTTAAATTCTCCATGAGTTTGTGGTGTGCCTGGGTGGCTCAGTTGGTTAAGCGTCCGAGGTCAACTCAGGTCATGATCTCATGGTTCCTGGGTTTGAGCCCCACGTTGGGCTCTGAGCTGACAGCTCAGAGCCTGGAACCTGGTTTGGATTCTGTGTCTTCCTCTTTTCTGCAACCCCTCCCCCCCCCCGCTCATACTCTGTATCTCTCAAAAATAAACATTAAAAAAATGTTTAAATATGGGAGTGCCTACATCACTTTCCAAATGTTACCAGGTATTATGGATCAAAATGATACAAATTCTGGATTGCTTCTTTCTTTCTCTCAACAGAATCCTTGTCAGTCATACCATTTCTGTTCTCCTGAACCCTTTCTGTTCATGCATTTCCCAACAACAAGATCTGTATGTTCAATTTTATCCACCTCTTTCTCAATTTTGTCTAGCAAACTGACACTCTCTGTCTGCCACCCTCTTAAGAAATAATGAAGAAAGTATCACTTTTGATTTAATAAACATGAACTTCTTTGCCTAGAGAAGCAACAAGTTAATTAAGTTTAAAGATGAATGGACTACAATTAATCTGAGTTTATATTATCTGCATATGGAGAAAAAAGAAAAGCCTTCCAGTAGAAAACAAAATGTATCCGAAACTCTTCACTATCATTAAATTACTTTTATCCATAGCCTACATATATATTTCATATGTATTATATATATAATATATACACATGTACATATATATAATTAAGCCTAGAGTACATGGATAAACTCACTCTATATATTTGGTAAAACATAGAAGGTATAATATTGAAACTTTAAAAGGAATGACGTACCTCTAAATGCATATTTCATATTTTTTATAGGTGACGTCAGAGTATATGGCATATGCCTTCATTTATCTCCATTCCATTCTTCTGAGGAAAACAGAAAATAATCCCATTTGACAGATAAGAACACTGGGGCAAAGTAAGACAAGGGACTTGTACTATATAAAATCATAGGTAGAGAGACTATTCAACTAAATTGAGAAATTACCCTCCCAGGTATCCATGTATAGTTCCATCCATAGTGCGTCATGCTGAGATATATTGGAATTTTCGCATTCCCCATACATAGACACATCTACGTGTATATACATGTTACATAATATAAACGCTTATGTAAACGTACATACATGAATATATTTAACTTTAACATTACCATGAAGTTATCATTTCATCCAAACTCAGTCATAAACCAACACCAATAAAAATATCTCCAGAAATCAGTGTATTTCTTTTTGCTCTTCTCAACAAAAGGAGTTAACGAATATGTGCATGAAAGAAAATGGATACTTGCAAAAACACATCCTGCCTCGGGTTGCTGAGATGATCCTTAAGTCAGAGACAGTTCAAATTTCAAGACTCCGAAACAAAACTTATAGCCAGTAATCTCTGTAAAAATCTAACATAAATGTCAGAAGAAAATTCCTGATGTATTGTCTATCTTTCTGTCATGCCTGGAGTTCCATAATTAGAAATCAAATGCTAGCTTCTAAATGTTCAAAAGCTTTTCCAACACCTTTTGATCAAAACAGCACAAAATAAAGAGGCACTTTGTTCCTACTGACCTCTTGGGCCTCTTACTGAAAGCAAACCAATTCTAACTAGAGGAGCGTAGATAATATTTCAAAAGTGTCACTACTCTGACAATCCCTTTACCTTGTAAACACCTAAGTGCAAACATCTTTCAGAACAAGTTCACCATGACTGGTAAGTGCCAACAACTCCCAAGAGGCTACACAAAAAAACCTGAGTCCTTTGGTGCTATTTGTAATAGTTGAAAACAAAAGATTTCCAGTTTGTGATAGTTCTGTGGAGACAGAAAATAAATCCTGCAATGGATAGGCTGACGGGTCACATTTTCCACTCAAAGAGAAGTGACTCACTTCTGCTTCAACTGTATTCCATAAGGGCTACAGAGGGAGTAGGGCTAGGCTGGAAGGGGTCAGAGAAGGATGGAGGGGGCACAAAATTCGAACTAAAATAATGGGTCCTTAAAATTCTCTGATCAGAGAAGAGAGAGAAGGCTTCAGCAAAAGACGAAAGAGGAGATGACATGGTTAATTAATGGGCCCTACCGGAGAATGTGGCTACAAAGGGGAGG
The DNA here is from genome assembly GCA_030068075.1 of Paguma larvata. Taxonomy (NCBI): domain Eukaryota; kingdom Metazoa; phylum Chordata; class Mammalia; order Carnivora; family Viverridae; genus Paguma; species Paguma larvata. Next base: position 59,005,741 of record CM057834.1, read on the forward strand.
CCAGCAAACTGACATCACAGTTCCAGAACTGCAATGTGTCTCCCTAGGATTGGTCTTAGCTAAATGATTCAGCACTCACACATCTGAGTGTACCATCTAACACCTCTCCATCTTCATTCCAGTCAAGACCCACACATAAGGCCAGGAGCTGGGTAAATACAATGTCAGCAGGAACACCCTGAGAACAAAGACAGGCCACAAGCTGAACATGAGCTCCTCAAAGATCTTCTGAAAAGACAGGTCCACTTGCCCTGTGACCAGTGCCCTTCACCAGATCGATCCCACCATTAAGTTTGCCCCCTTTAAAGAATACTTGGTTTTGGTGTCTTTGGAGTCTTCTTTTTCATTCTTACTAAAAACAACTTCTGTTAACTTCTTACTACAAAAGCAATGCATTAGAAAAATTAGAAAATACAAATAAGAAAGAACGAGCCAGATGTTCACCATAGAGAGAAACATTATTAACCATTACGTATATAAGTAATATTGAAAACTGAGTAGTAAGAATAACTACCTATATTTATTGATCAATTACTACATGCTAGACACCCACATAAGCACTTTATATATATTATCTTATTTAATCCCACTGCAAAACTTGTTTTAAAAAAGGTAAGAAAAAAGTGTTAAACCCATTTTATTGATATTTAAGACCAAATGCCACGCTGAATCACTCGGTTATATTGTTCAGCATATATTTGTTTATTGGTTGTGACTATATGCATTTATTTAGCAATGACATAATTTCCATATTAAAATCCACAGTCTTCCCATTCAGAAGCATGAATATTTCCCAAATTATTCAGAGCCTCTGGCAGTAAAGAACTGCGGTATTCTTCACATAGGCTCTGCGCATACTTTGTTGAGTTTATTCTTTAGTTGTGATGTAATTACAACTGGGATTCTGTTCTCCCGATTACACTATTGTTTGCACACTTATTCAGGATTCCCTGTAATTTTGAGAGTAATCTGTCATATTTGAGAAAAAGAGCAAAAGATAGTTTCTAATAAGGATCAAAAACCATGGTGAAATAAGGGCGCCTGGGTGGCTCAGTCGTTAAGGGTCTAACTTCGGCTCAGGTCATGATCTCATGGATCATGGGTTCGAGCCCTGCATCGGGCTCTGTGCTGACAGCTCAGACAGAGCCTGGAGCCTGCTTCTGATTCTGTGTCTCCCTCTCTTTCTGTCCTTCCCCCATGCATGTTCTGTCTCTCTCTCTCAAAAATAAACAAACATTAAAATAAAAAAAAAACATGGGGAAAAGGAAGGGGGTGGTAACTAGCAGTTAATTTGAATTGCTTTCCTTGCAAAAGACAGAAATTAAGTGCTGATAAGGTAAACATCAAAGAGCACCTACTTATTGACTTGTTCTAGCAGTGAATTAGACAGTAGGGGGTTATAAAATAATTCTATAACCACTGACCTTGACATAAGAGTTTACAAAATGGGTAGGAGATTGAAAGTTCGTGTATGAAAACTGCTAGCACCTATAGAGATGGTAAATACTAAATCGTGTAACATGATTTCACTTGTGCTAGGTGTTAAGCTAGTGTCTAGAGAGCCGAGGTGGTAAAAGAAATTCCATCAAAATAAATAAGCTTATATTATCATTGAGTCAGTGGGTAGCCGGCAGATAAAAAGTCAGTATAAATATAGAGATTTTAATACTATAAACACCAGAACAACATCTTTATGGTGAGCCCCAAATATCCACTAAATGCTTTCACTCGAGCTCCTCAAACAGTGAAATCAGTAACAATCCTACTGAAAAATCTTGGGGATAAGGAGGAAAGGGGACAAAGGATCTATGAAATTGTTTCTCAACGTTGAATCATGTTGCTAAGAGGTGGGTAAGTCAAAAAGCATAGGGCCACCTTCTTCCTTGAGCCTTAATGTATTCAATTGTTTTAGACACAAATCTCTTTTCTTTGGCTAGGAATTTACTGCGGCTTCACCCTTCCTGAGAAATGAAAATTGCATTGTCGAATAAACAACTTGTAAAGCTATCTATTTTCACTGACACTTATTAAGTACCTTTGCTCCCTGCATTGGATTTCTATTTAGTCACTTCGCCCAACACATCACTAGATCTAAACTGATGTCTTGATTAGAATCTTTGGAGGAACAAGGGGGAAAGACTGTTTAAAGCACCCCACCTCCACTGGGAAAACAGGCATCCTAGTCACATGGTGCTGCAGAACACCCCGTCTCTTTGCCCATTTTAATCTAGAAAGAAGATGCCTAAAAGGGGGGTAGGGGGTATGGGGGAAGGGAATGACTCACTATTGTGCGTTTACTATATGCCTGGGACTGTGCTCACACGTTACAGGGTCTCCCTCCTCAAAATGACCTTCTCAGGTGGGTGGATCACCTCTGTTTTACAACTTGGAAACTGAGGCTTAGTGTAGCTTCAGCATGACTGGGGTGTATACACACAGGCTTGGGAACATAAGGGTAGGGTTCAAATACCAGCTCTACTGCTTACCAGCTGTATGATCTTGAGTGAGCGATTTGATCACTCTTAGACTCAACTTCTTCATCAATAAATAGGAAAAAAAACCTCTTTTTTTGCAAGCATACAGCTTGTGTTTGAACCTCACTTCATATTCTCAAGTCTGTGTATGTGTACCTCAGTTATAACTATTCGAAACCTCAGAGGCCCTGTGAGAATTATGTCTATAGAGCACTATGAGGGCCTATAGACACTGAGGATTAGGTTCTTAGAGCACTTAAGCACAGTGCTTAGCACAGTGTTTAGCATATAGCAAGAATCCAATAGGTGGCAGCTATTATAGTAATAAAGAGCAGCCATGATTATTAAGATCTACACTGATTCTTCTGTTTATCTCCACATTAATTCTGGACTATGCTCCTGCCTTCTCTGCCCTGCTTTATCACCCGAGACTTCCTCCTAAAGATGCATTTCCCGAGCTCCCTCACTGGTAGGCTTCTGGTTGCATAAGACCAATGGGAGCCACTGACAAGAGGTCAGAGGCCAGAAGGAGAGAAGTTCAGGTATTTCCACTTTCTTCTTCCTCTGAGTTACATTTGCTGGTAATGATGGTGTCCCTCCATGACTCCAGCTCCTGTTAGGAGATCCGAGCTCCTGCTCCTACTGGCTTCCTGCAATGCTAATTCCTCCTCTTGCACCTTCAGAACTAAGGGTAATAATAACTTCCCACTCTGGGTATCCAAACACCCACAGGTGATCCCCTTACTCCTGGGCCCATATTTGTAAGGAGTTCCTTCATTAAAATGTTTTGAACCATCTGAGTTGGAGTCTGCTCCCTGCCAAACCCTAACTGATATTCGAACTCAGAAATCATATGTTAGTAAATGAGGGAGCAGCCACTACTGTGATCCATTCCGGTGCTTTATAAAGCACTGGCTTGCCAATGGTAACACAAACTAAAGCAGAAGTTTACCACCAAATATTATTAAATAGCCCTTCTTCGAAGGGAGAGGAGTATTGTTAATGTAGAGCTGGCAATTACCAGAAAAATACATTTGGTGCTTATTTTGACAATAATTGAAAACGTTCTCTATCTCATCAAAAGTTCCATCCTAACTACATGGGTTAGTCCAAATCCAATCCTGAACATGATACCAACTACAATTCAACTTGCTTCTAAGAAATGTCAGTGTAGCTTTACGAGAAAAAGGAAGACCAAGATTCCGCACAGAAACTTAAAGAAATATGCCCAAACTGTTGCCAGCACAGTTTTTCTCGGTCCTTCTGAAAACTGTTTATCACAAACCTCAAACTCTGGAAACCACTTTTATCAAAATACCACCAGAGCCATTTTACAAACCATCATTTTCAACCATGTTCATTTAGGACTTGACAGAAGCCACTTTAGCAAGTCTCATTTTTTCCCCTAGCAATTCCAAGTGTAATTGCTAATCAATCCACGGGGCATGAATAAGCATGTAATTACTCAGTTAAAGAATCATTATATGGGCATTTATTTGTACCCTCCAAGCTCAAGGGATATTGGATGCAATACCCAAAAGAGGCGTACTGTATGTTTTCAAAGACTCAAATTTGTGTTTGCTTCAGTGTTTCCTTTTTGCTGTTTCTGCGGATCTTTTTATAGCTTTTGTTTTGGTGCACAATTTGCTGTGTGAAGCTTAGGCGCTTTAGATGAAATGTTGAAAGTAATGTGCCCCAGTGTTTCACATAACTGTAATCAGTTTTGATGATTTGAAGCAGTTTTATAAGTGACCCCACATTATTAGTGAATCATTGCAAATTTCCCATTTTGGGATGGAGCAATAAAACAGTAGTCCTGACAACTGCTGGTCATCAATGAGCTTCAAGCTGGCAAGGCAAGCACAGAGTATAAGCTCTGAGAACCTGGCCGCTTGCCACTTTCAATAATTATATTCTGCCAATCTCAACTCCCAGCTGCAATGTCAGCTGGATACCGAACTTTTACCCATTTCCTGTCCTGTACACAGCACCACACAGCCACGCTACTGCTGGGTCTTGCCCCACACGCCAGGCCATTTCACTGAGGATTAAGTGATGGCTTATGAAAGTTCTTCCTCTTAGAGAGAAGTGCCATAAGAATATTTTGGAGTCCGGTGGACCCATGAGGAAAGAGGCAGCCTCAGGTACACTTCCTTGTCATCTGTGCCACGTTGCACGGCACTCTATACGTCCAGGCCTAGTTTTCCTTTCTGTCACAAGGCTCTATATTTATATTCACCTTTCCTGTTGCCAACCCCTACTCAGCTCTTAGGTTATTGCCTAGAACATGGGCAAAAAATAAATACTTGACAAATGGGTGAGTAAACGAATGGATGGATGGATGAATGAGTCCACCTGGATGTCCCAAAACATACTTAATTTTGCCATGTAATTAGTACCCCTCCCTCACTGTTCCAAAGGACACTAAATGTCATGAGCATCCTACACGCATCAGACCCTACCTGATCGTGCACACACTTGGAGAACCCAGCCTATGCCTCCACTTGGTATCCCTTTTGCCTCAAACACAGCAATGAGCTTGGGCCCTGCTTTGCTCTTATCCCAGCTGCAGCATCAGTTTTCTATTGACTTATTCAAAAAGGCACATCGTGAGACTCCACCCTGTCTTCACGGAGCTCCCCCTCCTGTCTACCTTTATATTATCCGTGTCAGACCCATTGCAATCAGCCACCACAGGAGGAACCATACCTGGCATACAGTCATTGCTCAATAAATGTTCACTATTGTCAGTACGAACAATTTAACAAATGCTATATCCTCATCTGAGTGCTTTATTGGTGATTTAAAATGCATTTGTCAACTCTTTCACAGAAGTTATTTACATTTTGGAAAGAATAGCAGATAAAGTTAAGCAATAGAACCAAGCCAAAATACAAGGAGAAAAACAGAAAATTTGGCATAGAGATGTCAATAAAATCATAGAATCGTATCCATTTGGAATAAAAGTATAGGACATGGAGTTCATTAAGCCCCTACCTTTCCAAAACTAAGAGATATTCAGGCCCACAGAGGTGACTGACTTTTTGTTCATTAGCAAAAGCTACAGAGCTAATCAACCATACAATGAGCTTCTGGTTCCCTAGACTGGAAAAGGGGTAGGGAAGAAAGAACAGAGGATGAACAAAACCAAAGTGAAGTTAGGTTGAATCATTTCAAGGCAAAAGGAGGAAATAAGAAAGTAACAAAACTTTTAAAACCAATATTCCCTCCTACCAGTTCTTCCTGCACAGCACCCATTCACTGATGAGCACAACAGTGTCTAGTAGTTCTGAATTTGTCAAGGTGTGCCTCCTTGCCCCCCGTCTCCATCATAGGCCGAGTTTTGTCCCTTGAAAATTCATATGTTGAAATCCAATCCTCCAGTACCTCAGAATGTGGCTGTTTGGGGACATAAGGTCTTTAAAGAGGTGATTAAGTTAAAACAAGGCAGTTAACATGGGCCCTAATCCAAACTTACTTGTATCCTTATAAGGAGATTAGAACACACAGAGAGACACCAGGGCCATGAGCACAGAGGGAAGATAAGGACAAGAAGCAACAAGAGGGCAGCCATCCATAAGCCAAGGAGAGAGGCCTCAGGAAACCAACACTGCTGGTACTTTGATCTTGAACTTCTAGACTCCAGATTTGTGAGAAAATAACTTTCTGTATATGAGCCACTTAATCTGTATGGTATTTTTTTACGGCAGCTTGAGCAGACTAATATACTCTCAGACCCTCCAATTCAAAAAGCTCCTATTCTATAGAATTATGGAGATGAAGAAGGGGGCACTCCAAATGAACCCACTGGGCCAGTACTAGATTACAGTAAAAATCCTAGCTCTATCCCCAGCCCTCCTGCCTGCTTCTTCAGGCTGTATGATTGAACAAAAAGTCCTTTCCCCTTTCTGGGTCTTGAGTCATCCACCAAGATGGGGTTGAGGAGAGACACTGTAGACAGTTGTAGGTTTTGCTACTTTACAGACTTGTTTTGTGGACCAAATGAAATGATAATATCAGGAAGGTGCTACAAACATGCAAGGAAGGTATTTGAATAATTCTTATTCTTAGTGTCATGTGCAAAAGAAGACCAACGACTATCTTAAGTCTATACAAGGCAACTGTCTGCTACAATAGAATCCAGAATCTCCTAACATAATATCCACATGTCCAGGACCCAATTTTAAAAATCACAGACCATACCAAGAATCAGGAAAATCACAACTTGAGTGAGAAAAGACAATGAACAGAGGACAATACTAAGATGAATCTGATGTTTGAATTCTGACGGGATTTTAAAGCGGTCATCACAGAAATGCTTCCGTTTTTAATTAATTGATTAATTTTTTCATGTTTATTTTTGAGAGACAGAGAGAGACAGAACACGAGCAGGGGAGGGGCAGAGAGAGAGAAGGACACACAGAATCTGAAGCAGGCTCCAGACTCCAAGTTGTCAGCACAGAGCCTGATGCAGGGCTCAAACTCAAAGACCTGGAGATCATGACCTGAGCCGAAGTCAGACACCTAACTGACTGAGCCACCCAGGCGCCCCTTCAGTTTTTAATTTAATAAAGGGATTACATATGCTTTTGAAACAAATAAAAAACAGAAAATCTGACACACATAAAAATAAAAGATACGAAAGAACCCAATGGAAATTACAGAACTTAAAATGCAATAGCTGAAGTTAAAAACTCACTGGTTGTGCTCAATAGCAGAATGAATAAGACAGAGAAAAAATAAGTGATCTTAAAGACAGAAAAATAGAAAGAGACACCAGTGGGACACAGCAAAATATCGAATAGTCATTTCATTAGAGTTCCGGAAGAAGAGATAGGGCCTAAACACATATTCAGAGAAATAATTACTGAACACTCCCAAAATTTGATGAAAGACAAACCTACAGATTCAAAAAGCCAAAAGAACCCCAAACAGGAAAAAATCAAAGAAATCCACCCTAAGATACATCGTAATTAAATTTCTGAAAACTAATGACAAAAAGACATGAGGACTAATATCTAAAAAGTCAAAGTTTTTTACAGTATACACTGGTAAGTCTTTGCATATTGAAAATGCAAATAAATTTCTGCCAAATAGACACAGATATAAATAGATATTGATATAAATGTAATATAATATAGCATTTACAATGTATTATGTACTTATGAGCCCTTTGACAAATACTACTCATCCAATTCTCAAAGCAATCCTATTAGGTAAGTTTTATTTTCCTCATCAACTTGCCCAGGGTTACACAGCTAGGGAATGGCAGAGCTGAGGATTCAAACTCAGGCAGTTTGAGAGTTTGTACTCTTAACCACTATGCACAGAATTAGTAGTAAAATCAATAACCAAAAAGAACAAGGACTTTACAAAATAGACAATGAGACAAGAAATAACGCAGAATTTGATTCCAGGTATTTGTTTTAAATTTTTTCTTTAAAATATAGTAGGGCAAGACATCATGGGTTATGTAGGCCTAAATATTAATAACTTTCATTGTTCAGAACTGAGTCTAACCTGAAGCTGTAGTTGGTGAAAACAATATTTTTTCAGCCAGAATCATAAAGTAAAAGACAATCTGTGATCTTTTAAATCATACCAGTGTGCTCAATGATTTTTATTAAGACAGATACACTCTAGAATATGGAAAGCAAATCTCTTCGCTATTCTTTCAGTTAAAAGGGAAAACATACAAACAAATTAGACAGCGAAACAAATATGGGCACACCAAGCAATGAAAATCTTTTGCAAATTTGAAAATAGTATAGGTCTCAAGATAAAATTGTACTTTATAGGATTTCCAGGCCAATATTATCTTTTTGTTCTAATATGTAACCATTTTCAGCAATGTGGTTTCCTGTAAACCAAAAGGAAATTAAAGTGTTTTGTTACGCTTAACTACACTAACACTCTGTAGGCAACAGCGCTGTTTATAAGTGACATTTACTCTGGAACTGGAGGAGACCATTAGGATAATGGGAGATACTAAGTATTCAATAAATGCAAACTTGATGGATAGTAGGGAGAAAGAAAGGGAAAGAGAGAGATCCAGACTCTGGGCTTATCTCCCTCAAATCCCCACTTTGCTCCTAGAATTCTTGAATTAAATGCCAAACTAATGCCTTCATAAATCCTCAGAGTGAGAATTGACTGCATATGGGCATGAAAGGGGGTGATGGAATTTTTCTAAAACTGTTGTGGTGATGGTAAGCACAGCTCTATACATTTAATAAAAATGACCAAATTGTACACTTAGATGAATTTTATGATATGTAAATTACACCTCAATAAGTCTGTTTTTTAAAAAATCTCCCCACTGCCCTTGGAATAAAGCCCAATTTCCTGAAAGCATTCCTTGATAAGGCTCAAGCTTATCTCACCTCTTACCTTTTTTACCCCAAGTTCCCCAGCCCTGTGACCTATCACTCCACTCTGTCTACTGTACAACCTGCAGTTTCCAGCAAATCTGAGGTGGTTTTACACCTCCATGTGTCTGCTCACTTTGTCATTTGCCTTCTGCCTTCTGCCTTCCAGTCTTCCTCACTGCAGCTGCCTAACAAACACCAAATGGTGCCAAGACACAACTCAACCTAATTCCTATTCTAGGAAGCTTTCTTGACCCTCTTGGTATAATTGGCCATTTCTTCTTGTGTAACCCCAAGGCACCCAGTAATTCAATGTCTATCCATATTTCTTTTCCTGTAAGATGACAAAGATATCTATGATTCTATCAAAATGTTGGTTAGCACCAATCCTTTCCTTCTCAGACCTATAAAGATAATGGGCAGATACACTGAGGCTAACAAGATAGTGATCCACTGTGGAAAGGAGACAAAAGAATAAAGATTGCTATACAAGCCAGAGAACTATGTTAGCATCAACAAAAGGTATGTATTAACACACACACACACACACACACACACACACACACACACACACAAACAGCCATTTATAAGCAGAAAGAACACAGGCATAAGCTTTGGAGCCAAAGACCTAAGTTCAACCAAGAAAGTATCACGACTGAGACTGATGAACGTTCAGTCTCATGTCCCATAGCATCTCCATCTGCCTTTAAAACACGTCTGGAGAGATTATTCCAATAAATGATGTTTGTTTCAGGCCATGAGAGATCAAGAAAATGCTAACCTGCTTAGAACATTGCATAAGCAGGCAGGGAAATATCTACAGACTACAGTCAAGTTTCCCACAAAGGAATATTAACATTGTAGCACATAGAGAATTAGCATATAACCTGGGAAATTAAGTAATGCATAACTGCATACTCCCACAATAGAAGAATTATTATGGGGATCTCTGTTTGCAATCCTGTGTAGGAAGGGAAACTTAACCATTCAACAACCATTCAAGCATTGGTTGAACAAATAATGGATGATGAAAGAACCAGTCTAGAAGGTGGTAACTGTGATCTACAGATGGAATGTATGCCACAAAGGAGCATGTGTGAAATGTTATTGGGCCTTTAATTTTAGAAAGTTAACAAAAGATACAAGGTCAGTGATAATTAAATTCATAATGAGTATATGAAATGATCTAGGTAAACATCTCTTAGCAGATACATAATTTCCATTAAATGTTCAATATTAGTTAAGTCATCTTAACCAGTACTTTTTCCCTGTAGCCTTAACCCCTATCAGCAAGCATGGAAATATATCTGCGAAATGCATGTTGAATCCGTGTACCTCACTGCCACCAAACTGGCCCATGCCACTACAGTCCTAAATATGGACAATTCTGGTCACCTCCTAACAGGCCTCACTTCAGCAGTCAGAGTAAATCTTCGAAAACATCTATCAAATTAAATTATTAAACCTCTTTGGGAGAAAGGACAAATTAGGGGTTTATCCTAACTATAAATTTATAACATCTACGTGAAATGTTTGAAAAGGAATGGGTCCATAATGGATCCAAAAGACCCAGAAAGCCACCCAGGATACCTGAGTTTGGAACTGAATGGAGATTGGTACGTACCCTAGAAAAAAAATGAAGCCTGCAATGTCCCTTAAGATCTCCTAAGATCCCCTCTGTGTTGCACCAGTGGCCAACAGCAAGTTCAGCAGCAAGAGAGTAGAGAAGATAGGAAGTAATAATAACGATAAAAAGAATAACCTGGTTCAAATGGACCCTAAGGGTAGTTGTCATCCCTGTGTAACGATCACCTTTCATTGCAGTTTACTGATGGGGCTTCATTTCAATACAGCATATAGAGGAGGAACCTAGAGTATCCCATTTAAAGCTCTGTATTTTGAAGTAGCACATATCACCCTCACAGGCACTGCTAGGGGAGCCAAATCTGATTGTTCAAAAGTGAAATTACCTATCCAAAAAAAAAAAAAAAAAAAAGGATAAAAAGGAGCAGAGAAAAGTATTTCCTTAGGAAATTTTAAAGGCATTTAAAATTAATCTGAATTAAAACCTCCTTTGAAGAGGCTTTGTTAAGAGGAAAAGATAAAGAATTTGATGCTTCCTGTTTGAAAATATAAACTGGGTCTCTGTTTCCTATTCTTTCTTTCTCCATCAACTACATAAAAACTACATCTGACCCCAGCTACTCTCTATCATAGACACTGGTTCCATTTTAACACTTAGCCCACTCTAATTTTATTTTATTTGATGTGTGTGTTGATTTTGTGTCTGTACACTAAAATATGAGCTCCTTAAGAGATGTTTAAGAGAAAGGATCTTGTCTGTCTTATTAACTAATGGGGCCCCAATGCGCTGCAGACAAGAGTTACTCAGTAGCTACAAAATAAATTAATGAATACACCCTGTATAACCCATTTAACATAAGGTTAGAATAGTGATAGTGATAAAGACTCAATACTGATTAATAACAACAAGTCTCCAAATTGCCTGCTCATGATGAGCCAGTCCCTGGGTTAAATCTCTGGCATCTCTTCCTTAATTCTCTCTAGAGCTCAGTGAGGTAGAAATATCATTATCCCCACTTTAGAGATAAAGACACTGAGATATAGAGAACTTAAATAAACTGCCTGAGACTTTAGAGCCAGTATTTGCTGAACCAGGGCTCAAACCAGGCTGTCTAACTCTAAAGTCCGTACTCTTTACTCTCACCCTACCCTGCCTTTGCCGAAAAAGGTATCTGCACAGATTTTCAACATGGATTTCAGCAGTCTCTCTGCAAGGACGCCTCAGTGAAGAAACAGGCTTCCTAAGTCAAATCTCCTACATATGGAAACTAGGCAGAGAGGTAGCCAATTCTGTCAGTTGAGCCTCACAAAATTATAATGTTAAGTGATGGGTACTTAGGGAATGTACATTTCAGAAGACTCAAATTGAGTACAGATGTTTAGAAGATTAGTGTCAAATTAGAAAGCATTAAGCAAACATTAAGGCAGACCAAATTGGTCTTTTTCAGAAGCTGGGTCAGGATGGAAGAAATGTGTTTGCTAAGTAGGCCAGGTTACTCAGAGGTGGTCCTCTAACTCTGAAATCAATGCAAGAAGCCCGGCTTTGCCAGAGAACAAGACAAAGTAGGAGGCCTCGACTCTGGGGGTGAAGGACTGAGCTAAAAGCTTTCAGATGAAGTAGAAAGAGAATGGATTCTACTGCCAAGACTTTTCAGCAGATTGTAGATGCAGCACTGGAATGCAGGACAACAGAGTGTTTTCTTTCCTTTTTTTTTTTTATTGTGGTTAAATTATATATTACATTACATTGTTATAGGTATATATATTATATATTATATGTAACATGAGATTTACCCTTTTAACAAATTTTCAAGTGTGCAGTGTATTATCGTTAACCATAACCACAATGTTGCATGGCCCGTCTCTAAAATTTTTCGTCTTGCATGGCTGAAATTGGAAACCTTGTATACTGTTGGTAGAAATGCAGAAAGGTGTAGCCACTTGGGAAAACAGGATGCGGGTTTCTCAAAAAATTAAAATTAGACTACCATGTAGTCCAGCAATCCCACTTACATCAGAAAGAACTGAAATCTAGATCTTGCGAGATACAAGCACTCCCATGTTGAATGCATCACTACTCACAATACCCAAGATATAGAAGCAACCCAAGTATCCATCAATAGATATACAAAATATGTTATAGCCACAGTGATCTTGAGAAAGATGAATAAAGCTGGAGACATCACGATCCCAGATTTCAAGATATACTACAAAGCTGTAGTAATCCAAATAGTATAGTACTGGCACACAAACAGACATAGATCAATGGAACAGAATATAGAGCCCCAAAATAAACCCATGCTTATATGGTCAATTAATCCACAACAAAGGAGGCAAAAATATACAATGTGGGGAAGACAGTCTCTTCAACAAAAGGTGTTGGGAAAACTGTACAGCTACATGCAAAAGAATGAAATTAGACCACTTTCTTACACCACACATAAAAATAAACTCAAGATAGTCTAAAGACTTAAATGTGAGACCTGAAACCATAAAACTCCTAGAAGAAAACATAGCCAGTAATTTATTTGACATTGACAATAGAAACATTTTTCTAGATATGTCTCCTTAGGCAAGAAAAACAAAAGCAAAATTAAGCTATTGGGAACACACCAAGTGAAAAAGTTTTTGCACAGTGAAAGACAACATCAACAAGACAAAAAGGCAATCTACTGAATGGGAGAAGATATTTGCAAATGACATATCCAATAAGGGGTTAATACCTAAAACATATAAAGAACTTATACAACTCAAAACCAAAAAAACCCAAATAATCCAATTTAAAAATAGGCAGAATACCTGAATAGACATTTTTCTAAAGGAGACATACAGGGCACCCAGGGCTCAGTCGGTTAAACATTCGACTTTGGCTCAGGTCATGATCTCACCATTTGTGGGTTCGAGTTCCATATCGGGCTCTATGCTAACAGCTTAGAGCCTGGAGCCTACTTTGGATTCTGTGTCTCCCTCTCTCTGCCCCTCCCCGCTCATGCTCTGGCTCTCTCTCTCTCTCCCTCAAAAACAAAAAACATTAAAACTATTGTTTAAAAAAACAAAGGAAGACATATAGATGGTACATGGACACATGAAAAGATCCTCAACATCACCCATATCAAAGAAATGTAAATCAAAACTACAATGAGATGCCACTTCATACCTGTCAAACACCTAAATTAAAAAACACAAGAAATAACAAGTGTTAGCAACGATGTGGAGAAAAAAAGGACCCTCATGTATTATTGGTGGGAATACAAATTGGTGCAGCCACTGTAAAAGACAGTGTGGAGATTCCTCAAAAAATTAAAAATAAAATTTTATGATCCAATAGCTCCATTACTGAGAATTTACCCGAAGAAAATGAAAACGCTAATTAAAAAAGATATATATACTTCTGTTTATTTGCAGCATTATTTACAATAGCCAAGATATGGAGGCAACCCAAGTATCCATCCATAAAGGAATGGATAAAGAAGATGTGGATAAAGAAAAATGGATAAAGAATATATATAATATAATACGTATATATATGTATATATATAATTAATATTTATATTATATATGTGTGTGTGTGTGTGTGTATATATATATATACATATATATATATACTGGAATATTACTCAGCCATAATAAAGAATGAGATCTTGCCATTTGTAATAACATGGATGGATCTAGAGGGTATAATGCTAAGTGAAATAAGTCAGAGAAAGAAAAATACCATTTTTTTACTCATATGTAGAATTTAAGAAGCAAAACCAATGAACAAAGAAGAAAAAGAGAAAATAAATAAGCAAAAGACCACTTAAATACAGAGAACAAACTGGTGGTTGCCAGAGGGGAGGCAAGTGACAGACAGGAGGAACAGATAAGGGAGATTAAGAGCACACTTATCTTGATGAACACTGAGTTCCATTCATAGAATTGTTAAGTCCTTTTATTATACACCTGAAACTAATCTAACACTATGTTCATTATACTTCAATATAAAAAATTCAGTATGTACATAAAATGGAATATTGTTCTGTCTTAAAAAAGGAAGAAAATCTGGAATGTTTTCTTAACCAATAATCTGATGCTGGGGATACTGAGACTGTCTTAAAACTCCAGTTTTTCAACAGAAAGCACTGGGAGAAATGAATGAGATCCTACTCTTTAATGGACATGTTCACATCATCCATCTCCGAGTTTCTAGAGGAGGCAATGGTCTCTGAGGTTCTTTAAACAAAAGTGTTTCTTTGTTTTCATTTAGTGGTTCCATTGCATTCAGAAAGATTAGGTATATTTCCATATTATGAAATCTCATTCCCTAAATTGCTTTTGGAGTATATGTGTTGGTCTCTAAATGATGCTACACACCCAGTCATATCTGCTTATATGATTAGGTGGGAATAATAAATCCTCAGCTAAAGATATTTAATCTTGTGTAGGAGAATATGTTGATCATTCACCTTCCCAACTTGAGGAGTCATGGAAGACATTGTAAATAAATCACAGCCTTAGAATCCTTAATCCATCGATCAGAATAGTACTCAAAAATGATGGGCCTTCCCTATCATGAGTAATTGTATGGCAATATAGAAGTAGATGAGGCAGCATAAATGGGCAGTTAAGAGCCCCACTCTGAAGTTCAACAAAGTTTCACATCTTGGCTTCCTTCACTTACTAGTTTCCATCACTAAAATGGAATCAAAACAGTTCCTAACTCATTATACGCAGGTTATGGGAATTAAATAATTCAAGTAAGCAGACAGTCATTATTTTATTTTCTTAAAAAAGTACTAGATACTACTCTAGGTGCTTTTTACATATTAATTTATCTAATCCTCAAGCTATGGTATGAGAAAGAAAGTATCCTTATTCCCCTCTTGGGAAATAGGCACCCAGAGGAGTAAATTAACTTGCTCAAGGTGACATAGCCAGTAAGTGACAGAGCCATAATTCAAACCTAGGCAGTCTGGCTCCAGAAAACACATGTATAGGCCACATGTACTAAGAAGTTAATTCCCATGTTTATTAACTTCCTGCTAGGGTTTTGCGAAAGTGAGTACAAAATATGTGCAGGCTTTGCTTTGAGATCTCCATATGAACGCTACTAGAAAAATATAAAGAATTACTTTATTACTCCAGACATCAGCCAAGAAGAAATACAAGCTGTAGAATTGACTACACCCAAGTGCCATATAATTATTTTGCCACAGGTCAGCAACTATAGCAGATGTTGGTCTCCATCTTCCTGACAGGTGACAGGTAATACCAACCCTCTTTAAATAATAAGCCCTCAAAGTAATCATCCAGATAGTAGGGGAGAAATAACATATAAATCACCATAGGGAGATGGAAGCCTAAGTAAATGTTCCAGGAAAGAGCTCCTTTAACAAAAAGTAGCCTTTTTCACACGTGCTCAGATTTCTGGAAGGAAGTAGCCCCTGGCTGTCAGCTCTCCTCTCCTCTGCATATGATGAGCTTTCCAGCCAGTCAGGTGCCGGCTTCTTCTAGAAATCCAATCTGGCATTCTGCTGGTGCCCCAGGACAAAGCTGGGCAGATCTACTTCATCACGAAGTTTCAGGTGAGTCACAGATAAAAGGTGAGTCCTCGATTATCAGGGATTAAGATTTCAGGAAGTAATTATTTTTTAGAAATAATACTTGATTTTTAAGAATATGGAAATTAAAGCTTTATCCTGTGCAGAATGATTTAAATTCTGGCTTAATTTCCACCTACTAATATAATTATGATGATTAGTCTTGATAAAATTACTTTGAATTTGCCTAACACCTCCTAGATGATGAATTCCAAGGCTTCAGCAAGTTCTGGGTAGCAAGATTGTTAGTTTTTTTCTATATTCCATAAGACCTTGGGGTTGATACTCTATGAAATCAGCCACTATTGGCAGGTTTTCACCTGACTGGTCAAAAAATATTTATACCTATGACCAGCTTGTTTCCTGACTATATGAATTTCTTATTGCTGCTATAACCAAATTACCGCAAACAAAGTGGCCTAAAATAACATAAATTTCTTATCTTGTAATTCTGGAGTTCAGAAGTCTAACACAGGTTTCACTGACCTAAAATCAAGGGTTATACTCCTTCTGGTGGCTCTAGTGAAGAATCCATTTCCTCATCTCTTCCATCTTCCAGAGACTTCCTGCATCCCTTGATGGGATGGCCCCTGCCTCCATTCTAAAGCCAGCTAGCTTGCTCTCTGACATTCTGTCTCCCTCTTATGAGGACTCCTGTGACTACATTTAGCCCACTGGATAATACAGGATTATCTTCCCATCTCCAGATCCTTAACTTAACCATGTCAGGTAATGTATTCACAGATCTCAGGCATTAGGATGTGGACAGTTGGGGGAAGGGTATTATTCTACCTACCATATTGATGCTTAATACTTCCTTAAAGTCTTTTATTCTACTCTATGTGGCCATTACATGTCAAAAATAACAATTTTAAGTTATTTTTGCAACTATGTACCATCTTGTATGTATCTAACAATTCAACTTTATAATAAGTTATGTCAAACTACAGAATATTGAAATTATACTATCATCTATTAAACAGGGGGACATAAATTATAGCAAAAAATTTAAATCTTAAGTTCTGCTCTTCTGCATTTATATGCCTATGGATTTATGGATAACTGAGATTTGGTAGATAAGATTCTAAGTATATAACAATATAACATATCACTTGTCTTTAACTGCTCCATTTCACATACTTTAATTATAAGACTCTTTGCTGACAAAAATTCAAATTGAATTAATTTGCTTCATATTCAAATGTTTCAATAATGATGAATGTAAAGAAAGTCTTCTCTCTGGATTTTGATCAATAATACTTTTATTCAAGAATAAAGACTTTTACAGACTAAGATCTACAGTTTACTCCACTACCTCAAGTGAGGACATTTTATTGCTGCTTCAGTTTTAAAACTATATCTGCCTACATTTTATTGCTGCTTCACTTTTAAAACTATATCTGCCTTTTTCTAGATAGTCATGCCTACTTTCTTAGCTTGAGTAGATGACTCATACACACACTACTATATATAGTTGTATGTGTCAATACACATATAAGAAAAGAGGTAACAGAGAAAGTGTTAACTGCATATATTTTATCTTTTGATGATGTCAAAGCAATTTAGAAAGCTTTATATCTAAGAATTAAAAATGAGGCAGAAAAAAAGAAAGTTTCAAATCTTACAGATGAAATTCAAGTCTTGGAAGCAAGATGAGAATAGAACATTTTCTGAGCACAAATGTGACATTTGAGACTTTGTTCTAGGTGCTCTACTCAAACAACCATTCTCAAATACATCAAATTTTTGTTAGTGTCTTAAAAACAGCCTATTATATTACTTTACATAACCCCCTTCTAAGCTGTACAACACAATTCATTCACTGTTTTGCCTAATTTTCCACCTGAAGAACAGAGCAGAATATTATTCTTTCTATTTGAAAATATCCAGAGTTATGTGGAGGTTAAGTGTCTCCTCCAAGGAACTAAAGCAACTCTGGAAATGGTTCTCAGCTTGACCCCTGACATGGCAGCCATTCAGTCACGGTGCCCTGGAAAAGAGGCACTTCTAACAGAGGTCACGCCAAGGCTCCTGCTTTTCAGAGGTCTGTCTCTTTGTCAATGAGCACATCCGTATGAATTCAAAAGAATGGAAAACAGTTCCGTACAACATTCATCTAACTCTTTTGTTCTGGGAGAGGTTAGGGTACGTTACAAACCAGGATTTTAATGTCAAAACCCTGTGTTCAGTGAGGCATAGTAGTCAACTCTCAGTAGCCTATACAAAGGAAGATGAAAGGATAGTGATAAATAAAATTCACAGAAAATAGTAATACTTCAATGGAACCAACAGCTGTAACAAATTCCTGACTTTGAAGATACTATTTATAGATGGTTCCAAGCTTCTTTTTTTTTTCCTTCCACGCATATAGGCAGAAATCAATGAGTCCTTCTTAGTCTAGATAATTCTGAACACAAGCCAAAACTAACAGATTTTGAAATGGGTCTGAGAATAACACACACACAAAAATTGCCTAATTGAAGTCAAGAACCAACTCACTATGACAATTGTTGAATCTAGGTGTTAGGTATTAGGGTGTTCCTGACACTGGTCTTTATGTTTACGTTTACTTTATGTTTAAAGAAAATTTCAAAATCGATACTTGGAAATAAAAAAGTGAAATAGAAAAAATAATTCATAAGATAACATTTAAAATATTTAGAATTTGACGAATCTGTATAAATTGGGGGCACATTCGCATAAATCAGTTTCATATATATACCACCCTACCCCGAAAAAAATTTATATAAAATCTACGACCTACCTCAAGTATTACTATTTTCTGTAAATTTTATTTATCATTATCCTTTCATCTTCCTTTGTAGAGAAAATGGAAATCCACATTGTTTCATACCTCTTCAGAATGAACAAAATGTCATAGAGATGTAGACATGTCATCTCTGGTGTAGAGATCAATTCTTTAGAGAAATTTCCTTTTACAGATCATGTCATATTGACCCGTACGAAAATAGCAACTAAACATTCTAAATCCATCCCCCTCTTGGTGTAACTGTCCTTGTTACACTGTCTTTAAGTTAGAGTACAAACTGTCCCAGTGCTAAGCAATGACAGAAAAATCTTCCAAGTGCTCCTAGTTACACAGACTCAAAGTTAAAGACTGGGGTACAAAGAACAATCTAATGCCTACACACTCTTTGGTGAATTTAAATTTCCCAAACAATGAATAGTCAAGAAGAGTCTTATGGAAGCTTCTCCACAAGAGAAACGAAATCAGATGGAGGGTGGGAAGTGTCTAAGAGGAGGGAGAGAGAAAGCCTCACTTAAGACCCATTTGTGGATGACTCCCTAACACACCACCGAAGATAGTACAAAAACAAATATACTGAAACATGAATTCCATTTACCATTACATCTGACAACCCAAATATTTTGTTGTTACTAGAAAGTGAAACTAATACTCCTGGAAAAAAAATGAAATGAGAGTCAAAAGTGGTCATGAACACAGAACTAATGTCCCACAGCGTAGTGCAAATGCCTCCTAGTTTTTCCACCACACGTGAGAGTTAATAGCCCTCTGATCTATCATTCTAACACCTTATTTATTTTGTTTGTAAAACCAACTAAGCAAAAAAAAAAAAATTGCAACTCTGGGCAGAGGTGCAAAGAACTTCTCTGAATCACTATGTATGCCAAACTTTGTTCTCCACACACCTCCCTCTTCCCCCTTCCTTCTCTCTCATCCCACCTCTCAGAAACACTACCTTCTCTTGTGGCTGCTCCAACAACCCCCCATTCCAGGATTTTTTTTCCTCCATTTTCATCTTTCTATTTTGCCTACTCCTCTCTGGCAACCATCAGCCCCCAAGATATGGCCATCCCAACTGGCTAGAATTGGTTCTAAAGAAAGAATACTGGCAGGAATTCATGACCAAATCATACAGAAAGTTGTTTCTGAAATTAGTGGCTAAAGTATATAAGAATTAGTAACCAAACTATACAGACAGTTGTAAAGAAAGATAAAAGGCCTGCTTATTCTTTGCAAACAAATATTCAACAAGCAGATGAATTTTCAGTGAGTAGTTAACCCAACAAAGCTTAGTTGAAGAAGGTATTCAATGTATATACGAGGCTTTATAAACTACCTGAAACCCTCTATAAAAACATTAATTGGTGGTGGGGGGGTGGGCACCTGTGTGGCTTAGTCAGTTGAGCATCTGACTTTGGGTCAGGTCATGATCTCACAGTTGTGGGTTCGAGCCCTGCATTAGGCTCGTGCTGACAGCTTGGATTCCGTGTCTCCCTCTCTCTCTGCTCCTGCCCCGCTCTCACTCTGTCTCTATCTCTCAAAAAGAAACATTTTAAAAAAATTTTTTAAAAACATTAATTGGAGATTATCACTTTATAATAGCAGTATCTGTCACAGAAAAACCAGCCACTTGAGAATAGGCAGATGTGGGCCACCACCCAGCCTGGAAACCTTGGGCAAGTTATTAAACGTTTCTGAGTTATTAAACGTTTCTGTTGTTTTGCCTATAGTGAGATGATAGCACCTATCTATCAGGGCAAAAAGAAGTGTGTGAGTATACATAAAAGAATACATATTCAGTAAAAGAATAACATGCAGGTGAGTTATCGGATACCAGACACTGTGAAGTGATTTGTACATGTTGACTCATTCAACCTTTAAAACAATGTGATCAGATGAAGTTTAGCCCCTTCCTCCCTGAAGAGATCAGAGTCATGGTCAATACCATCAGTTCCCAACTTTGACTTCATGTTTGAATCACCTGGAAGGGTTTATTTTTGTCTGTTTTTAAAATTTTTTTCAGTGTTTATTTATTTTTGAGAGAGAGAGAGCATGATCAGGGGAGGGGCAGAGAGAGAGACACACAGAATCAGAGGGAGGATCCAGTCTCTGAACTGTCAGTACAGAGCCCAATGTGGGGCTTGAACCCACAAACCATGGGATCATGACCTGACCTGGCTTAACCAACTGAGCCACACAGGCACCCTAAAAACTGTGATGAGTGAGATTCCTATTTAAGAGTTTTGGGATACAGCCTGAGCACTGAGAGTCTTAAAAGCCTCCCTAAGTTTTCCCAGTGTACAGCTGAGGTTGAGAATCACTGTTCTAGAAACACCTGTCCCTTCCACATCCTCTCCCTTGCTTTTCTTCTTCACATTCTGGTGGCCCTTATCAGTGAATTCACCAATCATTCATTCATGCATGCACGCACTATAAATTTGGAGAGAAACAAGATATAGTCACCATTACAGGAAAAAAACTCAAAGTCTAGAGTATAAATATATGAGTAAGCCAACAATAATAATCTGCAGTATTCTATCATTCATATAGATATTTAATTGAATGCCTACTATGTCCCCAGCACAATGTTGCTAGGCACTGGAACTAGAGCAATAAAAAACACGGACACATAGCCTGATCTGACGGAGATTCCTGTCAATTGATAAGAACTATAACCAAGGTAAGTTCTGGTTGCTATGGAAGAAAGACTCTGTTTTCCGGAATTGTCCTTCCAGCCTGGAGAAGCAGTAAGCCTTACAACAGAAAAACAGTTAGGATGCAATACAGTATGAGGGCGAGAGGGTGGAGAAGAGAAGTCTAGCTAAGTACAGGCATAATTCAAAGTCAAAGTGCAAACACTGAATGATCTGCATGCAACACCTTGAAAGCATGCTGTTCTCTCACACTCAGCCCAGGAACTCAGGAAAGGTCTCCATGAGTTGAGGAACTCTTCACCTACTCTTCAAAGAAGAGAAAGTGATACTTAAGTTGGGAGATGGTGTAAGGATCCTCAGGAAAGAGAAAGCAAGGGCAATGACTTTGATGAAAACTGCACCCAGACAATATAGCCTATTCCCTCTCTTTCTCTCCCATACCATCTTACAGTTACACTTCCTTCTCCTTCTCTTTTGACCATCTTACCTCACCCTTTAATTACCACCACCCCCCTTTTTTTGGCCTTATTCTTTGCTTGTTCCTCCTAGGCAGTCTTCAGCGTCTTTGACCTCCTCTATCCCAACTGTAGCTTCCACTCTGCCACTTTATCCTGGGTGACAGTCCTGGAAGCAGGCCAAGATTCATTAGCCTGGGTCAGAAGGCCCCTGCACTTGATTTACTGCTCTGATGTCACCGCCTTGAAATTCTTAATAATTTTTGTGTTTTTATTTTGTACCAGATCCTGCAAATTATGTTTGCTGGTCCTGCCTACAAGATTTAGGGATTCACCAGTCTAGACAGAGAGTTCTGGAAAATAATTTCTAAAGAAGGTCACCTGTGGTGCAATGATCTTCTAAAAATTGATTCAGTTTGTGGATTGTCTACAACTTCGGTTTATAAAAACACTGACTGTTAAATCAAATGTTGACATAGTGGATCTTGTCATGGAGGAATACAAACTTTCTCTCTGAGAAATTCCAGTAAATCAACAAATTACAATATGGAAGCCTCAGACAGGAAATCCAGAAAGTTAACAAGACATAGTCTTTCAAAGCAGTTGTTCATTCAGTACCCTCCCTCCAGTCCATTCCTTGGTTCCTCTGAAAGAAATATGGCCCTCACTGCAAAATAGTAGAGGAGAAACGTTAAGGAAATGACCAAAACTCAATACTTAAAAAAAAACCCTGGGAGAATGCTGTTGAGATACCCTCAAGCCATGAGTGCATAATTTCTCTTCTGAGGAAAGATCTATCAGTCCAAGGACAAGCGCTGAGAGCAGACTGGTCAATCGGTACCAGAGCGGTCATGAAATAATGTCACATCTTCACAAGCAAGGGATGAGCTTTCTCATGATTTTCCTTTGATCCACTAAAATACAAAAGGTCCTTGGTCACATTTTTTAAATAGTAAGGCTGTTTATACAACCAGTAAATTAAATTTAGGATTGACCCCAAAGGAATGGTTTCTCAGAAAACTTGATAATTCTTATCCCCAAGAGAAAAGACTTTTATACTTCAGTTTACAAAATAAAGTCAAATCCAGTCCCTACTCTGAGAGAAGAAGACATGTGAAGTAGGGGAAAGAGAGTGATGTAATGCACCCCAAAACCATTGGGCTCCCTCCCTTACTGCCTTGCTCCCCATTTATATAATAGGTAGAACGACCCTGGCCAACACCCCTCACCATGAGGTTGTCTTAAAGGCCAAATAAGCTCTTGTATATAGAAGTGCTTTTTAAACTAGGTGAACTAATCACTAATAAAAAATGTTGCTATTATTATATTGGACATTCTTCACCTTAATTCAAGATGTCCTAAGACCTCCTTTTTCTCACTCAGACTAAGTCTGTCAGTCTCTGCCGCACTTGCCCTGCCCAGCTATAGATGCTCCCCAGGGTCTCCCCCTTCACCAGCAAGATGGCTTTGGGATTAGAGCACCTACACTAAACCCCAAAGGGTGTGACCCCAGCCAAGTCCTCACCTGTCCTCTACCAGTGGCTCTCTCTGAACCCCTCCACTGCATACATTGCTCTGGCTTCTTGGTTTCCTTGAGCAGTATTCATTCTTCAGATCTGTTTAGATATTGGTTACAGTGCAACTTCTTCCAGGAGTCCTCCCTAACGTGTGTATACATGCACACACACACACACACACCAACTCTCCTGATGCGATAGCATTCCTGCATTCTTCCATGCCTCCATTACCCACTCTGTCACAGCACTCGGTCCAGTACACTGTAATAGTTTCCTTTCCTTCAGAGACTTTCTTCTCCTCACTAGACTGCAAGCCCCTTGAAGGCAGGGAGTGTGTTTATTTTTTCAGGCATTTCACTTGGCACAGTGCCTGGTAAGAGTAAGCGTTCAGTAAATGTTTAAAAAATGTTTTAAAAATGGCAAAGAAGAGGGGCAGGGGAAGGGAGGGATAGTGGATTGAATAATGCTCCCCAAAATTCATGTCTACCTGGAAACCCAGAAAGAGACTATTATTTTTCTAAGGCCATAATAACAAATTACCAAAAACTCAGTGGTTTTAAAGACCAGGTATTTATTCTATCACAGTTCTGTAGCCCAGAAACCCTAACTCAAGGTGCTGACAGGGCCATCCTCTCTCTACAGACAGTTGAGAAGAATCCTTCCTTTTCTCCCCTAGAGTCTAGTGGCTCCCAACAATCCTTCATGCTCCTTGGTTTGGGGCTGCATTACGTCACTCTCTTTCCCCTACCTCACATGTCTTCTTCTCTCAGGGTAACCATCCCCTTCTTATAAAGACACCAGTCATTGGATTTAGGGCCCACGTTAATCCAGTATGACCCCATGTTAATTTAACCAATTACATCTGCAAAGTCCCTTATTTCCAAATAAGGTCACATCCTGAGTTTCCAGATAGACATGAATTTGGAGGGGGGGGGCAAGTGTGGGCAGGGGGCCTGATTTAACCCACTAGAGTGACTTATTTGGAAATAGGGTCTTCTGTAGGTATAATTAGTTAGGGATCAGGTGAGATCATACCAGATTTCAGTGTGCCCGTAATCCAATGACTAGTGTCCTTATAAGAAGTGGGGAGGACACAGAGTGAAGGCTGATACTGAATTAGAGCCCAGCAGCCCAAACCAAGGGACATGTGGAGCTGCCAGAGGCTGGAAGAGTCAAGGAAAGATTCTTCCCTACAGCCACTGGAGGAAGTATGGCCATCCACCAACATCTTGATTCTGGATTTCTGGCCAACATGACTGTGAGAGAAAAACCTTCTTATTTAAAACCAGCAAGCTTGTGGTAATTTGCTGGAGAAGCCCAGGAACTAATGGGGGAGGGGGATGATGAAGTGTTGATGACGATGAATGATTGTGACACTTTTATGAGCTTCTATTTTCAAAAAACAAACAAACAAACAAAAACAGAAAAAAGAAACTATGGAGAAATGTATCCGTTTCAAGACAAGCTTCAAGCCTACGTAATTTAATGCTAATGCTGATTAAATTAAAGGAATATGAATTGGGACAGTTTAAATTTTATTGAATCTGTGCCTTAAACATTCTTGGATGGACTGAGATTAAGCTACAAGATACTTATTTATTTATTTATCCATTCACTCATTCATTCTTATTTATTTTTTCAGTAGAGTTTTTTAAAAAAAGAGACCTTTGTATTATTTATCTGGAAATCCCTGCTAAAAAAACAACCTGTCCTTGATATTTCTTGAGGAGATAATGAAAAGTATACAGGAAGATGCAAATAGAGTGTGCCATTCAAAGCATTTATTCCCAGTGGCATTTAGGAACCAGAACAGGGTGGGCCCATCCAGCTGAGCTCATCTTACCTCCCCCTCAGTCCCTTTTCAGGAGCAGTGGAAGGAAGATATCATAGAGTTCTCAAACTTTTTAAATTGCCTAAAGAGAAAACCACACCCAGCCCACAAGGGAAAAGAATCAGCTTTGAAACTAAGAAAATGTCTCCACCTATGATCTCCTGGAAGGTCTTTGTTCTCTCTCTGCAAATACCCACATGAAGGGACAGGGTCTTGGGTAATAAAATATCCCCTTCTTTAATAAAAACTTATGAAGCATCATTATAATTTTCTTTCTAAAGAACCTTGTTATAGCTTCATTAGCATACAAACTGGACTTAAAAGAGCTTATTTCTGATACCTTCAGTAATAAAATCCCTTTGAATGATATTGAATATGGGGCTATCTTTTGCTGAATTCTTCTCTGATGTGAGCAGTTCTATAATGAACTTTCAGTATAAAGCTGGAATGAGCAGAATATATTATGTATCTATGTTGCTTATCTGCCAGCTGAGATCCGTTCTCCACCCTTCTCTGTGTGCCTCCCCTGGGAGAGTCACTGTGGCCTTTTGCTCCCCACTGAGTTTCTGTCGGAGGACCAGCAGAAGATCAGAGAGTAGAAAGAGAAGAAGTTGGGGTGGATGGGGTACTTAGGACATGCCCTACCCTGAGATCACTATTGTTCTGACAGTGACAGGTGAGGCAATTCCTTTCAGACACTTCTGAGTCCCTGGTCATTTCACCCCTCCCCTGCCCCATCAGCCCCAGGTAGTGACAGCTTCCTGCCATGCCAGTCCCTGGATCTCTCATTATTCCTTTTGGTTAGGTTAACTCTCCCCATTTTTCTATAAAGAGCACCTTCATTAAGTGGCCCTGAGTTAAACACTTGGGTCTGCCATTATTTCCAACCAGAGCCATGACTGATAATAATGCCAACATCTGTAAGTCAATTTAAAATATGGCCACATAATCCATATAAGTGATGACAGCAACTCGAAAAGATGACTTCACCTTACCTGCCTTTTCTCCATTCCACCATTATCTGTTGAAATTCTGCCCACCCTTCGAAAATTATCTTGAACATATTTCTAACTTAGGCCTTTTTTTTTTTTTTTAGTTTTACTATTTTGAACTTTACGTACGGTATTTTTCTCATTCTTCTTTATTTGTGTTCAGGTCATATCCTCCTTCTCTGGGCTAATAACTCCTTAAGATCAATGACAGAATGGTACTAGTTCTTATGTCTCCTCCCAACCCAGTAACTAGTTCTCTACTTTGCTAACTATGTGCTGCTCCTGTAAACTCTAGCCAGGCAGGTATTTCCAATTATTTCCCTACCATAAAACTAAGAACATTTTCATAAGCATGCATACCAAGTATATATACCTGATATATATCTTATATATATATATAACACATATTATATATATATAATACATCAGTATGCCTGTGTGGCTCAGTCAGTTAGGCATCCAACTCTTGATTTTTGCCTCAGGTTATGATCTCACAGTTTGTGGGGTCAAGCCCTGCATTGGGCTCCAGGAGCCTGCTTGGGATTCTTATTTCTCTTTCTCTCTCTCTCTGCCCCTCTTCTACTCATGTACGTGTTCTCTCTCTCTCAAAATAAATAAACTTAAAAAATTTTTAATGTATCTACATGTGTACCCTACACTGAAATTTTCCTGATAAACCAACTTTTCCTCTTTTATTTTGACAGACACAGGTATAAGTAAAGGTACAGGTATAGGGTGCAGGTATAGGTATAGGGATGGTTTGGGTATAGGGTATAGGCATAGGCATGGGTCTAAGTATAGATAAAAAACAAGTCTTCACCTTTGTCAAGTAGTTTTCCAAACACTTTACACATTCTTATGCTTCAGCGTCTCTGCTGACCCAGAGAAAATTTACTTTCTCATTTGTTCCTTTCCCCTTTAATGATGCCACTCATTGCAACTGTTGTTGGCCCCTGACTGGTGAACTGTCCTTTGTTCTCTCCAACTATGATAACCAGACCTACTCTGTCTTTGTCTTCAGCACTTCTCCTACCTTCTCCATCACTCATTTCTTATACAATCATATTCAATTCCCTTTTCCTCAATGAGAAAAAGATGGGAATAATTTGATCATTCACTGATTGGATTCTTCAGTAACAACTTACTGAGGCCTAGGCACAAGGAGGCAGGTGACCCTGATCCAGCCCCTCCCACAAGGAGTTTGCAGTCGGGGTGTTGGGGTGCAGAGGAATAGCAAGGCAAATATGGTGCATCAAGGAAGACTTCCCAGAAGAAGGATCACTAAACCAAGCCCCTAAGTCTAAGCTGGAATTAGATAAACAAACACCCTCAATAATTTGGGTGATTTTGAGGATTATGGAAATAGTAACAGTCACAGTTGCAACAGCAGAGAGATCCTTTTCACAACTGAAATTAATATAGATTTACTTGAATTTTCCTGGGTTTACAGAGAAACTATCTCCTTTGTGAGTCTGACTACTGAACTTAATTCAGCTTCAAGATTACATTAGTGTTCTGCTGGAGAGTCACTCAGAGCAGCAAGATGCAGGGGGAAATTAATTTAAATTAAAATCAGACTTAAAAATTCAACACATCAGGAGCACCTGGGTGGCTCAGTCGGTGAAGTGTCCGACTTCGGCTCAGGTCATGATCTCACGGTTTCTGAGTCTGAGCCCCAAGTCGGGCTCTGTCCTGACGGCTCAGAACCTGGAGCCTGCTTCGGATTCTGTGTCTGCCTCTGTCTCTGCCCCTTCCCCACTTGTGTTCTGGCTCTCTCTCTCAAAAATAAATAAACACAAAAAAAATTTTTTTAATTCAATACATCATTATGATCCTACTATGATATTTATTTCATGTTAAAATGCTACAGTTTTCTCCTTCAACTAAGGCACCTCTTACATGTTTTTAACCAGCAACTCTGAGCTGCCTCCAGATAGTAAGAGGCTCCCAGGTCCCACAGGCCTATCACTTGACGAAGAAAGATGATTGTGGACACTGATGAAAACATATTTATATTTTAATAGATTTAACTCAGTTTACACTATGAACATCCAACTTACACATTTTCAAAGTTTTTATTACATATACATATATGTATTTGAATATATATTATATAATCAAAGTTTATCTGTGAGCCATTTAATTGGAATGTGACATGCGTTTCCCTATAGAAATGCTATTTAATAGTGCCTAGCTTCCCAGACTAGCCCTCAAAAGTCTATTACACTACAGCATCTGGTCACCACATCAAACAATGTCTCCACAGAGAAAATATGAGCAAGAGTCTAACTCAACAGTCTATAGTTCTGATTCTGATTAAGTAAATGAGGTTAGGACCTCTGAGGCCAAGACTGGAAACAGGTATGATGGGTAGAGAGTTAAGTGGGGTCTCTAGGGCCCTTGTGCTATACAAAGGAGAGAGCTAAGGCTTTGAACTCAAACAGACCAAAGTCAAAATCTCAGATCCATCAGTTACTAACTTTGTGGCCATCAATAAATTACATTCTCTGTGTCTTCATGTCCTTACCTACGAAACGGGAATGGTTGTGAGAATTAACTAAGGTAGCACATGCAGTGTACCTCCATGATGCCTGGCACTAAGTAGGCACCCAGGAAGTAGGTGTCATTCTTCCCTCTGCTTTCTGAACCTGTTACCTGTCCTGGACTATGAAGAAATTGACTTGCACTGTAGGGCTGAAAAAAAAAGAACTAAATGAAATGTGTGTGTGTGTGTGTGTGTGTACACTTATGTGTATGCATATATGTGTGCATAAAATCAGTAAATACTAAGTACACGGCCCAGTGAATAGTAAAAACTCAGTAAATAATGGTTTATTCTTCCACGAGCTCTAGGCAATACACTGAACAGCTTCCTTTTCCACTGACATAGCCTGTAAATTCTTACTCACTATTCTGTCCCTGGGCCACTGCAGTGTGAATCACAGTGTTTCTTCTACCAGTCACAAAGTCATCATCTTTGTGACTGGTAATATATTACAGAGTTTCCAGTTGGTTCCAGACCTCTGGGTTAATCTGGAAAAGGCATAGGGGATGCAGCCTAGAGACATCTATTTCCATGAGTTGATTTGCATGGCCTGGGAAAGCCCCTGGGGTTAGGGGTGAGTACAAAGACAGAAAGAATATCTGTTGCCCCAACCCCTGTGAGGTCCCACCAGGCCTGAGTCCAGTGCAGAGGAGGGCTGTTGTGTTGACAGGCTGTAGTAATGTTTTCACAAGGACACCTGGGGAGTACAAGTAGAGAAGAGAAATCCATCTCATGTATGCATAGAACACATGTGGCTTCAGCTCAGTGACATCCAAGGAACTGCAACACCCATTTTAGGAGAATCAAGAATCTACACCAGTTCAGGGAAGCCATTTTCCTAAAGAGGATCCCAGCCAGGGGGCAAGGACGAATGAAGCACTCATACCCAGTTCTGGAAGCACTGTGGACATCAGGGAAGGAAGGCTTCAGAGAGACAAACCATGAAACAACTGCTTCGTCACATATGAGAAACGCCTAGGAACTCCCAAGCAATTGAGGAAAGACTTGGTTGGGGGGTACAGAGGTAGTCCTGAGACTTTAATGGCAATGCAAGCCAGAAAAATGTGAAATCCCTTAATGGGATTCATTCTGCATCCATAGGCTGGGAAGGTCTGAGGAGGGTGCAGAGAGAAGGGCACATCCGAGGAGGACGTCCAGCACCCCGAGGTCAGGTGTGTCTGAAGCAGTGCTGAGACTGGAGGGCTTCATAGCAGAACAGAATAGTTACATTATAACCTATGTAAATAATATCGTTTCTAAATGTTTTGGCACACTGGGGTGTCTGGGTTGCTCAGTCGGTTAAGCATCCGACTCTTGATTTTGGCTCAGGTCATGATCTCACAGTTGGTAAGATCGAGCCCATATTGGGCTCCACATTTGCAGCACAGAAACTGCTTGGGATTTTCTCTCTCTCTCTCTCTCTGCCCCTCTCTCACTTATGAGTGCTCGTGCACACTCTTTCTCTCTCAAAAATAAACTTTATAATTAAATATTATGGCACCACTATTAATAATCGTGTCTCTTTTAAGCAAATATGCTAACCTCTTAAGACTTGTTGCCACACAGAGATGACAGATTAAGAAGGCTTGCTAGCCCTCATCAGGATCTTGGGAGGAAGACACTGTATAAATATCAATTATAATTGGTTGAGGTTTTGTTGTGTTCCATTCTACAACTCACGGAAGTTCTGATCACTAATCTTCACACCATAAAATCAGCACCTATTTAGTCTACTGCCTACAGTAGTTAAAACTCTAATTAGTTTATGCCAGTTGATGTGGGAGCATCTCCTCGAGGAGATTTTCTTATCCAATAATTATGCTTTGGTTGTCTTTCAATACAAGCCCATGTGTACTGGTTAATATTTAAGTGGCTTCACACTGAGATAATAGAAACAATGTTATGAATATGTCTCAGCTATGTCTGAGACAGAGAATGGCTGTGGCCTTACTATCTGTTGGAACTCTAACATAAGCATTCCTGATCATCCAGTATGAATGTGTAACCCAACAGATAATCGCTGTTTTCCAGGCTAACACCCGAGTTGGCTGATTTAAAGACATTCTGGGACATACAAAGGATCATAGTCTGAGCTAGCCTTGGGGGAAAAGGGCAAAACAGTGTTTGGAGGGCCTAGCTGGCAGGTATTGGTAACAGTAATTTAAGATAAACAAGAAAGGCCTCAGGGCATATATGTTCACATGTCCTACGTGATCAACCAGAAATCAGGAGAATGGGTGGTTATCCTCTATTAGTCTAATTTTTTTTCTCCATTATACAACATAATAGTTTATAGATATAAAAGCTTTGGGTATGGGAAATTAAAGGAAGAAAATTTGGAATGAGGAATGTCATAAAATCTTACAAAACAATGAGAAACATTAAAATAAATGAATTATTGGAATGCCAATATATATAGAATTAGAAGGCCTAAGTTCTGACCCTAAAGTTCAGTCTTACTTATTTGTGACCTTTACAAGTCTCTTCATCTCCATCTCTTTCCTCATCAGTAAAAAGAAAATGATAGACAAACTTGATCTCTTTAAAAAACAAAACAAAACAAAAAAAAACCTTTTTATAACTGGCCGAACGCAATAGTCCTGAGTTTTCCCTTTCTGGACAGTATTTATGCTAAAAAGCATGGAACCAGTTTATCAGTATGTTTTCCCAATTGCCCTGTGTAGAAGACAGAATAAATCGTTAACCCTCCCAAGGAAGAGAGACCAGAAAGTGGAAAGTCCTTGCTGTTGCTGAATCACTGCTGGTGTCTGATACCCAAGTCCCATTTACCGCATATCTCCAGTATCGCAAGCAGCAGCAGGAGCTCCAAACCAGAGGAGGTCAGATACGAGGCAAACAATAATCACCTTGTATGGTAGAAGGGCCACAATTCTGGTTTTTTTTTTTTTTAAGTTTATTTTTTTGAGAGAGAGAGGGAGAGCAGGAGAGGGGCAAAGAGACAGGGAGAGAGAGAATCCCAAGCAGGCCTTAGGTTGTCAACAACAGAGCTGGATCTCACCACGTAAAGGACTACGCCACCCCAGTGCCCCAGGGCACACCCCGGTGCCCCAGGGCTAGGATTCTCTTGATGCTCTGCCTCTGATTTCATTTTATGGCCTTGAGCAAGCCCTCGAATTTCTTTATGCCTTAGTTTTCTTATCTAGATATGTGTTAATATTATCTAAACTGCCTTATTCTCTTTTTTAAAAAA
This sequence comes from Paguma larvata, assembly GCA_030068075.1. Classification (NCBI taxonomy): domain Eukaryota; kingdom Metazoa; phylum Chordata; class Mammalia; order Carnivora; family Viverridae; genus Paguma; species Paguma larvata. The sequence continues at coordinate 59,037,718 of CM057834.1, forward strand.
GGAATGCTTTAGATCTATTAGTAACCAAAGCATTTCCGAATAGAATGTACTAGCTTTAAGAGATATAATGTGCTTAATGGAAACAGCCCTGAACTTGGAAATTAAAAAACTGATCTGAAAAGTTACTAGCTGGGTAACCTTCTGACCTCTCTCTCCAGTTTTTCTCATTTGATAAGGACAAATTGTAAAATCTTCCCTGTCCACCCCAAGATTACCAAATTCAAGTAAGATTATCAGATGCAAGGCATTTCTTGAACTATAAAGAGTGGGTTCTTGATAGCCTCATCACAATCAGAAGGAACTAATAACCATTTTTCCACTCTGTTTCAGCCATTAAGTTTTACAGGTCCCACAATTAGGGATCAGGAAACTTCAGGATCCCTGGAAGGTAAAAGAACATCTACAAAAGAAATGAATTCAACCTAAGCTTTATGCAAATCTGGGAATCATAACTGACAACTGGGAGAGCTTGCTTAAACACCATTCTTAACTGGTTTGTAAAACAATGGGAAAACAACAGTGTAAAAGCAGCAGGTGTTGGGCACCTGGGTGGCTCAGTCGGTAAAGCGGTGACTCCAGCTCAGGCCATGATCTCCTGGTTTGTGGGTTGAGCCCCTCATCCGGCTCTGTGTTGACAGCTCAGAGCCTGGAGTCTGCTTCAAATTCTGTGTCTCCCTCTCTCTCTGCCCCTGCCCCGCTCACGCTCTGTCTCTCAAAAATGAATAAAACATTAAAAAAAAATTTAAAAACAGCAGTATTAACAAGCACTTGTTTACAAAGGGCTCCATATTACAGCAAAAATCTTTGGTCCCATCAAAATGTGGCAAAAGCCAGTATGCAATGATCTGGAATTTCACCCCTGAAACAAAAACCCACGTTGGCAGGACTGTCTGGACCATGATAAAGTATCCAGAAATGTTTTTCCATGCTATATCCTAAAAAACTTCCCCTGAGTATCTCCTTTAAGTTACAGGTATAACTACTGCCCAAGAGTTTCCTAAAATTATAGTGGGAAGGTAAGGAGAAGGTGGGAAGTCTATTTTGTAGAATACTTAATGGACCAGTAAATCCATTTTGCAATTTTTAAGGAGTCAAAATACAAACTTACACATTCACCTTCTAGTGACTCATTCTCTACCACAACTTCAATGCCAGAAGCCCTGTTCTATAGTAGAGAATATTTCCCAAACAGTTTTACATTTTTCCAACTCTGCATCTATATCCATTTAAGAGCAAGCTGTTTTAAAATTCTGTTTACCGGCTCCTGGGTAGCTCAGTCGTTAAGCATCTGATTTTGGTTCAAGTCATGATCTCGTGGTTCATGAGTTCAAGCCCCGTGTCCTGCTTCGGATCCCCTGTCTCCCTCTCTCTGCCCCATGAGTGCTCTCTCTCAAAAATAAATAAACGTTTAAAATAAATCAATAAATAATAAAATACAATTATGTTTAAAATGATAACAAAATTATGTTCTGGTCCGCACCAAAGATCTGTTTTGGGATTTTGTTTGTTTTTCATATCATCGGGGTTTTGGCTTTGAAAAAACTGACTGGATCACCAGTTTCTTATAAACAAGCATAGATTCTTTTTTTTTTTAACGTTTATTTATTTTTGAGACATAGAGACAGAGCGTGAGCAGGAGAAGAGCAGAGAGAGAGGGAGACACAGAATCCGAAGCAGGCTCCAGGCTCTGAGCTGTCAGCACAGAGCCCGATGCGCGGCTCGAACTCACAGACCGTGAGATCATGGCCTGAGCCGAAGTCGGCCGCCCAACTGACTGAGCCACCCAGGCGCCCCAAGAATAGTTTCTTTACTCAGCTTTGTAACTCCCCAAGGAGCTTCCTGGAGTTTTATATCTATGCAGAGTGCTGCTTATAACTGATAGGCCAACTGGTTTCCTAACAAAAAGCACCAAATCTTAGTACCAAAAAAACAAACGAAAAGCATCAATACTTAATTGTCACCAGCAACTAGGCTAAGCAAATGCTCTTGTATTTGTTCAGTTTCTAGTTGGCCCATGCCCCGCCCCTCCTCCCCACCCATCTACTTGAGGTACAGGTTGCCTATTCAAAGGATGAAAGAATCCTTGGCAATGAGTATAGGTGCCAAAAAAACATAGGTTTATTGGACAGCCAGCATTACCCCAAGAGGGACATCTGTTCAGAAGGAAGTTCCCACTCAGTACCAGCCTTCAGAACCATCTGCCTCCTTATGCCTCGGGACACACACACACACACACACACACACTCCTCCATGCACCGACTGGGTATGAAACCTTAGTTAGAGAGTGAAGCTGGCAACATAAAATGTCTACCTCACAGCAGAGGCTAAAGGACCATCATGATTACTATCTGGAAGAACTCCCCACCCTGTCCATGCCCCACGCCAGCCCCAGCCCTCATGCTAGAACAGTAATTTACAGATGGAAAGACTTAATAAAGATCATCTACAAAGATGTCCAAAGCTAAATTTCGAGATCACAGATCTACTGTAAGGTCTTCAAACACTCAGAGAATGTCTTTTTAAAAACAGCTATCACATGAGGGAGCTGGAGGGAGTAAGAGCAGAAATGTCCTTTGGATGGATGATCTTTCATTACACTGTGTGGTCAGGTGATTAAAGAATAAAGTCAGTGAGACTAATGTCACACAAGACAGACACATGCAGGTCATGGGCAGGAGACTCGTAGGCCATGGCCTCCTAATATTTGTGTGTGCTTGTGCTTGCATACACTTCCATACACACGTGTGTGGAAGGACTAAACACAAACTGTATTGCTTACATGGACCTAGTATCTCCCTTATTACATTACTATATACATTATTAAGCAAATGTCCAAGACAAGTAAAATGGTTTAAATATTTTGATGATTTTATAAACTATACCTGACTTTAAGAAATATTTTGGAAGTTTACAAGGCAGTTAAAATAAGAGAACAGGGGCGCCTGGGTGGCTCAGTCGGTTAAGCGGCCGACTTCAGCTCAGGTCATGATCTCATGGTCTGTGAGTTCAAGCCCCGCATCGGCTTTGTGCTGATGGCTCAGAGCCTCGAGCCTGCTTTGGATTCTGTGTGTGTGTCTCTCTCTACCCCTCCCCTGCTCAAGCTCTGTCTCTCTGTCTCTCAAAAATAAATAAAAACCTTAAAAAAAAAATAAGAGAACAGGAAGCAGTAAAGTTCTAGATAGAAAGGGGGAGATAATAGTACCACAAATCAGAGATGAGCACTCAGTCTGGCTCTCCAGTTAAGCAAAAAGAAAATCATGAGAAGTAAAATAAGTCTCACGATGTAATAAAAGGGAGCTTATAGAAAGATAGGTCTTCCTGGCACTGAATTTAGGAGGAATTCATTGCATGAAAGAGTAAAGATGGATGCACTGACAAATATTAATAAAACATAAAATAACAAATAGTGCTTCATGAAGCAAATCAGCATAGAAGTTTGGAGTGTGGATTTTTCAATAGACAAATACAAGTTTGAATTAATAATTATGACATTGGCCAAGTTACTTAAGCACAAAAAGCTTCTGATTCTTCATCTCTGTAATGGAGGTGCAGGTACCTACTTTGTAAGGTTGTCAGGAGGATTAAATGAGAAGGCACAGGTAAATGATCTTGCATAGTATCTGACCAATAGGTGTACAAGAAATGTTGGTTCCATCTCCCATTTCTCATCCCCACTCACAATGCTTGGATTCAGGTCTTCATGTGGGTGGAACAAAAGCCAGAGACCTAATGCTCTTGAAGGCATTCTACTGAGAGTGTAGATACTACAACGGTCAAACTGCTAGCCAGATGCAACAATAAAACTTGGAGAAACTGAAGGAATGGTGGCTGGCCTTTTAGACTGACAGTCTCAACCACGATTAGGAAGTTGCTGTAGGACTCATTGCCAAACAGTGGGATTAATATCTTTTTGACCATTTCACCGAGATAGTGGGCCATTCCACCTCCATACTGAGGACTGGCTATAAGCATGATTATAGACAAAGCCAATTCTTTGTCTCAAAGAAAACATACATCATGAACCTGTTGAATGCTTAGACAAAATGAATTAGGATTCCAGAACTCTGTATCATAGAGCTCTGGTGCAATAATTTAAGACTGAAATATATAAGAATAAATGTCACCTACTTTAAAAAAAAGATAAAATACTTTTATATGGCTGCTAAAAAATATTTTTAATAGTACTAATCACCAGATGGAATATGGATGTACACGTATTAGATGGATGACTAAATACTTAGCAATCCTTTACCATATGTCTGACTCTGTGCTAGGCCTTTGCATGTATATTATTTCAATTAATTCCAGCGACAGGAGAACAAAGGTAATATATCAGATTATTATCATCAATTATGCTTATGCACATCTAGGTACAACTATAAGTTTGTATTAATGATCCATAAAGAACTGTTCAGCTAAATTAAAGAATGCTAAAGGATCACATATATGGTCCACAATACAATTAAAGAGACGAAAGCAGAAAATGACCATTAGTAGCAAAATTATGGTAATTTAGTCACCATATACATTGCTTTGTGCATAATTAACAATTTGGCTAACATGCAAATTGTAATACTAGAAGTTCTTTTAGCTAAAGGAAGGATTATCCGAAATTCATTTCCACAGCCAAATTCCAGCCCCTAGCAAGTTCTCTAATATCTGCACATTTTCTCAAATGATGGAAGCAGGTCAACAGCACTAAGCCAAAACAACAGTTTAATTTTAGCAACTCTCTGTGCAAAATCTACTGCAACCAAGAAGGTCACAGCCAAGGTTACTATGCCACCTCCTAACGGCTGGGCTGTCAGAAACACCACGAATCATTTCCAAATACTGAAACATGAAGGAAGTATTGGTGTCCAGCAACAGAGGAACCAATATACTTGGAGGGTTTTCAGAAACTTTCTTACCCAGAACCTTCTTACTTCCTAAAGGCAAAACCATTCATTCACTCAAATATATATGGTTGTTCACGGTGTGCCTGGTACTGTGCTAAGGGACAGTTACATCAGACACAGGCATGGCAAGAACTTACATTCTCAGACCTACGCACAAACTTCAGGGACTAGTCCTAAGGAAATAAAAAGCTCAGAATCAAAATGCAGGCACATTAATATGCAAATACGCTTTTCAATAAGGGCACATCACCTATTCAACATGCACTTGGATAAATGAACCAGAATAACAGACACACTCTGCTATGACTGCATCCAAATGCCCACTTAGGGTCCGCACAGCCACACACAGGTCTGCCCAGGGGATCTGCATAAACCATACTCAGCTGGGCACAACAGAGCCCAGAAGAAGCACCAGGAACCGGTGCAGTTCCAAAGGTCTTGGATCCTGCAGTCACTTCCAATGCGACACTGATAAATAACTGGGGTTGGACAATCTACTGAGCCCACCAATTCAAACGCTCATCTCATCTAGAAACACTCTCAACAGACAAACCCAGAAACAATGTTTAATCTCACACCCCATGGCAGGTGAAGTTAACACATTAAATTAATCATCACACTAGTAAAGTCACCTTACAGGCACATGTGCATGGATTCCAAACAGGAGGAGAGTAACCCCTAGGGGAAGAAAACAACTCCCTATGATCCACAGAGTGCACTTTCAGGAGAGTCCTGCCAACCAGCATGGAAGCAGGAGCCCAGTGGTGCTGGACGGCCACAGTTGACAATGGTCACTTAGGTGAATATAGGTGCTGCCACATGACCTTGGACAAGTTACTGATCCTCTGTGAGTCTTGGTTTCCTCATCTGCAAAATGAGGATGATCTGGGGACCTGCCACATAGAGATTAAATGAGATAAAAGGTATTAAGTAAGTAGAACAGCACCTGACTTAAAAAGTACTGAATGAACACTGGTTGTGTTTCTATTATTATTAAAATAGCCAGAGCATAAACACCACCCCCACACACTCTCTCTCCACCCCAAGAGTTACTTGCTGCACCCTGTGGTATTTTGCACAGACTTCTATCACACTGCTTATCACAGATACTAAAATTAGTTGGTTGTAGATCTGTCTCCTTCTAGACTGAGTGTTTTCTGAAATCAAAACAGTCTGCATCTTATTCAATTTTATACCCTCAATGCTTAATACTTGGAAGGTGCTCACACATGTTTGTTAAAAATGTCAGAATGGAATGAAAAATTTTGAATCATTTAGATTCCCAGAGTGATAACTGAAAGCAATATTCTGAAAATTGAAATTCAGTTTCTTCTCATTTTGTGGATGTCTTTTTGGATAGTTCACCATAAAAGCAATATCTATAAATAAAGCTAACTTGTACTCTGAGGTCCACTAATGTGCTAAACTATCAGCCCTCTAGCTTCTCTCGATGTTCATTCAACTTCATTTCTGCAAGGTTTAAGCCAACACATTTGACCAAATGAATACGATTCATCAAAGAGCTCGGGCTGCCACACACCTACACAGAGATCCAAGCAACAGGTTGTCTATGCGGTGGGGACAGGCAGATCCCCTTTAACATGTGCAGTCTCTTGAATCAGGTCTCTTTCTCACAGCTTGATGGAGAGGGGAGGCATGTGTGGAGGCACTGGCAAAGGAAACTCTAAACTCTTTTCCAGGCACTGGCAAAGGAAACTCTAAACTCTTTTCCAGGCACTATGGCAGAATTCTGTAAGTTGGGTAACTACTTAGATATCTCTGCCAAGCAGATTGTAAGACTGTGAGCTCCAAGAATGCACCAATAAAAAAACCTTATTCCATTTCTATACAGTGCGATCACATTTGTCCTCAGATGTAATTGTGCAGTTCAAGATAAAACACTCCATACGACAACGCTTAACTGTAAGCCCCATCTATCATGAAGGCCAGATTCATTCCCTGCCTAAAGCCAGTAATATGTCTTTGGGACAAAGCTTTATTGCATTACATGACCCATGCATTAACAACATAGCTATGGCTGGACTCGGATACTATAGTTACTCAAGCCAACCTCATGTTTACAAAGGACAGTTTGTTTCTAGAGAGGCAGAAGATTGGTTCTTGGAGCTGTTCATTTATTCCCTAGTAACTTTGTTGAGTGCCTACTTTGTACCACACACTGTTCCAGGGACTGTGGCTACCAAAAAAATAATAAGGCAGAAAAAATGTTTTGCTCTCATGGAGTTAATGTTAGTGAGAAAAGGGCACCTGAGTGGCTCAGCTGGTAAGCATCCGACTCTTGATATCAGCTCAGGTCATGATCTCATGGATCATGAGATTGATTGCCATGTCAGGCTCTGAGCTGACAGCACTGAGTTTGCTTGAGATTCTCTCTGCCCCTCCCTCACTCTCTGCCCCTCCCACTCACAGACACACGTGTGTGCACCCTCGCTCTCTCCCTCAAAATAAATAAATATTTTTTAAAATGTTAGTGAGAAAAGACAGACAAAAAAATTAAACAAAAGTTCATTTCAGGTAATGACGTACTGTTAAGAAGAGTCAGGAAGGCCTTTCCGATGAGGTGAAATACAGACTATGGGAAGGGACATCCATGCAAAGGTTGCCCTTTGCCCAGAATTTAATCTGGCTATTCTGTTCAAGCTTCTGCTCAGCTCTGTGGAAGGACCGCACGTGCAGTTCTCCAGAAAGTCACAGCTAAGCTGGATCATGAAAACCTGAATTCATCTCCATGTACCAAAATCTCAAGATTCCCTAGATCCCTAGAGAGATCTTGTCAGACGGCTGAGTATAATCTAGACACTTGGGGGAAGCCTCTGTTGTTCAAATGGCCCCCAACACACCTGCAAACAAATAGCACTCATATAACAAAATATTTTATCTTGAATTGTTATCAGGTCATTAAGGGTAACATCCCCTCTCTAAACTTAATTGAGGAGGCGTGGGTTACAAAGACCTGGAGAAGGCAACCAATCTACAGATGGAGTGAACACTTCCTGTAAACTGATCACCTGATGTCCTGGCCCCTTTCTTTTGGCAGCAGTACCCTCAGCTCATCGCCAGTTTCAGGTCTCCTGCACTGAGAGGACCCCACTGCAGCTCCAGGAAGGAATCTCTTACCCAGACCTGGCCAGCGTGCACACCGATCCACTCCTTCTCCACAGGACCTGCTATAGAACGGGCATGTGGCCCTCGCTTCTCTAGTCCAAGCAAGCTCTGGGATTTGTGCAAAAATTAGCAAAGATAATGGTTATCTTCTGCTGGAATGAACCCAGAGGTACGTGAGGCCCAGCTGCAACACCTCTCTGGCAGAGAACAGAGCCTACGTGGAACAGGAATGTGGGAAGATGGAGTGAGACACTGCGCCTAGATGTGTTCATTTGAACACCTGGATCGAGCCACATCTACGGCCGACATACTCTCAGATTCTTAAATTCACTGGTTAACAAATTATTTCTTTTTTTTCATGTATTAGTTTAAGATGGGTTTCCTATCACAACCTACAGAAAAAGTCCAAATACATACCAATGGTAAATTCTCCTTAATACTAAATTATTGAGAACCAAACACACTCCCTAATACATCCAAAGAGCCATTTGTAAAGAATTCTAGATTGCCAAAAGAGAAAAATGAGGTCTCTTATGATTTCCACTAATCAATAACTCCTTATTTGGCACATATTATGTTTTCACATTGGTGCCAGCTTCTATAGAGGATAAAAATGTATAAAACATTGCTTCTCTGGCCTCAAAGTATGTATCCTGCACTCTATCACTGTTATTAATGGTTTACTAATCCATAAAGCTTTCTAGGATATAGAACATTTTTAAAATATTGAACTTCAGGTGCGAAGAAAAAGGCCAGATCCATCTAAATCCTTAGTTTATGAACTCTCATCACCACCCCATACGTGGCCTTTTTTTATTGAGCGCCCACCAACCTTACATCATTTCGTTGCATCTTCACAACTGAACAGGAGGCTGAGATTCTGAGAAATCACTCAAACCTCATGATTAGTGAGTGCCTCTCCCCCTCATTGGCTGTTCATGAAAGTATAAAAGAAGGAGGTCCTCCGGTCACACTAGCAAGGAGCTGCACCATACTGGCTGGTGTATTTCAAAGGTGGAGTTCAGAACACCACTTCACATCTGCCGCTGAGCCCAGAGCCAGAATTTATGGGACTGCTCCTAGCCAACTGCTGATCTGGCATCTCCGAATGCAGTCATTTTAAAGAAATTTCGCACCAATTCAGTTGGTACCCACAGACACACTGAAATAGTCAAGCCAGACTTAAATCAGAATTTTTCAGGATAACAAAAAGCAGTTGCTTAAAGTATCTGTGAAAAGTTTGTTTCAAAAGTCACTTCTTTAAAATGTTGTTACTGGCTTTCTTTAGTGGCACTTTCTTTTGGCAGATCAGTGATAAGTCTGTTGTCCCTTTTTTGGTTCCACTGGTTCTGACTGAAGCCAGTCAGGTAAGAAAAGGCACAGGGGTTTCATTTATTTAATCTTGAAACGAAATCACTTAAAAAAAGAATTAAAAACTTTTTACAGGTAATTGATTTCTACTCTGAAATGACTCACCTCTTATTCTTCTGGCACATTAAATTGATGAAGCGGTTTCACTTTTGGGGTACAATGATCTCAGAAGAATTAACATTTTCTACATTAATTAACTTAGAAAATATCATCTCCCATGCAGGGCGCCTGGGTGGCACAGTCAATTAAGCGTCTGACTCTTGGTCTCAGCTCAAGTCATGATATCACAGTTGGTGAGTTTAAGCCCCGCATTGGTCTCTGCACTGACAGTGAAGAGCCTGCTTGAGATTCTGTCTCTCCTCCTCTCTGCCACTCCCCCACTGGTGCTTTCCCTCTCTCTCTCTTTCAAAAAAAAAAAATCCTCTCCCATGCTACACAATTCAAGGGGGTAAAGGATGTAAGAGTAAAAAAAAAGAAATGTTTCTACAGTAGTGAATGTTTATAGGGGAAATAAACCATGGCTTAGGTCCCCGACCCTTCAGACGCCACCCGTAGATGGGTGTCCTGGATCAGAAGCCTGGGGTTCAAGGAGGGCTTCATGGCCAGGCGCATCACCTACAGCCGGTGTTGGCAGTACAAGACAGATTGATGCCATTTTCCAGAGAAGGATAAAAGCTCAATGATGGAATGTTCTCTTTCTGTTCATGTACACAGGAGGGAACAAAAACATAACAAAATTCCATAAATGGGTAGGTTAGGTAGGAAAGAGAAATATGGTTGATGCTGGCAATAAAGTGCACATAGGGCCAACACACATGAGAAAGAGAAAGACACTGTAGCCCTGGAGGCCACCAAATGCAGTCAGAAAAAAAAGGGCCACCACCACGATACGAAGTGCTCTATCCAAGGAGTCAGCCTGGGCAGGCCTAAATCCCAGCTCTGCCCTCTCCTACTTCATCGCCATATGGCAGGACAAGAGTAGGAGGAGTCCAGTGTCAGGCATACCGGCACTTCAGTTGTAGTGGTCTCCCTTTCTCTCGTCCCCACTCACTGTCTACGGTAATCCTTGGGGCAATCAAAGCCTCATATCTTCCAAAGTTTACTTCATTTTTACATGCACCGTGATTTCTAAAATAGTGAGTATAGAAATTGGAATCCTTCAGCAACCTTATTTTCCATTAAATTTGCCTAATTAACTCTATTAGGATCCAGAGAGGTTTTAAAAATAGAACTTACCTATCTCAGAGTTAATTGCATGCTGTTGTCTGTTCAATACTTCTGTCTGTACATAGGACTTGCGTCCTAAGCAACAAGCTTTACCCTCACATATGCCCCAATTAACTCTTTTCCCCCAAAGAGCCACCTCAGCACACCTACCATATTGGCTTCCTAAATGTACTATTTCTAACATAAGCCTCTGTCCACTGGGTTTTACAATACTGTAAATCAGATTAGTCATATTACTAATTCTCTTGGCTGGGGTCAGGAATATGGGGAAAAGAGGCTACTGTAAAATGTCTGTAATTATTATTTTTCATATATCACGAAGATTCATCCTAAGATAAATAATCAAAATAGCTAGTAAAATAAGTAATGATCACCTTCTTCAGGTCTTTGCCTTTCCTGTCATCCCTATTTTCACTTGCACACCAACACCACTAACACTACCACCACCATTACCAGTCTCAACTAGCCTTATTTTTCTCCATAGCACTGCTGGTTCCATATACGTTACTTCTGTACTTTATTTTATGCTTCACTTTACTAGAATGGAGGTTCAAAGAAATCATCACTTTGTTTTCACTTCTATACCCTCACTACCCAAAATACTACCTGGCACAGAGCAGGATCTCAAACATATTTGTTGAAGATCTAACATTCAGTTTGGATCTAATATTTCTTTAAGACTCTCTCTATATGTAAGAAGTTCATGAAAAGTAAAAGCTAATATAATATGACAAAACTAAATAATGGGTTTCAGAGAAACTTCCAAGGTAAATGGTAGAAATATGTTCTTTACAAACTAAATCTTCTGACGGTCATTCCAGTAAGGTTTAATATTGCTTCTCGGAATCCCCTCAATAAATATTTAGTAAAAATAGCTCCTTTCTAGACATCTGCCAAAACTCTATGGCTATTTAGGCCTGACATATTCATGTACAACCTGTCAGACATAAAAAAGTGGCAACTATGGATAGTCTAGTGCCATTTGAATCAACAGCCCAGGCCCCTACTCCATTGGCTTTGCTTCCAACCAGCTGCTAATTTACTCCATGGCTGTAGATTCCTGCAAGTTGGATAATGGTAAATACACTCTTCGCAAAGACGCAGTACAAGGCAAGGCTATAAGAAAAATATAAGGGGAATTAAACTTCCATCCAAGATGGAGTATCAGTGACCAGATTCACCCTCCTGCAAAAAAACAACCTAAAAATAGGCAAAATCTATAATTCAGTGGTTTTCAAGACATTGGACATTAACAAAGACTAGACAATGAAGAGTGGTATCTGAGATGTGGAAAACAAACAAGGGGAGCTCTATGATCATAGTTTAAAGTCTTGAGAAAGTTTCTGGGGTTCAGTTCAGGGCATGGGAACCCAGGTGGAGCCTGGTGGACTCCCTGAGTTTGAAGAAAAAGGTGAAATTCCAAAGAGACCAAGGCAGCTAGAATGTGCAGCCAGACCACCTGAGAAAGAAGAACGGCACAAAGAGAAAACATCAGAGATCTGCAGAGAATCCTACCTGAGCATAAGCCTAAGTAAGTTAGTGCATATGTGTGGGGAAGACAGGGCTGCTTTTGTACTGCATCAGCATAGTTGAGCAGTTACAACAGCAACCATATGGGCCTCAAAGCCAAAAATTTACTACTACCTCTTTACAGAAAAAATGGCCAACTCCTGACGAACATCATACTCAGTGGTAAAAGATACAATGCTTTCCTTCTAAGATCAAGAACAAGACAAGGATGTCCCCTGTCACTACTTCTATTCAACACCATTCTGGAGATTGCATCCAACACATTAAAGCAAGAGAAAAAAAAAAGATATACAAATAAGATGGGGAGAAGTAAAACTGCCCTTATTTAAAGACAGCATGATCTTTTATGTTGAAAACCAGATGGAATCTACCTAAAAACTACTAGAAATCAGTCCAGCAAACTTGCAGGATACAGAATCATTATACAACAACCACTTGTGCCTCTATATACTATAAATGAACAATGAGAAGTTGAAACTTAAAAATAATGCCACTTAATATGAAAGAATTTCAAGTACCATCTTCTTTCATTAAGATAGAAGTGTTTAGCCTTGTGCTTCCCTCATTGAAACTACACTATGCATAAACCATCATCAGAGTAACTTCTTACCTCAATTGACTCAAGTGTTTGTACACTTAGGAAGAAAAATTTTAATAAAAACAATATCAACTGTAATAATACAAAATAAAAAATAAAAATAAATATGGTAAGAGATTGTTAAGATCCTGAATACTAAAAACTACAAAATGTTGTTGAGAGAAATGAAAGGAAACCTAAAATAATGGTGAGATATACTGTGTTTAGGGGTCAGAAATCTCGATATTGTTAAGATGTCAATTCTCCCCCAAATTTATCTATAGATTCAACACAATCCAAATCAAAGTTACAGAGGCAATTTTTGTAGAAATTGACAAACTGATCCAAAAATCAAACAGAAATGTAATTTTCAAAGCAACTTTGAAAAAGAGCAAAGATTTTCAAAACTTGGAAAGTGCAACCTGATTTCTCATCTTATTATAAAGACAGTTTGGCATTAGCATCAAGATAGAGCAATAGAACAGAATGAGAGTCTTCAAACAGGCATGCAAATACACACAAAACTGATTCTCAACAAAGATGTAATAGTAATTCAGTAAAGAAAGGCTGGTCTTTTCAACAAATGGGGCTGCAACTACTGGACGTCCATACAAAAAAATCAAAGCTTCAACCCATACCTGCCACCACATGTAAAAATCAACTCGCAAATGAACCATAGGCCTAAATACAAATCCTGAAACTTCTAAAAGAAAATCCACGTGACACTGTAATAATTTGCTATGGCATAATCGAATGCCATGAATTGGGTAGCTTAACAGAAATTTACTGTATCACAGTTTTGGAGACTAAAGGTCCAAGATCAAGGTGTTAGCAGGTTGGTTTCTTCTGAGGGCCAAGATTTGTTCAACGCCTCTCTCTCTCTCTCTCTCTCTCTCTCTCTCTCTGGCTGGTAGATGGCTATGTTTACCTTGTGTCTCTATATATCATCTTCCCTATATGTATGCCTATCTCTGTATCCAAATGTCCTAATTTTATAAAGATACTGCCAGTCATATTGGATTAGGGTCCATCCTAATGACCTCATCTTAATTTGATTACCTCTGTTAGATTGTACAGGTATAAATAAGGTGAAATTCTGAGGTATAAAGAGTTAGTACTCTCACATATCTTTTGGGGAGGAACATAATTCAACCTATAATAGATACCAAAATCACAATCCGTAAAAACAACAAATGATAAATTGAACTCCATCAAAATTAAGACCATCTACTCTTCAAATGACAGTGTTAAGAAAATGAAAAGCAAGCCACAGACTGCAAGAAAATAGTTTCAAATCACATGTCTGATAAAGAATTTGTGTCTGAGATATACAAGAATCTTCAAAATACAATAATAAGTTAATAATTTTACTTTACTTTTTATAAATGTTTATCTTTTTTGAGGGGAGACAGAGAGAGAGGAAGAGATAGAACCCCAGGCAGCCCCATGCTCAGCACAGAGCCTGACGTGGGGTTCCATCTCACAAATCATGAGATCATGACCTGAACCAAACTCAAGAGCCAGACACTTTACTAACTGAGCCATCCAGGTGCCCCAAATTAATAATTTTAAAATGAAAAACAGATTCGAACATTTAGCAAAGAAGAAATACAGGTGGCAAATAAGTATATTAAAAAATTTTTCACCATCATTAGATGATACAGAAATACAAACGAAAACCCAATGAGACAAAACCACAATGCTCATCTATTAGGACAGCTAAAGTTAAAAAGACTACTGTACCAAGTGCTTCCAGGATATGGAGGAACTAGAACTCTCATACTCTTCTGGTGGGAATATAAAATGGCACACATTTGGGAAACAGTTTGGTAGTTTCTTAAAACTTTAAACATGTAACTATGTGATCTAGCCATTTCATTTTAGGTACTTATCTACAAAAGTGAAAGTCAATGTCCACACAAAAACTTGCCTATGAATATTCTTAGCAACTTTACTTGTAATAGCTCCAACTGAAAACAACTCAAATGCCCATCAACGGTGAATGAATAAAAATATTATGGCATTTAATCCGTAAAGTAGAATAATATTCCACAGTACAGGCAATGGACCACCGACACATGCAGCAACATGGATGACTCCAAAACCAGCTATACTAAATGAAAGAAGCCAGTCCAAAAAGAGCATACACTGTAAGAATCCACATACATAAAATCTAGAACATGCAAAACAATCTACAGTGCCAGAAAGTAGATAACTGGAAATTTGGATAGAGAAGGCCAAGGCAGAGCTGGGGGGAGGAATTAAAAAGGTTTTGGAGGTGATGGATATGTTCTTTATCTTGAATGTAGTAATGGGTTCATGAGTTATATGGATATGTTAAAACTTATACACTTTAAATAAGTGCAATTTATTGCGTGTGAATCATACTCAATAAAGCTGATGTTAAAATACTCATTTCACATACAGATGGCCTCTGTTTCAAGTCCTGGCTCTATCTCTTTTCAGCTTTGTTATCTTAGGCAAGTTACCTCTGAGGCGCACGCTCTCTGATTGCAAAATAGTAATTCATAACACTTATTTCTTGGGATTATTGTAAATATCAGATGATAACTAACTCAATTTATACTCAATAAATTGTAGCTATTATTAATAACAATAATGAAGTTACTCATTTCTACTTTTTAACTTCCTATAATAGCTGCCTTAAAAGACAAGATAGACAATCCATAATTTCAGAACCTAGAAAGCCGAGTATTCTCCACTTTCTTATTTAGTGTTTCAGAGAGTGCTAACATAAATGAGTTTTGCTAAATCAAAAAGGGCATTGGTAGAAAGTCAAAATGTGTTTTTCTGATCCTTTAAAATCATATTTTCAAATACGAATTGTGACCTAACCTGCAATTAACACAACGGGTTTAGTTATACAGTCTGAGGAAAATAATGCTTTTTTATACATATGTAATTCTTCCTTAACAGCAGTTGACAAAACTACATTGCAAGTTTCACACACAGACACACACACACACACACACACACACACCCCTTCAGAATTTTCAACTTAAAAGTCTTTTTACATGTGTGTGGTTTAGACCCTCAAGAAAGAAAGAATGAATAATTATTGTCTCTTCGCAGAGACCACATGGGTGGCCTATAAGACCACATGGGTGCAAAGAGAAGAGACAGGTCTGGGTAGCATCCCTATAATGTGTGAGTGGAAGACCAAGCTTGGAAAGGTATCCTTAATAAGCACTGCAAAAATTAGTAAAAAGGCAAGATATACAAGTACATTGCTGAGACTTTGGAAAATGAAATAAGAAAAATTCACATGCAAAAGGCATTAAACATCAAGTCAGTAAGAAGATAGTTTGAAAACATTTAAAACCTATACAGTCAATCACACAAAACACTTCTGGTATAATCCGACTCAAAAGGTCACACCTTCACAGCAATGGTTTGTGAAAAAGGGACATTGTTTTAATGCCTACAGATCTGGTTTATTTAGGAGAAAACACCTTCAAGAGCTTTTACTTTACTATATCTTTAAGAAATATATTAAAGTTTTTTAAAACAATTAGAAAGTACTCACTTATTTCCTAGCACATACTTTCCAAGTTCACAGAAAGAGACCATGTCTCCAACCCAGTTCGGCATAGAAATCTCAATTACACATATGCTACTGAGACCCTAGCTTTTAAGGTGTGTATATTTAGGACGTGCAGAGATGAAACAGAGGAATAAAATGCTTAACTGACAGTATAAATGGTGACCCTCTAGTTTGTAGATGTTCACAAATGTAATAACACTTATAATAATAATGGTTTGCAATATGTACAGGCACTGTGGTTTATCTCTAGATGTGTAAGGTTTCAACTATACTTAAAGTCAGTGAAGTTCTGTAACTCCTTTTCTCTCCTGAGCAATGTGTTCTAGCACAGCCCTCCAGTCTGAGGCCTGGGTTTGAATCTACAGAACTGTTTCCTAGCTCTTTCTTTGATCTGAGACAGCTTACTTAATCTCACTCGGTCTCAGTTTCCTCTTACGTAAAATATGCACAAAAATAGCATATTTTATTGAGGATTAAATGAGATAAAGCTTATAAAGTGTTCAGCGCAGTGTTTTGCAAAAGAAAGTACTTACTATTAGCTTCTAATTAAGCCAAACACATTTCTAGTCCTGGGTCTAAACTCTTTGAAAAAGAAGAAATCTGAAATGGAGCTGGAGTCAAAATTAGAAATGTATTTCATGTATATGGAAAAAAAACAGATTAAGAATGAGGAAGAAAAACCATTTTCTAAATCAATTGTGTGAAATCAATCTGGTGGCCATCATCACCTCAACAAAACAGATTAGGAGGCCAGAAATTGTTCCACTGCTTGAGGAATAACCAGTTTCAGGCAGAAAATCCTAAATCTCCATGTTGCATTGAGAAGCACTTGAATGAAGTTCATGATTGGATAGTATGTTATTTTTCTAACCAAAGTTTCTGTAAAAGTCCATGCTATTTAATATAAATTAGTTGTTTGATTTTTAAGATATTGTGTCTAAATGTGAGGAGCAAATTTAAATGAGTACAAACCATGGAGAGGAAAATATTGCTGAAACCATACAATTTAGAGGAGACCCTAGTTCTCCATCCCAGCCTTTCTAATGCTTAATATTTTTAATCCCAAATGGTTAAATTGATGTTTTATCTCTCTGTAAGCTAAAGAAATACAGATAACTGATGTTTAAGATAAAACAAGCCAGGGAAATACATGGGAAAATTATTGTTATTTTTCATATCCTCCCTCTGCTTATGGAAGCCAGGTACTGGCAACAATAGTTTGACCTTTTATTTTTAAATACAAAGATGCCATAAAGGAAAAGGTTGATTAGATGTTTTGCTAATATATTTTGCTACTGAAAAATTTAGTTTTCTATGCATCAAAAGAAGTCATGAGAAAAAAAATTTAAAAGCAATGATAAACTAGAGGGAAAGCAAAAAAAAAAGACACAGGATTTTTATACTTTTTAGTCTATAAATAGTCCTTAGATGGAAATATAGACAAAAATATGAATAGGAAACTCACAAAAGAAAAATTATAATCATTGTTGATACATGTTCAATCTGATAAAGCAGATGCTCACTAAAGCAACGTCGGATCAGAGTCATCTATCAGATACAAAATATAAAATCAATGGTAAGCATATAGGAATTTCTTGGAGAATAATTTTTCAATATGTATTAAAAGCTTTATCGATTTTTCATACTCCTTATATTTCTATTAAAAGAATTTTTTTCTTACCTAGGGCAAAAAGTGGAGAAGTACATAAAAGAATACATGAATCAGAACAGTGTTTATAAGGGTGTCTGGGTGGCTCAGTTGATTAAGTGTCCGACTTTGGCTTAGGTCATGATCTCATAGTTTGTGAGTACAAGCCCCACATTGGGCTCTGTGCTGACAGCTCAGAGCCTGGAGCGTCCTTTGGATCTTGTGTCTTCCTCTCTCTCTATGTCCCTCCCCAACTTACGCTCTCTGTCTCTCAAAAATGAATAAACATTAAAAAAAAAAAAAGAAGTGTTTATAAAATGAAAAATCAAACCCAACTTAAATGTCCAACAATAATGATTTGGTTAAATCAATGGTGGTGCAGATATATGGTAGAATATTATGCAGACATTAAGAATAATTCTTTAGAGGCAGATTTATGGACAAGAAAAGTCATTAATATATCAACAAAGTGGATAAAACCACTTCAAGGATGTATAGTCTAATCCCATTTTTATAACATTCTTTTGTACTGGACAAAGTTTAGAAGACTGTGTATATGAAAATGTTGACAGTAGTTCTCTGGAAAGTAGAATTTTGGCTGTTTTTAAATTTTTGTGTTTCCTGTGAACAAGACACAGCCAGGCATAAATAATGGTTAAGGATAGGCTGTAGAGTCAAACTGACTGAATTTGAAGGCCAGCTCCAGCACTTCCCAGCTGCATGTCCTTTTTCAAATTATTAGCCTTTCCGTGCCTCTGCTTCCCTTCTATAAAATGAGGTTAACAGTGCCTATCCTATAGAGTTACTGTGACTACTAAAAGGCAGATCTCCTAGAACAGTGACTGACTCCTAGTAAAGACCTAATAATACTAATTATTATTGTTATTACTATCATTTTCTATTTGTGTTACTTATATGATAAATAAAAATAATAACACTGAAAACTGGGGCACCCAGGTGGCTCAGTTAGTTAAGCATCCAACTCTTGATTTTGGCTCAGATCATGATCTCAAAGTCATGGGATCGAGCCCTGCATCAGACTCCACATTGAGCGTGGAACCTGCTTAAGATTTTCTCTCTCCCTCTGCCCACTCACACGCTTTCTCTCTCTCTCTCTAAAATAATAATAATTATACTGAAAACAATTAAGACAAAAACACCTTGACATGGAGAAAGGTGCCAAAAAAATTCAATGAGAAAATAATAGTCTTTTCAACAAATAGTTCTGGGGCGAGTGGATCTCTGCACACAAAATAATGAAATAAGAGTACTTCCTTATATCATATATGAAAATTAACTCAAAAGGGATGATAGACCTACCTGTAAGAGCTAAAACTATAAAACTCTTAGAAAAAAATATAAAGGTAAACCTTGGAAAGTGGCATTGGACAATATTTTCTTAAATATGACACCAAAAACATAAATAACAAAAGAAAAAACTGACGAGCAGGACTACGTGAAAATGAAAAGCCTTTGTACTTCAGAGAATACCATCGAAAAAGCAAAAGACAACATACAGAATGGGAGAAAATATTTCCAAATCATATATTTGATAAGAGACTAGTTTTTAGAACATATCAAGAACTCCTAAATCTTAATAATCAAAAAGACAAATAACCCAATTAAAAACGGCCAAAAGATCTGAATAGACATTTCTCCAAATATACAAATGGCCATAAGTACATGAAAAGATGCTCAGTATTATTTAATCCATTAAGGAAATCAAAACCACAAATGAAATATTATTTCACGTCCACTAAGATGGCAATAATCCAAAAGACAGATATAATAACAAGTGTTGCCGATGATGCTGAGAAATGGAAACCTTCATTCAGTGCTGGTGAAAATTTAATATGGTACAGCTGCTTTGGAAAATTATTTGGCAATCCTCGAAATGTTAAACAGTTACCATATGGCTCAGCAATTCCACACTTAGGTATATACTCAACAGAAATGAAAACATTAAACATATGTCCATATAAAAACTTATATAGGAATGTTCATAGCAGCATAATTCATAATAGCCAAAATGTGGAAATAACCCAAAGGTCAATAAACTGAGGAATAGATAGAGCCTAGTATATTCATACAATGAAACAGTATTTGGCAATAAAAAGTTATAAATACTGATACATGCTACAACATGGATGAATCTCAAAAAAATTAGGCTAAGTGAAAGAAGCCAAACACAAAAAAAACATATTGTATGATTCCATTTCTATAAAACGTATGGAATAGGCAAATATATAGAGGCAGAAAGTAGATTAGTGATTGCCTAGAGCTGAGGGAGAATGGCAGGTAAGAATGAGGAATAAATACAAATTGATAGGGGGTTTCCCTTTCAACTGACAAAAATCTCTAAACAAATTTTGGTAATGGTCACACAATTCTGACTACATGAAATATACGGATTGTACACTTTATTTTTTAATGTTTTTTTTTTTATTTTGAGAGAGAGAGAGAGAGAGAGAAGAAAGAGAGAGTGTAAGCAGCGAAAGGGCAAAAAGAGAGGAGAGAGAGAATCCCAAACAGGCTCTGCACTAACAGTGCAGAGCCCAACATATGGCTCAACCCCACAAACCATAAGATCATGACCTGGGTGAAAATCAAGAGTCAGATCGAGCCACCCAGGCATCCCTGATTGTACACTTTAAATGGGTAAATATTTTGTATTGAATTACATCACAATGAAGAAGATTAATTTTTTTTTCTAATTCTCTGACAACTTTGAGTTTGACTTCCTAAGAATGTTCTTAGAAGAGCCAGAAGTATATATATATATGTATATATATATATGTATTTTTTTTAATGTTTTTGGTTTTGGGGGTTTTTTGTTTTTTTGGTTTTTTGGTTTTTGTTTTGTTTTGTTGTGTTTTGAGAGAGAGAGACAGAGTGCAAGCAGGCAACGGGCAGAGAGAGAGGAGACACAGAATCCGAAGCAGGCTCCAGGCTCTTAGCTGTCAGCACAGAGCCCGACATGGGGCTCAAGCTCACAAACCATGAGATCATAACCTGAGCTGAAGTCAGATGCTTAACCAAATAAGCCACCCAGGCACCCCTCTAGCAGTTTACAAGGGAAGCAAAAGAACAGAGTTCAAAAAGATCTCCTACTGGGGCACCTGAGTGGCTCAGTAGGTTAAGCATCCAAACTCTTGATTTTGGTTCAGATTATGATCTCACAGTTCGTGAGTTCGAGCCCCACATTGGGCTCTGCTCTAAAACCTCGGAGCCTGCTTGGGATTCTCCCTCTATCTCTGCCCCTCCCTGGCTTGCCTCCATCTCTCTCTCAAAAATAAATTAAAATAAACCTTAAAAAAAAAAAACAGATCTCCTACTGAACTGTTGGGGCTTCAGGCACCTCCTTTTCATATTCACCCCTGACTCACTCCTTAACTCTTTTTGAGTACCTGTGCTAAGCCAGGCATAATACTAGGTAATGGGAAACAAAGGTGATCAAACCCTAATCAAGTTTACAATTGAGGGGAGGGGTGCCGCAACTCACATTAATGCAAGATGGTCAGGCAGGCAAAAGGAAGCATCACGGAAGCAGTGATGTCAACACTGAAAACTGGAGGATGAATTAGAGTTAGCTAGCAAAGGTAATGGAGGAAGAAGGAATCGATCTGGGCAGAAGGAACTTGTGCAAGGGACTGGAGCCTCCCGCGTTGTCTGAGGAAGTGAGGTACATACAACATGGTCAGAGGAGACAGTGTGAACTATGGTGGTAAAAGGCAAGTAGGGTTCTTCATGAAAGGTCAGGTGTACCATGTCAGGGAGTTCAGATATAAATATGAAAACAATGCAAAACCATTAAATAGGAAACTTACACAAGAACGCTGGTGGCTGGTGCTTTAGAAAGATTACTCTGGCTTTACATGGTCCAAAAGGAATATGATAAGAGGCAAATACCTGAATTAGGAAACTACCAGGTAAGAAATGGCAGCCCGCACCGTTCTATTGATGGTGTCCGTGAAGAAAGACAGCTGGATCCAAGAGATATTTCACGAATTGATGGGACACAACTTTGTATATAGGACTGATGAGAGAAAGGACAACCCCCAGCTGTGGCTTGGGCAACTGGATGCCATTCGCTGAAATAAGGAATATGCAAGAGCAGCAAATTTGGAATGGAAGATATTAAACATATTTCATTTGGACCTCCTAAAGTAAGGTGCCTATACGACTTCTCAGTGAACACAAAGATTAGATATATAGGTCTGAAGGTCAGGAAAGAGAGCTAGCTTGGGGAGTTGGATTAGGGAGTCACAAGTCCGAAGAGACTAAATGAAGTTCTGGGAGAAGCTGAGTTGTCAGGGAAGAGAATGAAGAAGGCCTGGGGCAGACCCCAGGGAACACTAACTCCAGGGCCATGGGAGCCCCTTCAGCCTCAAGGGCCTGTCTTCTGCCCTCAGAGGTCAGCTCAGTCGGCACGGGTACTTAGGGTCTGACCACTGAAGAACTTGGACTTCTTTCCTTAGCCCCTAGACATCCTAAGCCCTTTGTGCACCTTCACTGAGCTTTTATCTCAAAAATCTCAAGGGAAGTCTATATGCCAAGCGCTATCCTGGGTGCTGAGGTATAAAAATGCCAACAAAACCCCTGCCCCGACGAAGCCTAGTTGGGAGGGGTTCAAAAAGAATGCAGGTGACATCAGGACACCGTGGCAAGTGACTCTAGTAAGGCCATGCCCTCAGGGAAGAGCACAATTCTACTCAGGCAGTATTGGCAGGCCCCAGCAGAGAGCATTTCCAGCATGTGAGTGTTAAAGGAAGAGGAGAAATGAGAACGCAGAAGTGAAACAGGCCCAGGGACATCTGGGGGATGCAATACTTCAGAATGGCCGTGGCTCAATGTGCGGATGAAGAAATCCTTTTACCTCAAGACAGGGGGCATCCCTGAAGTATATTCAGTTGGAGGTGGTTTGATGAGGTCTGTGTTCTTTAAAAACAGGCAGTAAAAAGAAAATTCTAATCCATGAGCCACATCCCAGGTCCCACTTACCAGGGTGCTTGTCACAAGTTCACTACAAGTGTTAGTTTATGATCACTTTGCTACATGCTCACACACTCAGAGCAAATACTGGTAATGGGAGGAGCAGGTCTGCTGGCCAACAGGACCAAGCTCCTGGGTAGCTTACCTACCAAACGCACTTACAATCTCGGAATTTCTTCAATACATCTGAAATTTTAAAGGAAGGTAAGTTTTGTTTTTTTCTTGAGAGAAGGGTATGTAGACGGAGTCTTCCTTAGTGGCTGTAGATTGATTAGGGCTCATTTCACGCCCAGATCCCTGATTCTATGAATGTAAGAAAAACTGTGTTCCTAAGTTGTGTTGACGGAAGGGTAATTTAATTTTATAAATTCTAAATTTATTTTTCTGAAACAGTAAACACATAATATGATACAAGGGCTTCCAAAATACCAAAATTTTAATTAGTCCCTTGCCCAAAATCAGGCACTTAAGTCAAATCCCATATATCTTAAAGCAAAGAAATTTGGAGATACTTTGAAAATTAAGACAGGATTAAAAAAAAAAACACACATAGATTCTTGGTTTTACAGAGGAAAAGACATTTAGTGTGAAATTGCAGTTATATTTTCTGAAAAGCACACTAGAGCCTCAAATCCTGGCAATCTGTACAAGGATAAACTGTATTCAAACAAGGCCCAAAAGAGTTCAGTCTGTGTCAGACAAATTTCACACAAATCTGAAATTTTGCTCTGGGGAGCAAATCAAAATCTTCCTGACAAAGTACAGATCATATAGTGTTTGTTTTCATCAAGAACGCCAGTAACATAAGCTTCAAAGCCATGTTTTGTATTGCAGTAATTTCTATATCCTCAGTCTGGTTAAACCGTTATGGCCGTGACACAGGTGGGACAGCCATATTTCTCTGCCGCCAAATGCTCTGCTCTGGATAGAAATGAGTTATACACAGGAGAAAAAATGCAAAATCAACATCCGAGGAGGATACATAAGTGAATTTTATCAATTCCTCAATACATTCTTCTATATTCTTTCCTAATTTGCACTTTGATCAATGCCATGGGTGCTATCACCATTGGTTTTATCCCAGATGAAGCCCATTATTAAAGAGTGCCCTGACTCTGTACTTTCTCAGCCCTTGTCCTTGGTGTTCCCACATTCATACCCCTGTGGGCCTTACTCACATTACACTGAAAGGAATGCTTCCCAGAGCTTCTGTTGCTTGGAAATGGACTTCTTTTCAAGCCCCTTACATTTTTCGCTTAAAATCCAAGGCACTGACCTTCTGACAGCTTTATAGACTTTGCCCTATAGATCCCTACTGCTCTGACTACTCTCTAAACAAATCAGGCTCAGTGGAAGTTCACAGCTTTGAGTGTGTTCCTTCCACGATAATTATTTTTGAGAAGGGAGAAAGGCAGACAAGAGTTAGAGGATGGCGTAAGGAAAACACACCCTACCTTGTATCGACACAATTGATTTATTAAGCACCTCGGCCATGGGACAAGATAGAAAATTAGATCCTGCACACGTAAGTGATAAGCAAACCAAATACTTTTTCTCCACTTCTGCATGTCTTTTCTGTATTTTCGGAGCTTCTAGAGGCTTGGCTGAAGCATTCTGTGCACCAATAAAAGTTATTTTAACACATAATTTGAATTCTAGTCATGCCTTATTTGACATTTTCAGTTTATATTATCAGCTGACATTCACTTGATGCCCATTAACAAAACTCAGGAACATAATAATTTTTCTCGAATTCACAGAATCCTGGATTTAGGAGTGAAATGGGTCCTATTCACTCTACTACCATTAAGGAAGACTGTATTTACACACTCTCAGGAAGAAAAGAGTTCACTTTCCTTTAAAATTTCTGAAGAGGAATATTAGATACGTTCTCTCTTGGGATGTCTCTGTTCTCTCAATCTAATAATTAGATTTTTTTTTATTTTAACTTAAATATATAATCAAGCTATTTTAGGTACCTGTGTTTTTATACTCTCTATCCAAAGCCCCTAATACAGTGTCTGACACACAGCAGGTGGTCAGCAAATATTTAAGGAATACCTACAAGAGGGAAAGAAAAAGAAAAAAATAAAAGAACAGCAAGAGAGAGGGAAAAGAAGGTAGAAGAGCCAGAGGGAGGAAGGAAGAAAGGAAAGGGAGAGGAGGAGAGAGCAAATAAATACTAAGAAGGCTCAAACATGAACTCAGCACTCAAGAAATTAACGACAGAGTAGCAAAGATGTGACAAGTACCTAGTAACCATAACACAAAGTAGAAAATATTAAAGAGTCACAGATAAAATGTAGAGGAAAATCAGAAGAAAGTTATATAATTTCTAGCTAGGAAAAGTCAGGAGCAAGTCAACAGAGGAGAAGCGTGCCTTGAAGAACTGGTAGAATTTAGTCAAGTGATCATAAGGGGCAAATGTAATTCCAAGAAATCACGAATGTGAGAAACCACGGGGTGATGGGAAATGAAGTGGTTTAAGGGGAGTATGCAAATAGATGGGGCCCCTTCAGTAGCCAGGCATATCATTATACTGCAGAAGTACTAGTAACAACTTAGGAGATCATTTAAGTAAATACATGAATGAATAAATGAACAAATGAATAAATAAACAAATGAATTAGCTTAGGCCTGGCCACTTTAAAGATAAAAGAACATGAATACAGTTTCTACTATCAGTCTGCTGATGTCAATTGCAAATTACACCTTTATCTCTTTATAAAGGATCTGTGAGAAAGCCTTCCATTAAATTGGATCAACTTGAACAAAAAAAAAATGAGGGTAAGAATTTTAAGTATTTCATAGTGCTTGCATGTCATTTTATTTTAATCCCAAGGATATGGGTAATCAATATGAAATAGAATCCGATTTAACTATTACCAATACAATAATCTAGTTTGAGTTTACTTTTCTTGACTTTCTTTTTATTTCTGATATTTTTTAACATTTAAAAGTGAAACAGATGGGCGCCTGGGTGGCTTAGTTGGTTGAGCGGCCGACTTCGGTTCAGGTCATGATCTCACTGTCTGTGAGTTCGAGCCCCAGGTTGGGCTCTGTGCTGATGGCTCATCAGAGCCTGGAGCCTGCTTCGGATTTTGTGTCTCCCTCTCTCTCTGCCCTTCCCCTGCTCACGCTCTGTCTCTATGTCTCTCAAAAATAAATAAACGTTAAGAAAATAAAAAAACAAAAGTGAAACAGAAAAGGCTTTGTTCCTACTCTTCCTCTTGCCTATTTACTCCCCAACATTTAATACACATACACCTTAAAGACTGGCCAACCAGTTTGCCAATAAAGTACTCTCCTGCTGGCTTTTATGGCTGAATTATTTATATTTAAAAAAAAAAAAACACTAAAAAATAGGACATACTGCCACACAACTGGTCTTAGCAGAAATGTTAACTCTAGAATAAGATGGATAAAACAAAATCAGTATAAAAGCCAGTGGGATTAGTGAAAGCTTCAAAATACAGCTTGCAATGGTTGAAATCTCTTCTGACCCATGATGTTTGTTAAAGATTATATTTGCTGAAAAACAACCTCAGCCCCTATTATTAAGTTCTAATTGAGTTTTCACTCTATAGCGCTCAAACTTCCTATACAATATGATGAGATTTTTTTCATACTCAAGCTCAAATGAATTTTTAAACATACATCAGAAGAACTTAACCTCTTTTTCATGGAGGAACTTTTACATAAATGTTCAAAGCAGCTTGATGTACAATAGCCCAAATTAGTAAGTACCCAAACACCTTTCAATAGGTTAATGGTCAAACAACCTGTGGTATATCCATACCATGAATTACTTTTCAGCAATAAAAAGGAATGAAGTATTGATAAATGCAACTTGGATGAACCTTGAGGAAATTATGCTGAGTGAAGAAACAGCCAGTCTTAAAAGGATAGAAACTGCATGATTCCACCTACATAACACCCATGAAATAACAAAATTATAGAGATGAAGAACAGATCAGGAGTTTGCCAGGGATTAAGGATGGAGGAGAGGGGATGGGTATGACCATAAAAGAAAACATGAAAGTGTCCCATGGTAATGGCAAAGTCTTTTGATTGTAGGGCTCATTAGACAAAGCTACACATGTGAAAACTGCACACATGCAAGTAAGTATATGCATAACATGAAATCTGAATAAATTCTATGGATTGGACGAACGTTAACTTCGTGGATTAACTTCTTGAGATCCTACTGTAGTCATGTGAGATGTTACCACTAGGAGAGACTGGATGACAGATACATAGGACTTCCTGTACACTTCTCTGTAACCTCCTACGAATCTACCATTACTTAAACATTAAGTTCTTAAAATACATGGTCAATGCATCTCAGGATGTGTCATGAGCTTTATCTCTACTGAGATATCAATACTGAGTGCAGAATAAGCTACAAAATACATGCTTTTTTGAAGAAAATAAGAGTAAGAGGGAAAAAGGAGGAAGATGTGCAACCATCTCTAGTTAATCTAAAATTGATAAAAACTTGATGTTGGGAACGAGTTACAAAGTTTTCTTAAGCTTTCAATATACTTTTATACAATGGGGACATTTACCCCAACTTAATAAAGTAGTTGTGCAAAAGAAAGAAACATATATGGTATTTAGTAAAAGCCTGGAGCTCAAGAAGTACGCTTGACCCTTGAACAACACGGGTTTGAATTGTTCAGGTCCACTTACACACAGATTTTTTCTACAGATACAGTACAATTCTGTAAATGCATTTCCTCTCCCTTATGATTTTTTAAATATTTTCCTTTCTCTAGCTTACTTTATTGTAAGAATACAGTATATACTTGACTGCTTATGTTATCAGTAAAGCTTCTGGTCAACAGTAGGCTATTAGTAGTTAAGTTAGTCAAAAGTTATATGAAGATTTTCATTTGCATGGGATGGGTCAATGCCCCTAACCTCAATAATGCTCAAGGGTCAACTATATTTTTTTTCCCAATGAGCAAAAAAAGGAAAAGAAATTCTCTATCATTTTATTCTTCTCTTCTTATTGGAGACCTTACTTATTGCATGACCTTACTTCTTGAAAAAATTATTTCTTCCCCCTTCAACAACCATCAGAGACAGCAAAGATTCAGAGCTCATTTCAGCTAGAAGCAACTGTTTTAAGTAGGCCTAAGTTTAATCACTGAACCGCTGAGACACAGTTCCATAAGCTCTCAGCAGCACAGAATCCCATACGCAGTTCAGCCACAGGGCTGATATGTAGCACTTTAACCAGTTCCCTTCTTTGAACACTTAACACTCAACCCTCCTACCGTGGTCTCCTTCCCAATGTAATTGCAAGTCCACTTCTCTCAGTGACTATAATCTCCCCCTTTTGTTCCTGTTAGTGAAATTTAATGACCTGGACAGATGACAAACAGACCACTAGAAAAGTGACGTTTTCAGGTAACAGCCCAATGAGGGAATCCATCCAGGAGGTTTAAATGGAACAGTTGAGCAGGCCAAGAACCAGTAAAGCAGGAAACATTCCCAGAATCAGTTATCAGAAGAGGCAAATATCCCAGAATGCAAAGGGTCCTCACTGACCTCAAGGGTCAAAGCACACAAGGCAAAAAAATGGACAGCATGCTAAAAGTCATCTTCATATAAAGTTACCATCTTTTCAGAAAACTTTTTCTCATCTCTAAATGTGCCTATATTTACATTCATTTGTAAGTCAAACACCGAAAAGATAGGGTATCAGAGAGGTCAGGTGCAAGGACAGTCTAAAAGCCAAGGCCAGGATCCAGGTGGGGGTGGAGAGGAGGTGGAGGCAGGAAACAATGGGGTGGGGGAATGAGAGTCAGCAGAAACCAATGGGCAACGGGGCATGAAGATGGTAATTAGAAGCATGTATGTATTCACGGCTTGAAGACATCACTGAAACAGCTGCCTGCTACCACTCAGAACATGAGGAGCTGATCCCAGCAGGGCTGGCTGAGGCTTCCAAAACAGGACAGACAACCAGAAGGCAGAAGGGCAGTGCCAGGAAGAGTGGGAATAGCAGCTCTAGGTGAGCCAATTCTAACAGCGTCAGAAATAAGGCAGAGCCATGAGACAGATCTGCTATGGGTGGGATTTCACTCCAACAGGGAGAGGACAGTTAAGGTCGATTATGGGCTGACACAGATTGGCTTGTCCAAAATTACTTATTCAGCACCCATGTTGTAGATGCAGTTCCCAATGTGTACTTACAGTCAAAGGTCAGGATACAGCCCCCCACTCCACTGCCCTGTTCATGAGGGAGCGCATTCTCTTTTTGATCTTAAGGAGGAAGATCAGAACACCTACGACGCTGTTTCTTTTCAGGCCAACCAAGATCTGGCAGCTTCTGTTTCCTTGTAATACCTTCCCAGGAATTTGCTCTGCTAATGAGGCTCCTCCATCTGACAGCTGGTTGCACAAGCTGCTCCCAGAAAACAAAAGCTACATGTTGAGGCAACCAATATTCCCCCATGTACACGTAAGCTCGCGTGTGTGTGCATGCACACACACACACATGCCCCCCAGTATAATTCAGAAACTATGGTTAGAATGAATCTAGCACCAAATGGAATAAAGGCCGCCTCCAGCTCAGACTGAGCATTCCCACTTTTTTCCTTGCCAAGTGCATAGCCTGTGCTATACTTCTGTTCACCCACAGAGCAGAACGGACCACAGCTTGAATGTTAGATGAAATTTTGGTGCCACATCTAATCTGCCATCTCCTCTCATCCTCCAATAGCCACCATGGAAGAGACTCGCTGTCCATCTCAGAATATCAAGAACATACCTCAGTCCTCTAAGATCAGCCTTCTGCTGGGATAAGAGAATTCCAACTGAACCACTCACTGATCTGGGCATATTAGAGCAATCTCCATTATGACACACCTATCAGAAGAGCCAAAATCCAGAATACTGACAATACCAAATGCTGGCAAGGATGTGGAGCAACAGGAACTTTCATTCATTGCCAATGATAATGCAAGATGGTACAGCCAAATTGAAAGACAGTTTAGAAGTTTCTTACAAAACTAAACATACTTCTTACCATATAATTCGGCAACCACGCTCCTAGGTATTTATCCAAAAGAACTGAAAACTTGTGTCCACAGAAAAATCTGCACACAGATGTTTATAGAAGCTTTATGCATAATCACCAAATCTTGGAAGCAACAAGATGTCCTTCAGTAAGTAAATGGATAAACTGTGGTACATCCAGAGGATGGAATATTACTCAGTATTAAAAGAAGTCAGCTATCAAGCCATGAAAAGACATGGAAGAATCTTAAACGCATCTTACTAAGTGGAAGAAGTCAATTTGAGAAGGCTACATACTTTATGATTCCAACTATATGATACTGTGGAAAAGATAATACTATGGAAACAGTAAAAAGATCAGTGGCTGCCAGAGGCTGGGGGGAGAGAGGGATGAACAGATGGTGCACAGAGGATTTTTAGGGAAAGGAAACTACTCTATATAATACCATAATGATAGATGCCTGTCATTATGCATTTGTCCAACCCCAGAAAGTACGATGCCAAATGTGAACCCTAACATAAGCTATGGACTCTGTGCCCGAATATAAATATCACCTACTTATACATCAGTGTAGGTTCATCAAGCTGACAGTGGGGAAGGCTGTAGGCATGTAGGGGCAGGAGTATATGGGAATTCTCTGCACTTTCCATTCAGTTTTCCAGTGAAGGTAAAGCAAAAAATGAAGTTAATGATTAAAAAAAAAATCTTTAGAGGATGACAAAAGCCAAACCAAAAATACTGACACACAGAATGAGTGGTAGTGTGCATGTGCGTGTATGTGTCTGTGTGCGCGTTTGAATAGATACCAAGTTACAACATTCCAGAGAAATGCTGTCTTTACCAATATGGGAAAAGATAAGGCTCCGAATACGTCACAAATGATGGAAACTGCCTCAATTTTCTTTGCAAGACAAAGAAGCCTATCAAAGATGGTAAAGAGGCTAAAGTCAGGAATTTTTATCAATCAAAAATCACAACTCTGAATCGCTATCAAGATGAGTCTCACTGCTATGAGCTTCATTACCATCTACTGCAGAAGAACTTCAGAAAGAAATTGTTTTTATCTGTTAGGCTAATGTAGTGATTACCATTTCCTCAGATCCTTCACTTCATGTTTTCAGAGCAGCAAAAATCTGATGTAATAAGTCTTACACTGAAACCGTATTAAATCTTCAAAAAACAATCCAAAAAAAAAGCACAAGTCAGTCCTCTTGGGATTGTGACTTAATCACCTTTAGAGACTAAAGGTAGGATCAGAACTTAAGTATGTTCTTACCAAAGAGGGGAATGTAAAAGCAAAGCTGACTAGGGAGAGCCTTCCTCCTGGTTCCTAGCTAGAGCAGTGCAGTCCAACAGAAATGTACGGTGAGTCACGCAGGCATTTAAAACTTTCTAGTAGTTATATTTTAAAAAATCAACACGTCAAATTATTATTAACAGTGCATTTTTTTAACTATTTATTTAAGGTATCCAAATGTTTATCATTTCAACATGAGGCAGTACTAGTCACATTTCAAGAGCTCAATAGCCGCTTATGGCTTGTGACTAGTGGTTACCATACTGGACAGCATAGACTTTTGACTTTGTGTAAATCTAAAAGGTCCCATGCTCCCCCCTTTTCAAATATTTATTTATTCCTTCAAATGCACTTATTAAATCTCTAATAAAAATCATTATTTATTATTATTTTATTATTACTAAATATTTCTTATCTCTAATAAAAATATTTTATTATTCTTGCCATTAGAAGTTCAGCAGAGTAAGCGGGAAGAGCAGTCGGGTCACCCCTCCAATCTATGCAAATCAATAAAAAAAAAAAGGTTAAGATCTATAATAATGTGAAAACCAGCTCTGTCTCAGTTTTGGTGTTGTTGTTGTTGTTGTTAATTTTATTTCCAGTTCATATCCTTCCCATCCTGTTTGGAAAAGCAAAGAATTTCTCATCCCAAGTTTATCTTTATGATTCAAAGTAATGGTGCACATAGTTCTGTTCTAACAATAATCTACAGATTTTAGAGAAGCAGAATAAATCAAGTAATAATATGTGCAATGCTATCTGGGGCCTGCAAAAAAAAGTGGAGGGAGGTGTAGTGAGGAGTGGGAGGAGAGGAAAGAAGGAATGGAAAAGAGAAGGTGGTAAGGGGGATATCACAGCATTTCATAAAAATAAACTCAAGGAATCAAGAGTTTAAGATCTTAGCAAGATTTTCATATTTAATAATGACTTTCATCCAAACAGGTAATGGGACCTCGGTTTAAAAAATTGTGTAAATGGGGGCACCTGGGTGGCTCAGTCAGTTAAGCGTCCGACTTCGGCTCAGGTCATGATCTCACAGTTTGTGAGTTTGAGCCCCACATCAGCCCTCCGTGCTGACAGCTTGGAGCCTGGAGCCTGCTTCGGATTCTGTGTGTGTGTCTCTCTCTGTCCCTCCCCTGCTTGCACTCTGTCTCTCTCTCTCTCAAAACTAAAAAATGATAAAACATCAAAAACAAAATTGTGTAAATGTTTTTAAAAGGGGTTTTCAAAGCTATGAACATTAATTATATGGGCCAATGCCTCTGAAAGACCAAGAAAGCACAGAATTTAGCAGCTGCAATTGCGCATTTTAAAGACTGTCCCCTAATAAACACTATAATGGGCCTTCTTATTTCATTGCAGCATAACTCATCACAGCAAAGAATCAGAAACAACCAAACGCCTATCATTAGGCAAGCAGCTCGATTAATTATGACTTAAGTCATATTATTAATTTTTTAAAGAGACACATTTTTAGGAGCTGACACATAAAAATTGCCAAGATATGCTTGCATAGAAAAGTAACTTGCAGAAAAATGCATATTATGTAAAATACACCCCACACCGATAATAGTTATAATATCTTGAAAGGAACCTTGGATCGGGATGGTTGAAGAGACGAGACCAAGAAGACTGGACCCTTCAGCCTTCTCGGTAATATTTCAATTTTTATAGGGAAAATATATTCATATTTTACTTATATCGAAAAAAAAAAGAATTTTAAAACACCAAGGCACACTCCCAAATGTGTTTATCCCAAATCAAAACTTAACGTATTGGAACCCACCACAGTCACACTCGGATGTTTATGCTCACCTAAAAATAAAGCTTCTCCCATCATATTTATGTAGATATTTGAACATGAGGATGTGTCCCTGAACAAAGAAGTAGTTCCTTTGAATTGCTTATTTTTAAAAATTCACATCTCTGCAAAGCTTATGTAAAACTGAACACTTCAGTAGGCTTTTACTTGCTTGTGTATGAATTGAGGTCTTGGCGATTGTGTCGAATAAAAAAAAAAAATGAATGAGGCATCTGGGTGGCTCAGTTGTGTTAAGAACCCAACTCTTGATTTTGGCTCAGGTCATGATCTCACGGTTCATGAGATCGAGCCCCGAGTCGGGCTCTGTGCTGACAGTGTAGAGCCTGCTTGGTTTTCTCTCTCTTTCTGCCCCTCCACTGCTGGTGTTCTCTCTCTCTCTCTCTCTCTGTCTCTCTCTCTCTCAAAACAAATAATAAAATAAACATTTAAAAAAATAATGAAATAAAAATGGAGAAACAAACTGGATGCTGAGCTTGATGCAAGATGGCACCTTGGTCCACAGTTCTTCTTTGTCTTTGACTGACTTTATAATAAACCTGATTAAGAATTTATAAAACAAACACAAACTGCAGTGGATGCTATTGGCATTTGCTAATATGGACCTCTTCTCCCCCTATGGGAGGACTCAACTTCTCCATCCCACTGATGTTGGACTTGGCCATGAGACTGTTCTGCCCAAGGCAGTGTGAGTCATGACTTACAACCACAATGAAGCAAAAGCTTTAGAGGTGACCAAGTGGTTTATCTCTCTTGCTTCTGTCCTTACCATGAAACCCATGACCCCTATAGCCTTTGAGCCATTTGACAACTCTGTAAATTGTAGCTAACTGATAATAATACAAAAGAATTCTTGTCTATAGACATGCAAATACATTCTGTCTGGTGCGAGGCCAGCACCTTCCCTCCTCCACTGTGGAACAAGTTCTGCCCGCCATTGTCACATGTCTAATCTATACGTGTGCCTATTCTTTGGACGGCCTTGAACTTGTTGTAACATCTTACCAGTTCCCTCATTAATAATGAATTAAATAAAATCTTTAACACATCTTCATTTTACATATGAATGAATTATAATGTTACCTTTAAAAAAAAAAGTATCCTGACCATGCTTAATATGTACTAGATAATTTTACTAAACATTTAATCCTCCCAACAACCCCACCTTTACCAATGAGAAAATGGAGCCCCAGAGAGATTAAATAACATGATTAAAGTCACACACCAATAAATAGCAGAGCTGAAAATATATCTCAGGTCTATCTAACACCTTCGCCACAATGTCTCAAGTGCAACATTCTGAGAAAGGAGTAATTGGTGTGGAATTGGAGTAATAAAAAATCACAGAATATCAAGGCCCAGCTCCTTTCTCATATAAGGGAACTAAGGCACAAAGGCATAAAGATCTTATCCATGTTGCATAGCTTATTTGGGGCAAGGACTAGAACTTGGGGCTCCTGACACCCAGGCTAGTGATCATGGGTTCAAGAAAGAAGTTGAATATGACCAAAGCCTTGATGGATAAGTAGAATCAACAGAGTTGGCAGGACACAGGGAATGGAGGCAAGGACACAGTGTGGATATTTGGTGTGAAGAACAGGAGAAGGGTCCTATTCTGACCACAAGGGTCCATGGGCCTGCCCATAGGAGGTGGGGTTGGGGGCAGGAGGAAAGCAGGGCAAGGAGACTCTGTATCCAGACATTGCCACAGGGCACTGGAGAACAGAAATCATAGGTTTGTAAGCCAGGAGCAGCCCTGCTTGGTGGAGAAATATCAAGAGGTTTTGAAACAAGTTTTCTACTTTGCTAGAAGAAAAGATTAGATGGAGGCTGTCTGACCTTGGGCACAACCCTTTCCTGTATGAGCTTGCTGCTTTGCCTGAGGCGGAACAAGATGACATCTAAGATTCCTTCTACGGCCAAAGCTACAGCAATGTCAAAAGAGCAGATATTCCCCCTCGTAAACTGATCGTGGTAGTGTACTGAGTTGTAATCACATATGTTACAGAAATCCACAATGCCACAACTAGTTAGAAAAGCCAGGTGCTATCCTGGAGAGAAGAGGCTGCCTCAAAGGGGTTCTTTGAAGGAGTTTTCCTAAAGAGGAAAAAACAAAACTCTATTTATTGTCACTCCACTGTCTGGCTGTGTCCCATATCAGCGTGAACTTCACAACAAGCCCCGGCTGCTTTTTTCTAGTTAAATGTGTTACTATTGAGAATCTCTCACACTCTGAGACTTTTCCCATTTCTCTGCCACCTGGGCATACCCTGGTCCTCACAACTCCAAGGCGAGAATCAAGGTCTCGGTGAACCCATTCGCTGCTGAGGGTGTGTGGAGACAGCCCCTTCATTCCCAAAAGGCACGTGTAAAACACAAGACGAATGCATAGAGAAGAGTGGTCAGACTGAATGGTACAGACCAACTCTACCTAGAAGGAACGAATGATTCCTGATTCCCTTATTATAGGTTAATGTGCACCACCCCAGAGTCACACACTGGGTATTAGAAAACAATAAACATCCACACACACAGTGTCCTCTCAGCCACCTACACACCACCCTATGGAGCCCCACTATTCAAAGAATGGCCAGGGACTAGAGGCATCAGCAGCACCCAGTAGAAATGCAGAGTCTCAGGCCCCACCCCAGACCTACTAGATCGGAATTTGCATTTTAACAATAATATGTTTAAGGTGATCACAGTAAAGTTTCCCAAGTGCTGTTTGCAGATTTCCCAGGAGTCATGCAGCAGCAGCATGTGTATTCAAAGAACTAACAAGGGAGCAGAGAGATGCAGATGGGGAGAGACCAGCCTGAGAACTGGAAAATACGAGCTCTATTACCAACACAATTAATCCAGAAGGTGACTTCTCAAAACTCGTCTTCAACTGAGATCAACTGACAACGCTAACATCTTCCCGTGGTGAAATGAGGACTGAACCCACAGCAGGGGGAGGCACAAGAGGAGGGGCGAACTAAGTCTCTTGACTGCATCCCTGCAGAATCATACGTCAGTTCCCGAAGCTGTCCTTGGATGCAGGATGCTCTGTGGTGAATCTGCTGTCTCTTTGTGACTCACCCACAGATGAATGAGCTTAAAGAAAAGGGAGAAGCAAACCATGAAATATAGGAAATTACAACTTAATCTTCCTCACCCTGGAATTCATTCAACAGTTTTAATGAACTTATGGTCTGGAGGCAGGGTGAAGAACGCATACAGAATACAGAATACATTAGCAGAAGGCATTCCATGCTGCCCTGTGCATCAGAGAAGCCCAATTCCCTTTGTTATTAAAGGGATAAATATCCTTCCCCCAGTCAGTACTTTGGAAAGGAAAAAAACCCAAAATCCCTGCTTTCCATTATTCCTGTTATCCACTGTGAATTCCCAAAGAATGAAAACTCTCAAGGGCTTATTAGAGCAAGAAGTGATTCCCAAGACCCAGTCAGCTCCCATTACTTTGTGCTTATACTTCGCACCAGGTAGGCAGGCAAAGGCCCAGGGCCCTGGCCTTCACTGTGAAACTCTACCACATTCTTTCTCTATGGGCCACTTCCTTTGATTCGACCCACAGACCTGAGAGGGGTTCAAACAACTTAGTTCTGATTTAGGTTAGAGGGAAACCCAAAGACTCCTGGAGGGACATTAAATTATCCCTAAGAAAAATAAATACAGCACCTGGATTTATTAATGCATTTAGGCTGGACCTAGACACCCAAATACATCCACAAGAGGATACAGTTTATGCCCTTATTTTCGGCACCCATTGATCACCACTAGTAATTTTCAAATTATGGGTTGCTACTCATCAGTGGATAATAAAATCAGTTTACTACGTTAATAAAATAGCATAGACTATGAAATATCAGATTTAATTACTCATCGTAAGATAAACTTTTATTTCAGTTGTGCGTGTGTGTGGGAGTGTGTATGTGTAAACACACTGAGTCACCACGTACAACTGTTTCTTATTGTGGGTCACAGTAAGCAGGAAAACCACTCGCTGATTCAGAGCACCAGGAAATCAGCCTCTTGCTACAGAGAGAAGGGAGGAATCTTGGGAAGAGAACTGGAAAAAACAGTTTCCCCAATGAGCTTCTAAAAGCAGAGAGAGGAGCGCCTGGGTGGCTCAGTCGGTTGGGCGGCCGACTTTGGCTCAGGTCATGATCTCAGTCTGTGAGTTCGAGCCCCGCATTGGGTTCTGTGCTAGTGGCTCAGAGCCTGGAGCCTGCTTGGCATTCTGTGTCTCCCTCTCTCTCTGTCCTTCCTCTGCTCATGCTCTGTTTCTATGTCTCTCAAAATAAATAAACATTAAAAATATTTTAAAAGCAGAGAGAGGGAGAAATCAAGTCTTCAGGAGGGCCCACCCATGGGACTGGAGCTTCTAGATACTCCCTTCCCCGCTCACTCCTCCCACTCCCCAGTTATGGCTCCATCACAAGCCACATCTCATCAGGGATCTCACAAACAGGAAGAAGAACTGATTTGTGCCAGCACAGATTTGTGCCTGGGACAGGGATGCCAGTCTGGCATATGAACTCCCCTTAGCAGCACAAGAAAAGGCTGAGCAAGCTGGAGATCCTTTTCTTTGGCAGTTTTCACTAAGGTCTTCATTCTCTGCAAAGAGTATCTTCCTTTTCTCCTGTAGGTATGTTTTGGGTAGCCCCCAGGCATGCTCTACAAAGAGTATCTTCCTTTTCTCCCATAGGTATGTTCCAGGTAGACCCCAGGCACGCTCAGGTTCTAACACACAGGAAAATAGAGGCAAATCACCTGCATCAGAATGACTGTAATCAGAACTGATGATGAATTTTAATGCAAACGCAGTTATCACCCCACTTTGTCACCATATCCCAAAATCCTCAGAGTCAAAGAGAGAGGCAGGATAGGAGAGGACTTAAGAGCCAAACCAGCCTCAACTGAAAAAAAGCCCTACTATTTTCTGACCTGGGAGAGTTGTTCATGTTCTCTCAGACTGTTTTTTCATCCATAAAACAGGAACAACGAAAACACCTACAACAGAGGTTACAGTAAAAATTAAATAAGTGTGGAAAGCACTTAGCCTAGTGCTATCATGTATTATCATCTATTTTCACAGTTATTATTATTATTACCACCAAAGTCATTATCATTTTCAATCAAAGTTTAATTTCTCCTCAGCCTAGCTTATTTATTTGTTTTGAGATCTATACCTCTGGTATGGATTTAAAAGTACGAGCATAAAGTAATGGTATTTTGTTATAATTGTTATTGTACATGGCTTGCATAATGATGGGCCTCCAAACTCAGTCCTCCAGGGAGGTTCCCATTTTCCCTGGGGAAACAAACACCATAATGCTTCTCCCTTCAAACAAGTTGCCAAAAGCCAGAAAATCTATGCATGTGAGAGTTTGTATTTCTGAAGACCCAGCAGCTCAAAATCCCAGTGGGATTAGTCCCTATATGTTCTAGTATATGAGTTTGTTAGCAGAGGGCAGATCTCGCCTCTGACAGCCACACATACCAGCTGCTGCCGTGGAAATGGGAAGAGCCACCCCATGTTTCAGCTATAATGTACCTGGTCAATTGTGAAGTCCAACTCGAAGGGACAGAAGATCCCACTTGGTAATGAGCATGAAGGGAGCTTGGCCCCCAAAGAAAATGCCAGAAAGGGGGCAACTCAGAGAAAATTCAACCAACTTAGGCAATGGAATAATGTTCTGTGAGTGCCAGGCTGCCCTTACTGCCACCTATTATAACAGTCTTTCAAAATAAGGACTTCTCCATTCCCACATAGTTTGCATCGAAAATGACTTCTCCTTCCATAAATGATGTTCCTCTGTCTGAGAACCACATATGTAAGAAACAAGGACAAAGGAGGAGGTATCTAAGTCACGAGGTCAACCATATTCACTCATCCACCTGCTCCGAAACAATCATCCTGCATTTATTAGGGAAACAAAAATAAGTAAGGGGGTCAATTCTAAGAAGGAGCTTATAGGATGGTTAGGGAGACAAACAAGAATCCAGCGTGACAACTGTAACACTGTAGGTAAAGATGAGACACCACAGAGATACAGAGGAGGGATTGTATAGCTTAAATGTTTATATTAGAAAGATGAAAGGTTTAAAATCGATGCTCTAAGTTTCACCTTAAGAAGTTAGAAAATTAAACCCAAAGTAAGTAGAAAAAAGGAAATAATAAAAATAAGAGCAGAAAGCAATGAGGTATTAATCAACAGAAAAAGTTAAAGAAAAAAGTTAGATTTTTTAAAAAATTAATAAAAGTAAAAAACAAGTAGCAAGCTGATCAAAAATGATGAGAGAAAGCACGAATTACCAATATCAGGAATGGAAAAGGGGACATCACTCCAGATTTTGCAGACATTTGAAAGATGGTAAGCAACACTGTATCAGTGAATATCACATAGATGGAATGGACGAATTTTGTGACAAACACAAATTACCAAGAATGACACAAGAAGAAACAGAAAATCAGAATAGCCCTATAGCTAGGAAGGCAATGGTTATCCATGTGTGGTTCCCCAGTCTAACAGCATCAGCAACACCTGGGAACTTTCTGAAATGTAAATCCTCAGGTCCTACTCCAGATTTATGGAGTCAGAATTCTGGGGGTGAGTCTCAGCAAGCTGTGTTTTAACCAACCTTCCTCGTGTTTCTGATATCATTGGAGAACTATGTGAATATGTTCTTCTTCCCACAAGAAGCCCAGACCCAGATGGTTTCACTGATGAATTCTATCAAACATATAAGATAGAAATATAAGAACGGTGGTAACTGTGGTTACCTTTTGGGAACAGAATGGGATTAACCAACGATTTAAAGAGACTTTGGCTTTATCTATAATCATTTTTTTTTACAATGAGAATGCATTCACAAATTATTTATATAATCAAAATAAATAAAGATATTCAAAGAGGGGAGAAAAAAAGACCAGCCTTAGAAAAACTGAGAAAATAGAGACCAGACACTTCCCATCATTACTTTTCATCTCTACTCTCTTAAGGAAGATGTAGGAGATTCTTTTTATCTGCCCTTTTATTTTTTTATTTTGAAGCAGTTTTTGGTTTCTTTGGGGTGAGCCTTTCTGACAGACAGGTGGTCCACAGACTCCAGGTGGCTGCAATACATGACTTCAAATAAAGAAAAGTCTTTATTAATTGTCTCCTTTCCTTTGGTTGCAGCCCTTAGAGAAGCAATTACCTACTTCTCTTTGCAGCGGCTCTCTGCTCATGGCATACCCACTAGGAGACCCACGGCACAGTGATCCTGCCCTACCCTTGCATACCAAAACCCACTCAAGCCAGAGAGACTGGGACTCAGATAACGAAGTGATTAAAATCAAGTATCTGCTCATGTTACTCCTTCGAAATAAATGCCCATAAAAACTTTCCACATCTGGCTATTTTCTCTTTAAATCTCCGCTCAAGAGTCACCTCCAGCAAAATTTTTGGAGTCTCTAAACTAAGCACTCCTCCACTATGCCTCTGCACCTCTATCAAAAATCTTCTATTGAAATCAGCTGCCTGGGTCCCTATCTGTCTCCCGTTGTGTCATTAGCTCTTTGAGGGTAGAAACCACATCTTACTCTTTTTATTTTCATTTTTTAATATCTCACAGTGCATGACCATCGCATAGTTGATTCCCAGGAAACATGCAGTGAAGAGTCTGGGAATAGGGTCAGACAAGCCAAAATCTACATCTATAAATAAAACATGCTAACTTTAGTTTACTCAATACTTTTGGCAGAACTAATTTTTAAAACTAAATACTTTTAATTTGTTCTTTGTTCAATCTCTCAGTAGAGTTATTGTTAATGCAAACCATGTGGACTGGCTTTCATTTTGCACCTTGATATTCCCTTTTAAATCCTGGGTGGGTACAGGAGGTCCCTGCCGCTGACCTGTACACTGCAGAACATCCTGAAGGATAAATATAGGGACCAAGAGAATGGCAGTAAACAGATAATACCTAGAATCTTTGGCTAAAACAGTCATATTCCTTCTTTTAGGCTCTTTCTAGAGACCTGTACCTTATCTCCACAACTTTATGAATCAGCCCGAAGCACAGGCAGATGCTCCCACCTCTGCCCATAATTTGTTGGCATCAGTCCAACTTCTCTTCTGACAAATGAGATCCTGAAGAATTAATCTCCTACACAAGCAGAGTAGGTCCTTGAGGGAGGTCAAGTATTGTAGAGAGTTTGCAAGGTCTCATTCTTTATTATGATGAAAATGGCATTCTATAGCCATTAATTTTTATTGGGAAGGAGAGCATTATATTAACAGATAATATTCATTAATCACTTACTACATACTTAGAACAGAGTCATATACCATACATATACTGTCTCATTTAAGGCTTATTAACAACTTTAAGAGTCAGAAACTTTTAGGAGCCCATACCCTGAAAATATGCAAGCTTAACAGGCTGAAATGTCATAAAATTAAGAAGGGATGGAGATGAGATTTACATTTAGGCCTCTCAGACCCCAAAATCCATGCCCTGAAATGAGTCTCAATGCTACAGTGTCCTGTTAATAGACTTCTGGTATAATTATGCCCCTACAATATTCCTCACAAACTAAAGGCAGAAGTCACTAATAATCAAGGAAGGAAAATCACCCGCCCCGCCAATCTCAAGATCTTAAGTACCCTTTAAACATGATTCATTTTCCACACAAGCAACTAATGTAAAATTTTTTCTTTCTATTTGAAATAATGATGCTAAATGGGAAACTAATATTTAAGCTATGCGATGGCTTCAGCAGAACTTCATCTGTTGAATCGTGCTACTGGAACACATTTCTGAATATGGAGAAGTCAGCAGGGGAAAAAAACAGATGTAAAGCAAACAGGTGGAAGTTTGAAGTCGGTGTGTTCTAATGAGCATAAACCACAGTCTTAATAAATAGCTATCTGCATGGGCCACCAGGAACACCATCACTGCCACCATCACCATCACCATCATCGCCATCATCAGTATTGTTGTTATTCAGTACCTTCATTACTCCTTGAGCAATCATATCTCTGGGGAATGAGGCTTCCGCTTACCCATCAAACAGGCACAGTGTGCATTACCAAAAGGGTTAATTTTCTAATCCTTTTTTCTTGATAATGGGTCATGAGTGAACAGGGGCAACTAGTAAATATATTGCAATTGTTACTATTACTAACAACACAGTACATTAGAATTAGTAAAAATTACTGTAAAATCATGGCAAAATTACTTGGCCTTATCAATTTGGCATACCAGCAGAGAATGATCATGTACCTCACAGTCCATGTTGGATACATCAGGCTCATGTTGCGCTAACTCCGAGAGACTCCTGATTATGATCTAAATGATAAAACACATCTTAAAAGATCAAGGAACTGCTTATAGGAAAGTCATCCTGTAAGTCCTCCATTTGTATTTACACCACAAGGCACCAGGACCACCGGGACACCCCACCGGACACCCCTGTGGTACACAAACGCAGCCACTGAGGGGGGCTTGCCCTGTGACTCCACACAGAGCCATGCTTTCAGACCTGCCCGACTGGCGGAAGACTTGTAGGTCTCAAGGGACATTTTTGTTGTCTGGTGGATAAGTAGGAATCTATTCCAATTTATATTGGGGCTTACTTTGTAGCTACTGGTTTTCACTGAAATTACTGATAATGCATGAAACAGATGGGACTTCATTTCTCAGTAAATTTGTTTTGCTTTCTTGCCTCCTATGTAACCATACGCAACAATATCAGAGTGTTTCTTTCAGAAATCTGTGATTTTATGCTTTTTCAGGGCTAACAGAATATAACAGTATGTAGAACTTATGATTTCTGATTTGTTTCTGCGTATACTCTGTTTACATAAACCAAACAATATTATCTCTTCAAAACAATTTCAAAATCTCTTTCAATGCATGATTTAAAGTACTTTAAAATTTTTTCCTTATAAAATTTTAAATGCATCTAATACACTATAAAATTTTCCATGTCAACTAAATAAACTATGAAACAGAGTTCATAAATCTGCTACATAAAGATGAACCATCGGTCAAAATAGTAACATTAATAATAATAGCTAAAATACTCTTTTCACTTACAAAAAGCCAGAAAGAGCACTTAATGCTTTTCTTAT
This sequence comes from Paguma larvata, assembly GCA_030068075.1. Lineage (NCBI taxonomy): Eukaryota > Metazoa > Chordata > Mammalia > Carnivora > Viverridae > Paguma > Paguma larvata. The sequence goes on from CM057834.1 coordinate 59,080,925, forward strand.
TTAACCCTTACAACAACCCTAGAGGTAAGAACTGTTATTATTCCCTTTGTACAAAATAAGTGAGGCCTAGAGGAAGGTTTCTCAACCTCAACACTACTCACGTAATGGACCAGCTAATTCTTTGTTACAGTGGAGATGTTCTGTGCACTATAGGAAGTTTAACAGCATCCTTGGCCTCTATCTACTAGATGCTAGTAGTATACCCCCCTCTCAGATGTGACAGCCAAAAATATCTCCAGACATTGCCAAATGTCCTCGGTGGTGGGGGGTGGGGGGGAGTGGAATCACTACCACTCGAGAATCACTAGCTTAGAGAAATTAAGCAATTTACTAAAGGTCATACACAGGAAATGGTAATGCAGGGAAGTCAGGGAGGCTGATTCTAGGAAGCATGCTATCAACCAATAAAATACAGTGCTATTCACTCTGTCATAGTTGAAAGAACACAACTTTTCCCTCAAAATTGAAAACTAAATATGAAGATGAACTATAGGTGCCTTCCTATGGAAGGATCTTCCCTGACCACACCAGACTGAGCCACTTCACACTTATTTTTCCTAATTAAGGGCCATGTTCCAAAGGCTATTGACTTGGCGTGGCTTGCATGCCTGCCCCACCTACCCCAACCTTCTTTCTGTTCTGTTACGTGTGCCCCAGTCACTTGTTAATGCTGATTCCATCCTTCGGTAAATAAGACACAGACTGTGCCCTCGCAGAGCCCCTAAAAAGCAGGGCCTATCTTCTTCCTCCTGCCCACTTCCTTAGGTGAGCCTGCACTCAAAGTGCAAGCCCTTTGCACAGTGGCCACAGAATTTGGATTTATCTCTGAGGGATCTCCCAAGCCCTCAGTGACTGAGCACTATCATGTGCCAAAGACTTCCTATGTGTTTCATATACACTGTTTCATTCTGAGCTCCCAAGAATCCTAGGAGCAAGTATTAATATTTCCAAGTGTTACTGGCCAAGAGGAAGATAAGGTTTGGTCAAGTAGTGGAACCTACCCAAACGTTACACAGGATTCATGCCAGGACTCAGATTTCATGGATAAGAAGACTACAGACATGCCTCTTCCAAAGAATGTTCTCCACTTAGTCTATTCTCTCCAACTTGCTTAAAATGTTCCTTCAGGTCCCCTCTCCCTGATATCCCAAAGTTATGGGAAAAAACAACAGAGCTGAGGGTGAGTCCACTCATGGAGAGACAAAGGAAAAAATTCAGGCAGTGACTTCATGAACTTTGAAAAAGAATTATTTATTAAATCAGGGGATAGAAAAATACAGAACAAGTTTTCTTTTATCTGATTCTCTTTTTGTTATTTACTTTTTATGCATAAAAGGTTACGTATTCGTGTATGACTGATTATATCACTTCAAGTACTTTAAGCTGTTGTACTAAAATAGATGATTCTGAAAGAAAGAACCTGGTGGTAGAGGTGAATTTTCCCCCCTTCAATCACATTATTTAAATATAGCTTGTTAGGGTTTTGTTTTGTTTTTTTAAGACTTCATTTAACTTTCCTGAGAGCTTCAACTGTGGGTTGGAGCCAAATATGAAATTTTTCAAATGTAAAATGTCCTAATGAAAAAAAGAACAATTGGCGGAGAGGGGAAATGAACTCCAAAAGACATTTCTTTCTGACTCTGATTTTATTCAGCTTTAAACTGCTTCCTTTGTGAGGCTGGATGTGGGGGTGCAGGAGTTCCTGAGCTGTAAAATATTATGAAACCACTTGAATAGAAAGAACCCAAGAAGTTTTTGGTATCTCAAAGTCCTGCCTTTAAACCCTAGCCCAACTACTTTTCTGCTTTGTGACCTCAGTCAAGTTACTGATCTGCAAAACAGGATCACTAGGAAGATTAAATAAGGTAATGCATGTGAAACACCTGGTACAGAGTAGATACACAATAAATTTAACCAACAGGGTGCCTTTTAGACATATCTGTGTTTTTGCTAAAATCTGCTTTGGCAATTGTCCTTCCATGCCTTTCTCATGGTCAGTTCACATTATTTAGGTGAAATTAGAAATATCTACACCTAGGGTGATCTGGCTGGTGGCCAAAGAACCATCAGTATGGGGCCAGTCTATGGTACCTGCTTAGTGATCTCCATGCTCCTGCTCGATGCTGCTCCTCTCCCATGATTCGGTTACAATTCCTAGAGTGCCTGCCATCCCTGCAAACGTTGTGTGGTGGTCTGGGCTATCTAATGAAAGAACCTCAGTAAACAGAATCTGAAATAGTCATTTTTGAGCCAAATGAAACCAAAGAAAGCCTTATATTTAAGTTCAGTCTCTTTACAGATGAGGACACTAGGACCACAGAGGAGTAATTTGGCAAAGCTAACCTAGCGACAGAATCCAAATCTGTTTCTTAATTTTTCATCTACACCAGTGGTTCTCAACTAGAGGTGATTTTGGCCACCAACCCCCTCCCCCTCCAGGGGACATTTTTGGTCATCACAACTAAGAGATAGGGGATTGCTACTGACAGTTAGTGAGTAAAGGCCAGGGATGTTCCTAAACATCCTACGACGTACAGGATATCCTCACAATGGAAACAGTGATAGTGCCAAAGCTAAGAAACTCTGATCTACACTGTTGGATCCAGTGTCTCCAGAGACTCCAAGAGCTGCCTCTTAAGAAGATGCTGTTGGGCATTGGACTTGGCCTCAATTTGGAATCAATCAAGTCAATTCTGCCTCTTCAGTATTGAGGGTCAGTAGGATTAGGAGGAATTAGAGACTTGCCTACCCAGACAGTTGAAAGTCTGGGCTTAACTTTTGAAGCACAAGGATATGTTCAGCATGAGTGTTACTGAAGTCCTAAAGACACACTTAAGTCTTACTAGGCAATCTAAGAAAACCATGCTCAAAACCATTTTGGCAAACACCGCAGAACAGCCAAATGATGCATACCACATAGTTATCAAATATTTAGAATAATGAACTGCAAACAAATACATTTGGCCTTGCATTAAACATCTCTAGAATTAACGGTTTGAATGGAGGATAGATAAGGATCGAAACACTGGTAATAGAGCAAAAATACTGTCAGAGTTTCTACCCAAAGCTAGAGTTCCACATTGAAAGAACTTAAACAGAAGAGAAAAGCAGAGTCAATGATCCAAACAATTCACACTTTCTGGTTCTTGACCATGCATGCCGTCTTGCTTGCTGACCTCACAGGACTCTACCTGACCAGCTGGAGGACCAAACGAGATGAGGGAGTATGTGGTGAGCTGCAAAACCATTTCTAAGTATGAGTCATTTATCAACCTGAGCTTATTTACCCACAGTTTCACTTGGTGTGTCTGACTTTAGTTCTGACCCAGGGTAAAAAATATATGAAGGATTCCAATCTGGTTCACTCAGACATCCAACCCACATTTAACAAATACCTATCATACCCAATGCACCATGCTTTTGGGAAGCATATTTCCTACTCAACAAAATCACACTGATGCCAAGAAGAATGACACACACCCAATCATTTCTTGCACGTGGAATTAGAGCAGTCATAACTGGGAAAGCAAGATCTCTTTTATGTGGAAAGACCCAAGAAGGTTCCATGGAAAGAAGTGATATTTGAATTGGATCTTCAAGATAGCATGGGCTTTCAACAGGTAAAAATGAAAACATTCAAAATACTAGAAAGATTAAGAATGAGGAACTGATAACAAAAAACACAAGGTAAATACGGCAATCAGTGAGGAGGACAGCTTGACTGTAACTTAGGATGAATGGAAGGTAGCAACACAGGCAAAGCAGGAAAGTGAGGTGGGTGCAGATGTAGAAGCCCTTGAAGTCGTAACCAAGAAGGCAACCTTTATTAGCCAAAAGGAAACCAAAGGAGGTTTGTTGTTGTTGTTGTTGTTGTTGACATGGCACAATCAGAGACACTGTGGGAAAAGTAATCAGACATAGATATGCAGAATGAGATGAAGAAACCAGAGTAAAGAGAGTGGTTAAGAAAGCTCATTCAATACTCTAAGAAATGGGCAATGAGACTGGACTAAGAAGATAATGAGAATGAAAATAGTGAGAAGTAAAAGCCCACAACCTATCAGAAATCTGTCTATAACGGGTGAAGGAGGAGAACAAAAAGTTAAAGTTGAAGAAACACACACTACAGAAGATCATATGAAGTGACTCAGAAGTGCTGATCCTGGGTGAGAGGGAGAATGGTAATAATTATGATTGTCAGATACAAAGACGGAAGAGAAATGAAGACTGAATTGTGCCTGGATGATCCTCTTGACTCAGAAAATGGCAACCCACTGACAAGGTCATTACTGCTACTAGTATCTACATATACTACTCAGACTCAGTGCCTGAGCCACTTACAGTATCTCAGCACCCTCTCTCAGACCTAGTTCTTACCTCCTACTACACCACCTCTCTGGTTCTAGATCCCTGTACCTATACTCCCCAGACTCCTGCTAATATATTAGGAGGGCAACTGAGTGAGAAAGGGATGAATGAGTGGTAGTCATCTGATACTCTGACCTCTGACTAAACTATCTATGTAGACACTCCATCATCTTCCTTTCTTCATCTGAAATTATAGTACCTATAGGCCATTTTTCACGTTAACTACTTTGGGCATTATCCTTTGTGCATAAGTCTCTGTGCCCATTTGTGATCTGTGATCTAACCAAACCACTTTGCTGCTCTTTCTGGTGTACCTTAACCTGCTACCATTCACTGTAAAGTCACTTTGATTCAATTGACAATCTTAGAATGTAAATTGAACATATTCTCACAGCTGATACACATGTCCTTACTACTTTGAGAATGCATTAGTCATCACGAATATTGGAAAATATTTTTCAAATGACTTTATCTCTTAGAAGATCCCCTTGTCTCTGATGTCAACAATACTTAGACTCTAAATATCAATACTACTAAGTAAGTAGTTGTATGCAAAATTATCCATAAGTATGTGAAACAATGAGCATTGATTTATCCAATATCCCCTTCAACTTTCTCCAAAAGTTATTTGTTGTTACTTTTCACAGCAAAAGTAAAAACAACAGTCCACTATTTCTATGTCCGTGACACTAAAAGAGCTTCAGAATTCACCAATGAGCCTTTATATGTCCCAGAATGAGAAAAGGGGCATAGCTCAGCAGAAGGTGCACTTGCTCCCACAGTGCTTAGAAGGTAGCCTTCCCAAAGGGTGATATCATCATCTTCCCACCCCCCACACACGACAATCTATTATTAACAGCAAAGGTGGCAGTTCGGCTGATGACTCATTAAGCATGCTGATTCGTGACAGCATAGGCAGACCTGACTACAGGAATCATTTGCTGGATTTAATCAATTATTGGGCTCATCGAATGTGATTACTAAGCCACATAAACATCCAAGTGAAAGAAGGCATAAGACAGTTGGAGGAAAAAAATAACTCCTTGTTTTGCCTTGCAGAAGATAGGGACTGCTCTATTGTCTACATGTGTGATGTCCACTCTACTGATTATCTCCACACGTTTTTATCCTGGGGTCTCTTCCTCCTAATGTCCAGAATATTTTTGAGACATTTGCCCCTTTGAGAGAAAGCCTAAAGGATCATCAAAATATCCACTTTTAAGATTACTGAACACATGAAGAAAACAGAGAAAAAATTCTCAATTATCCTGTTGGACTTTAATATGCTCATACTTCCAAGAACCGTGAATAAGAAGCAATATTATTTGTCATCTAGTGAGAGAAGAGTGTAGTGTATAACAATGGAAATATCTTCCCAAATGACCTAACTCTTCCCAATGACCTTCAATACTTACAGCACTTACCATATTCTAATTATTTTGTTCACATGTGCCTTAACTATAAGTCTGCATACCTCTTAACAAAGGCAATTTCTTACACAGGTGGCCTAGAACAACACGGGTTTGAACTATGCAGGTCCATACACACACAGATTTTTTTTTATAAATACAGTACAGTACTTTAAGTGTGTTTTCCCTTCCTTGTGAAATTTTTTTAATGTTTATTTATTTTTGAGAGAGAGAGAGAGACAGAGTGTGAGTGGGGGAGGGTCAGAGAGAAAAGGAGACCCAGAATTGGAAGCAGGCTCCAGGCTCTGAGCAGTCAGCTCAGAGCCCAACATGGGGCTCCAACCCCAAACTATAAGATCATGACCTGAGCCAAAGTCGACACTTAATGGACTGAGTCACCCAGGTGCCCCAGGATTTTTTTTCTTTAACATGGCTCTGAAAGGTAAATAAATACATAAATGAAATGAAATAAAGCCTAGCGTGAGAAGTTTAAACAAAGGTAGATTATTTTTGTATCCTGGGCTCCTAATGTCCAAAACAAACCTATGAGATCTAAAGCTTTTTAATATAACATTTATGCCATTTAGTTTCCCTACATGAAGCCTTCAGCTTTATCTGACTAATTATTAACTGGAGCCAAATAACTACACTTAGCATTCAACGAACCAGTTGAGTCTGCACTAGTATGTGTGTCCCTAACATGAAAAAGGAGTCACAGCTACAAATGAATGATCAAATAGATAAGCATACATTCAAAGAAACCCGCATCTGACATAGGTATCAAGACATATTTAAAAGTGTCTATCATTCATCAAACGAGGTATTCACTTAATCCAAATTTATGGATCCCTGGAAAAGTCCTCAAACGAGATCAATCTGAAAAAAGTTATAGGTTTGGTAAATGAAGAAAGTCTCAAATTCTTTAACACCTTTGCATCAAGAGATATAACCTATGTGCGCTTCTCTTGAATCTGGGTGGGTTCTATGATATCTTGACCAATAAAATACAGCAGAAGTGACACTGTACCGGTTTCAGGGCCCAGGCTGTAATTAAGAGACCAGCATCTTCCACTTCTTGCCTGTTGGAACACATGACCTAGGAAGCCAGCAAAGAGTGCAACTACTCCAAGACCACCGGCAGTGAGAGGCCCAATCTCCATGCTGGAGGATGAAAGCCATGTGCAAAGAGAGAAAGAAACAAGGAACACCAAGTCTCCCCACATGTGAGTAAAGAAGCAATCTTCAAAGTGGGCCCTCCATCTCCAGTAGCCCCACCTCACTCCTGCTGGGTCAGGTGCAAACCACTCAGCCAAGTCCTTCCTGAATTCCTGACTCATAACACTGTGGGCAGACTAAAATGGTTGTTTTAAGCCATAAGTTCAGGGATGGTTTGTTATCAATGACAGATTAGTAGACATGGATCTACTTCACATGAAAATATGTATATGATTAAAAATAGAAGAACTCAAACCAACCATCTATTAATTTGCACTTTACATGACTTCGATGAAGCTGGCACAAGACAGTCTATTTTTCTATTACATTGACATAATAAAAAAATGCAACAGCATTCATGTAAGATATGCAAAAATATGCTTTCAAAAATAATCTACATAGTAATTTGAAACTTGACAGGTTTGAGCCACTCTCTTGTAAAACTCCCTCCAACATATTTACCTCTTCTTAAAATAAAATTGAAGCAACTTTGAAACACCTCATACCCCAGGTTAACTACAAGTAAAAATGATAAATTACCTTTTACTACTGAAGACTATTATGCCCTTTAATCTGAGTGATTAATTTATATCCTGCTTAGTGGTTCACATGCAATTACTACCATGAACCCAATGAACCTGAACAAGACAGAATTATTTTGCCATCTGTATAAGTTTACTATATTTAGAAAAGTATAGCAACCTCCAAGAAGCCCTAAGGTTTTGTTCATCTTCTCTCAATGATTGTGCACCTCTATATCACATATCAAATTGTAACACTGCTACTTTAGATTATGGACTTTATTTGGAAACCATAGGACAGGACTCTCTGCCATGAGATGATGCTCATTAGGAAAGGTAAGAATAAAGTAGTCATCCAAAGTTACCATTGTTGAAACCTACTGCATTGGTGATTTTTTTTTATCCGAATGTAATCTATTTAATGGTATAACACCAAAATCAAACGTACTCTATGAAAAGTAGACACTAGCCTTTTAGACTCAACTGTGGGATTCTAATGCTTGGCAAACAAAAGATCTGAGCAATGCTATTTCTTTGGAATGTGCTTTCCAAACTCTTCTCAATGACACAAAGTAATGGAGAACGGTAAAAGATGATATTCTACTCTAAATTATCTTTTCCATGGTTAAACCAAAAAAGACCAGTAATGCCTTTGAAGGAATTTGTACCTATTTTGAGCTCAACGGCACTTTGTCAGAGAATCAGGCAAATAGGAATTGCAGGCAAAGGAGAATTCGAACATTAAAAGTGTACTTAAAGATGCTTTTATACTTCCATGCACAAACCTTCAGCACCCCCAACGCCAGCCCCTCTCCGGTCAAAGTTTTAGTAAAATCACTAGGTGGATGAGCAGTTAACAGGCCTTGTCATCCACCAGATCCATTCTCGCAGGAAGGTATACACTCACAGTGCCGCCCTAAATGTCGGCAATCCATTTTTAATTCCAGCAGCAGTAGTGATCCAAAGATTAAGCGGGAACCTCACTGAGAAGGAACCAAGAGACGGTTCATTCCACTGAACGCCCACCATGAGCCAGACTTGCAAAGAGTTGCACCATTAATGACTCAACCGGCCAGCTCCCCTTTCTCAGAAAGACACTCTTACCTCTGGGATGTTTTCTTATATTTCCTCCTGTAGGAAAAGAAGCATAAACACACATCAGCAAAGGGTTCGTGGCAGGCAGTGAATTAGAAAAGATAACTTCAGCAGGGATGGGCATGAAGGGGAACTTCAGCAGGGATGGGAATGGTAGGTTCTGTCTGTGAGGCTTGTGAGTTTCAAAGCCCAGCTAAAAGTTTCATATTATTGTGTTAAACTATGGTCAGAAGCATATAAGCAGTCTTAACAGTTACAAATAGCCTTCCAAGAGCTAATGGCTCTGCCCTCCTATGTTCTTTGAAGACAGTGTCGTATCTGGGGTGAGGTCAGGCTTTAAAGACCACAAGACCTAGATTCAAATATCAGCCCTTCCATTTGTTAGGTTCATGGGGTTGGTGAGGAGAAAATGGATAGGGTTTTGTAAAGCATTTCTTTCGCCTGGCACGTGTTAAATGGCCAATAACTCTTAGCTATTTTTATTGTAACTACTATTACTATAACCTCTACCATATAGCACTGATGTGACTTTTACAATGAAAATGAGTCTTTTAGCTAAACCATAAGATCAGACATGAGCTCTTTCCAGAAGGAAGAAGGGAGGAAAGGGACAATGAAAAAGTCTAGAAGCAAAGGGATAAGAGCAGCAGTAGGAACTTGCTAATGGCTTAGCTGTGGGCTACTCTTCAGGAAGAACACTTCCCCAGGAGCAGAAATGGCTGGAGTTCTAGCGCACCTCTGCTATTTAGCCTTGGGCAAATATACTGGGCACAGAGCTTTTCAATCTATCAGATGGAGATAATATCTGCCCTGGCTATCTCCCCCAGGTGATGGTGGCATTCAATGGGAAAAGTGGTCATCAAGTTTATTATCCCAATATCTCAATGGTTTTTATGTTTGTGTCAGTTTTTGCAGACTCTGAAGTCTCTCAAAAGAGTTCGAATAGGCTCTTAACTGGAGGGTATTTAAGGACAGAAAGTGCTGGGAGAGGAAAATGCGTCTTTCTGGTAGCATCTCCAGGAAGTGTAATGCTTCCCAGTTGTCCTTAGTTCCACACCTACACTCCCATTACAGTCACTGCATCCAGGACACCAAGCCACTGATTTGCTCATAGATCTGTATGTCACACATTTTTTAAAAGGGGCACAGATGTTTCAAATTCAGAATCACTACAACCTGTTACATCTCTGTTCAAATGAAAATATGCATGGTGGTGTTAGGTGTTAAGTGAAGAAAGCAGCATGCATCACAAAACCTACAGGGTGACCTTGCCTAATGCACCAAATATTTATCTGAAAGGAAACACCAGAATGAAAACTATGACCCGAGGGTAGTGGATTAATGGATCATTCCTTTTATATTTACTATTTTTATTATTATTCTGTACCTGTATACAGTCACATATATAGATATGCAAATATATAGGACTATATGAATATATAAAAATATTTACATGTTTGAATTATATCATAAATAAAGAGAGGAGGTCAACTAACAGAGTTGGTTAAGGTTTGAGCTTTAGAACAAACTGTGTCCTGTTGGCTCTGGCATTTAGCTCTATACTATATGACCAGTTCTTCAACTCCTCTGAGCCTCAGTTTCCTTATTTATAATGTGGGAATAATCAGAGAACCTCTCCCAAGACCTTGTGATAAAAAATAAATGAGATAGCCCACATGAATGTCAGTTTCACAAACGCAGATTCTTTGTGTGGTTCCCCACAGTAACCTCGTGCCTAAAACAGCACCTTGCACTCCCTCTAAAAACTGTGCCTGGACCCCATCAGCAGTAACAGATCACTCTTCAGGCAGTAGCCAAAGGCAGAGGTTTCATCTACAGGCATAGAGCACAGTGAATTGTGGTGTGGCCCATGCCCTTGGCCCTTGTTACAACTGTTGTCTACTAAACTGGGTTAAGGAGTCTCTGGCAAGATGAAAATAATAATAATCATCCATTGAGAGTGTTCAAGGACCAAAGACAATGGGGCAGGCAGGCCAAATGGATGCTCCTGACTTCTACCCAGAAACCCAACTAATTCTATCAGCAGAGGGTATCTTCAGAGGTCAGAAGAAGACAACCTTTGTTATTGGCTTCCACAGAATTCTCCTAGTATTTGCCAAGAAGCATACAAAGCAAATGCTGGGAGCACTGGGACAAAGAAAGAAGAACAAAAATCAGAAGAGCTTCCATTTTCAGCACCCACTAGTAACAAACACTTAACATACATCGCTAATTCTCATAATATCACTGTTAAAATCCACTCTCTGAAAGAAAAATGGATTCTAAAAACAGAAATTAAGACACGTACCTAAAGTGTTATTTTATGATAACAACCAATACGAGGGGGGTGGCTCAGAAGGCTTTGTGAAAGAGTGGTCTTGATTGATGGCTAGGATTTCAGCAAAGAGAAATATGAAAGTATGAGGCCAACAAGTAAGGAGAGCATGTCTAGTGACCTCAAACCAGCCCAGCCCAGCCAGATATGGAAGAAAATAGCAGGCTAAAAAAGTGCTGAGGACAAAGTTAAAAAAAGTATTGTAATTCATACTCTGTTTTAAAAGATGATACCTAGGAGAAAGGGTCACCTTTTGCATTGCCTTGTCTCATCTCCAACTCTGTGGAAAGACAATAGGTCTCTGGAATGTGACAGACTCAAAACCCAACTACTACCTCCATCCCCAGCTGTGAGACCTCAGGTATGCTCTATGCTAAATCAAGCTGTAGTGTCCACATCTGTAAAATAGAAGGAATGACCTCAGAGGGCATAGTCAGGTACATGTACGCCATATAGGCATTCTAAAACTTTTGCATCCCCTTGCCCCTGTTTTGAGCTTCTTAGTTAGGTCAGGGGTCTTATTATGTGGATCTGTGTATCTACTCAGAGGGCTTGCACATCAACTAGCACATGGGTGCCACACAACATGTCTGTTGGCAAAATAAATGAATCACTTGCAGCTGCCACTCACACTTATCAAAATATTGGTTGTGCTTTGGGTAGACCCAAAGAAACGTGGACCAAAAATGTGATTTTCAGTACAATCCACTTCTGACACTCACTCCTCACCCTCACAGATGCATCCTTGGCTTCATAGACCTAAACTTCTCTCTTCCCATCTTGTCCCATTTGGACACAAATAGCTTCAGAATTAAGACAGATCCAATCCAAAGAGTGTCATCTTATACTGGAGTTGAAAGGTTGGCACTTAAAACACTAGAGAAAATGTACTTCCACGGGAATTATCCTACTCAAGACCCCCTCACAGATCATTTGGACTGGGCAAGGTCAGTGAGGCCCGAATGAGCCCTACTTATCCTTCAGCTCTCAGCTGAGACGTCACTTCCTCCTGAAAACCTTCTAGGGTCTCCCAAACTGGACAGTGCTGCTTTTGTATGTCCCATGGTGGCCAGAGTTCACCCACATCATTGCACTCGTCACTCCAAATAGTTACGATCTGTTATGCTGATGGCAGTGATGGCTTGTGTGCTACCTGCTGGTGTTTCTCTTTCCTAACACAGTGACTGTCAAATGGCAGCTACTTAATATATTGCTGGGGAATGAATAAGTTAATTTATCAAGAAAATGATCAAAAACTTCTTTCTTTCTACTCATTTCCTTCTGTTTAGCAATGACTTACCATGAGCAGTGAGGACAGGTATGACACCTATAGTTTTCTACACACATGAGGAACGTAATAAAAGAAACCCGGGGGCTTCACAGTTGTGGAACATCTCCTCTGTCCCATGTCCATTACATGAATTAACTCACTTTGACACCTACAGACCCCTGGGAGGGCTATCTCACTTTTCACTTGATGGAAGGGAGGTTCAGAGAGGTTAAGTAACTAAACTAAGGATACAAAACCTTCAACTGGTTGAGAAAGAAAGCAAACTCTGACGCCGTCAAAGAAAATTATGCAAATAAATCAAAGGGTGCCAAGAGGGAACTTAGACACTAGACAAAAACAAACAAAACCAACAATGATAAAACAAACTGGGTCCTTTCCTTCCAAACGCAGGAAATGAACTGGAAAAGAACCCAGTTTATTTTTGGCCTTTTGTTTTTAAGAACTTCAACCGAATTTATCCCTGATTCATAACCTGAAAGACAAAAGGAATGTTTTTAAATGTTCTGTTTTGTTTTTCCAAACTTACTTCAAATTTACAATTTTTTGAAACCTGAAACAACACATTGCGTCTCTCGAGATTCACATAGCTAGACTGAGTCAACATAAAAAGTAGACAATGACCAGGAGCTGCTGTGCTCTGAAATCTGGCAAAGCTGGCAGCATGGGAGATGGAGCAGCGTGGCTTCACGCTCAGGCAGAAGGCCTGTCATCTCGGCAAGGCCAGGCCAAGGAAACCTTATCCATGAAGGTCTAGAGCAGCTCTTTGCAAACTGTTCCCCAGAATGGGCTCTGCCCTCCTCACTCTGTGGACAGGCTTTACAGCATAATGCTGATCACCTTCCTGAACTCGAAGCCTCCTCCACCTTACTGTGCCATCAGCTATGTGACCTTAAGCAACTTACATCGTATTCCCAACCACCAGTCTCCTCATCTGTAAAAGTTGGTTAACAATAACACCCGGTGCACAAGATGCTGTGAGAATCAAGTGTAAGGACAATGTAAAGCCTTGAGCACAGTGCTGGGTATTCGGTAAGGATTTGAGAGTCAGCTACTGTATTAATAACAGTACTGCATAAATAATAACGGTATTTTAATTCAATAGGTTTCCAAATTTTGTTTGGAAAAAAAAAACTTTCCTTGATTAAAGAAGTAAAGAATAAAGGCTGCAGATTGCTTTCTAAAAGTAAAAAAAAAAAAAAAAATTGAATACTTGCGATTCTCCTTATCTTAGAGCACTTGAACCACAAAGAAAGCAAGTGCTAACCTCAGTCTTGCTCAGAGGAGGAGGAGAAGAAACCCTGTCCAGCTTACCCCAAGCCCGAGGGACCCTGCAGGCTATTCACCCTGTCACACACTCTGTCTGTGGTCCCAGTAAACCCAGCAGAAGTACACTCTTCTCTCTAATGTTGAAGTAGGGCCATTGTTGAGAAGCCAGGAGAAAAAAAAGTAAAAGTGGGTATTTATGACTAGACTCCATAATAGTCCTTAGAAATATCTAAAGTTACTTTGTTTTGAGAGGCAGAGAGAGAAAGAGACAGAGTGAGGGATGGGCAGAGAGAGAAGGAGACAGAATCTTAAGCATGCTCCCCACCCAGCATGGAGCCCAACACTGGGCTTGATCTCATGACCCTGAGATCGTGACCTGAGCCAAAATCAAGAGTCAGCTGCTTAACTGATTGGGCCACCCAGGTGCCCCTTTAAAGTTATCTTTTGATAAGATTCTTTTTATCAAGAACTCCCTAAAAACTGAAGCCCACTGAGTTGCTAACACAGACTCCCTAAGCACCCGCCAAAATTGGTAACTCAATGCAGAGACATGATGTCCTATAGCCACACTGACTGACCCGTACGCACTTACCTCTAAGGCAAATTAAGAGTCTCCTGGTCTTCACTGAAAATCCATGTCTGTTTAATCTGGAATGTTTCTATGGAATTGTAGATTGCCCAAGAACTATCATGGTGTGTGTACGTGTATGTGTACATGCACATGGACAGAAGAGGAAACGAGGAGCTGGAAAATCTCCCCTCAAAAGATCAGTCCATTTACATCTGTCTGATCACATTCTGAAAAGTGAATACTGAGATGGGAACATTACCTGAGAGTAAAGAGCACTGAACCCCCAATATTTAAAAAGATTACCCAAAGGTCTCCATATCTGTGTCATCTAGCAGAGGCTGTTAAACACTGAACTTCATTTTACCTCTCCTGGCTCCAACCAGGGAGAAAAAGGATGAAATTAAGCAAGCATAAAAGGGGTGATTCTGTCCACAGTAAACCTGGACTTGCATGGGGTCAGAGCCCAAAGAGCCCAGAACAGCAAGAAACAATGAGGTGGGAACAAGGATGCTTTTGAGGAGCTTTATTTGCTTTTTTGAGGACTTAGAGTTCCCAAAGTACTGGGCATGGCCACAATCAAATAAATGTAAGTTTCACATACTCCAAAGTCAAACAGATGATTTGGGAATCATTCCTGATAGCCTGGATAAGTGAGAGTTGAATAAGCACTGATGTTAAATTATGAAGAGGCTGGCAGTCTTTCATTTTTTTAAGTGAGTATCTTTGAGTAAGAGCCATATGGGTGCTACAATAATGAAGTTTATAAATAGGTTTAATATTCAAACAAGCTGGCTTTTAAAAAAAAAAACACAAAACTTGTGCTCTGTTTCAAAGCTGACAGCAAGACACCTCCTGGTTGGGCACAAGAAGGTTTTCCGGTATGGGAAGTCGGATGTGCCACAACTACGCATGCAGAGAGAGAGCTCTAGCTCTGCCTTCAGTGTTCGCCGGTGCTTCCAGGCAAGGATGACTCATTCTGTTCCAGATCCCGTCAGATCCGGTCTCCATCCTTCTCTACCAAGGTCACTAATGCTGCCGATGCACAGACAACTTTGGAAATCTTGGTTCTTGGCGCTCGGTTCCCTCAAGGGATAGGAGATTGGGGGACAGACTCAGAAAAACAAAGTGCACAGCAAGACTCAGTTAACTGAGTGGCGTTAACTACATGTTCTCAGGAGTTCAGGTCACATGCAGCTCCCTTGCGGGAAAGTGGACCAAGATAAAATGTCACAAATACCCATGAAATGAGCAAGGACCTGAATGATCCCCTGATCCTCTGGTTTTGTTTTTCACTGGCATATGGGTTACAGACTGAATAGAACTGGATATCTCTGGAAACTTCGGAATATGTCTCAAATCATTTGTATGAACTACTCTACATGTTGCTAAGAATGGAAGATCCTTGTACATTTCTTCTTATTCTACCAGTGATTTCATTTCCATGATGCACACACTAAAACCTAGATTTGCAAAGCTTTGTATATATTGACTGCTTGACAGCACTTCTCATATTTTGAACAAGTAAATGCCAATAAGAAAATGTATATAAATTGCAGTCTCCTGGCACCTTCTGGCAGAGTACTGGGGAGGGGGAGAAGATATTAGAGAAAGTGAGAGATTCTCTTCCCTTACTAGCTCAAATATTTCTTAACTGATGAACTACAGAATGAAAATCCATATGGGCAGTGATTCTATTTTCCTTCATGGCCAAAGATCCAAAGCAATACCAAAAAAATGAAAAATAGTAAAATTATATAAACTCACTTTCACCTGGAATAAGCCAATAATTAGTAAAGGATTATTTTGTTTAAATTTTCTAGAAAATTTTTCAGCTGGTTTTTTTTTTTTTTTTTTTTTGTCATGGGGAGGGGAATAGGCCCACAGACTCCACACACTTCCACTTAGCCTTCTTAGAAAAGGAAGACCAAATTTGGGGTCTGCACCTCCCAAAGTACAAAACTGCAATATGTACTCATCACCCAAAGTGATGAGATCAAATTCAAATGATGAAGTGAGGTTTGGGGATGAGGATGGTGAACCTGAAGAATAAGAGAACGCTAACCTGAAGCAGAGCTGTAAATAAGACAATCGATTTTTAACTCACTCCTAGAAGCAAATATGTTTCTTCCATCTAGTGCTGGCTGGGCACTGGAAAGAGGAGAAATCTTTAAGAATTAATCCAAACTAAACAACCCCACAGGAAGCCCCACCTGGAACAGCACCAATTCACCCAGCCAATCCACACCGTGCCCCACGCTCCCACATTCCTGAAGGCCTGTTTCTTCATTGTTCTCCCTCCCCAGCCCCCCTGTCTGCCTGCAGACAGCTGGCCAGACACAGAAATCCAAATCTCTTGGTCATGCCTGCTTCTCCCCTGGGCCTGCATTAAAAATTCCAGCACTCAAATTACTGTCCTACAGGCCCCCAAATGAGACCCCTCCCCAAAGAAAGCTGAAATCTTCTTCTGGAAAGGAGGGCTTTTTGAGCAGACCAAGCACTATTTCCCTCTTGCTTAAAGCTAGGCAGAGAGCTAATCACTGGCACCCCCAACAAAATATGGAAAGGCTTTTAGAGAAAGAAAATAGAAAGTAAATGTCATGCTTGTAGAAGTCCAGGTAGTACTTTTTTGCACAAATTATTTACCCCTCTATTCACATATTTACAACCACTTGCTGTGTTATAAGCACAGCAAAACTGTGTGGGTGGGAATGGAAGAGATTTCTGTGACCTCTTTCCGAGGAGCCTGGCTCCTGTTTAGATAAACATCAGTGAGAAAGGCTGAAAACAAAAATATTTCTTAATATCCGTGCAACACTGCCAAAGTGGAGATAAATCCAGAGGATTAAGACAAAATCTTACTCTCCACAGATGTATCCTTATAATTGGGGGAGGGGTAGAATATTTTTTAATTGAATTATCTGGAGAGTTGCCTTAGGTCTCTACTTTCCTCTTCCCCATATGTTATTTAGCCAGAACAAAAACCGGATCTTCTGCCAAGTTTAACTTCAGTGACCAGTCTAGTCTTTCTAAGCCTTTCCTATCTACTTTACGAGTATTCTTTCCCTCTCTCCTCTCTTCCACCCTTCCTCCCAGCTCTTATCCAAACCTACTGCATGACAGAAAGCAGTCACTGGCCATTTACAACTCCAGGTGACTTTAAGTCAACACACAGTCCCTGGGGAGCAGAGGTCCTTCCTATGTCCTCCAAAACCTTCTCTAACAGTAACATCATCCACAGAAGGCTCTTCTCTGGACCCGGGCTCTGTCAATGTTAACAGTTTAAGTATGGCAAAAATAATGCGAATATCCAAAAAAAAAAAAAAAGAAGAAAAAAACGGGAAAAATTAACTAGCAGATACACTCACAGGGACCATCTTGAGCTCTATTGCCAACAGAAATCAATTGAACATTTGAACCAAATTCTCCTTACTTACAGTTACCTTTACTGAATCTATCTGAAGACTCCCAGAAAGGGGTGCTTTGAACAATTCCTTCATTTTTTTTTAACAATAACTGATTTCAGTCCATAGTTTTGTAGAAAGAATGACAATTCTAAACAATATTTATGGAGCTTCGATTTATGATAATGAATCCTTTTGTCTTGCAAATGAACAACACAGGACTCTATTCATGAAAGTATTTATGGTTCCTCGTAGTTAGCAGCCTGGATTTCCAAATAACAACCACCTGGAATAGTATACCAAATATAAAATATTTTGGAGGAGGTAATTTAAAGGTATCATAAGATCCCTCAGAGTCATCCTTAGACAAGTCATTCTTAGATCCGAGAGATAAAGAAAAAAGGCGTCAGATATTAGTCTCAAATTGAACTGTTCCTAAAACACACATAGAAGTAGATTTCAAAAACTAATCCTTCAGAGGGAACTTGGGTGGCTCAGACAGTTAAGCACTGACAGTGTGGAGCCTGCTTTGGATTCTCTCTCTCTCTCTCTCTCTCTCTCTCTTTCTCTCTCTCTCTCTCTTTCTCTCTCTCTCTCTCTGCCCCACCCCAGCTCATGTTCTCGTTCTTTCCTCTCAAAATAAATGATTAATAAACTTAAAAAGAAAACTAACCTTTCACTACTAGATTTACTTAAAGTGTCTCTAGAGTGCAGGAAAAGTCTTGGTTATTTCAGTGTTTTGGTTGTTTGGAATCTGGATAAACAAAACTTAATGGTCTTGGGATGTCCAATAGTGACTTTCGCCCAAGATATTCAACGCATTCTTATGTTGATTATTTAAGGTTTCACTCTTCTGGTGGCCTTAAGGGAAAGGAAAGATGCTTCAGCAGAACATTGAATATTGGGTCCCTGCAATAGACCTCTGGAAGGGAATGAAAGTGGAGGGAAGGAGCGCAGTTTGGGGAAGGCCTTAAAGAGCAGGAAAAGGGCCATGAATGAGGAGACGTGGTATGGAAGGTGAGAGCAATGGCAGGACCTGTGCAGTGCCCCAAGAGACAGAGGCCTGGTGAGTCCATTCCAGGGCACTTCAGGAGCAGCAGTGTCCCCACAGAGCACCACTGCAGAGCCTAGACAAAGGACGACCTCCTGCAGAGTCAAGACAGCCTCCACCGAGCCAACCTTCAAGCAGCATTGCTGTGATGACTGGGCTCCACGCTTTGGGTCTCACTGCCTGGCTCATGTCCTGTAGTTCCCAGAAGGCCCATGATGGGGGCCTCACTCCATTTGGATTCTTGGGTCATAGTCTCTTTCCTCCCTTGGAATACTGGGAATGATCCTCTCTCCCCCCAGGCTTCGGTCTCTGCTCCAAATCCATGTTATGGTGAGCATGGCACCAAGTAGTCAATATAAGGATTCCAAGCTAAGCTATGTACACTGATTACTAGCTGGCCTTTCCCATATGTTGGACAAGAAAATGCCAATGAGAAAATATATATACACTTATAGTCTTCTGGAACCTTCTCTCAGACTATTTAGGATGTCACACTAAACTGAGTTCTCTCTACGTGTGTGTCTGTGTATATACACATATACAGTTTATTTTTCATCTTACTTTGTTGGACTATACATTATACCTCCAAACCAGACTTCTCCTTTAATCTCCAGACCCATTTATCCAACTGCTCATGCCTTCACCATATCTCTTCAAGGACATCTTAAAGGCCCTTCATATTCAATATGTCCAAAACTGACCTCATTATCTCTACTCCCCATTTATTCTGCTCCCATGCCAACCAAACCTACAATCTTACTTCCCCTCAGTGGGCCTCATCTAAGTTAATAGCATCTAGGAATGAAGCTAAAAATCTGGAAGTTATCCTAGACTCCACACTCTTCCCCATTTCCCACATCCAAGTCCTATGGAGTTTACCTCCTAAAAATCTCTCAAATCCATCCCAATAGACCTACAATGGCTCCCCACTGGTAAAATCCCTGATCTAAAGAAGAAGCCTCTCAGCCTTCGTGCCATCACCTGGGAAGACTTCTGTGCTATGAGAGCCAAGCAAGGAAAGGAGTGAATGAGCAGGATGAAGTACAAAACAAGAAAGTTGAGGCAGAGGTCCAAGAAAACTGCTAGCTTCTGTACCTATGGAAGCCACAGGAGCAGAAATAAGGAAAGCTAGAGATCAGGGATGCTAGTACCAATTTGTTGGACTGCATGTCTACTTTCTGAAGCTTGATTCAATGGATCTAGAACATCTGTCACCATCTCATCACAATGACCACCTTTGAGACCTACCTCGCTCATATCAAAATAGTCCCTTTTGGTCCTTTGACTTGGACCTGTGACTTTCGGGACTAATTCTGTTTTCATCTGTAGCTGAATGTAACACATGTACAATAAACCATCTCTTCTGCTGTCTTAGCTGAATGAACGAATGAATGAATAATAAAATAAGAAGTAAGATCTGATCCCTCTCTAGCGATGTCTTGAGACTCATGTCTCTATAAAGTCTTGGCTATAGCCACATGGCCTTCCTGTTTTTTGAAGTGCCATGATCCTTTTCGCTTTTTTGCACATGCTGTTTTCTCAGCCCTTGAATACCTTAAAGGACTCTTCCTTAACTCTTTACCTAACTAATACCTACTTGTTCTTCAAAGCTCATTTTAAATCTCACTTCTTCGGAGAAGCCTTCCCTGATTTTTGCACCAGGATTGGGCCCCCTATTATATTTTTCTGCAGCACTTGTCACTATAAATAATTACTTGTAGAATTACATGTTTAATATTTGTTTCCACCAGTAGACTGAATGTTCCCTAAGGCAGAGAGCCTTCATCTTGCTTCCCACTGTCTAGTGCCTGGTGCAGGGTAAGTGCCAGAGAAATGTTTGCTGAGTGATGAGTGAAGGATGACTTTCCTGCATATAGTTGTATGTGTATTCATTCAGATATATCAATAAAATTCATTACCTATAATCATAAATTATGTCTTCTCAATTGAATTACTCTCTTAAGCTTTTCATTATTTCACAACCTAGAAACATCTAGGTTTTTCTTACACTCCTGAAGACTCATTTATTTTATTTAATAAGAGCTGTCAAAAGGTCTTTAATAAAGAGTACACTCCAGTTAGTCTGAAGAATACCAAAGGTTTACATGGATTCAGTATACTTTCTCCAGAAACAGAGTGTTTCATTTGTTATGGAATCCACTTTTTATTACTGATGAGAAACTGTGATGGTCATTCTCATAGCCATTACAGACTACTTTCTGGGCCTCATACTCAACAATTATTTTTCTCAGTCTCTTATCATAAAGCCATGACTTACATCATGTAAGCACTTTCCCTCCATACGGAAAAATTGGAACCAAGCAGTTTTCTATGAGCCAAAGAAAATTAAAGACAGAAAATTGAGCTAGAAATGTAGAAATCCCTCTACTTAGGGCTGCTCCCCAACCAATAGAGGCTTAAAGCTTGGTCAAAATAATAAATGCTTAGCTGATAAATACTGAGTTGTAATTAGCTAATAAGTCAGAACGACCAAATTATATCAAGCAAGTGATGATGTACTAATATACTGCATTAGTATTCAAGTAAAGAAAATTTCATTCTAAATGTAAAAACCTACTTACCCTTTATATATGCACCTCTTTCTCCCTCTTAATACACATTAAGAATGCATTTAGGTGAGACTTTCTTGATCTTTATTAGGAAAAGTAAGACTCAAAAACAATCCTCACATACCAATGTCTTCCTTCTCGGAATCCTAGGACATAGTGTCAATCACTTATTTAGCAATTAATTATTGTGCATACTTTTATTGTTGTTTTTAAACTTTTCGCATGTATAAAGAATTATCTTGTCTCCATAACTAGGCTCTAAATTTCCGGAGAGCAGGGCTTTTATCCTGATATTTCTATATCTCCTCCGAAGCGCCTAGTACCTGGCATACGATACGAGACCAACAAAAATATGCGGAGCCATTCCAGTTACATGAGAGAGTGGAAGGACCAGTTAATACGCTAAGGAAACAAATACTTTTTTAGATTATTCTTTTGGCATTGCTTTATTAGTAAGGTTCAGGTAAAGCCCCTCTTTCCTGGGTCAGTCATTTGCGAGGCTTTACCTCAGAACCATGGCTCTCTGACCCGCCGCTCCAAGCCAAAGGTCTCTCCACAGTTGCAGACTGCTATCACCAACAGCTACACAGATCTTCCAAAGGCTACTCCATTTCAACATATCTAAACCCAAGTTTATCACTCTGCTTTATCCAAGCCTGCTCTCCTCTCCATGGCCCCTAATAAGGCAAATGGCACCAAACTCACTAAGACATCCAAGCCAAAACAAACTTGGGAACAACTTCCCTTTCTCTCTCTCTCCGCTCCAAAACTAAGTGGCAATACCCTAAATTCAAGAATCTTCTCCAACCTGTCTCCAGGCCTCAAATTCCATCACCAGTCTGTCCTCTACACTTCTTCCAGAATAGTCATCCTAAAATTCAAATCTCAATTTGTTACTCTCCAGCTTAAAGTCTTTTAACAATTCCTTATAAGCAAGAGATAAAACGAAAACTTCTTAAAATTGCATGTACCAAAATAAAAAATATTCTTCACAGAGCGCCTGGGTGGCTCAGTTGGTTGAGTGTCCGACTTCGGCTCAGGTCATGATCTCGCACTCCGTGAGTTCAAGCTCCGCGTCGGCCTCTGTGTTGACAGCTAAGAGCCTGGAGCCTGCTTCAGATTCTGTGTGTCCCTCTCTCTCTGCCTCTCCCCTGCTCACACTGTCTCTCTCTCAAAAATAAAGATTAAAAAAATTTTTTTTAAATATTCTTTGCAAGATGAATGGATTTTTGCATGTGTGTAATGTAGCAAAATGTGTTCAAATACTTGCCTCCTTAAACTATGAGCATGTATTGTTTTAAATAAAACAAAGAGCAAATTTTTTAAAATTCCTTGTATTACTGGCCCATTCCTTCCTTTCCAATATTCACTCTCACTCCTCCTCAACGCACCAGCGTCTCCCCTGCCTCTGTACCTTTCTTTGCACACTGTTACCTCCATTCATCACCTTTCATCTATCCCTCAATGTTGCACTCAATAAGCTGCAAGAGGATACCACACAGCTACCTTTCAAGGAAAGTAACTAAGGCTCTTGGGAATTGATTTATAGGGAAAGGTAACCCTGTGAGGTCTTTAAGGGACCAGACACCAATTTAGGGACCATGTGCTTTCGAGGTGACCAGAGATATTTCTGTCCAATAGCTCAACATTAGATGAAGGCAAATGGACCCAACCACACCCTCGCCTTTTAGGGATTATCAATGGGATGTGAGCATGGAGAAGGGCACTAGGATTCAGGCTATATCCCTAGTAAGTAGCAGCAGCTTTCCCAGTTGCCCATAAAACCAGCTCAGAATTCTGGGCTCATTTATTCTTGGCTGACTGGAGGACTCCTTGTTTCCTCAAGTCTTTGCAAAACACTTCTCTGCATCTTTGCACAAGGCTGACATGAACGAAAAGGATCTGTGTAAGTCTCTTCCTTGTAACTCTAAGGACTCTGTTAGAATAAATCTGCAGCTGACTGACAGTCTGCAACACCTTCTCTGGCAATTCCAGACAGAGGTGGCTCTCTGTGCATCCCTCTGTGACTATAGTCATCCCCACTTCCAGCTTTTCCTTACAGTCTCTCCTGCCAGCTTGGGAAGTGCTGAAGGGCAGGTATCTTATCTACTTTTGCACATCCAGAGCTTATGAAAGCGCCTGGCATATAACAGACACTCAGTAAGTGTTAACTGAGTAAACTAATGTTGCCTGAACACTGATGGCACTATTAAAACTTTCAGATGAGTGCAGAGAAAATACAGATAAGAGGGCTTCGTTAAATAAGAAATATGAAACCAAAGATCCAGGCTTCTTTGTCTATGGCTTTCCCGCACATCTTTACTGTGTAGTTTGGAAGAGTCACTTAATATATCGGTGTTTCAGTGGGGTATTAGTGAAGATCCTTCGAGAGAAACCAAACGCAAAGCAAAACCTAAGCAGAGTCAGCCTGGCTGGTGGTAGAGCTGGCAGAGCACAGAATCAGAGAAACAAGTGCAGGAAATGGGGCTTCTGGGAGCAGACCAGGGATTTCCACTCCATGTTCTCCCCTCTGCTTTTCTCTGAGTGGTGACTTCGCTGTCTCCTATCACAGAAAGGTCTCCCGCATGAAGTGGGAAGTGGAGCCAGTGACAGCCACCAGGAAAACCCAGAAGAAGGGAAAGTGGCACTCCCCAGCGGCCTAGAGAGCAATCCCAATGAAGGACTCTGCTACTCAGTTCCGTGCCACACCTGAGACCTACCTACCACTCTTGCCACGAAGGTCAAATTCTAAGACTGGCCAGTCCTGGGTCTTGAGCTCATCCGAATTCAGGAGGGAGGCAGGGTCTATTACCGTACTGGAGAGTGGGAAAGCCCACTGAGTAGACAAAAACAATAGTCCTAGTCTGTTATCTTAATAGCTATTTACCTCACTTTATATCATAACATCTTTTCAGATAATGCAAAAGAACACATCGTCTTCATAGAGAGTGTTATATAAGCATAAAATTTATTACATGACCACCTCATAGTAAGGAAAAATAAATACATTATAGCTTCATTACAATTTTGACAATAGAATAAGTGAAACCTGTTCACTTGCTCTCAATTAAAAAAAAAACTATAGAAACACTTTATTGTCATCATAGAACAGTCTGGCAATAGAAAAACCCTTGGTCAGGACCCAAGGTACAAGTCATGACTCAAACCTACGCAGCCGTGAGGCTCCCCCCTACATCACCAGAGGAATATTTTCCCTGATTGGAAGATTCCCTAACAAAACAGCCATCGGGAGAGGCTCTTAAAAATTCCACCCTCTTTACAGAGGAAAGAAGTATGACAACAGCACTGAGGGAAAACCGAGGTTTACAGAAACGTAAATGTGTTTAAAAAAAGAGGCTCATCCCAGAAATATAAGCGGATAGAACCCCTTTGACAGATATAATTAAAAAGCTCAGGTGTGCAGGATTGTTCCCTCCCAGGGACATGAACATGGGTCTGAGGGCTGCAGAGGGACGATGAGGAACACCACAACCTTCAAATCACTGTTGGCCTCCATACACTGGTGTTCAGCACCTCACGCAATAGAAATGAGAGTCGTCATCATGGTAAATACCAAGGGTTGTAGGGTTTTGCCATCTTAGCTGGGGTGGAAAGTGTTTAAAATTCACATCTCCAGTATTCGATGTGCTGTGAGCATGGTGATGATGCTACAAGGCTAGATTAAGAGTTTTTCCCAATTTTTTCCCCAGAGAAATATGTGGATGAGCTCTAGGTTTCAAATACATATTAATAATTTACTATCTGCCAGGTAGTACTGTAGGTGCTGGGGATACATCAGCGACCAAAATAGACTAAAAAAACTATGTCCTCATGAAGTCTATATTTTAGTTGGAGGAGACAGACAATAAATGTAATAAATAAAATACATAGCATTCAGGTGGTGAGATGTGTAAGAGAAAAAAATTAAGCATGGACAGGGAATGGGTAGAGGTTGTTATGTATACAGGATCATTCCCTATATTCTCCTATGCTGTAGATTCTTGGCAGGTAATAACAGCAGGAGCAACAATCCTCTTACTGCTTGTAAAGACTACCCTGGCCAGTGTACAAAAGGGGAGAGGATATGGGGAGGGAAAAAGAGAACATAGATAAACAAGAGTGGGATTCAGCCCTGGGTTGTGACTTTGCCACATCTGTTCCTACCTCGGTTTAGATTTCTGTGCCCAATCTGGGTAATGATATTAACAAAATCTTTCTCCCACCTAGTTCATGGAATACTGTGTTGATAGGTCATATGGCCTATAAGCTGATCCAAATATATTTGGATATATATATTCATTTCGAATATTACAAAGTTCATATTTGGGTCTTTATGTTTCCTTAATTGCCTATTTACTGAACACCTACTACATGCCAGACCCTGCTCTATACACTGGAGGTACAGCAGTAAGCAAGACACACAAAATGTCTGTCCTCAAGGAACTCACACTCTGATATAGGAGATGAAAAATTCAACAGTAAATTGATAGACAAGATACTGACAAGAAGACAGACGCCAATGAACAGTCCAGGCACAAGATGATCAAGTTCTGAACTTAGATGGGTCCCAAACAAGCTGAACTAAATTCCTATATGTGATCACCTATAAAGCCCTTTCTATAAGGGAGTCATGGTAATAAATGTATACGAAAATCCAATAGGGCTACGGGGTCTTTCTAAAATGATGAAAGGGCTGCTTCCTTTCTCTTACAGACAGTCTGTTGTGTGGACAAAAACATACCCTTCCACCTCCTAACGGTTTCTAGTTTGTGAACTGCAAAAGTGTTATTCCAAGTCGTATAAATAAGCGTGCCTTCGGTTTCCAGCATCTTTAGCAACTTATCATAGCACTACTGTTTTGGTTTTTTAAGTGGGAGTAAGAACCATTAACAGTAGTAAAAAATCATGCCATAATAATGATAGTAACATGTCCTTTTCAAAATAGAAAGTGAAGCAACAGATCTCCTAGGATTGCTGTTAGGCAGAGCGTTTCAGTAGAAGGGTAAAGAAAGGAATTCAAAAACACACACTTGGAGAAGAATCAACCCGCACCTTTTATGTTCAAAGGCACCGGATGCTGAGTAGATACGAGAGACTAGAGAACGAAAATGTGGTGACATCACACCCCAACACCTTGGGGAGAGAAGCCTAGAAGATACGAAGCAGAAAGCTACAAGACAGTGTGTTGTCAGCTCTAACGCCTTTTTACACACATTCTCAGCCTGGCTGATTTGCCCAAACACTCTCTCTAGCCTGAGTAGCTCATGGAGTGGGTTGTAATTGTAAAGCAGCCAGAGAGCAGTTTCTGAGTGTGTGCAGATGAGTCCCTCCAGCCGAGATGGCAAGGAGACCAGCCTGACAGCACTTTCACACTGCATGCCTCGGACCCAGACTTTGTAGACACAACAACTCTCTGGGTGCACCACAGTATGATCAGACTGAATGCTCATGACAGATGACATGAGTTTACCATAAACACTGCTCCGAAAGAGGTGCTGCCTTGCACGCATCTCAACTGTCAGGACAGCCTGCCAACCAAAACGATGAAATTTCCAATTAAGTTTACCACCTCTGCTTATAGTAGCCAGACAAATCAAAAATCATATGAATTGGCATGGCTTCCCGTTTAGATCAATGGCAATGAAACTCACTTAGATTACTGATGGAAGGGCTTTTATAAATTGCACTTCGGATGGGGACCCCTTAAAGAAATATATACTATCTATAGTTTCCCTTTAGAAACTTCGAACATCCTGGTCAGGATGTGGTCTCCTATAAGACGAAGCTAACTTAGATCAGAGTCTTTTTTATTTTGTTTTGGGATGTGCGTGCGTGTGTGCGCGCGCGCGCGTGCATGCGCGTGTGCGCACGCGCATGCACGTACATGCTTTCAAAAGCAATAACTACAGCAAAACAAACAAACTGCCAAAGAGCTGGTATTTCCATCATTGTCCTCCATGAGGAACAGAATGTCTGGATAATATATTTGGAGGAAAAATTGTTTTTTTAACGGCACTAGATATTCGATGCCAAATGTCTAATGAAATGAATATCTGGTAGTTATGAAAGATGTCTTTGGGATCTACCTGGTCAACTGAGGAGCAAGCCGTAAATATACAGGTATCACTAAAGGTTCCTGAATGGGGTAACCAGCTGTTCATTATTTGTAAAATCTTTTCACAGAAAATACCATGTATTTTCAGGTCACCTGTCCTCAGTACCCAAAACCAGACAGAACCCAATGAAGTCGATGAAATTCAGAGATCTCTGTCCATCAGTTCAACTAGAATTCTGGCCACTCTGTTGAAAGCAAATGCGCTATTTCACTATTTAAATATTGCTAGCAAACTCCATTGTTGGTTTTGATCCCCCACTTTCTCCAAAAATAGCCCCTTCCTTCTGGTAACTACTTTAAGATATGAAAGAACCCTAAGAAAATATCAGAAGTTGAACTAGGCTGGGGAGAGGGAGAGGAAAATTTAGCAGCCAGAATGCATATAGAATTTGAACTGAAGGTAAGTTCTTGGACCACCTGCCATGATGTTTGCAAGCACTTTAGAGAATAACTCTTCCTTTGATTAACAGTCCCCAGACTTTTCTCCATGGGCAAAAGGACCAGAAATATCTCCATGGGTACTGAGCTACTTCGAGTGAAATCTAAGGACATTTCCTCCTTCCCCCAAAGAAAGTATGCTTTGGAAATAGCAAGGCATTCTAAAACACTCAGAAAAAACAAGTCTCTTTTGGAAAAAAAAAAAAAAGAAAAGAAAAAAGGTAGCAGTGACTGTAATTAACAGAGAAGCAGTTGTGGAACTTCTAGGGCTGCATTTAAAGGGCCATGCAGGAACAGAGAGCGAGCAGTCATGGCTGTAGCTATGTAGTAAAACACTGACTGCAGAGAGAAACGGGGCAGGAGAAGTAAAGAGATTTACTTACAGCCCTCGGAGCCGAAGCCAGATTTTCTCGATCTGTTCGGGTTGCAGGTATTTCAGAGAGTTGCTCTCAAATTCTTCAATCTCCTTGGTCGGCGACTCCATAGCTGCAGGTTATCACTGGGAGTGAGGCTGGGAGAGTTTGGGCTGTCCCTCCCCGCCTCCTGGCCGGCCGGCCCTCGAGCCCCAGCGGCGCGCCGCGCGCGCCTTAGCCTGTCACTTTCTGCGTGCGCTCCTCCTTCTGCGCCCCCCGAACCCGGACTTACGGCGGGCTCGCAACGCGGGCGACCGCGGGCCCAGGTGCGTCCTGGGGGCAGCGGCGGGAACCAGCCATGGTCCCGAGCTGCTCAAGGAGAAAGCACCTCGGACCTATTCGGATTATTTTTTTAAAAAACAAAGCCACAGAAGCGAACCGTGTGGCAGCTGAAAGACTAGGGGGAGAAAAAGAGGACCGAGTGTGGAGGGGATACAGTGAGAAGGGGAGAGAGGGGAGGGGATGCGCCGAGGGGGAGCCGGTGCGGGCGCGTGCTCCGACCCCGAGGCTGCGCACGCGGCTCCGCCGGCGCCCCCTGCCCTGGGCGCCCCGCGGCTTCCCCCCTCCCGTCCCGCCCCTTCTCTCCCCCTCCAGCCGCGCAGCCTTCGCGCCCCGTCTCTGTTTTCTTTCACTTACCAGCAGCTCCGCTGACAAGCGAGAAAAGTGACAACTGAGAAAAGTCGTCTGTCAGCGCGCCGGGGCTGGCGTCTGGTGTGGCACCCGCGGGCGCGCAGGGAGGGGCGCGCCGGGCAGCGCCGTCCGCGGGGCCCAGGCTCGCCAGGCTCTGGCCTCGGACCCGGAGCCCCGCGCGCCCCGCGCGCCCCGCGCCGCCCCGGCGCACACGAGCCCAGGCCCGCGGCGCCGCGCTCGCGCGCCTGCGCGCGAGCCCGGGGACCCCGGGCGTGCGGACCCCAGCGGCGCTGCGGGCCGAACAGCGCCGCGAGCTTCCGCGGAGTTGGTGCTAGGAGCTCTCAGGTATGGCTCACCTACTCGTCCGCCCTTGAGCCGCTTCCATTTCGAAATACTAAAGCAATTGGTAAGAACTAAAGTAACCACACTTAGAAGAATCGCACTTAGAAGGTCCTGATGGGATCCTGCTAATGAGAGTCTTCGTTTCTCCCCCCGCCCCCACCCAGGGTGCGGAAAAAAGGAAAATAGACACCAACGGTGAGGAGATAGGAGTTTCCACCGATTCCACATGTTCCTCAAGAGGTCCCGCGTGAGCAGACGTTAAGACTGGCAAAGAGTTTCAGCTCCACAGAGTGGCACCGTCTGTTTCCCCCTAGGTCATTCACAATGTCAATAACGCACTGCGCTCTGGAAGAATGGGACCAGGTATGGAGTTGGGAAGGGCGGGAGAATTCGACAGAGACCACAGACTGAAAAAGAGAAGATCCTGGCTCAAGATGATTTCGGCCCTGACATCACAGCACTGGTGGTCAAACTCCCATCCAGAAGAAGCCGCCAAACTTCCCAGGGCCATTTCAAAGCTAGGGACTCAGGGCTCCTGAGGTTCTGGGTGCAGCTTGCCCTGTAACCATAGTTCCCTCACAGGCAGCTAGATTCTTTGAGTAACACTTCCTGCATCCTTTGGCTACCCATCGGTTATATGCCTGCTTCTCAAAAATAAGATAGACTTAAAGGTAAGAACTCATTTCTCTTCATTGCTCAAGTCAAGTTACATTCATGCGACCTTGATAAAAGAATAAAATGATAGGGTCCAGATCCTAAACGCTCACGCATTTGGTAGTTGGCATTTACTTTCCAGAATTAGATGTGAGAGGGACGGGGACGGTGTGGCTAGCCCCATTCGTTCCAGTGGAAGAAGGTGAGATGACAGGCCGATTTGATTTAAAAGGATTTACACACTCACCTGCCACACAATCTGAAGTCACCTCATTAAAGTCAGTCCTTAAGGATTTTCTGGAAACACATACATTCTCACCGAGTTAACACATTACTACCAGGCGAAGATAGCATTAAGCAGCCAACACCTTAACATGAAACTCATATATCTGAAAAGAACCAAGTACCTACCCGATGTCACCCAGCAGGGAGCGGTGACCTGCTAGAACTGGAGGTTTAAAAAAAAAAAAAAAGACTTTATTTTAACAACTTGTTTGGGGGGATACATGATGGGAGGCAGCGCGGTCCCCAAACGAGGTTTCCATCTCTGTGCACTCTGGGTGGCCTGCTGTCAGAATATGGAAGTGTAGTAATGTAACAATAGCAAACAGGTATCTGAAACTTCCTATACTCTGAGCACTGCTCTAAGGTTCTGTGCTCACGTAATACTAGCAACAACTTTAGGACGCAAGTACTATTATTATCATCCCCTCAATTTTACAAGAGAGCTGAAGCACAAGGAGGTTATCCAGACCTACTGGGAAAAGAACTCACCTGGAAAAGACCACCGTTTGAGTTATGGCTCATTACCCTATCCAGTACAAACCTGTCTCCCTCACAGGGTCCCATTTTCCACAGGGTTAATGTAAAGAATTTAGGCATGAAGATTTTTTACATCCGTTCCACCTTTATGATTCTACGAGGTCATCTGGAGAGAACTGGGGAAAGGAACTGCTGAAGAGGGACATGCATACTGCTGAAAACATGTTTTAATTACGGCATGGTTTCTCCAAGGACTGGCCTGGGATGAAAGGATACCAGAAAATAATAAAGCATATTCATCTTCCTGCCCGCCACCATTATGTATGACCTTTTCCTCGTATGAGGAGGATTTGGATTAAGTCAGAGAAAAGCAAATTTTGGACGAAAAAGAACTGGTATGATTGTTCACTACGATTAAGCCCATCGGAGAGGGAAGACAAAAAAAAATCCTTTAAAAAGTTTCTAAAAAGTAATTTTGTTTCATTTTTAAAAACTTTTTAAAACCAAACACGCATTAGAAAATTAGTAAGGATCTATCACTTTTCTGTATTTTAGAGCCATACAGTTTTTGGAGTGGGAGGAACCTTAAAGATAATCTGGCTTAGAAGTTTATAAATGTTTTAAGCAACAGAAGATTTTATTTAGAATAACGTGGGTTTTTTTTTTAAATTTTTTAACGTTTATTTACTTTTGAGAGACATAGAGACAGAGTATGAGCAGGAGAAGGGCAGAGAGAGAGGGAGATACAGAATCTGAAGCAGGCTCCAGGCTCTGAGCCGTCAACACAGAGCCCGACGCGGGGCTCAAACTCACAGACCGTAAGATCTGACCTGAGCCGAAGTCGGCCACTCAACCAACTGAGCCACCCAGGTGCCCCTAGAATAACGTGTTATAAGGGACTCCGTGCACACCTCATAGTTAAAAATTACAGATAGAGGTGCTCTGGCTGAATGGGGAAGGGGAGTGCTCAGTTCTCAGGCACAGAGCCCACCTCTTTCTTCTCTATATCCCATCCCTGTGTGGCAAATACTCCCATTTCACAGATGAGGAAACTGAGGCCAAAGTACCATACGCCACCTGAGGATTTCTTGCTCCTAATCCAGGGTTGTTTCTAAACCACATTATGAAAGGTTGTCTTCTCTCTGCCAACAAAGTATTACCACTTTTAGATGCGCCATGTTATTATGTCCCTGAGACCTTATTCTCTTTATGTATCACAGACAGGATATGCTTGATAGTTGCAACCACACTACAAGCCACAATTTCCACTGGCATTCCACTTAGAGACAGGCAATAATCAGATGCCGACCCACCCAAAAACAAAAGATCTAAGAAAATGCAAAGCCACTCGTAACTTTGCTTTGGAGGTTAATTTGCATTGTAACTTCCTAACCCAACTTTTTCAATAAGACTTTTTAGGAAATCTTATATGATGAAACATCACTAAATATATATATATATAGAGAGAGAGACATGTGTACATATGTAAATATGTAATGTATACACACATACAGACATACACACGCACATATATATGTGTATATGTATATAATATATACATATATATATTATACACACACACACATACACACACACATAAATATAACTGCCAATTTAGATTATTTCTCCAAATAGGAGCACCTGGGTGACTCAGTTGGTAAAGTGTCAGCTCTTGGTTTCGGCTCAAGTCATGATCTCATGGTTCATGAGTTCCAGCCCTGCATCAGACTCTATGCCGATGGTGCAGAATCTGCTTGGGATTCTCTCTCTCCCCTCTCTCTCTCTGCCTCTACTTCACTTGCACTCTCTCTCTCTCAAAATAAATAAACTTTAAAAATTATTTTAAAAAATAATAAAATAAAATATTTCCCCAAATACGCATAGAGGAACTTAGCCTAAGGACTAGCAAGCTTCTACAACATAAGATCAGAGAGAAAGTGAGCTTCCTGTCTGTGGCAGAGTTCAAGGAGAAGCTGGATGACTATCAGACAAGGGAGTAGGCACCAGGCTTTGTAGGCATAAGAATGACCCCTCAGGTCCCTTTCATCACCCAGTAATAGTCACAATAACCACAACCACTACCCTTACCAGTTATTGAACACTACTATATGCCAGGCACCAGGCTAAGCACACCACAGCTTACTTCATCCTCAAGAAAACACTTCAGAAGAGTCCATCATGCCCATTTACAAGTAAAGACAGAAGAGGCCCCCAACGGTCAGATCACTTTTGCAAAGACATGCAGTTAATAAGTATCAGAGCCAGGCTTTAAACCCAGACCAGAGTGCAAAGCTCCTGTTCTTTTCCCTTTGTTATACCACCTCCTTGCAGATTCATAAAAAGACAAGTAAAAGCGTCTATAGTAAAAAGGGTAGGGCTTCAGGATCACAGATGAAGGGTCACTGATACTGGGGGGGAATTAGGAAGGCTACACGGCAGAGGTGACATTCGAACTGGATCAGGAAAATGGATCTGAAGAAGCTGTGTGCATGGAAGATGGGTGGAGGCAGGTGACTCCCGAAAGAGCACACTGCTCGAAAAGAAACACAGAAGCATGAGAAGGTGTGGAGTGGGCAGCTCTTCACAAACACTTTTATGTGGCTTGACTATAAGGGCATGACTAAGGAGGTCCGCCAGACTTTGTGGTCACAGAAGAAACGCAGGCTCTCTCCAGATGATGGAGAGCTGCGGGTGACTCGAGGCAGAGGAAGGCATGGTCAGATGTCAAGGGTACTTACTTCCCTGACACATGCAGCATACACAGAGGTCAGCTCTCCAAGAACCTGCCATGGGCGTGTGCAACAACCATGGGGCTCCATAAAAGGAATCTGGCTATCAACTACAAACAAGGTCCTCATCCTACAAAGAACGAAGAATTGCACAAAGAAAAGACATAAAATCAGAAAAAGCACAACACTGTCTCTCACGAACATCCATTTTCCACCTATAGGGTAAGGACCACTTGTTTTAACCTTCATGAAACAAACCAGAGTCCCTGTTACATTTTTCATGGCTTGGGAGTGGCATCTCATCATCCAGAGAGTCTCTCAGTAAGGAGGTGGGGGAGAATTCTAGAAAAGCATTAAGGGTATCGGGAAGTAGCACCCACCAGGCACATCAGCCCCTCCGTCCCACTCATATCGGAGGTAAGCCAGAACATAACACAACGTCAGTAGAAACAATGACAATATTGTCAATGGAGACAACAGAGAAGACACATTGTCTTCTTTCCCACTGGCTTCCCTTCCTGGCAAGGGGCCTCTTTGGTGACAGTCACACTGTCTTTTCCCTTTGAAGTCCTCTCATTTTGGTTTTCTAATTTGTGTCAGACTCTGTCCCAGGAACCACCTCCACCTGAAAACAGAAAGTGCAAGAAGAAGCAGTGAACTGCTAAGTGCAGAGGACCCCCATTCTCAGGCCCATCTGAAACGGGGTTCTGAGTAGCCAACATCTCAACCATCCAGAGTTTGGCCCAGAGAGGTGGGAAGAGGAGACAGAAGAAGAAACAGGATGGAATCCCAGTTCAGGGGTGGTCTCATGTAACCTGCGTGTGACCCGGTCTCTGCCCCTCTCTGTGGCAGGATCCTTCGGTTGCTCTGTCAGGACAAGCTCATGTGATGCTTCCACCGGAGGTGGTACAGGCAAAGTGAAGGGCTAAGCGTAGCACCGAATCACATGTGACCTAGGACATGACACTTCTCTTCTCTGGCCATGGCTGTGTTGGGCTCAGTGACCTCTGGGTCCCTTCTTAGCTCTCACATACCCTGGGTTGAAACCCACAGCCTGGCCTGGGATAACCATGCTATTTTTGGTCCTCCACAAACAGCTACAGGAAAACCTGGAGTCCTACCACTGGTTAGATTTGATTATTATAAATATCACTTAGGTTGGCCAGTCAAGGCCATCCACCCTGTATCTCTGAACAAAATGACGAGGCCAAGGGAGCCATGTAACTAAAGCAGATCTAATGTTGGTTCCTTATGAGAGATCTGATGTGGCCACTAGGAAAGAGAGAGAGAGGACCTATTTGTCTTTTCTTTGAGATAACATTATAAAGCTTGAGGTTATCTCGGACCTAGGGTTATCTTTTTACCATGTAGAGAAAATATACCAGAAAAATGACACCAACACAGAGAAAAACAGAGAGAAAAGCTAAAGACACCAAGAAACAAATGTTACAGGATCTCTTTGAGCCTCTTGATCCTGCTATGGCTGAAGCCAGAGCTACCTGCCCACGAAACTTCTTAAGTTATATGAACCAAATAAATGTCCTCTCCCCCATATTTTCTCACTTACGCTAACTTGAATCAGATTTCTGTCACTGACCACCAAAAATATCCTAACTAATAAAATTTCCATAGAGTGTTTTTCTGAGGAGTTAAAAAAAAAAAAAATGCATGGCCAGTACCTTAAACATTGAAAGCTCTCATAACATAGTATAGCTCCTCTACCATCTCATCCATCCAACAGGACAGGAAGGGAAGGAAACTGGAAATGGAACAGTACCTTGGAGTGGGCAGGGCACACAATACAAGGAGACTTTCTATCTCAATAAATAGATACCTCAATAATTCCGTTTCATTTTATTTTTGAGAGAGAGAAAAAGAGAGCGTGCGTATGCGCACGTGTGAGCAGGGGAGGGGCAGAAAGCATGGGAGACACAGAATCTGAAGCAGGCTCAAGGCTCTGAACTGTCAGCACACAGCCCAAAGTGGGGTATTTAAACTCACGGACCGCGAGATCATGACCTGAGCCGAAGACGGTCGCCTAACCGACTGAGCCACCCAGGTGCCCCAGTAATTCCGTTTCGGTAACAGCTTGGCTATCAAAGCATTGCCTATCAAAGCAGGATCAATGCCTATCAAAGCATTGCCATTATTATGTATGTCAGTTCCTCAAAACAATCCTGAAGTGAGTGAAACACATTATTTTTATCCCAAGTTTAGAAATAAAGTGGATCAGGTCCAAGTGATCTGTTGGCTTCCCTCCCCTGGTCTACCTTCCAGCTAGTGGCCAGGTAGCATGACAATACATGGCTTTCTGACTCCTGGCCCTGGTGGCCACTCTGCCTCTCAGAACACACTGCCAACCCAGCAGAATTAACGTGGCTGTTCTAATGAAATTGAAAAGTTCGTTCATGTAAAACTGCTGATGCTACAGTCAGCCAAATTCTGACCCAAATGCACATAAATCAGCAGGTTGTTCTTCCTATCACTGCAAAGCAAATTTGAATGTGGAAAACCTCAGAGCTGGAAAGGACCTTAGCAATACTTTTAGCCAAGTTGCTAATCACGTTGCGAGGAACAAGCAGCCCAAGCAGGTTAGATAACTGTGCACAAGGCCCAATGCTTGATGGTGGCAGAGCTGAGACCACAAGCCATGTCCCGGAGCTCCATTAGCCCTGAACTTCCTTCCTGGATCTCAAGAATGGCTCCTGCTCCTATCCGAGGATTGGGTTCAACAGTTTGTTCACAGATAAGGAGAAGGAATGACCCCTAAATGCATAAGCCTTGGCAAAGGCTTCCTGAAGGAAAAAGCTAGAGAAAAGAGACTCTAGGAATGTGAAAATGCATGTGGTGGCCCTGATAACACAAAGAATCTGTGACTGGTGTAGGGGGGCCAAGAAAGGGACACAAGCAAAGGCTGCATATACAGATTGTGGTGGGCCAGGGTTCCCATAGGAAAGCTTAGTCCTTATATGCTCTTGTCGGTAGGGAATCATTAAAATCTGTTGAGCAGGTGTGTGGTAGATGCAAAGCAGAATTGTGATTTAACAAGTACAATTTATAACCAACGATAAATTTTTTCTGGGGTGCCTGGGTGGCTCAGTTGTTAAGCATCAGAGTCTTGATTTTGGCTCAGGTCATGGTCTCACGGTTCATGAGATCGAACCCTGCATGGGGCTCTGCACTGTGGGCACAGAGCCTGCTTAGGATTCTCTCTCTCCCTCTCTCTCTGCCCATAGCTCTCTTTCTCTCTCTCTCTCTCTTTCAAAAACAAATAAACTTAAAAAAAGACTTTTTTTCAAAAGTTGTTTTTGAACTGTCACCAGAGAAAAAGATTTGCAGATTCTTGTCTCTGTAGCAGGGCAGGGGAGGGATGGTAACACAGACACAATTTCACAAACAAACGGTAGGACTTTTAAAATTCATTCACTCACTGAGTGCTTATTATATGTGATAGGCGCTCTATGATCATAGGTATGCAGTAGTCAGTAAAAAAGCCCAGTGCCTGCAAATAGGGAAACATATAGCAAATATATCATCATAAGTGGTGAAAAGTGCTAAAAAGAAAATAAACAGAGTCTAGTACAGAAAACAACGGGGGGAGGGGCTATTTATAAATAGGTTGGCATCAGCCAACTACTGCTATATGATAAATCACCATCTAAGATTTAGTGGTTCAGAACAAGAGCAACCATTTTTTGCCCCTTCATGATTTGGGGGTTCACCACGCAGTTCTTCCACTGGTCTTGTGTGGGGTCTCTCATACAATTGGGGCTATCATATCCAATAAGGTTTCACTCACACGTGGGCCTTGGCTTGTAAGAGCAAGCATTCTGAGAGGGAGGAGGTGAAGCTGCCAGTCGTCTCAAAGGCCGGCCCAGAACTGGCAGAGTATCATTTTCGCTGCATTTGGTTGTGACAGCAGTCATAGTGCTAGCTCTGATTCAAGGACAGGAGGAGGAATAAACTCTACCTTCCAAGGTTGAGGAGGAGGGAAGAAAGTGACACGGATTTTAGAGCCATCTTTAATCCACTTAGGTGGTCAAGGGTGGCCTCCGTAGGCAGAGGACGCCTGAGCCAAGACCTAAAGGAGGAAAAGAAATCATCCAGCTAACAGAAAGGAGGAAAATGGGGCACCTGGGTGGCTCAGTCGGTTGGGCATCCAACTTCGGCTCAGGTCATGATCTCACGGTTCGTGGGTTCGAGCCCCACGTCGGGCTCTGTGCTGATGGCTTGGAGCCTGAAGCCTGCTTCAGATTCTGTCTCCCTCTCTCTTTGCTCCTCCCCCATTCATGCTCTGTCTCTCAAAAATTAAATAAACTTTAAAAAAAAAAAAAAAGAAAGGAGGAAAAGATTTCTGACAAGAGAGAACAACATATGCAAGGATGCTGAGGCAGGAAGGAGCTTGTTGTGGTCAAGGAATCGAAGGCAGTTAAGCTGTGGCTGGAGTGATGTGGCACAGGGCAGGGTAGCCTGGGGTGAGAGGAGGAGGCAGCCAGGTGGGGCCCTAGCAGAGCCTTGAAGGCAGATTTAAAGGCTGGCTTTCACTTGAAGTACAAGGAGAAATCACTTAGGGACTCCAAGAGATATATGTTTGGAAAGGGTCACTCTGGTTGCTATGTGAAGAATGGTTGGAAAGGAGTTAAGAATGTCCCCTGGCTTAATCAGAGATGCTAACTAATCTCAAAATGTGATTTGAACTGAGGAGGACTCTAGACCCATGAGCTCCAACATCCAAAACCCACAGCAACAACACTGAATTAATTCAATCGCTGATGATGAACCAATTTCTCTGTTGGTAGCGTTACTACAGGATTCACTAGACGAGTGTCCCAGAGGGCAGAGATCACAAGTATCCTGCCCATCCCTGTCCCCGAGGGCATATGGCCACTGGCCCATGACCAACTGGGCTTCTCAGAGAATTTATCTCATTTATGGTCCAAGATGACTCCTGCCACACGAACTAAATTCAAAGGGCAAACCTGAGACATGGAAACTTCAACTAGACCAGAAGTTAATTTGGTGTTTGGGGAAAGGCAATAAGGCACTGCCCAGGTTGCATTTTGGTGCATAAAGGGTTAACTTTCAGTTATCTGGCAGCTGTACTTCCAGATAGGTGAAATGTTGCCTTTGGGGTGATTAAGGATACAGGGGAATGAGGGGAAATACTCCTGACGGCATCTTCAAAACTGTTCTCCGGGATATCTCAATGGCCCATTCTAGTCCCTCTGATTCCCAGACGTGAAAGGATTTTTAAGACTCAAGAGAATAAAAGAATAATGTCTCCATGAACGCCTTCTGCCCATATGCTTTTCACAGATTTGTGCTAATAAAAAAGACCCTGAAGGCACCTTGATTTGGCCCATAATCCTTCATACATACAGGCTGACAGACCCATCAGAAGTTGGCATATACTTACATTTCTACTTCTGAGATAGAAACAGACTCCTATAAGGAGGGAACGGGACATGATTTATGGAGAGGCATGAAAACTTAATGTGCACAATTTAAAAGTAATTAGCATGCAAGGCAAATCTTAGCCAGAGACTCTAAAAGTTCTGTGTGCCCCCAGTACCCCCACGGAACTGGGTGGACTCCCACAGGTATAGATAGTGTTGTGGCTTCTCCACTGCTTGGGCTAAATCTCAGTGAAGAAATGACAGTCATTCTCCTCAGTGGAATTTTAGAAGCACTTGAGAATTTAACACCAAAGCACCGAAAAGAAAGGGTGCTGAGTCCTTGAAAATAGCTCCGATGAAGTCAGTGAAGACGTTCTTAGCAGCCATTCTGCCTTCACTGTGGGCAAACCACACACAGCCTTCCACGTCAGTCTCTAGGTAACAAAGATTTCATTTCAGACTTCCTGTCCCCATCTCGAGCACAAAGAGCATTTGTGAAAATCAGTCCCCACCTCATCCATCCATACGACATGGCAGAAGTAGCCTCTGCATCCTGTGCAGAAATCAGTCTCATTGTGCCATAGAGGTTCCAATTGTAACGATCAGAGTAATAATTTCCCATATACTCTTATTCCATATATGACTCAATCTATCAGAAACCATTCTGCCAGATCGAATTCCAAGCAATGCCTAAACATGCTACTATTTCCCGGGACTTGGGACCACGTTTCATATTCATTTATTGCAGATTGATCTGTCTCTAACTATGTGCTAGAACCAGTAGGTCAGAGAGGACATTTTAATACATGACCTTTTCAAAGCCCCTCCACCTCCCATAGCAAAGTCAAACCTGTATTGACAGAAGGCTGGTCATTTATACTGGTCACCTCGTTAGCTTTATTTGATAACTACAGCTCTTAGAAACAACATTCTCATCAAATGAAAATGTGCTTATGTCAGAATATTGGCAGGGAGACTTACATCATTCAATCTGATGATAAATTTTATTAAAATTTCAATGATAGCCTACCTCCCACAGTTACTGTCTAGCCCCGGAAACCACAACTAATAAATGCATCATCATAAACCATTTAAAACATAAAGGAAAGGAGGTGGAGGAGGGAGGAAGGAAAGAAAACCACTCCGTAAAAAAGCTATGGAAATTTAAAGGTGAAAAAAAAAAAAGAACTTCTGAAAATGTAACGATGGGACTTGTCTTTCTGTTTCTCTCCCTTTTTTAAACCCAGTTAAGCAGGTGCTTAAATTTGAGTGTTCATCAGAGTTTGCTCTCCAAAAGTACACGTGAACGCATTATTCGGGGCATCTTGGCAGCAGCCCGGCGCCGCGTCATTTCGTGCTATGGCTGAGCCCATCTCGCCTGGCATTTGCAAACGTTCGGGACACGCTTTTCTCATCGGCCAGGTTCGCCAAGGCGGCCAGAACCCCGCAGCGGCGCGGAGGCTCCATTTGTCCCAGCTGCTGCGAAGCATCGCGCCAAATCAATATCCCGTCAGAAGGCGCTTTCACCGCAGCAACTGATAGCGCCCCCGAGGCTCCGTGACGTCGCCGGGTGTTTGCTAAGCGAAGGAAAATCCCTCTTTGCACCGCCGGCTCTGACCTCACTCCCAGCGGAGCGCGCTTGCCTGTCCTTAATCACCCGTGAAACAGTGCCGGGAGGGGGAAGCGGTGCGGAGGAGGGGAGGAGGGGCGGCGTGGAAATAACCCACGGGACGACCAGCTGTGACTCATGCTTTTCACCTTTGAAGGGAAGTAACATTTTGGAGCAGGATTCCGCTCTGGCCTGCCTCCAAGGGACACAAGAGAGAGAGAATACCCTTCCTGTTCTCCGCTGACAAGGACCGTGCAATACAGCTGGAAGAAAAGGGCCAACATCAATAATGCATCGGGACCACGGCTGACATAGTTTTCAGCTATCTGGGTAATTGAGTGGTTGTCAAAATATAGCTCTAAAAGGCCATGTGCGGACAGAGCCAGCACTGTTACTGAAAGGGCAGACTTAACCCTGCATGGTGTCCAGAAGGCATATCCAATCTCTCCTCTTCTCAAAAATAAGTATTTGCTATCAATATGAGTTAGTAATAGTAATAGTAGTAGGATAGTAATAGCAACAGCTACTGTTTACTGTATGCAATACGTACCACCCCATCTGTAAGCATGATAACCCATGAAACCCTCGCAAGGAAACAACTTGCCCAAGGTCATATATCGTAAGTGGCAGAACTGGATTTGAGCTGAAGCCTGTCACTGGCCTACCCCATCACAATGGTGTCTCTCAGAAGTAGGTATTTTTGTGTAAACTGGAAAGTTAATTCTATGTGTCTGATCAACAAATAGTCCTCTGACCCAGAACCCCCTGACCATGGTACTATGACTTTGCAATTGCAGTACACTGCAAGCTATCTTTAAGCAGCTTTATAGTCAAGAATGAGGAGAGTGGAGAAGTGACCACTAACCCAACACCACACTTGCAAACTGTGGCAAGATGCTGAAACGAAAAAGGACCCTGCACTGAGAAACTTAAGTTAGTCTCTTAGCAAAGTTCAAGTACACGAGACAGTATTATTAACTAGAGCCACCATGATGCACGTTAGATCCCCAGAATGCATTCATCCTGTGTAACAAAACTGTGTACCCTTTGTCCAACATCTCCCCATTTCCCTGCTCCCCACCCCATGCCATCCCTGGCTGCCACAATTCTACTCTCCGTTTTATGAGTTCAACTGCTAAGGGGGTTAATCTTAAGTGTTCTCACCACCAAAAAAAAAAAAGGTAACTATGTGAAGCGATGGTATGTAAAACCGTCACATTGTGCACTTTAAATATATACAATTTTATTTGTCAATTATGCCTCAGCAAAGCT
Organism: Paguma larvata; assembly: GCA_030068075.1. Lineage (NCBI taxonomy): Eukaryota > Metazoa > Chordata > Mammalia > Carnivora > Viverridae > Paguma > Paguma larvata. Next base: position 59,122,378 of record CM057834.1, read on the forward strand.
GGGGGGGAAAAAGAGCCTACAACTGTCATCATGGGAACTGTTCCAGTCATTCATCTGAGGGTCGACAAACAGACCTTTACCTTCAGAAAGCCACAGCACGGCCATGCCGTGTGCCACACAGGTTTCTGGGGAAGCATGCTCTCTTCCCAAGGGTTTCCAGTGACCAAAAGGGAACACACAGTTAGAGATTCCAGAAAGAAACCCCGTATATCACAGACCCAGGAAACCCTCCATCACCTACTCCATTGTCCTGCTTTTGTCTCGGCAGCATTTTTTCTTCTCTCCAGAGGAGAGATCACGGTAAAAATTTTACTTGCTTGCTTCATGAAGGCAGGACAAAATACTTCCTTTTAAACTTCTCTCACTCCTTTCGTCTGATTTTTCTGGTGCAAGAAATGAAAAGAAAACGTGTTCCTGGAATGATACATGCAAATGAAGAGGCACTGGTGGGAGCCGAGATGAAATGCGGCAGAGCTGAGAATAACACACCGGCTAAGCGAGCCAGCGGGCTCCTGGTTGAAAACACAAATAATAATGGCGGTAATCATAACAATAACAGCAATGTAATAATAACAGCAGCAACGCTTCTGCATTTATCTCCCTGTGGGACAATCCTTTTCTTGCCTTTTCTCGGGTTTCCCAAATCCGAACACGGAATTATGCAGAGGGCCGGACGGGGCTCTGCCCTGTGTGATCTCTACTCAGCTCAGATTAATGAAGCATTCATAACACCTGTGCTTACACTTCTCACGCTGTCATCTCCGTCAACTCAGGGCTGGTTTCATCTGCGTCTGAGCAAGCCTTTAAATTCCAGCGGCACCAGGGATTCAAAAGGCAATGACCTTGACACACACACACACACACAGGCTTCCCTCTCACCACCCAGGAAGCTGGAAGCTCAACACCAATACCAGACAAAGGCCACCTTCCACCCTGGAATTAATCATCGTTTCAGAGGTTCCATTACAAATCTCTGTTTAGAGAAGCCCAGAATAGCAGACCAATCATGGGGTTTTAGGGTGGTTTTAAACTTTTATGGATCAAGGACACTCTTTGAGAATCTGATAAAAGCTACAGACTTTCACTCTACCTATTTAGATAAAATGTGTACACTATGATTTGCATATACAAGGAGACTCTTGGACTCTCCTGGAGCTCATCCAGCCTCCTTTCCCAAAATTCCAACTGTGGTTCCAAGACGTGCGTGCGTGTGTGTGTGTGTGTGTGTGTGTGTGTGTGTGTGTTTGAATCTAGTTTGCTCTTCTTAGTGCTAAAAGAAAATGGTATGAACTAAAAGGAGAAGATAACTAATAAAAAACATAATTCGAGTTCTTCAAAAAGGGAACTGTATTTAATGAGCAAAAACTACATGCCAAATTCTCTACTGGGTGTATGATACACGTATGTGCATTTAATCCTCGTTACAATCATGCAACAACAAGGGCTGTGTCTTTCGTATTCACCTCTCCTTCCCTAATGCCATTCACACCACTGGTCCTCCTTAATTACCTGCTGGGTGAATTCATTATTACTCTTTTGCAGATGAGGAAACTGAGCCTCTGAGTTAAGTTCCTTAACTTAAATCAGACAGGGAATAAACTCTATTCGAGGCAGGGTTTGAACTCAGATCTGCCTGTCCCCTTTCCCTTGTGCCTTGATGAACATTTGGCATAAGAGACTAAAGCAAAGACACAGACATAGTATACAAATGATATGCTCTGTTGGGGGCAAGAGCTGTGGGAAAGAAGAAAAGCAAAGTAGGTGGGCTGGGAGTATGTGGAGGGGCCGGGGCAGGTCACAATATGGATCAGGGTGCTCAGTGGTGGCCTCTGTGGAAGGTGACATTTGAGCAGCGCCTGGAAGGAAATGAGAGGACATGCTAAGTGGAGGAGTATGCCAGGAAGGGGAACGGCCAGGGCTGGGCCCTAGTCAGACGTATGCCTGGTAGTCAAGGAACAAGTCTGGAGACCAGGGGAAGAATCATAGGAGGTAGGGTAGGAGAGGTGATGGGAGTGCTATGGAAAGTCCATGTGTCAGTCATTGCAAGGACTTTGGCTTTTACTCGAACTGAAACGGGAACTCACTGTAAGATTTGGAGTGGGGCAGCGGCACGATCTGACCTCCATCTTACAAAGACCACTTTGGCTGTTGACATGAGGATGGAGGGTGGCAGGGAAAAAGTTAGGGGTGGGGAGACCAGGTGTGAGGCCACATCCAGCTTTTCAGGAAGAAGATGATGGTGGCTTAGCCAGGGTGGCAGCGGCGAAAATGCAGAGAAGAGAATGGACATGTGAGGGAAGAGAAGAGTTAATAAGGATGACTCCAAGGTTTGGGGCCCAAGAAACAAAACTGACATCTGTTCAGTCTCATCCTGCCTTCTAGGCAGGCAAGCCTTGAAAGCCTGCTCTTATTCTCAAGGCCTCAAAACCAACCTGAGAGAAATAATGTTTACAGTCTTCAGATATGTTTCTTTTTTTTCCATGAGGGAGATATTCTTGCATGTAGCCTTTGAGAAAAGAGGAGGGAAGGCGTTCCTTAAAAATTGCATGTTTTTCACTTCTGAATTTTGGAAAGGAAGCTTTGGGAAGTGTTTCCTTTGTCGTACTCCCTACCTTCATATCTAAGACCACACGGCTTTCTCTCCTGCTCTGCTGGACGCCAGGCCAGTACTGGAATGTGCTCCCGCTGGCCACTAAACACTGGTGCTTCCAAACAGCTTTCTGAAACGGGGAGCTCTAGGCAGATGCCGACTTCCAGGTGACCCGAATCTGACACCAAGGGTGAGAAGCCAGGGCTGTCCCTTCTCCTCCCATGAAAAGCACAGACCTTCCTGGCTAGCCGCGGCTGCCAGGCAAATGTTGAGCCATCGGCTCTGGACACAATCAAAAGTGAACCTGGAGTTCCCTTCCGGATCACACTGCTCGGCCAAGAAGACGGTCTACGGGAGGTTAGAGCAAAAGCACCAGAGGGTCTGCAGAGGGTAAGTCTCCCACTTACTTCCATTGAGGGTTTGCTTTTAAAAAACTGCTACAGTGGGAAAAGCCGGGATGAGAGGAAAGCTATATTTTTGTAAGGAAAAATGTATTACACGTCTACTATGTGCATGGCACCACTGTCTTTCTGAATTCCACACACTTGGGAAGCCAGCATTATTTTCTCCATTGTTCAGAGAAGGAAAGGTTAGAGAGGTTAAGCAACTGGCCCGAAGGGTCCCAGTGAATCAGTACAGATGTCTGACTACAGATAACAGCTTCCACTATAGCTGCCTCTAGGCTCACTGACTGTCCTCATGTGCCTGGGACCAAGAGGGCTCTCAGGACGCACGACTTTCAGTCTGAAATGCAGGAAAGCTCTCAGGCAAACCAGGACGAGGGAGTCACTCTAGCTGCCTCTTGAAATAAAAATATGCCCACAAAAATGCAAACTTTCATGACGATCTAGAAAATTCAGTAGAATAACTTAAGTCTTTAAAAACGTCATGGAGCAAATTAAAAGGCACACTCTCATTTAAGGTAAATATGGGCTCCGAAGGGGGTTCACCTTTAAGAAGAGCAGATTTCTTTTCTTTTCTTAATAGCCAATCTCCTGCGATCACAAGAGTGAGTCCTTGGTGAGATTTTGCTGCACAACATTAATCTCCAATTTCCCACACATTCAACTCCACAACAGAAACAGTCCCTCCAGCTGACTCCCAAAGCAAGCTTGCCAGTTGTGAATGTTCCCAAATCCAGTTGCCTTTCACATCTGTTTGCTGCAAAATGTCGACCACATCTCTTGCTCAGGTCATTATGATTTACACCTCTGGCCAATCCACCCAAGGACTCTGGCCCCATGTCTTGCTAAGGGGACATCAATGAACTCAGCTATCTGAGATAAGATTCAGCTGCTTAGAAAGGTAGTGTTACTTCTCCAGAGCCTGGGTTACCCCATTTGCTAGTACTGCTCCTTCACTCATTTCACAGCCATTTATGCCAATTTTGTGCCAGGCTTGGTGCTGTCATCTTCTAGTAAGTCATCAATTAGCAAAGGATTCCCTTTTCAAGGAGTCTCATTGGCATGGTGTCCTGGGACCTAGACACTGACAGATGACATAGAAGACAGTATCCTCTTTTTTATCATCCAGTGACTTGATCAAAGAAACTAAGGCATAAAAATAATCCAGAATAGCTAAACTGTTGCATTTGGCCCTGTGAGCTCTGGGTAGCCACCCCAGAGGTGCCAGAAGCCCTCAACATGACCTTGTGTGTTTTGGACACTGCTACCAGCGTGGACTCAAGGGGCAGAAGAGCCCTTCCTTGCACCTTTCTCCACAGGCTGGGAGCACACAAAGCACAATCCCTGGCTCACCTCTTAATCTCAGGGCTAATGCCCAAAAGGCAAAGAAGGCTGAGGGTGTCACTCTGACCCAGAAGCAGATGGAGAGGGACTCCTCCTTCTCTAGCAGGAGTCTCTTCTCCCTGCTTATCTCTGCTCTTGCTTATGCAAGTCTCCCCCATTGCAATGTTGTGCCTGTAAATGTTTAATCTGGTACAGGGACAGCCCTTCTTTGTAGCATTTGCTGATTTCTGCAGTATAAACACTCCCACCATGGCTGATTTCTGTAGTGTAAATACTCCCACCATGCCAATTTGAAGCTACCAACATGATGTCGCTGAACACATAGCTGGGAAGAAATGCTCACAGCCCGCCTCCAGCACACCACCACTCAAATCCTCACACCAAGAACTCAACGCCTTAGCCTTCTTTGGCTCCACTCTTCCAATTCTTGAACGATGGGTGAAGACAACTGTGTCAAAGAAGGGCCAAACAACAAAGGCAGACAGGGGAAGTGCATGACACTTTGCTTGACTACAGTGGAGGGTGTGTGGATTTTTATGGCTTCAAGTCAAGCAATATCTTTCCCTCGTGCTAAACAAGTTCACATGCTTTATTTCAGTGCAACTTAAAAAGCTACCATCAAAGAGGCAAAGTAGTTATCATTAAACAGATAAGGAGACCGACTCCAAGTGGGTAAGACTGTCAACCAAACAACCAAATCTGAGTCCCAACCCCTATTTATTAATTATTCTTCTGTTTGTATCTCCCATTGAGGAGTCCAAGGGTTCTGTCTACAGTGTAGTATGATGATGGGGATCCCCTGTTTTAATTCTTTCAGTGGCTCCCTATCAATCACAGGACGAAGTCCTAAATACATATGTAGCGTGGCATAGAAGCCATCTGGCCCTGATCCTACCTCTCCTCACTAGCCCTGCAACCTTGTCTAAACTACAGCCATAATACTTGGGATTTCCGTAAAATGACTGGCTCTCTCCCAACTCTGGCCTCAAGTCATACCTTCTACCTCTACTGTTGGGGACACTCCTCCTTTCTGGCCATCCACCATCTCCAGCTAAGATCTGCGTATCTTTCTACTAATTTATTGTCCTTCTTTCTTTAAAAGACACTCTACTCCCTATAAGCTAGATACACTCTTTGAAGGCAAGGACTGGGCTAGTTTGTTCTCCAGAACATATAGGAAATGTTTAATAAATGACTGCTGAAATCATCTTGTTATTTCATTGAGAAAAACAGTCCTGCTGCTCAGAAAGACTTCTGCGTGCTCAGATTGCCCGAAGACTGAAAATCTCGTTGGGAAAGAAAGCCGACAGTGATGGCATTTCTGATGAGCCTGAAGTCAGACAACAATCGAAAAACTGTGTTCCCAGGACACGCAGATCTGGCTTCCTCTGTGGGCGTACATCAAGTCCCACCTTCATTGACAGTTTCTTCCTTCCAGACGGTGGCATCAGAGCTGTGTCACTCCCAGCAGGACAGGTGTGCCCTTTGCTGCTGTGTCACAGTGTGAAGCTGCAGAGGTTATGTGGCTTGGCCAGAATCACACTGGGTGGGGGAATATCAAACAAGACACAAGCACTTACTATCATAGTTCTACAGCCCGCCTTGGCTTCAATATGTGCCTTTATGTCATCTTTGTACTGTACCCAATGTGCTGCCTCTAGCATGGATGTTCATCAACCAAGATTGCAATTTGGTTGTGGTTCCTGAGAAAGCTGCTCTTTCTGTTTCTTGAACTTTAGAACAGGGTGCATTAGATGTTGGCTATCCTTATGCGAATGTGTATATCCCCCGAGCCGTCACCCCAAATGAGACCTAAACAAACTAGGCTATAAGTAAAGTGCCTACAGAATCGCACAACACAAGGTCCTTCACACCTGGCCCCTCTCCAGCCTCAACAGGTACCAAATGCAAACATTTATCCCATACTTAGGCCAATATTTCCCATAATATTATGTTGCATGGAATTCTAAACCAGCATCATAAAAATAGACTTTGGTCAAATAAGTTACAGAAATGCTAGGTTACAAAATATGAAGCGGGTATCTTTACTACGAGGACATCCGAGAACTTTAACATGCTAAGTTGTATCACGAACCTTCACAGTGGGGTATAGTATGCAGAGATCCCCAGACCTAATGGATCATGGAAACCCCCACTCACCTCCTTCTTTGGTGGGTCACCGTTAGGCACTGATGCTCTCCCAATATAACTTTGAGAATCCAGTCCTAACCTCATGAATTCATTCGATCACTGAGCAGGTGAGGCATTTCAATCAAAGCCAAGGAAAGAAGCATTAATGGTTGTGGAAGACTTATTTCAAGCCCTCATCAGAGGGAAAAACAGGGTGAAGTAAGACAACAGAATGTTAAACAGAAAATGTTAAAATATCTCCAAAACAAAAATTTTTAATCCTAAACTATAAAGCCACACAAAGCATCAAATCCTGCCAAGAGAATCAACTATTTATTCCCCTTGACATCTTCGGATTCTCTTCATGGTAGAAAGAGCACAGACTTGGAAATTAGATACACCTGCATGCAAATCTTGGCTTTGCTCCTATTCACTGGCGCTAAACTGCCTTGTAGGGCTGTGGTAAGAATTGCATAAGACAATGAATAGCATCACATAACAAGAAGCAATTAATTCATGCCTTAAAATTATTATTTTTATATGATATGGAAAACATCCCAATATGTCTTATGCAAATAGCCCGTGCTCTTTTTTTAGAGAAGGGATGGTTCTATTCCAAGCTCTGCTTTATGACCTGGCACAGGACAAAACTGTATTACTAAAGACTCTCCAGAGAAACAGAACCAATAGGATATATAAATGATCATATATCTATGCATATACAGTTGACTCTGAACTACACAGGTTTGAACCGCATGGGTCCACTTATGCATGATCCTTTCAATACAGTACAGTACTGTAAATGTATTTTTCTCTTCTTTATGATTTTAACATTTTCTCTGGTTTGCTTTATTGTAACAATACAGCATATAATACATACAACATACAAAATATGTGTTAATTGATTATGTTATTAGTAAGTCTCCCAGTTAATTAGCTATTAGTACCTAAGTTTGGGTAAAATCTAAAGTTACATGTAGACTTTTGATGATGCAAGGGGTCAGTGCCCCAAACCTCACATTCATTGTTTAAGTATCGACTGTATATGTATATATGTACAGATATGATTATACATATATATACTATGTATGTGTGTATTTTTTAATGTTTACTTACTTATTTTGAGAGAGAGACAGAGAGAGTGCTGGGGAAGTGAAGAGAGGGGGGCAGAGAGAGCATCCCAAGCAGACTTCGCTCTGTTAACACAGAGCCAACACAGGGCTTGATCTCATGAACCATGAGATCATGACTTCAGCTGAAATCAAGAGTTGGACCCTTAACCAACTGACCCACTCAGGCACTCCTGTGTATATTATAAGGCATTGACTCACAAGATTATGGAGACTGAGAAATCCCTAGATATGTATTTGGCAAGTTGGAGACCCAGGTGAACAAATCTGAGAGCCAGCAGCTTTTTGAGAACCAAAAACAGATATTTCAATCCAAGTCCAAAGACCAGAAAAGACCATGCCCCAGCTCCCAGGCACAGGAGGCATAAGAAGTTCCCTCTTACTCAGCCTTTTTGCTCTATTCAGGTCGTGAACTGACTGGATGAAGACCACCACATTATGGAGGGCAATCAACTTTACTCAGTCTACTGATCAAATGCTCATCTCAGCCAGAAACATCTTCATAGGCAAACTCCGAATAATACTGGGCTGAATGTCTGGCCACCTCGCAGTCCAATCAGGTTGAAAGATAAAATTAACCATCACAACATCTAAATACAGCTACTGAATTAACTAAGTTGAGTAAATCTGGGATTTGGGGCTGTCAGAAGACCAATGTGCCAAGAAGCAAAATGAAATGCCAAATGACAATCCAACTCTAATGCCAAGATACCTAAATAACTGAAGGAATTATTTAATAATCTAGCCACAATGAACTATTCAACAATCTTGTCTGCTGCCTACTGACTGACTCCCAAAGATCAGCCTATCGTGCCTCCAAGTTCAATACCAACATTTGGGTCATGTAAATGGAAGAGAAAATGCTTTTAGCCATCAAACAAAGCATCCCAGGCCAACAGCAATGTTTTGTTTGTTTTTTAATCATTTATCTCTATGGTATAGAGTACATATTAAAAGAAAAAAAAAACAATGAAACACCCCAGCAAACTTCTACCCACACTGAAAAAAATGAACAATTAAAGAATACACTGACACTTACACTAGGAAATGTGTGCGTAGATAGAAAAACAGTTGCCACAGGCAGTAAAACCAACTAAAACCTCCATTCTGCTGGACTCTTCACACTCCATGTTTAATAAGGACATAACTCGCCAAGTAACAGAGCATGAAAGGGGAGAGGGACTCACAACTGCTGAGCACTGTTGTGCCAGGCAGTGTGCCAAGCCCTTTAAAGAAAAAGACCCACAATCCTGAGATAGATAAGCATTTCCTTTCCCATTTCATAGATGAGAGAATTGGAGTTCATACAAGTTAAGTGACTTGACCTTGGAGAGCCTTTCTTCTCATGGACAATGAGAATTATATAAATGATTGTATTTGCCCCTTTGTTAAAGATGTCAGGAAACTCAAATTCAAATGATGTTAGCATAATTCCTGCTTACAGATTTTATTTAATGTCTGTTTTTCTTACACCCTTGTAAGCCACACCAAATCCTTTATGAATCAAAGAAGAAGAAGGATGGGTAGAAACATGGACACATAGGACATCTGGAAGGATGATCCAGGTTTCTCTGATTCCAAAGCTTTTACTCCTTTTACTTCATTAAGTTGGAAAGGGTTAGTTGAATTAGGTTTTTGTTCTGCTGTTTTGCTCTGTTTAAGCATCCTTCAGAATTTTCTAGGACAAGTCTAGGTCTGTATACCTTGGGCCTGCTATAAACCTTTGAGTAACTTCCTGTAGGATCACTCACATTTTATCTCCCCTATTGCATGGGCCCACAGGTCTTTTTCTAAATCACTAAACTATCTGAAGAAGTTGGTTCCTGGTGTTGAAATTTAAAACATCTACTTATGGCCATAAATGAATATTGAACTCTCGGTAAGACATGTATGCCACAGTATTTAGGGGGAAAGAAAGATATGAATGTCTGCAACCTACTTTGAAATACATCAAAAAAAAAAAAATGGGAGAAGAATAACATGGATTGATGGATGACAGAAAAACAGATGGACAGATCTGTGGAAATGCAAATATAGCAATTGTTAGTTACAGAGTCAAAGTGGTGCATATATGATGTTCTCTATACAATTCTATCAGCGTAACTATATATTTGAAATTTTTCATTAAAAAATATTGGAGATTCATAGAGAGAGTGTAATGCCAGGGGCTGGGAGTGGGGGACAGTTTCAGTTTAAAATGATGAAGAATCAGGGGTGCCTGGTTGGCACAGTTGGTTGAGCACTCGACTCTTAACTTCGGCTCAGGCCATGATCCCAAGGGTCACGGGATCAAGCCCCATGTCACGTTGAACATGGAGCCCACTTAGGATTCTCTCTCTCTCTCTCTCTCTCGCTCTCTCTCTCTCTCTCGTTCTGCCCCTCTCCCCAGCTCACACACTCTCTCTCTAAAAAATAAAATAAAATAAAATGTCTTTTTAAAAAGATGATAAAATATCAGATCCAGATGAAAATCTGTATGGAGAGGGTAGTAGTGATAGTTGAACAACAAAGTGAATGTAGTTAATACCACTGAATTTGACACTCTAAGAGAGTTAAAATGATAAATCTAATGTATGTTTTACTACATAGAATTAAACAGAGAGAGAGAGAGAGAGAGAGAGAGAAAGAAAGAAAGAAAGAAAGAAAGAAAGAAAGAAAGAAAGAAAGAAAGACACTGAATTATTCTGCTATATATTGCTATAGCAGCAATAATTGCTCTTGAAAATACACAGAAGGAACAGAACAAAAAAATAGATTTTCAAATATTTTTACATAAAAACAAAAAAGTGAAGTAAAATATATGCCAGACCAAAAAAGGTTTAAGTCTTGGAAAAAAAAAAAAAAAGAGTTACACACAGATTATTTGGTTTCAGTAGAAGAAAGTACCTGAAGGGAGAAAATGTCATCTGTGGTCTTATAGGAACTCTGGACTACATCTGATCTTGCTTCTAAAAATTTCCCCTAAACCACTGTGTGCCGTTCATCTCCACTGTGTGTTTCACCTCCACTGTGTTAATGCTGTCATGCAGAAGGAAAAGGTGAAAAGTGATATTTTGGGTCTTTTTCAACTCTAACATATTAGAAATTGTGAATGATTTTGCACGTTTATAAGTGCTTGTATATTATGATTAAATAGATACTAAATTGACTAATTAAAAGACAAAATCTCTTCTGGATCCCTCTTGTCTGCAAAATCGTGTCTAAGTCCTGAACACGCATACAAGGCCCTGGGAGTCTGTTGCTCCAGCCACCTCCTCTTCCATGACTCTCACCTATGACAGGTTACGGTCATTCCCCCTTCTCAACTACACCGTCCACTGTGCCTCTCCACTGGCCAGAGGTCCTTGCTCTGCTTCCCCTCGTCTCATACCTACCTTCAACCTGGGTACACTCTCCCCCAGTTTGCTCTGAGCCTTCTTTTGATCTGGCTCACTAGACCCTCTCCAGTGAGCCCTCCCTGGCATTTCACCTTCTCATCATCATCACCGCCAACATCGAAGCAGTTGTGCTACCTCTTGCATCTTCATTTTGTTTTTTGGGTTTTTTTTATTGTTTTGCTTTGTTCTATAATTGAGATAGAATTGGCATACAACATTACACTTATTTTAGGTGTACACACAGTGATTTGATGTTTGTGGATAGTATGAGAAGATGACCACCATGTAAGTTTAGTTACCATCATGCATCCCCACTTTCCACCTCCTACTATCAGTTGTACTCACAATGCACCTTTCTTAATGTGCCTGTCTCCTTAGTGAATGAGTCTGTGCCAGCTAATGGCCACTCGGACTCCATTCCGCTCCCAGGTCCCTAGCACAGCAGGTGGCACGTGGCCATTTCTCAGCTAATGTGGACAGAACGAAAGGAAGGAAGAAGAGGAGGGAGGGGAGAAGGGAGAAACGCAACATTTCTGTATGTCCCATCAAACTGTAGGCTGTTTTAATACGGCATTCCTAAAGAAGAACTTCTTGTTCGAGGAAATCAGTGGTATAAATTCTGTTGTGCTTTGGTAGGAAAATAAATACACAGTTCTGGTTGCTCCCATTAGTCATCCAATGCTATAAATTAAACCCCTGCCTGGTGGCATATTAATCTACTATCCCCTAAATTACACACTCATGCTCAACTGCCAATATCTACTAAATCACGTTAAAAGTAAAGATGATGTTTTATTTGAATTTTTCAGACAAATACTTCAGTCCTGGCTAAGGCAGTACATAATGCCTTACAGAGTCAGACACTGACCTTCCCTTTTAATCTAGACTGATCCATCCATGACTCACCTACTTGCCAGAATAAGAAAGGTGAGCCCAAAACACCAGAGTATCTAAGGTCATTCCCAACATGATCACACGTGCATGCAAACATGTGCACACGTGCACGGCGCACGCACACACACACTCACACACACATTCACACACACACACACACACGCATTATCCTGATCCTCACCTTCTCTTTGCTGAACAACTTAGTCCCAACCTACAACCCTACCTGGGGCCAGCCCTCAGGTGTTCCTATATTCTCAACAGTACTTGAACAAATGTTCTGGAGAAAAAGAAAAAACTGGACAAACTGATTCCAACCCTTTAGAACTTGTTGGTATGATTCAACATCACCATGCTCTAAATAATGTAATGTCCACATGGCCACAAAATATAGGATTGACTGAATGTCTTGATGTCACACTTGGATGTCACTTCCCACACTGGGATCCCTGGCTAAATATAAAACCATAGTGCTGGAAATTAAGAAGATCCAGATCCAAATTCTCTTGCCCTTGAGTATAAGTTTTTCCCTTGTTACTTTTTAAAATGTCTTTTTAAAAACTGTCCCAAAAGGAGGTTAACCAGCTTCTCGAGCATATGGATGTGATATCAACCAAGAAAGTTCTTCTTACAATGGATTTCCCACAGAGGGAATTACTTGAAAGTAATGATAAAAATTTGGTTTGAGTATTCTCAGATATCCAAGATGTATTTCTTGGTCAAAGACAACTGAAAGTTGGTTGGGTATCTAAATTTCTGGATTCTTCTAAACAATGATCTCTTATACCAGGTATTCTTAAAGCTCTTAAATAATTAGGAAAGGAGAACACTTCTACTGCATTTCTTCACTCAGACCACATTTACGGAGCACATCCTGGTTGTATACCTGACACAGAGCGTGATTCCTCCGAGGTTTCCTAGGAACGGAGGCCCCCTTTGTCATCCTTACCCACAGTAGTCTACGGAAGCTCTACTAGTTTTTGAGCCTGACAAACTTCAGTTTGGATACCCATTCTGCCACTTAGCCATCATGCCCTTGGGCAAGCTATTTAACCTCCCAGAATCTCAGCTTCCTCTTCTACAAAATGAGGGTAATAACACTATTCTCAAAGGGTTGTTACAAGAATGAGGTTAGCAAGCCTATATAAAGCACCTGGCATGCTTCCTACCTCAGTCAATGTCAATTCCCTTCCCTCCTTCCTTTCCTATCTGGCAGGAGGCAACAGTTCAGGAAAAACTGTACTCATTCCCAAGAGGTCTACAGTGACAACTGCTCCCACAGCATGGCACGCTACCAACACAGAGACAGAGGGGCAAAGAGTGACTTTTGCGGTGACTGCTGTTTAGCCATTATGTTTCTGGTGTGGTCTCCTGGAGATTGCTGCTGGAGGCATGAGCCACTTACTTGCTGCCAAATGCAGGCCATGGAAAAGCTGGTTCATTATGGACATTTTTCACTCTGCACATGCATCCATGGAGACCTTTCAACCCTCCCTTGGCCAAGGTGGGATTGCTTCACGTAGAGAAGTCATAATCGAAGGGTTTCCTCAGGTGACTGAGGACCATGTGACGACCCACATAAAACCATATCCTATTCATTAAAGAAAGAAGTTCCTGCCTAGGCCAGCTGAAACTCAGTTGCCACTTACAAGTATAGAGAATTTCTTGAGCTAAAAGTACAGGAACGGGGATATTGATTAAATACAGTCAATTATGTTCAGGGTTATATCATCTTACTTCTCCCATGCAATACCCCACCCATAAGCATAAAAATGGACAAAAAGAATGTGGAGGAGACATGGTAAAAGATTACAACAGATACATAAAAGCAAGAAAGATCAAAGAGTACAGTCTGACTGTGCTACCAAAGCAGAGAATACTACCATCACTCCTCTATAAGAGAGCAAGTTTATTCATCCTGAAGAATCCCAAAACCTGAGGAGTCAAGGTCAGTGGAAGGTACGGATGAAGATGGAGCTGAGGACAAGACAGACAGATATTTCCCACCCACTCCTGCCCAGCAGGAGGCTGGAAGATTCTTGAGAAAATATCACTAGATACCGATACGAGATTCCCCAAAGGGACTAGCCAGAAAGCTGCCCAATTTCCCTACAGTAAAGCCCAATAGGTTAAAAGCCCAATCACATAGAAAGGGCTTCCTATTAGCTTTTACTGGTCTTAAATATGAATGGACAGATAATGGTTGCCATGTAATTAAGAATACCTTTCAACATGGCAAGAGTCAAAAAATAGATATTAAAAATAATATATATATTAGAAAAAATAAAAAGAATCAACGCAAAGGATAGAAGATTGGAAAAATCTAATATAAAATAGAGAAAGAATGGAAAAGCATAGAAAAGACCTTTAAAAATAAGAGAACAATCTAGAATATCCAACATCTGACTGAGCAGACTTCCAGATAGAGAAAAGAGAAAAATGGAAAGGAAGACATTATCAGAGGAATAATAGAGTAATATTTCCCAGAACTGGAACAAGTTCCCAGATAGATTAAAAAGGTCCTCAAAGTGCCCAGCATAATGAAAAATAGGACATATATCAAGGTATATCATCATAAAATTTCAGAACACCAAGGCTAAAGAACATACACTAAAAACTTCAGGGAGGAGGATAAGCTCACAGTTCACATAAAAAGAATGGGAATCAGGGAGCATCATAGTTTTCAATTATAACCCAAGAACCTAAAGGCAATATAACAATGACAACTGTTTTGGAAAAAAATATCTTCCTCAACCTAAAACTAAGCATAGCTAAAATTTCAAACAAGTGTAAGAATAGAATAAAGACATTTTCAGACATGCGAGGTTTAAAAAAATGTATTCTTTTTCTCGGGCATCTATACAGGATATGCTACCCCCACGGCTCAACTTGACTTCTTTCCTAAGCTGGATTTCCTTTTCTTGGGTCCCATATCAAGATAAAATAAAGGCACTGAATACTATTGATGGAGCCAAAAGAATAAGTACACTGATAGTATGGAGGAAGGAAAAATGGGAATGTGGTCTAAGAAAACTGAAAATTTTTCACAATAATTTTATTTATTGCATATTATATTCAATGAATATGACAGAATTTACATAACCATCCTTTCAACATTAGGAGTTGAACTATTTCCAATATTTATTATTGCTGCTCAGTAACACACCATTATCTCTTTTTCCTTTTACCTTTTAACCCTCTTCACCCATTTCTCCCACCCCCCATCTCCTGCCTCTAGCAACCACCAATCTGTTTTCTGTATCTATGTGCTTGTTTTGTCTTCTTTTTAGTATATAAGAGAGAACATATAGTATTTGTCTTTCTCTGCCTTACTTATTTCACTTAGTGTAATGCCATTGAGGTCCATTCATGCTGTCACAAACTATAAAATTTCATTCTTTTTTATGGCTGAATAATATTCCATTGTATGTATATACCACAATTTCTTTATTCATTCATCCATCAATGGACGCTTAGGTTGTTTCCATATTTTGACTGTTGTAAATAATGCTGCAGGGGCACCTGGATGGCTCAGTCAGTTCAATGTCTGACTTTGGCTCAGGTCATGATCTCACCGTTCCTGAGTTCGAGCTCCGCATCGGGCTCTGTGTGCTGACAGCTCAGAGCCTGGAGCCTCTTTCAGATTCTGTGTCTCCCTCTCTGTCTCTGCCCCTCCCCAACTCGTGCTCTGTCCCTCTCTCTCAAAAATAAATAAACATTAAAAAATAATAATAATGCTGCAATGTACATGGGGAGGCAGTGTATGTATCTTTTAATTTTCTTCAGATCCTCCATACTGTTTTCCATAGTGGCTTATAATCTAAGACCCTGCCAAAGTCCTCCCACTCAGACTGTGACTGAAAGCCCCAGTGCTCCCAAGCTGGTGAAAATAAAAGTCACACTGCAAAGGAAGATTTAAGTATGGCTGTTCAGAAGTCCCCATGATTGCCATGACTGATGAAATGACAGGAAATAGAGGTATGCTTCTAGCTTAAAGTGATAGACAAAACTTAGACACTTATTCCCTCTCTTTCCCAAATTTCTACTAAAAGAGACATGAGGGTTTTTTTAAGGCACAAGGATACAAAGATAAAGAAAATGAGAGAAAATAGAATAGCAAAAATATTTCGAAATCTGGAGAGTAAAGAGATGAGTAGTAACGAACTCAGGAGACCCAAGAAAGGATCCCCAAAAAGTTTAGTAATTGGCAGTAGCATGTCTCTCTGGTACAGGAAAGGAAGAAAATAAGCTAATTGGTTGAAAATCTGGTTAAGAATCACATCTCAAGATTTCCCACTAGGCTCCATATATAATACAATTCATTTACCCCAAAAAGTCGGAAAGATTTAGTCTTTGGAGAGGGTAAGTCAGAGCATTTCTAGAGAGAAAGAGGATACCCAGGCCTCTTCCTCTTTAACTCCAGCATTTTGGCAGATGAGCATTTAATTTCTAGACAAGACCTTGGAAGAGTCTCCTGTGAGCAATCTGAACCAGCCAAAGAAGAAAAGAAAAGAGAATAAAAGATACTGATATCAGAGATCCTGCCCCCAAACAATTCAAACCAATCATGGTAAAGCCTACAATCTAGAAGCACGATCTCACCACTCCCTCCCCACCCATATATGAGGCTTATTAGTGGCATTTTAGTACTCTTTCCTTAAGTATGAACAGCCAATAGAGGGATAGCAGACATCTGAAGGATGTCTCTAACATAAAAGATTGGGAATGACAGGGGAGAGACTGAGAGGAAAAAGAGAATTTATAAGGAGATTAAAATTTAAAATGAAGAAAACTCTCACCCCCCACACACACCTTGCCACCACGTTGATAGGTTCATATATAATGAAAGGGGATTATAGCTAAAAGAACTGCAAGCCTCAGATTCCATTTAAGGAACCACCAGGAAAACCCAAAGACAAGAGACAAAAGTGAAGACACTAGAGAAAACGTTCACCTCTGACACCTCAGTTATGGTAAACATGATCTACTGCCTAAAGGATTAGCCTTGAGGTGCCTGGGTGGCTCAGTCAGTAGAGCATGTGGCTCTTATTCATGGGGTGATGAGTTCAAGCCCCATGTGTGGTGTAGAGTTTACTTAAAATAATAAAAAAATTAAAAGAACTATAATTAATATACGAAGGGCTCTAATGGAAAAAGTGGACAACATGCAAGAACAGATAAATAATGTAATCTTAGAGATAGAAACTCTAATAAAGAATGAAAAGAAAATGCCCCAAACTAAAATCACTGTAACATGAAAAAAGAATCCCTCTGATGAGCTTATCAGTAAATTGGACATGGCTAGGAAGAAAATCAATTATCTTGAATATATGTCAGTCAAGAGATACTTCCAAAACTTAAATGCACACATAAAAAAAGAAAGAAAGAGAATAGAATATCCAAGAGCTGTGGAACAATTATAGAAAGAGTAATATATACACAATAGAAATGCCAGAAAGAAAAAGAGAGAAACAAAAATGTTTTAAGTAGTAATGCCTGCAAATTTTCAAAAACAATGACAAACACCAAACCACAGATCCAGGATGCTCAAAGAACACCAAGTAGTATAAATACCCAAAATCCACACTTACGGTTATCATATTCAAACTGCAGAAAATCAAAGACAAAGGGGAAATTTTGAAAGAAACAAAGTTGGGGAGTATCCCACCTACCTACAGAGAAACAACAATAAGAATTACATTGGACTTCTCTTCAGAAACCATGCAAACAAGAAGAAAGTAAAGAATAAAATACCTAAGGGGCTAAACGAAAAAACAAAAAACTACCAAGCTAGAATTCTGGTAGCATTATCCTTGAAAAGTGAAGAAGAAATAGACTTTCTGAGACAAACAATAATTGAAAGAATTTGTCACCTAGACCTGCTTTGCAAGAAATGTTAAAAGACAATCTTCAGAGAGAAGGAAAATGACACAGGTCGGAAACCTGGATATACATAAAATCAAACATACACACACACATTAGAGAAGGAATAAATAGAAATAAAATAAAATCTTTTTTAAAATTTTATTTTAGAGAGGGGTAGGGGAGAGGGGCAGAGGGAGAGAGAGAATTCCAAGCAAGCTCCATGTGGAGCCCAATGTGGGGTCCAATCCCATGACTCCAGGACCATGACCTGAGCCAAAAATCAAGAGTCGGATGCTCAACCGACTGACAGGTGCCCCTAAAGTCTTTTTTCTTGTTTTTAATTGATCTAACAATTTCTACAAAATAATAATTGTAATCATGTACTTGATAATTATAGATTATGGGTAAGTAAAATGACGGTGAGGTCATAAAGAATGACAGGGACATAAAGAATGGGAAGGAAGAATTGGGAATTCTTTGTTATAAGGTGCCTACACTACCTGTGATCTAGTATAGAGCTATTTAAAAGTAGAATCGAAGGATGCCTGCGTGGCTCAATTGGTTAAGCGTCTGACTTCAGCTCAGGTCATGATCTCATGATTTGTAGGTTCGAGTCCCACATTGGGGTCTGTGTTGACAGCTCAGAGCCTGGAGACTGCTTTGGATTCTGTGTCTCCCTCTTTCTGCCCCTCCCCTGCTCATGCTCTGTCTCTCTCTGTCTCTCAAAAATAAATAAATGTTAAAAAAAATTTTTAAGTGGACTTGAATTAATTGTAAATATATACTGCAAACTCTAGAGCAACCACTAAGACAAATTTCGAAAGAAATACAGTTTATATACAAAGACAAGAGAAAATGCAATCATATAAAATGCCCAGTTGAAACTGGAGAAGGTAGAAAAATTAGAAGACAATAAAAAGAAACCAAGAATAAGGACAATAAAGAGAAAGTAGTTGTAAGTATAATAGATATTAATCCAGCTATACCAGTAGTTACTTTAAATGTGAATGGGGTAAGTATACCAATTCAAAGACAAAGACTATCATAATGACTAAAAAACAAACCCAACTATATGTCGTCTACAAAAAACAAAACCATCATATTTACTTTCAGTGAGATAGGGAAATAAGAAATAACTCGGCAATTAAAGATATGATAAAAAGCAATTAAAAACTCAATGTATCATAATATAGGTTCTAAAGACTCTTCCACAGAGTAAAAAGGAAAAAAAAAAACATATAAAAACAGAAAAGAGAAGAAAATTAGAGGATCAATCCAGGAGATAGTAAAGGCTCAAAGGGTTTGCTCAGGTCATGATTTCAGAAGAAAATTATAGAGAGGCAAGATCCTCAGACTCAGTCCTTCTCTAAGTATTTATTGGGCACTGACGATGTTCCTAGTACAGTGACAAACATCAACATTTGGCTCTAAAACTGTATCAAATTGTTCTAAAAAGCATATAGGATGCATAGCATTAATGTTCATAATTTAGAAAATCCGGCCATGGTTTCTTCCTGCATCCCATATTGTCAGGTATTGACCCAGGTCGCCTCTGGCCTGGTCCATGCCTGCAGAACCAGGCCGGCGGGTTGTGCCAGAGAATGGAGATTTTAAATGGAATCTGAGTCATTCACTGTAGTACATTGGGTACCATACGCTTCTGTTCCAACGTTTGTGCCTTCTCTTCAGTTCAGCCTTACCCCTGGCACACATATATTCTATCTGGTCCACATTCCAGGACTTGAGGTAAAATAAGGCTCCTTGGCCAAGGGAGCATGCAGGAAATTGGCCACAAATACTGTAGGAGCACTGGAGTGAGAGAGACACGGAAGCTCAGGCTTGGGGTACATTTCGGGCACAATGTGTCACTGGGGTATAAAAATGACCAAATGCATAAATACTGGTGTACAAGAATTCTCTTTATACCATTGTTAATTATCACAAAAGCAAAAACAAAAAAAAAAACTGGAAATAACCTAAATATCTGAAAATAAGGAAGAGGTTTTTAAAATCATAATACATTCATATGAAGGAAGGGATCACGCAGGCTTCAATAACAATAGAAGTTTATATCCATGGATAGATGGATAGGTGTTTATTGCTCTGTCAGGGAAAATATTACGAAATAGTATATACCTGTGGTTCCATTTTTGTTTTTTAATAAAAGTACAGTTATAAAACAAATGAATAAACAGAAAGCAAAATTGGACATATAAATACAGAGAACAAATGGATGGTTGCCAGAAGGAGGCTAGGGAATGGGCAAAATCAGTGAAGGGGAGTGGGAGATACAGGCTTCCAGTTATGGAATGCATAAGTCATGGGTATAAAAGGCACAGCACAGGGAATACAGTCAATAGTATTGTAATAGTGTTGTATGGTGACAGATGGTAGCTACACTTGTGAGCATAGCATAACGTAGGGAGATGTTGAATCACTGTGTTATACAACTAAAACTAATATGATATCATATGTCAACCAAATGGAAACTTTTAGAAAACAGCATGTCTAGGGGCGCCTGGGTGGCTCAGTCGGTGAAGTGTCGACTTTGACTCAGGTCAGAATCACAGGCTGGTGAGCTCGAGCCCCGCATCGGGCTCTGTGCTGATAGCTCAGAGCCTGGAGCCTGCTCCAGAGTCTGTGTCTCATTCTCTCTCAGCCCCTCTTCCACTTGTGCTCTGTCTCTCTCTATCTGTCAAAACTAAATAAATGTCAAAAAAAAAAAAACAAAAAAACAAAAAAACACAGCATGTCTAATAGATCTAAGGAAGGCTTTCTCAACGCCAGTACTATTGACATTTTGAACCAGATCATTGTTGGGGGGGCTGGCCTGTGCACCGTAGAATGTTCAACCGCACCTCTGGCTTCTACCCACTAGGTGCCAATCGCTATCCCCCAGTTTAACTACTCAAAATGTCTCCAGACATTGCCAGTGTACTAGGGCACAGGGATGATCAAAACTGTTCCCTGTTAAGAACCACTGCCCTAAATGAAGAAGTCTGGAAGGGCACACAGTATAGATTTTGGTATTTACTATTTGCTAAATCTTAACCATGGCTGTCTCTGCTTGGTGACATAACAAGTGATTTGTTTTTTCTTCTTAGAATGAAGGAGACTTCTAAGGTATCTTCCAAGTTTTATAGCTGGAACATGTATTTCATAAGGAATTATTAACATTTAAAAATACCGCATAGTCCAGTTGAAACAAAGAGCTCTCCTCGGTCAGTGGAGTTTGTTACTAACCCCAAAATGAAATGTACAATTCCTGTGCACGGATCTCGAATGTCTTTACTTAGATACACACAAAATGAAGATGATTTTTTAAATTTAGGGATTAACAGAATTTTAGAGGTGAAAGGGACCTCTGGTGACCCTCTAGTCCAGGGATAAGCAAACTACAGCCCTGGGCTAAAACCAGCCCACTCCCTGTTTTTAGAACTAAACTTTTTGGGGAACCCAGCCACAGGTAATATCTATGACGGCTTTCACGCTACATTGGCAGAACTGAGTAGTTGCCATGGAGAGCAAATGGCCCACATAGCCTAAAATCTTAACCATCCGACCCTTTACAGAAGGAGCTTACTAACCCCTCCTCCCATGCACGGGCATCTCCTCTAGGACAACGGGCCCCAGCTGGGACTTCCCAGGCACCAAGGCTTCACCAATGCAAGGGCAGCCCATTTCTTCACTGGACAGCTTGGAGTGACAGTTTTGGGTTGTCGTTTCTTTAATTCCTGAGCCGAAACCAGCTCCTCTATGACATTCATCGTCCCCGCTTCTGCCTTCTAGAGCAACAGGCAACATTCCTACTTTCCCTTCCCTACCGTGACACCCCCGCTTTCCCTCACTGCACATCCGCGGATCTCGTTAGCTCTACCTTGAAAATATATCCAGAACTTGACCACATCTCACATGTGCACTGCTTCTACTACACCATCTCTCACCCTGACTCTAGCCATAGCTCCTAACTATTCTCCCTGCTTCTGCTTTCACACACACACACCCCCCTCACCAGTCTCTCCTCAGAACAGGTGTCAACGTGGTCCTTTTAAAATACAAGTTGAATCATGTCCCTCTCCTGCTCAAAACCATCAAGTGGCCCCCATCCCTCACTGAGTAAAAGGCGAAGTCTTACAAGGGCCTACAAAGACCCCACATGATCTGACTCACCTCCCCACCCCTCCCGCATCCTGCCTTCCCCACTCTGCTCCAGTCCACCATCGTCTGTGATATTTCTCAACCAAGTCCCTCCTCCAGGCCTTTGCACTCGCCCTTCCCTTGACCTGAAATTCCCTCTCACATGTCTGCAGGACTCACTTCCTCACCTTTTCGGGACTCTGCTCAGAGTCGCCCTCTCAGGGAGGCCTCAGTTGAAATGATAACCCCTCAACTCTCCACGCATTCCCTTTCCCTATGTTACTCTTCTATAGCTCATCTCCATGTGACATGCTCTATATGTTACTTATTTACTCCTAGCTATATGTAGCATGTGAGCTAAATATGGGCAGGGCCTTTTGTCTGTTTTGTTCACTGCCATTTCCCCAGTGTCTAGAATAACGCCTGGCACATGTAACATTCTAAATAAAACCCTGAATATCCAGCATGCAAATTCACCGCCGTGGGTTCACATGTTCCTCCCAATATACACATATATATGCCTGAATTGGCTTTTTTTTTATTGTACTGACATTTTTTTGAAGTATAGTTGACATGCAATGTTACAGTAGTTTCTGGTGTACAGCACAGTGATTTGACAATTCTTTAAGTTATGCAATGCTCACCACAATTCTTGAGGCAATCAACACAGAGCCAGTTCTGACTACGAAAGTATGCGTGCATTCGCACTCACTAGGAAACCGAGATAGTTGTCAAACCTATCTTAACTCTCCCTGGCCACAGGCTGGCCCTACAGAGAAGAAGTGGCCCTCTGCAAGGATTTGCATTTCAAGACAGACATGAGATATGCCCAAGAGTAGGGGGCAGCCAAACAAAATCATTAAGCCAAGGAGAGGAATATGTTTAGATCATTTGTAAAGAAGGGGAAGTATAATTTACAGGGGCATGAAAAGGCCATGTCTGGGGCTGAGATGAGGTGTACCAAACCCACGTCAAGAGAAATCAACGAAGGATCATAAAACAAAATTGCTACAAAGGGTCTGTCATGGGCCATTGTTATAGCAGGTTCTTTTACTGCCCCTCGGGGTCTGATTACATGTACAGAAACTGAGATTTAGGAAAGTCATTTACCCAGGACTACAACACACAAGTATAAATCCAGGTGTGTCTGTCTTCAAAGCCCATGAACTCTCTACTAAATGGTATCTATTATCAAGAACTCAGGAAAATGCCTAACACATAGGAAGATAGATATATCAGCACTGTTTTCATTACCAAATCCCGCTGCCTTGCATGAAGAAACCATGACACCTGAGCAAGAGTGGGTCTTTCCCTTGACTGACCAAAAGAAGATTACAGTTACACATTTGGCCCACAAGTCCCACTCTGCTGTCTCACTCTGTTGGCCACTCTTACCCTTCCCATCCTTTCCTCTCTCTCTGCCCAATTTAAAGTGAGAGATGAACCTCAATCTGTACACCACTGTGACGATAATGCTGATGAATCATCGTCCCTCAAGATGGTGCCACTGCCACCACCCCAGCAGCCTTTCAGAGACTGCTATTTGATGAAACCCCATAGATGGGTGGTATTTTCCAAACCACTGCCTGCATTTAAGATCTCAGAAACAGGTGTGGAAAACAACAACTGAGCTTATTAGAAGATGACTTTAACTGCCTGAGAGGAAACAAAAAAATCTCCTTAAACTCCCCAGAGAAATTTCAAAATCTCCAGAGTGGCTTGAAGCACAACTACACATTTGCTAGAAATAAAACATCTCACGTCGAACGTACTCTCATTAAGCAAACGAAGCTGGAGGGTGCCGTTGGGAGGCAGTGGACTGACACAAATTACACTCGTAGTGAGGCCTTGCACACACACCACAGCAGGAATCAGGGTTTGTAACCAGATGGTAAAACAAGACTTCTGAGAGTAAGGGGCTCTTCTCATCCCTTCTCTGTCCCACAGCAAACTCAAAGCACTCTGAGAGTCAAAAGGATGAAATATCTTAGAAGTCTGAAAAATGTAAGCAAATGAAGCCAGAAAGTGCTAAGATGACATATCACTAGTTCAAAGTCCTTAGATTTTTAACCTTGGAGCAGAGGGGCAGGTGTGAAGTGACGACAAGGATGTTTCTGAGACACCAAAGATAGTCGATTTGATTATAGATCTTGAAATCTTCTAAAAATTATCAGCACCTTCGTAGCATTTTAAAGACACAAAACTATGAGTGTAAGGTGCTTAAATTTGTCAGAACCTCACCCCCATCATACAAAACAGTGCAGGGAGTAGAAGTGGAGTGAGATGGCAAGGAAGGATGGCTTGGTCACAACCAATTAGCTTGAGATTATGGAACCATGGTCGGCAGTTGGGTACTTCTGGAACCACAAAAGTGTTGGAAGCCATGAGCCCATGAAGTCACAGTCTATTGGGGAAACTTAGGTTCAGACCAGGAGACCTCTGGACTATAGTCAGGCCATAGCCAGAACTGCAAGAAAAGGAGTGCAGACCTAAGAAGACAAGATAAGAACAAGAACAGCTTGGGAATGGGGAAGGTGTACTCCCACTCTGTGGTGGCTGGTCAGCATACGGATGGCACAGCATCAGTAGAAAGGTAGACAAAACAAGATTCAGTGATAAAACCCTGTAAGTTACTTGCCTGCCTACTTTACAGGAAAATTCCACAGGAAAACGAATAAAGCTGGTTTTCCTTGATGTTCTTCCAACCTCATTTTGGTATCTTCACCCAGTACTGCTTGCACTCATTCATGGCTACAATATTATCTTTCAACCAAAAAACCCATAATTCTCTGTTGCCAAAAGATGACTCATCAGAACCTAAACTTTCTAAACACCCTGGGAATCATAAAGGAATCTCTGTATTGAAGGCTATGTCTCCCTCAAGGTATTTATGTGTCCTCTCATGGGTTTTCCCCAAATTCTAAGTACTCGCTACAGGCTGCTGGAGAGCCCCCCACTCAGCTTTCCACCTCCAAAATGATGTTTTCTCCTACTTCCTTGTGTTATTTTCCTCCTCTTCCTCCTTCTCATGTTTCTTCAACTTCTTTCCTCTTCCTCTTCTTTTCACACTTTTTTTCCTTCTGAAGCTTATTGCATGAATAACAGAAGTGATCCAGCTTCATTCTTAACAAATGGTTCCAAAACATTTTGTTGAATTAGCCATCATTTACCCATCAATTAAAAAGCCTTCTTAATCACATACAAAACTCTTATATATACTTGGGTCTATTTCTAGACTTTTTACTCTATTTTCTTCATCTATGTTTATCTATAGTTGAATTTGTACACAGTGTTTCAATCATTATAGTTTCGTAATATATTGTTCCAATAGTTAACACCCTCTCTCATTACTATTTGTGTTCTAAAAATAATTTGTTCTTCTATTTCTACTTTTGTAAGAGATTTATCAGAAACGGACATTGCCAACATTACATGTAAAACTCTGCTAAGAAGTTAGCTCTCATGTTAAGTGTTCTTACACAAATAAAATAACTGAGGGGGGAAGAAAGAAATAGATGTTGCCTTTTGCAATTAATTTATCTGGCATAGACTTTACTTGGTCATGATATTATAAGATTCAATTCAATAATGTTTTTAGAACTTTTATGTCTATATTCAGAAAAAAAGACGGGCTGCTAGTTGTCTTTGAAGTGTAATTTCTATAAAAAGTCATAACCAAAATTTGCAAGGTTAAGCTCACTGTATCTTCTGATTTCTAAACTCTGTGGAGGTAAATATTCCTAATAAGGAAATATAAAAAAAAAAGTCTAGGCAATATGCCAAATGGTCAGTCAACAACAGTGTGATAATCATTATAGGATACCGTTATAAATTTAGAACAAATAAATAAATAAATAAATGTAGAATGAATTGGAATTTCTCCAATTCCTTTGCCCCCTCAGATTCTTCCTTGTACCCATCTTTTACCCATCCTTCTGAGGAGTGAAAAGGTGAAAGTTGCATGGGCAGATTCTGAAGAGAACAGCCATCCGAGGAAAGAACTACACCTCCCAGAAGGCTTTGCACAGTGGAAAGATGTGACTTGTCAGAAGCCCATCTTGCAAAGCTGCACATAACTTAGGAACCAAGATGTCAGGGACAAAATGGCATGGATGAGATGGGTCTGCTCAAGTAAAAGTGCAAGAAAATCCCAAGAGATTTGGAGAATTAAAATGAGAGAATGAGGGATTTTTTTAAAAGAAGATTCTTAGACCAAGCCCTTAAAGTCTCTAAAATATTACAGAAGTGTGAGTCAAGAAAGTTTTATCCTTAAAAGTGATATTTCTCTTGGAAGGAACTGAAAGGTGTTTTGAAACAGGAGGTGATGTTTTGATAGCATTACTGTAGTCAACCCATTCCCCCTTTTATTGCTGTGCCTAGGTTTTACTATGGGGTGCTCGCATACTACTCAGTTTGTAGACGATTTGTTGTACTTCTCTTTCTCCTAGTACAGAACTATACTACCACATTGCCGAAAGACACTCCTAATGCACTCAGCAAACCCCAAAAGATAATACACCTGCTATTCTCAAGGGACAGGAGTAGTGTGGCCTTGCTGCTTCTGATTAAAGCTGATGCATCATAATAACCAAGAAGCAGGCAGGGGTTTGTCAGATTTATTCCAAGTAAACATCTTAATGACCTCCCCCAAATGGCAGGGGGGCTGCTCATAATAGACACATACATATGTAAAACAGCAAAAGAGAAGGTGCCAGAGTTTTTCTGCCACCTGTACTTTCCTCTCCAGATTCCACCACCTGGGGCGAGAGTGATGATGAGCTGTGGGAAACACAGAAGGTGCAGTAACCTTGGAAAGCTGGGAGCTGAGGGAGCAGTGAGCCAGAAGAGGAAAGGTTGGGTTGAAAGCCCTTTCAGTCCGCAGTCCCTATTAGGTGACTGGTGTCCTCTTACGCTATTGCTTTGGACTACAAAACTATAGAATTACAAAACTTGTGCTCCTTACAACCCTATGGTTATTTCTTCCCAGAGCTTCATCTCTGGACAAGTTCATCAACAGCACCCTATCACCCATTCCAGAGCAATAAGGTAAGCATCAGAAGGGAGTGCTTAACACTCCTCATCTCACTGTGACTTCCTCAACCATATGGCAAAAAGCATTTTTATTTGCAAGTTATTACTCAACTATGCAAGTGAAAAGCTCTGCTTCTCTGCTCCTGGGAGCACGCAGATGCAGGATGTAGAAATCAAAACCCTTGCTCGGTATGCATCTGGAAGCCCCTCAGAGGGAAAATATCCTTTAAATTTCTACCTCTCTTGACATGATCATTCTTTCTTTCTGTCCAACCCTCCAGACATTTTGTTTTAAAGGTCAAGAAAAAAAAATAAACTCAAGCAGTTTGGCTGTCTATGCTTTCTAAACTATTTGACCAAGAGCTATTTGACCAAACTTCATTAAGAATAATAACTATAGGAAAACTATCTCATGTGTAAATGGGATTTTATAACTTGTATGGGATTCTGTGTACATGATCCCTTTGGGCCTCAGAGCCTATGGTACAGGTTGATTTCCTCTTTTATACACGATAAAGCTGAGGCCCACTGCAGTTGAAAGATGTGCTCAAAATTATTACCAGAGCTATAAGTAGAACCTAAGCCTTTGACTCCAGTATAGTACTCCTTCACCTCTTAGTGTCTTCAAGTCTTTCAAACTTACAACAATTGGTCAGTTTACCACATATGTGGGTACATACATGGGCACATATACATATGTGTGTTCTAGGATCTAGAGTGATGTCCCCTCCTGTACTCTTTTATTGCTCATTTGTCTTCTCTCTTATTTTCTTGATCAGTGTGGCAAGAGGTATATTTCTTATGGTAGGTTGTAATCAAAAGTGTTCAAAATCCTCTACTTACCTTTTTCTCCTAAATGGCTATAGAAATTCTAGAATAGAATGAATTATTGAAAAGTTAAATGGGTACCATGCTTTTAATTGGGGGGCAGGATGTTGGGAACTCATTAGCCAAAAGAATTAAGTCTTAAGGAGAGAATCCTCTTCCCCTCCCAAGAGGGAGCTGGGCTCTATATTGTTGAAGGCTGGTTTCTGTTACTCTCAGGAAAGAGTTAACAGGACAATACTTTAGGAGAAATTTCCAAGGACAGAACAGATGCAACAAAAGGAGGAGAGACCTGTTCTTTTCCTAAGGGTTAGAGTTCTAGAACCTGGGAAGTCACGAGAGTATGTGTGGGGAAGTAAGACATAACTGAAGAAAAGTAGAAGGTTGCGTAGCATCACCATGGTCAAGCCTGCAAGAAGGGATCTTAGCGGCATCATCACAGACAAGTATAAAACCAAAGCCTGACAGACATAAAGTCTCAACAGGAGCACCTAGGAACAAAAGGAAGGATACCAATGATGGTGACCACCACAGAATTACGGTCAGGTCTTTTTTTCATTTCCCAAGACACACATAACTACTGAGATCCTTGCAAGATTCCACAGAGAAGAGAACCCCCATAAAAATGAACATTAGAATTCTTTACCAACCATAGCTAGGGTAGTTTACAGCCACATTTGATTTAATTTAGAAAAATAAGATAAAACATGACATATCTTGTATCATTTTGTAGTTGCTGTATGCTATTTGAGATACTATGATGATATGACTGACTTTGGATCCTACCCAGAACTACTTCTAAAAGGACTCCTCCAGGATGGAGAGTAGTACCAAATGCCAAGTCAATAATATATAAGAGGGTATCCAAGACATGGAGACCAGGGAGCTAAAAGGAGCCAGATTTAATAGTATGCTGAAAATGAGTTTTTATTTTCTCCTCCGTCCCTCTCTCACTGAATCCCTGCTTTCCCACTGATTCATGGACATACTCTGTTTATGCTAAAATTCCAAGTCTATGAAAAGCTCAAGAGGATTCTCAGGGGACTGGAAGAAATAAAGGGAGACTGCAAACACTCAAGCTACTAAGCCAAAACTGTCATCTAGAAACATACAGAATGACAGTGAAAAACCCCAGGTTAAGCCAAAGTCTTAAACATACCTCCAGATTAAGGCTCCTACTGGGAGCTGTCAGAGGAGGTCTCAGAAAAGCAACAGTGTAACGGGAAATGCTCCAGTTTCCATAACAGCCTAAAACTGACCTTCCCATGAGTAAGAGGGAATTCCTTCTGCCTGACTGCCTTAAGCTGGGACATCAGTTCTTCTCTGCCTTTGGACTCAAACTCTTCTTTCTGGGACTCAAGCCTGCTGGCATTTCAACTGGAACTACACCGTCAACTCTCTGGGGTCACCAACTTGCCAACTACAGATCTTAGGACTTACCAGCCTCCATAATCACATGAGCAAATTCCTTATAAAAAACATCCCTAACTCTTAAATATAGAGAACAAACTGAGGGTGGCTGGAGGTGTTGGGGGGGGATGGGCTAAACAGGCAAGGGTTGCATTAAAGAAGACACTTGTTGGGATGAGTACTAGGTATTATATGTAGGGGATGAAACACTGGATTCTACTCTTGAAATCATTACTGCACTGTATGCTACCTAACTTGGATGCACATTTAAAAAAAATTCTGACTCCAAACTATCAAACTAAAAAATAATACAATTTTTAAGATATATGTATATATATATACATGTATATATCTCCTAAAGGAAGAGCAGAACCAATGAAACAAGAGTAATAATCAAAGGCATAATAGAAGAAAACTTTTCTGGCTTGATCTGCAAATGCTAGGACTGCCTACCAGAAAAACTCAAAAGAGAACAAATAAGAACTCAGAAAGAAAAGTTAACAAAATACATTACAAAACCTAATAATTTTCCTATATACCAAGAATAATCAAGATAATACAATGTGGAAGGAAGGTGGGGGTTTTCTAATAGCAACAATAAATATAAAATACCTAGAAATAAGCATAACAAGAACCATATAAAAAATTGATGGGGCATCGGGGTGGCTCAGTCAGTTAAGTGCCTGACTTCGGCTCAGGTCATGACCTCCAGGTTGTGGGTTCGAGGCCCATGTCGGGCTCTGTGCTGACAGCTCAGATTCTGTGTCTCCCTGTCTCTCTGCCCCTCCCCTGCTCACTCTGTCTCTCTCTCTCAAAAATAAACAGTAAAAAAATTGATAAAACCTTCCCGAAGAACATAAAAGAGGGCTAGAATAAGTAGAGAGCACACTAATTCCTGAACTAAAAGATTTAATATTGTAAAGATGTAAATTATCCCTAAAGTAATCTATACATTTAATGCCATTTCAATAAGATTGGGGGATGTGTGTCAGAGACTCTACATTTTTCCTGGAAGATTAAATGTACACATTGATTAAGATGTTTCTGGGAATAAGAACCGGTAATAAAAGGAAACTTACCCAACAAGATCCTAATAGATATTTTATAAAGCTATAGTAAATAGAACAATGTAATGCTAAAGCAAAAAAAAAAAAGGCAGATTATTGGATTAGAATTGGAAATTAAAAAAAAACTGAAGTAGACTTCAGAATGTAGCATATGAAAAGGTGGCATTTAACACTGGTAGAAATAGAATTTTATTGTGGGGGGAGTTTTACATTGACCTTATTTATTCTACTCTTTTCGTTGACAACTACCCCTCACAGCCCTCAGAATTGGTTAGTTCAGTGTAACAGAAGAGCAATAGAGGGTTTGTGAAGGACTATGAGAGTAGTGGCCACTGACCTGTTTAGAGTTCTGTAGTTCTGTGTGATAGATTTGTCTGATCTAGGACAATCTGGCTCCTTATTCTGAGCGTTCAAAACCTCCAGCGGCTGCTGCAGATTCCCGACCTTTCTCAGGACCCGAAACCCCTTCTGCCAAAAGCATATTGTCCGGTCTCATTAGCTGGGGATCAGGAGGGACCTCCTTCTGGGCCACTCTGATGCTGAGACCTGTTTTCTCTTCGATCTCACACAGGATGCTGAAGACTGCAGGTTCCATTCTGTGGCAGTTCAGGGCATGTTTTCTTTGCTTGTCCCTCATCCAAGCATGCGGTTGGTGATGATCATAATCTGATAGAGGATGTCACCCATGTCCTGCTTCCTGCCATTGCCATCTGCCCCATTGTGGCCATGTTGGGGAAGGTGGCAAGGCCATGCCCCCCTGCACTGAGTGGATGGCTAGGTTCACCCTGGCCAGAGTCTGTAGCATCCTGCATCAATCGTCCACCCCACAGCATGTGAGAGCATGAGCAGGGCTCTTTCTTTCTTTCTTTCTTTTTTTAAGTAGATAAAATTTTAAGAGTTAATATTCTGTTAGCTATATACCAATTTGGTAAAAAAAAAATTATTTAGTGCCTATCTTATGCAAGACACCCAAAAAACATGAGTGTATTAAAGATATAAATTTTAAAAATGGAGCCACATGAATGCTAAATTACAGCTTAAGGAACTACTTATAAAATATGAAAGTGGAAATTTTATTTAGAAAATTTATTTTTATAAGCATGGAAAATAAAGAAAAGGATGAAAAAATCTGACTTTATAAGAATCCCTATGTGTCCACACAGGACTTAAAATTAAAAGTATACAACATATGAGGGAGAAATTATAACATGCATGAGATAATAGTAATGTCATAGTTCTAATTAATTCAATAAGATAAATATATATTATCAAAAGACCCAAAGAGAAGGAATTCAAATGTTCTACAGAAGATTACAAAAGTGTACAACTTCATTATTCGGTTTTAAAGCGTAAATGAAACAATGATAATGTTTCTCTACCATCAAATTGACGTTGATTTCTTTAAATGATCTTGGCCTAAACTGTAGAACATGGACAATCTCTTGAACTGTTATAACAGTAATAGCAACGTGTATGACACTTCGGGGGGAAATATGGCAATGGCCTAAAGTCAATGTACGACTAGTGCAGGAAAAGCTCCTTAGTAAAGTAATTTCTACATCTAGAAATTTATTGTTAGGAAATAATTACATAAACATTTAAAAACTGTTTATCACAATATTAAACACTGTGGTTAAAAATGAGGAACAAGGGGCGCCTGGGTGGCTCAGTCAGTAAAGCCTCCGACTTCAGCTCAGGTCATGATCTCACGGTCTGTGGGCTGGAGCCCCACGTCGGACTCTGTGCTGACAGCTCGGAGCCTGGAGCCTGCTTCGGATTCTGTGTCTCCCTCTCTCTTTGCCCCTCCCCTGCTCGCACTCAGTCTCTTTCTCTCAAAAATAAATAAACATTAAAAAAAAATCAAAGACAAAAATGAGGAACAACCTAAATGACTAACAACTGGGGATTTGCTTTTAAAACACTATAATTTACACAATCATTAAAAGTGATATTGCAGATTAGTATTTGTCACATGAATTCTTTTTTACATAATTGACCATCTTTGCTCCCTCCTGTGCATCCTATTTTCTCACTCCTTAAAAAAAAAAGTCAACACAGAATATCACTATCAAGACTTCTTAATCACTCAATTGTGTTGGAGTTAAAAAAAATGGCTGAGATCAATGTACTGAAGATGCACATTCACTGACTTGGAAAGACGTTCCTGACACTGTGTTCATGCAGGAAGCAAATTATAATTTGCTTTATAATTGCCACTTAAGTTAAATAAATTTATAATTAATTAACTTAATTATAGTTTAAGTTATAATTTAAAATTATAAAATTATTTTTGAAAAACACATATACCAACAGTAAAAAGATGTAAAAGATATTGCGATGGTTATATCTGGGTATTGAAATTACATTTTTTTAAATGTTTATTTATTTTTGAGACAGAGAGAGACAGAGCATGAGTGGGGGAGGGGCAGAGAGAGAGGGAGACACAGAATGTGAAGCAGGCTCCAGGCTCTGAGCTGTCAGCACAGAGCTCGACGCAGGGCTCGAACCCACAGACCGTGAGATCATGACCTGAGCCAAAGTCAGACGCTCAACCGACTGAGACACCCAGGCACCCCGGAAATTACATTTTTAAATTTTTCTTCTTTTTGATTATTTTTAGATTAATTTCAACGAGTTAATATATACTTATTTGCTTACCAAATTCAGTTTATTATTTTGCTTAAGTTTATTTCTTTTTTTTTTAATAATCTCTACATGTGAGGCGGGCAGCTTTGAGCTGAGTTGTGTTCGGACGCTGGTGCTGGTCTCTCAGCGGTTCGGCCGGACCCCCAACACGTTTCAGAGGAGACCAAGGTTGAAAAAAGCAGAGCCCCCGGCGTCGGGATGGAGATTGAGTATTAAGTCTGTTCGGGCAGAAGGGCCTGAGGAGGAGCGGTTGTGAAATTTCGCCACTGTCCCATTTTCCTTTCCAGGGCAACTTCAAGAAACAACCCATAACACATCCAGCCAAAATGACGAGACGGAAGAATTCTCCTCAAAAGAGTCTACAAGAAGCAGTGACAGCTCAAGAATTAATGAAAAGAGATATAAGCAACATAACAGAACTTGAATATAGAATGTTAATCATAAAACTAATTGCTGGCCTTGAAAAAAGCTTAGATGAATGCAAGGGGTCCTACGAGGCAAAGTTCAAAGACCTTAAAAACGGTCAGGAAGAATTAAAGAAGACATTGGAAGAAATACAGGGGAAACTGGAAGCAACCACAGCACGGATTGAAGAGGTAGAGGAAAGAGTTAGTGCATTAGAAGACAAAATCATTGAAAAAGAGGAAGCAGATAAAAAGAGAGAGAAGCTGATCCAGGAACAGGAAAGGAGAATTCGAGAGCTGAGCGATGCAGTCAAAAGAAACAATATCCGTATCATAGGAGTTCCAGAGGAAGAAGAGAGAGAGAAAGGAGTCGAAGGGGTTCTGGAACAAATCATTGCTGAGAACTTCCTCAACATGAGAAAGGAAACGGGCATGGAAATCCAAGAGGCACAGAGAACTCCCCTCAGACGTAACTTGAATAGACCTTCTGCACGGCACATCATAGTGAAGCTGGCAAAATACAAAGATAGGGAGAGAATCCTGAAAGCAGCTAGGGACAAAAGAACCCTAACATACAAAGGGAGACCTATAAGGGTAGTAGCAGACTTATCTACGGAAACTTGGCAAGCCAGAAAGGAATGGCAGGACATCTTCAATGTGATGAGCAAGAAGGACATGCAACCAAGAATTCTGTATCCGGCTAGCCTGTCATTCAGAATAGAAGGAGAGATCAAGGTTTTTCCCAACAAACAAAAACTGAAAGAATTTATCACAAATAAGCCAGCACTGCAAGAGATCCTGAGGGGCATTCTATGAAAACAAGGAGGCAAAGAATACAAACTACCAGACACAGCCTTACAAACATGAAACTTACAGATAATACAGTGACTGTAAGCCCATATTTTTCAATATTAACACTGAATGTAAATGGACTAAATGCGCCAATCAAAAGACAAAGGATAACAGAATGGATTAAAAAACAAGACCCATCTATTTGCTGTCTTCAAGAAACTCATCTTAAACCTGAAGACACCTTCAGATTGAAAGTGAGGGGATGGAGAACTATTTACTATGCTACTGGAAGTCAGAAGAAAGCCGGAGTAGCCACACTTATATCAGACAAATTAGACTTTAAAATGAACGATGTAATAAGAGATCAGGAAGGACATTATATAATAGTCTCAGGGACCATCCAGCAGGAAGAGCTAACAATTGTAAATATCTACGCACCGAATTCAGGGGCACCCAAATTTGTAAAACAACTAATTACAAACATTAGCAACCTCATCGATAAAAATGTCCTAATAGTAGGGGATCTCAACACTCCACTCTCAGCATTGGATAGATCAACAAAACAGAAAATCTCCGCAGAAACAATAGCCCTGAATGACACATTAGGACAGATGGGCCTCACAGACATCTTTAGGGTCCTTCATCCAGAAGCAAAGGAATTTACATTCTTCTCATCTGCACACGGTACATTTTCCAAGATAGACCACATTCTGGGGCACAGGGAAGCTCTGAATAAATATAAAAGAATTGAGATCATACCGTGTACAGTGTCAGACCACAATGCTTTGAAACTTGAAATCAACCACAGGAGAAAGCCTGGAAAATATCCAAGAACATGGCGGCTAAGAAATAACCTACTAAAAGATGACTGGGTCAACCAAGCCATCAGAGAAGAAATTAAAAAATACATGGAAACAAATGAAAATGAAAATACAACAATCCAAACGCTCTGGGATGCAGCAAAGGCAGTCCTGAGAGGGAAATATATTGCAATCCAGGCCCATCTCAAGAAACAAGAAAAATCAATAACACAAATTCTAACAGCACGCCTAAAGGAACTAGAAGCAGATCAACTAAAACAACCCAAGCCCAGCAGAAAGAGAGAAATAACAAAGATCAGAGCTCAAATTAACCATATGGAGACAGAAAAGGTAGTGGAACAGATCAATGAAACCAAAAGCTGGTTCTTTGAAAAAATAAACAAAATAGACAAACCTCTAGCCAGGCTTCTCAAAAAGAAAAGAGAGAGAACTCAAATAAATAAAATCGTGAATGAAAAGGGAGAAATTACAACCAATCCCTCAGAGATACAAGCAATCATCAGAGAATACTATGAAAAATTATATGCCACCAAACTTGGCAATCTGGAAGAAATGGACAGCTTCCTAAATAGCCACACGCTACCAAAACTCAAACGGGAAGAAATAGAAAATTTGAACAGACCCATAACTAGTGAAGAAATAGAATCAGTTATTAAAAACCTCCCAGCAAATAAAAGCCCTGGACCAGATGGCTTTCCTGCGGAATTTTACCAGACATTTAAAACAGAGTTAATTCCTATCCTCCTCAAGCTGTTCCAAAAAATTGAAACGGAAGGAAAACTCCCGGACTCATTCTATGAAGCCAGCATCACTTTGATTCCCAAACCAGATAGAGACCCAGCAAAGAAAGAAAATTACAGGCCAATATCCCTGATGAATATGGATGCAAAAATTCTCAACAAGATACTAGCAAATCGAATCCAACAGCATATAAAGAGAATTATCCACCATGATCAAGTAGGATTCATCCCTGGGTTGCAGGGCTGGTTCAATATTCGCAAATCAATCAACGTGATACATCACATCAACAAAAGAAAAGATAAGAACCATATGATCCTGTCAATAGATGCAGAAAAAGCATTTGACAAAATACAGCATCCTTTCTTAATAAAAACTCTCGAGAAAGTCGGGATAGAAGGAACATACTTAAACATCATAAAAGCCATATATGAAAAACCCACAGCTAATATCATCCTCAATGGGGAAAAATTGAAAGCCTTCCCCCTGAGATCAGGAACACGACAGGGGTGTCCACTCTCGCCACTGCTATTTAACATAGTGCTGGAAGTCTTAGCATCAGCAATCAGACAACAAAACAAAATAAAAGGCATCAAGATTGGCAAGGAGGAAGTCAAACTTTCACTTTTTGCAGATGACATGATACTTTACATGGAAAACCCGACAGAATCCACCAAAAGCCTACTAGAACTGATTCATGATTTCAGCAAAGTTGCAGGATACAAAATCAATGTACAGAAATCGGTGGCATTTCTATACACCAACAATGAAGCAGCAGAAAGAGAAATAAAGAAGCTAATCCCTTTCACAATTGCACCAAAAACCATAAAATACTTAGGAATAAACCTAACCAAAGATGTGAAAGACCTCTACACTGAAAACTATAAAAAACTTATGAAGGAAATTGAGGAAGACACAAGGAAATGGAAAAACATCCCATGCTCATGGATTGGAAGAATAAATATCGTCAAAATGGCAATACTACCCAAAGCAATCTACACATTCAATGCAATCCCAATCAAAATTGCACCAGCATTCTTCTCAAAGCTAGAGCAAACAATCCTAAAATTTGTATGGAACCACAAAAGACCTCGAATAGCCAAAATAATACTGAAGAATAAAACCAAGGCGGGAGGCATCACAATCCCAGACTTTAACCTCTACTACAAAGCGGTGGTCATCAAGACTGTATGGTATTGGCACAAAAACAGACGCATAGACCAATGGAATAGAATAGAAAACTCAGAAATGGACCCGCAAGTATATGGCCAACTAATCTTTGACAAAGCGGGAAAATGTATCCAATGGAAAAAAGACAGCCTTTTTAACAAATGGTGCTGGGAGAATTGGACAGCAACATGCAAAAGAATGAAACTAGACCACTTTCTTACACCACTCACAAAAATAAATTCTAAATGGATAAAAGATCTGAATGTGAGGCAGGAAACCGTCAAAATCCTAGAGGAGAAAACAGGAAAAAGCCTCTTTGACCTAAGACGCACCAATTTCTTACTCGACACGTCTCCAAAGGCAAGAGAATTAAAAGCAAAGATGAACTATTGGGACCTCATCAAGATAAAAAGCTTCTGCATGGCAAAAGAAACAACCAACAAAACGAATAGGCAACCAACGGAATGGGAAAAGATCATCGCAAATGACATATCGGATAAAGGACTAATATCTAAAATTTATAAAGAACTTACCAAACTCCAAACCCGAAAAACAAACAACCCAGTGAAGAAATGGGCGGAAGATATGAATAGACACTTCTCCAAAGGGGACATTCAGATGGCCAACAGACACATGAAACGATGCTCAATGTCACTCAGCATCAGGGAAATACAAATCAAAACTACACTGAGATACCACCTCACACCAGTCAGAGTGGCTAAAATGAACAAATCAGGAAACTATAGATGCTGGCGAGGATGTGGAGAAGTAGGCACCCTCCTACACTGTTGGTGGGAATGCAAACTGGTGCAGCCACTCTGGAAAACGGTGTGGAGGTTCCTCAAAAAAATGAAAATAGAGCTACCCTATGACCCAGCAATAGCCCTGCTAGGAATCTACCCAAGAGACACAGGAATGCTGATGCATAGGAGCACGTGTACCCCAATGTTCATAGCAGCACTTTCGACAATAGCCAAATCATGGAAAGAGACCAAGTGCCCATCAACTGACGAATGGATAAAGAAGTTATGGTACTTATATACAATGGACTACTACGTGGCAATGAGAAAAAATGAAATCTGGCCATGTGTAGCAAGATGGATGGAACTGGAGGGTATTATGTTAAGTGAAATAAGTCAGTCAGAAAAAGACAGATACCATATGTTTCCACGAATAGGTGGACTTTGTGAAACTAAGCAAAAACCAGGGGGAGGGGAAGAGGGGAAAGAAAAAAAAGACACAGAGAGGGAGGGAGATAAAACATAAGAGACTCTCAAAGACTAAGAAAAAACTGAGGGTAAGGGGGATGAGGGAGGGGGGAGAGGGGGTGATGGGCATTAAAAAGGGCACATGTTGGGATGAACACTGGGTGTTATATGTAAACCAATTTGAAAATAAACTATTATAACAAAAAAAAAAAAAAATAATCTCTACATGTAACATGGGGCTCGAACTCATGACCCCAAGATCCAGAGTCATATGCTCTTCCAATTGAGCCAGGCAGGAGTCCCCAAATTCAGTATATTAATAAACCTGTAACATAACACTTTCATAACAGGAAAAAACTTATTTTTAATTTGTTAAGATACAATTGAAAATTGCTCACAAGTTTCTCTTTATCAAGATGTTACATTGGTGGTGATGATCAAAAGAAAAAAATGACACTAATGAATCACTCTTGCTTTTTCAATTGCCTCGCAGTTAATTAATTTTCCTTAGATTCAAAACTTATTGCATTTACTCTATTCAAGTCACTCCACATTAACTTGAAATAACACAAAAATAATCTTGTAATAGTATAACTTCTTTACTGCTTTCATTCAAAGACCTTAAATTGTTTTAATGGGCTTATAGATTTCTTCTTCTTCTGAGTTAAGACAGAAATAATCTTCCCAATGACTGTTACCTCAGTTCAGCATTAAAATAGAGCACACACTGTTCCAGTATAATTAGGCCTGAAGTTCTTTTATATGGTACCTTACAAAGTTAGAGAATTAAAAAATTGTATTCCAAACTTCCAAGCTTTTCCTTCTCTGTTACCTAGAAACAACATACCTCACTCAATAATAATGGAAGCATGGTTCCAATACATAAGCCCAAAAAAATCAATCGAACTGCTTACTTATACTAATTTTTAATAGTATAGATTTCTCTTTCTGGTTGTTGTTATAGAAAATAATGCCAAATGTGCAAATTGGAAAGGCAAGTCCAACAAGAATGATGTCTCTTTCACATTCAAAACAACTGTCTGTCTTTCACTACAGAAGTTATCTATCCACCTTCATAGGGAAAACACTATAGATTTTTTTCATGAAAGGAATGGGAACTAATATTTCTCCGTTACAAAATATAGAAAGTAAGTAATGAAGACAAGAAAAATTCATTACAAATTTGGTCAAGATACAAATACCATGCAGGTGCAGGAAATAATAAAGTACTTAAGGAGCATCACCAGTTCATTATATCAAGGAAAAGGAGAGGACCAAAGACCTTGAAAAATTATAGCCTCTCTCGCCTCACTACTTCCCACCTGAGTGAGTGATAAAGAAATACAAAAGTTTCTCCCAAGTTCACGCTCTGCCTAGTCACCATTACACTAACAATGATGATTAAGTACATTACGATTGCTTTTATTGGGCATTTAGTGTTCTAAGTCCTGTTTCATGTTTAGTCTCTTGAAGTTGAGGAGGTCAAGATAAATCTATGTGGATCAAGGTTGCTACAGCCCACCATAGGGTGCTGGAACTTTCCCGCAGGTTATGAACCTCTTACTAACTTCCCCACA
This sequence comes from Paguma larvata, assembly GCA_030068075.1. Taxonomy (NCBI): domain Eukaryota; kingdom Metazoa; phylum Chordata; class Mammalia; order Carnivora; family Viverridae; genus Paguma; species Paguma larvata. Next base: position 59,161,935 of record CM057834.1, read on the forward strand.
CGGATCTGCACGTAAGCCTTCCCCTTGGTGTCTGAAAGGTTTCACCTGTCCTTCAAACATCACAACTCAAGCATCGCCATTCAAAATGCTCCCTGAATCTTTGCCACTTATTCTCAAAGTGAGAGCCCTGGTACATCCCCTATTAGAGTATTTTATCATGCTGAATGGCACTGATTGTTTGAATGTCTGGCTCTACTAATCTCACAACATAAGGTATATATATAATCACCTCTGTATCTCTAGGGTCTGGCCCCCAACCCAATTCTCAGTAAGGATAATAATTTGTTCTTGATTGATTGATTCATTGGATGGATGAAATGGAAACTTTAAACCCTTAATGTTTAGAAGTAAGTAAATGCTTGGTCACTTATACATCAGAGATGAGCCTTGAGCTCCCATTAATGTATTAGTGACCTTTAGGAGCCCTGATGAAGCCATCTACTAGAGTCATGAGTCCTATTAGGCCTAACTCATTCACTCTCTGCCTTGAGATAATTTACATATATTGAATTTCAAACTAATCTGATAATATGACTCATGATAAGGTACCTTCCTGAGTCTGTCTTCTCTTCCTCCTAACTGCCATTGCCCAAGTTCAGCTTCTCCTTGTCTCTATGCCATGGACATTACTTTCCAAGTGATTGCACACCCTTTCTTTAATTCATTCAATAATTCTTTATTTAGCACTTCCAGGCATAATTGTAGACAGTAGAGACAGCAGTGAACAAGACAGACATGGACCCTAACTTCATAGAGTTTAGAGCAGGGTGACACAGACAAAGAAGATTCAGGGAATCTGAAGATAGATATCATAGAAATCATGTAATGTAAAGAACAGAGAAAAAAATATTGAAAGAAATTAAAAGAACCTTAAGACTTGTAGGAAATTTCAAAAGTTCTCCCTTAAAGGTAGTTGGGTTCCAGAAGGAGAAGAGAAAGAAATTTGGCCAGAAGAAAATAATAGAAAAAGTGACCAAAACTTTCCAAATTTAATAAAAGACAAAAAAGTTACAGGTTAAGGAGCTGCCATGGCATAACCAGTTAGCACACAGTACTTACACGATAGGGCAAGCAAAAAATTTCACAGATTCAGGAAGAACACATTCAAGAAAACTACATGTAGGTATATCATAGTCTAAGTGTTAAAACAAAAGTTAAAGACCTAGGATAGATAAAATTACCTAAGGGAAGGACAGAGAAGATGAAAACTAAGCCACAAGATTCTCTAAAATGGAGATGAAAAGTAGAGGATGAAGAGCCAGTAGATGAGACTGAGAAAAAAAATAGCCAATGGGATATAAACAAACAAACAAACAAAAACAGGGGAATGTGCTGTATACGTGATCCAGGAGAAAAGGTGTGTTGAGAAGGAAATGGTTAACTGTGCAGCATGCGGTAGCATAAACCAAGTGAGATTAAGGCAAAGCAGTGGCTGTTACATTTGGCAACACAAGAATAAGTGAAAACCTAGACAAGAGCAGTTCCATTGAAGAGGTTAGAGAAAAAAGTACAAGAGCTCAAAGAGGTTAAGGAAAGAAAGGAAGGCAAAGAAGAAAGGCAAGGACTTCATTCTTCACTCTGATGAGAGAGAACTTCAAAACTGCAAAATTCATTATGCCTTACTCCTAAGTAAAACCATTCTAATAGAGAGACCTAAAGTCCTAAAAAGGAAGAGGAGGAGGAGGTTGGAGGAGAAGGACGAGTTCACAGCAGATTAAGGGTCTTGAGTGTTGCTTCCCAACATGCCAATCTAGAACACTAAAACACTAAGGGAAATGTAACACAATGCAGAAAAATGTGTTCCCCAAACTCCCCTCACAGCCAGTCCTGTTGGTTGTTGGAAGGAATACTTTAAAAAACTTTTTAGGGGAGCCTGGGTGGCTCAGTTGGTTAAGCGGCTGACTTCGGCTCAGGTCATGATCTCACAGTCTGTGAGTTAGAGCCCCGCGTCGGGCTCTGTGCTGATGGCTCAGAGCCTGGAGCCTGCTTCCGATTCTGTGTCTCCCTCTCCCTCTCCCTCTCCCTGCCCCTGCTCACACTCTGTCTCTATGTCTCTCGAAAATAAATAAACGTTAAAAAAAAAAAACTTTTTGGAGTAGTGGTGGTGAGAAGTGAGATATCTCATGGGAAATTTTGAAGAAAGCACAATCCTCTGCGGACAGCCCCAATAACTTTAATTCATGTATCCATTTTTGCTTCCTCTGTTCCCAGAAGTGTCCAGCATACAGTAAATGCCCAAAAATATTTGTTGAAAGAGTGAATTGGTTCAAAATAACTCAATGTTACTTTTCCCTTGGATTTTATATCTCATCGAAGGACTCTTTCTGATAAAAATGCATATCTAGTTACAAAGAAAGAGGGGCCGAAACAAGCACGTAGCAATAACAGCAAGGTCAAAGTTGCTGAAATGTTGATCCAAGTTGAGGTACCCTTAGCTCAGTTCCTTGCACCGAGGATAAATCTATACTGCATCACTCACAATATGCATACACATTATTTTGTACACCTGAAACTAATGTAATGTTATATGCCAACTATATCTCAATTTAAAAAGTCTCTACTGAATCGTAATTAAACAGAAGAAGTGTCTGGGAAGAGAAAAGAACCTAGTCTGTGCCTCTTTTTCCAAAAGGTTGCCTTTATGTGAAAAAGACATGAAAATTTCACTTGTTTAATTGAAAGTAGTTTGGTGGTATTTATTTAGCAGTCCTTAGTAGAAAAGAAGGAAGCAATTACTCCCAGAAGACTTTCCTTTTAAACCCCACATTTATAAAGCACTGTATTTTCTTCATGTAGTTCACCCTTACTCACAGAGTCATGTATTTGTTCATTAATTGATTGATTCATTCATTCATTTTATTCCGGTATATAGTAATCCACGATGGGCATAAGAGTATCATAGTGTTTTATATAGTAAGGGTCTGGTTCAATAAAGACCCTACAAAACACTAAACACAGTATGTATTGTGAAGGGAAGTGTGCTTCCAGAAACCAGCTTTCAAGCTGCAAGCAAAGATGCAGAGCAAGCAATCCAAAGCAATCTAATAATAGACCAGGGTCCACCTCCAGCCCCAGCACTTTCCATCTTCACTCTCCATTTAAAAAAAGTCAGCATCACCGGGTTGTTCAAGGGCTGTGCAATTGCAGCACCCTTTGAGCCCACGCTCCACTTTCTGGACAACACAATCAAATTAATTCCTGTCATATGCTTTGCTTGGGTGTCACCATTATTAAAAAGCAATATGAAGACTGCCTGGAAAAAAGCTGATTAGCAACCACAGTTAAATAAAGCCTCTAAAATTGAATAACCAAATAGGTGAAGGATGGATTCATTGCCAGCTGTTGTATCTCCTCTGTCCCCTGGAGAAGAAGCAGATGGAGAGGCGACCAAGGCTGTTCATCATCAGATTAAATAATGAAAAGAGCCAATAATCATTTTCCACTTCAATATTTGTTATTCAGTTCACTCAACCTATTATTCAAGTTTTGTCTACATCGGTTGAAAGAGTGTTTCCTCTCTGGAAACAACATTAATAGGGAATACATTAGGGAAAAGTGTCTGTCCATTCAACTCACAATCTCTTACTCCTACTCTCCACTCTCTTTGACATCATCCCAACATGTACATGGCAATGGTTACTTACAGTAAATAAGAGGCATATATCAATCCATAAGTGTTTACATCTCTTATTGATCTAGGAAATTCTGTTATAATTTATATAACTCTATATAATTATAATTTAGCACACCTTTCATGTCGAGATCCCCAAACTCTTCAGTGATTACTTATGAGTCCATTTATTTTGTATTTCACAACTTCCTAAGAGTTCAGCATGGTCATTTGTTAAATATCTCTGGCAAAGGGAAAAGATACTAAGATGTAATAGAGAACAACAACCACAAAAAAGTAACTGTGGATAATATAAATAGCAACGGATTTTGAGTCAAGAGTTCTGGGTTCAAATCCTAGTTTTAAAATCTTTTGAAACACATATTGCAGATGTTCAAGTGAGAGTTTTATTGAGCCAAATACTTATTTTATTAAAAAATATTAACCTTCAAATAATTTACCACATTACACAGTAGTAATCTAATATCTAAAAATGAGGACATTACAATAACTTCTAGATTTGTCATGAAAATTAAATGGAATAATAAATATGAAAGGGCTATTCCAATATAAGATACTATTATTAATATCAGTAGATATTTTTAAATTTTTTAATGTTTGTTTATTTTTAAGGGAGAGAAAGAGACAAAGCATGAACAGAGGGTAGACAGGGAGACACAGAATCTGAAGCAGGCTCCAGGCTCTGAGCTGTCCACATAGAGCCTGATGTGGGGCTCGAACCCACAGATCATGAGATCATGACCTGAGCTGAAGTCATATGCTTAACCAACTGAGCCATTCAGGCGCTCCAATACCAGTAAATAATTAAATCAACAGATGGTCCAAACTCATTTGGACCAATGTTCTCCCACCAAACCTTTACCCAAGACACAAGCTATAATCTTTCACTATTTGAATTTAATGCACTCTCCTTTTCCAATCTTCTGGTTGATGAAGGTGTTAACAGCTAGGAAATGCAGAGTACTGGGCAGACCAAGCCAAGAGAGAAAATAATAGGGTTGGAGATTATCATTTCCAGAATATATAAGAGTTGAGGTTTACGAGCATAAATGAATAGACACAAGATATGTTAAATACTAATTAATTAAAACTCATATTGCAAATGTAGTTACATTGAGAATCATTAATTCCAGTTTATATAGATCAACTGGCAACTTATGGTAAGAATTTCTAAATGTTGACCCATAAATTATTTTGACGTGTTCTATTTTTCAACCAATCAATTTACCCATCAAATTATGAAATCTATACATAGACATTAGTAGTCCTGAGTCCCTAACTCCTTCAGAATTTTAAAACTGGAAAAATCTGGAGAATAATCAAGAGCACTGGTATCCACTAGGACTTTCTACAGTGATGCCAATGTTATATAATTTGTGGTGTCTGATATAACACCTAGTAGCCACATGTGGCTATTAAACATTTGTAACGTGCCTGGTGCAATTAAGGAGCTAAATTTGTAATTTTACTTAATTTCAATTAATTTTGGTATAAATAATCACTGTAATATATAACCTCAGTGTTGGTTCTCCAGAAGCCATTCAGCCATGCTTCAGGGAGAGACTCAAGACTTCAAGAAGAGGGAATAATGATCCTTTAGATGTGTTTTAGAGCGATTTCTTTATTTTTTATTTATTTTTATTTTTATTTAAATTCTAGTTATTTAACATACAGTGCAATATTGATTTCAGGAGCCAAATTCAGTGATTCATCACTTACATACAACAGACAGTGCTCATCACAAGTGCCCTCCTTAGTACCCACCACCCATCTAGCCCATCCCCCACCTACCTCTCTCTGTCAACCCTCAGTTTGTTCTCTATCATTAAGTCTCTTATAGTTTCTTTCCCTCTCTCCTTTTTTTTCTTTTTCCACCCCTTCCCATATATTCATCTGTTTTGTTTCTTAAATTACACATATGAGTGAAATCATATGGTATTTGTCTTTCTTTGACTGACTTATTTCACTTAGCAGAATACACCCTAGCTCTATCCACATCATTGCAAATGGCAAGATTTCATTCTTTTTGATGGCTTAGTTATATTTCATTATATGTATATATACAATACCACTTCTTCTTTATCCATTCATCGGTCAGTGGACATTTGGGCTCTCTCTATAGTTTGGCTCTTGCTGATAATGCTGCTATAAACATTGGGGTGTCTGTACCCCTTCAAATCTGTATTTTTGTATCCTTGGTTAAATACCTAGTAGTGCAACTGCTGGATTATAGGGTAGTTCTATTTTTAACTTTTTGAGAAACCTCCATACTGTTCTCCTCTGACCATCAGTGCAAGAGGGTTCCCCTTTCTCCATATCCTTGCCAACACCTGTTGTTTCTTGTGTTGTTAATTTTAGCCATTTGGACAGGTGTGAGGTGGTATCTCATTGTGGATTGGATTTGTATTTCCCTAATGATGAGTGATATTGAGCATCTTTTCATGTGTCTATTAGCCATCTGGATGTCTTCTTTGGGAAAATGTCTATTCATGTCTTCTGCCCATTTCTTCACTAGATTATTTGTTTTTTGGCTGTGAGTTTGACAAGTTCTTTACAGATTATGGATACTAATCCTTTATCAGATATGTCATTTGCAAATACCTTCAGTCCCATTCTATAGGGTGCCTTTTAGTTTTGTTGATTGTTTCCTTCACTATGCAGAAGGCTTTTATCTTGATGAGGTCCCAATAGTTCATATTTGCTATTGTTACCCCTGCCTCTGGCAATGTGTCTAATAAGAATTTGCCACAGTTGAAGTCAAAGAGGTTCTCCTCTAGGATTTTGATGGTTTCTTGTCTCACATTTAGGTCTTTCACCCATTTTGAATTTATTTTTGTGTATAGTGTAAGAAAGTGATCCAGTTTCATTTTTCTGCATGTTGCTTTCCAGTTTTCCCAACACCATTTATTGAAGAGACTGTCTTTTTTCCATTGGATATTCTTTCCTGCTTTGTCAAAGATTAGTAGATCAAATAGTTGTGGGTCCATTTCTGGGTTTTCTATTCTGTTCCATTGATCTGTGTATTTGTTTTTGTGCCAGTACCATACTGTCTTGATGACTACAGCTTTATAATATAGCTCGAAATATGGCATTGTGATGCCTCCAGTTTTGTTTTTCTTTTTCAGGACTGCTTTGGCTATTCAGAGTCTTTTGTGGTTCCATACAAGTTTTAGGATTGGTTGTTCTAGCTCTGTGAAAAAATGCTGTTAGTATTTTGATAGGGATGGCACTAAATGTGCAGATTGTTTTGAGTAGTATAGACATTTTTTTAATTTTTTTTAATGTTTATTTATTTTTGAGAGACATAGAGGCACAGCGTGAACAGGGGAAGGGCAGAGAGAGAGGGAGACACAGAATTGGAAGCAGGCTCCAGGCTCTGAGCCGTCAGCACAGAGCCTGACGCGGGGCTCGAACTCACAGACCACGAGATCATGACCTGAGCTGAAGTCGGCCACCCAACCGACTGAGCCACCCAGGCGCCCCTAAGTAGTATAGACATTTTAACAAAGTTTGTTTTTCCAATGGTGAGTATGGAATGCTTTTCCATTTCTTTGTGTCCTCTTCAATTTTTTTCATAACTGTTCTATAGTTTTCGAGTACAGATCTTTTACCTCTTTAGTTAGATTTATTCCTAGGTACCTTATTGTTTTTTGTCAGAGAGATTTCTTTAGTTTTTTTTAAAGTTTATTTATTTGTGAGAGAGAGAAAGAGCATGAGCAGGGAAGGGACAGAAAGAGAGATACACTGAATCTGAAGCAGGATCCAGGCTCTGTGTTGACCGTGGGGCTCAAACTCACAAGCTGTGAGATCATGACCTGAGCTGAAGTCTTCCACCCAACTGACTGAGCCACCTAGGTGCCCCTAGAGAGATTTCGTTAAAATCTGAGATTCTACAATATTAAAAAATTAACAAAATGGCCAATTTAAAGAGAAGGAAGAGATATCTACATTTTAATCAATCAGGCCAATGACCAGCCTCATGAATTATCTCAGTAACTTTGTTTACTGAATCTATAAAAGATTCATAGGCTCTTCCTTCTCAAAAGAATCCAGACTTTTTTTTTTTCAGGTAAAGGTGTAGCTATTGATTTAGGGAACCAGAACCAGCCTTTGGCTCAAGAGTGGATCCTAATTAGCCTAAACCAATTATACTGGCCCCAAAGTGAATTATGGCAACCCACAATTTAAACACAAATCTGTGATATAATTCTAGTTAACCCAGTTGACATGAAGAGTAGTCAACTGAGAAAGGAAGGGTGGGAAGGGATGGGGTTGCTTTGGAAAATAGTTTCCTTGGGGCACCTGGGTGGCTTAGTCGCTTAAGCAGTCAACTCTTGATTTCAGCTTAGGTCATGATCTCACAGTTTGAGTCCAAGCCCCACGTCGGGTTCTGCACTGACAGTGCAGAGCCTACTTGGGATTCTCTCTCTCTTCCTCTCTCTCTGCTCCTCCCCCACTTGCGCTTTCTCTCTCTCTCTCTCTCAAAATAAATAAACTTTTTTAAAAAACAGAAAAGAAAAGAAAATGGTTTCCTTGGCCTCACCTTTCTCTTTCCGCCATCCTGAATCTGTGGAGGCCTGAACAGGACTCTTGAAACAACAATGTCTGGAAGGTTGTGGTCCAAAGCCATTTTTGCTGGCTATAAGTGGGGTCTCCGAAACCAGAGGGAGCGCACAGCTCTTCTTAAAATTGAAAGTGTTTATGCTCAAGATGAAACTGAATTCTATCTAGGCAAGAGATGTGTTTATGTGTACAAAACAAAGAACAACACAGTGACTCCTGGTGGCAAACCGGATAAAACCAGAGTAATCTGGGAAAAAGTAACTCGTGCCAAATTCTGAAGCAACGTTCCTGCTAAAGCCATTGGCCACAGAATCCGTGTGATGCTGTACCTTCAAGGATTTAAACTAACTGAAAAGGAAATAAAAGTGTAGATTTGAAAGAAGAAGAAGAAGAGGAGGGGGGGAGGAGGAGGAGGAAGAGGAAGAGGAAAATGAAGAGGAAGAAGAAGAAGAAGGAGGAGGAGAAGAAAATGGTTTCCTCACTCTTAAGAAAGATACTAGAAGAGTATTCTCATGATCCTCTGAAGCTTGTCATCTATTAACATGACAGAGCAGAAAGATGGAAAGAACCTGGACTTTTAGTGATAAGCCTGAACCAACATATCTTGGAGTAAGAGATGAACCAACAGATCTTGGAGTAAGAGATGATGTCACAAAGGTCACTTGACTAATAAATGGCAATGTCAAGATCAAAGCTCAGGGGTGCCTCATGCCAAAACCCACGTTCTTCCCTACCAGCTCCTGTTTTCTCAAAACCGTATGTCTCGGTAAGGATGGGAGTTAACAGATAAGTCTTAAAGAGGCCTTGCACTTGCAACTGAGATGTATTACTTTTCACATCGTCTGTAGATTCTCACATGTAGAATAAAGTGATCCACCTAAATGATCTCACCCAACTACGCTTATAAATGGAAAACAATTAGAGCAGTGATTCATTTCAATTTTTATTTCAAAAGCATTCCCTTCATATTTTCCTGACAGCTGAGAAAGCAGGCTTTGAAGCCAGAAATTCCACCTCCCGTCAGACATTCTGCAGGTTCATCTCTAACAAACTTGATGCTGTTAGCTGCTTAGGTGGGGCTTGATTGCGGCTGTTTTGGCAGCAAAAAGCACCCTCTTGCCCTCTTCCCTGACCAACTAACAGAGTATCTCAACACCTTGGCCTGTCACAAAGGCTGGGATTAATTCTGAATGGCAGAGGTGCCTCACCACTTTACCCAAGAGTAAGGATGCGCATTCATGAATAATGAAAGCAGTGAGTGAGTCAAACAGCATTATTCAGTTATTAGCCAACTGTAAGGTGTGCTGCTTCACAGAATGATTATATGCTAATAGGTTCATTTGCTTGCTTTGTTTTGATTCCTCAGGATGGACCCTCTCTCTTACCCATGGAATAAAAATTTGCAAGGCTCTTCATTTAGTTTTCAAGGTAACAGTTTTCAGGGCCATGATTTATGTTTGCCATTGAGACTCAAATCTATTTAGGGTCTTTGAAAGCATTTAAGTGAGGAAGCATAATAATAAGATGCTCTGAATAATATTAAGTAGATACCCTCCCTTCCAGGAAGTGAAGCTTGATCCCATCCCCCTGTGAGTATGGGATGGACTTAGTGACTGGTATCCAATGAACAACAGTATGGAAAGGAGAAATTAATATCTTGATAGTGAGGAAATCTGGCAAATATTACCTTAAACAAGTATCGGATTTCTCATAACAAGTGATATCACGTATCCCCTGATACGATGGGAAGAGAGAAATTCACCTCTGTGGTTTTCCTCCCCAAAACCCACAACCCCAAAGTAATCATAAGAAAAGCATCAAACAAACCCAAATTGAGGGACATTCTACATATCTGACCAATATTCTTCAAAACTGTCAAATCATCCAAAACAAAGAAAGACAAAAAATTGCTACAGACCAGAAAAAACTTAAGGAGACGTGAAAACCAAATGCAGTGTGGTGCCCTGGATGGGATTCTGGAACAGAAAAAGGACACTGGGAGAAAAACTGGCCAAATCCAAATACAGTTTGGAGTTCAGTTAAAAGAAATGTACCTATGTTAGTTTCTTAGTTTTGACAAAAGTACCACAGAAATGTAAGAAGAGGGGAAACCAAGTGAGGCGTATATGGAGACACTCTGTATCGCAGCCGTAACTTTCCTGTAAATTCAAAATTATTCACACATTAAAAGTTTATTTAACACCTCTCCCACCCATCTCCCCAAAAACAGATTAAAAGAACTGAAATGGGCTCCTTTTTTGTCCACTGCCCAGAATATACATGAATCCATCTCGGACTCTGTGTGCACGTCAGCCTTTTGCAAATGGGTCTTGAGTGAGAATGAAAAGTAAGTTAAGAGAAGGTAAAGAAAATAGGAAAGATTTAGATGATAAGCAGGGAAAATGTAGAGAGAAGAAAGAAAAAAAAATATCAACTATATCCATTCTTTTAAATAAGGAAGAGAAGTAGAGGGGAAGGTCAAAGGGAGAGGGCACTCAAGGTTTTGTCCCTGCTCAGGACAAGCTGAAACAGCAAAAGAGAGTGTGTGCAGTGCCGTCCACACGGGGGTCCTCGAGATGTCAATTTCACTGACGCCTGATACGCTTAGGTCACTTTGTTCAGAAATGCCAAAGAGTGTTGAAGCGGTGACACAAACTTCTCCAGTAGGGAGGTGGCAGTGACTGGCCGGAGGCTCACCGATCTCATTTCTTCTTCCAGGGCCCACAGAGAAAAACTGCATTTCCCAGCCATCCTTGCTTTTAGACTGGTGCCATAGACTCAGCTCTGGTCAGTGGCTCGTAGGTAGAAATAACATGCACCACTCCCCAGTCTAGCCTCTAGAACAATTCACGCTAGCCACCATCCTCTCTCTTTCTCTCTTGCTCTCTAGACAGGCAGGTAGGAGCTAAAGCCTCTGAGGTGGTAAAGCTACATTATGGAAGATGCTCAGATTCCTGGGTCTCTGACTGGAGGTGGCCAGACAAAAGATGCTTAAACTGCACAGGAGGTGGAAAGTGAGATACAGAGTTCTGTTGTGTTAAGCTGCTGAAATTTGAGGTTTGTTTGTTATATAGCAGCTAGACAATCCTAATACAGAATATACATATATATATATATATATATATGCATATGTACATAAATGTTTTGGTCAGTAGAATTATATATATATATATGCATATATATATATATATTAGACAATCCTAATACAGAATATACATATATACATATATATATACATATACATATATATACATATATATATACACATATACATATAATTCTACTGACCAAAACATTTATGTACATATGCATATATATATGTATATTCTGTATTAGGATCAGTAGAATTGGTCAGTAGAATTATATATATATATATATATGCATATATATATTAGACAATCCTAATACAGAATATACATATATATACATATACATATATGTAATGTATGTATATATATTATAAATAATATTTGTTTATAAATATAATATCATATATATTATTATACTCATATATATTAATCATAAATATAATTCTACTGACCAAAACATTTTAGGGCAGTTCAGAATGTAGAAAGGGGAAGAGCTGGCATTAGTCTGCGGCCTCAAAGGATGGCAGCTTTTGGGGCTGCAGAGTTAGGAATTGAGTATTTCAGGTGCAGAGATCTCCCTAAGAGAACTATCAAAACAGAAAACAACAGGGCACGGCCAACAGCAGACTGGTGTTTGCTTCACTTTAGCTGGAACAGTATCAGGAAGGATGGAAGAGGTAGGAAATGAATCTGCGAAACAAAGTTCAGGCCATTCCACAGCAAGGCCCTCAGCGATGTTTTAAAGAGCTGTCTTAGGTCCTTAAGGTTTTTAAGGGAGGGTGGGACAGGAGCAGATCTACAGGGTCACTCTGACCTAACATACAGAATGAACCCTGTGTGAAAACAGGAGGCAGGGAGCCCTTCGAGAATACTGCTGGAGGAACCGATGAGGACAGCCGGAACAGTGGGAAGGGAAGAGTCCTTAGAGACCTTCCAGGAGCTAGCATCCCATCGGCTGGTAGGACTTTGCAGCTGTGCAGGACACAGTATCACTAACCATGATTTTACATAGCTTAGAAAGAATCATCGCTTCCTCTCTTCTCGCCACCCTCACGTGCTATGCTAAATCCCTCCCATCTAGGGGCTACCGTATATTTTGCAGCTGTCAGCTACAAACAGTTCCCAGAAAGAGAGATTAAATAGGTTTAACTTGTTATTCAACAACTTTCTCCCATCTTCCTTTACCCACAGCCCAAGTCGAAGACTCACTTTGTAAAGGGGAAAATGAGCTCGTGTTTTTTTTTTCTTTCTTTCTTTTTCTTTCTTTCTTTCTTCCTTCCTTCCTTCCTTCCTTCCTTTCAGTATTTCTCTTTTTATACCAAATTCAAGTCAACAAATATTTGTAGTCAATTGACAAAAGCTGAACAAGGTGTTAGGAATAGAAATTTGGATAAGAAAATGTCTGAAAATAAGTATCTTGCACTAAGGGGTCAGAAATTCCAACGCACATGTAGCTAAGTGTAAGGACAAACTGCAAAGACATGTAGACCTTGAACTACAGGAACACAAGGAGGAGACTCATCCTGCCCAGGTAGGATGGAAAGGCAGTGAGCATATCTGACCTGGGACCAGACATATACGTAGAGTACTGCTGGGTTGAGAGATGGGGCGTGGGGCACTTCAGACCAAGAGCAAAAACACACCATGATAAAGGGCTTGCCAAGTTTGGAAATGGTAAGGAGTCCCGTATATGGGTCAGGACTCTTGGTTTTAGGTGACAGAAACTGAACTCAAACTGATTTATTCAAGAGAGACAAACAGACAGATAGACACTGTAGGGGCTCGTAAAAGCAAGCTTTATCTAGCTTCAAGAGGATCCAGGGGCTCAAATGATACTAAGACTTTATATCTACCTATCTCTCAGTGCTTCTCTCTTCTGTATCAGCTTCATACGCTGGTGGCTTTTCCCCATGGAGGCTACATGGCCCCTGAGAAGACCAGACACACATCCAACCAGCTTGGCATTAGTTTCCTAATAATTCCTGCAAAACCACAGGTTGGTTCTGATTGACACTGCGAGAGGCACCTTCCCATCTCCAACCCTGTACTTCTACCAACCAGGCCTGGGATATAAGACCCAATTGGGGAGGTTTAAGGAGGAGTCAGCCCCACCCAAGCCATGTGGGCTCTAAGTAGAAAAACAGCATTTCCCCAAAGGGAGCCAGGACGCTGCTCCTGCAAGAGGCAAGAACACGTGCTGGGTAGGAAACAAATGTCAGTACCACTGATGTGGCTGGGAATAGCACAGAGGGCAGGGAGGGCAGAAGAGGGCTAGGCGACGGGAGGGGAGAATCACAACAAAATAAGGACCACATCACGGATCCCTTTTATGATATGCAAAGGAATGTGGATTTTATTCTTCAGACTACTGGTTCTCAACTATTTTCTCCCACAACATAAATGATGAATGACACCCTCTGCAGGCATATCCGGGGGCTGTTTGTGATTTTTTCCATGCATTAGCTCTAATTCCACCCTTACTCTCTCACACGAGACAGCAATGATACAGTGAACCTTGCTCTAATTGGTTTTTAAAGAGTAAAACAAAAAGAGAATAAATTATTCACAGACTTCTGCTCTCTAATTATTAGTAGTAACAAATTACTTTGATTCAACAATGACTCCCAGTGCCTCAGTTGAGCACAGATGTTGTAGGCAATGAGGAGCCACTGAAGGTTTTTAAATGTAGGATGGATTAGGTGAGGAGATTCTAAAGGCAGAGCGGCCAGTTGGGAGGCTCTCATGATAGAAAGGTGAGAGGTCCAAGGACTTGGGCCAAACCGATAGCTGAAGAGAATGGAAAAGGAGAAACTAATTACAGAGGGATTGCACAGGATGTCACTGCTTACTGAACAGAGAACAACAGCACGATGCTTCATGTTTGACTAACAGCTTCCAAATCGTGCATTTTCACTCCCTCCTCCCATTAACTCTCTTGTTGCTGGGCCTACTAACACACACACTGAAGGAAGTACGTGACTGGTAGGGGGGCGCAGATATGAGAACTCCTGTATAAGCAAAGTTCTTACTCTCAGGTTCAAAGGAGTGGTTTTTTTCAGGCACCTGGGTGGGTCAGTTGGTTGAGTGTCCAACTTCGGCTCAGGTCAAGATCTTGTGGTTTATGAGTTAAGTCCCATATTGGCTCACTGCTGTCAGCACGGAGCCTGCTTCGGATCCTCTGTCCCCTCCTCTCTCTACCCCACCCCTGCTCATGCTCTCTCTCTCTCTCTCAAAAAATAAATAAATAAACATTTTTTTAAAAAGGAGTGTTTTTTTCCCATAATTAATTATTGGTTTTAATTTAAAAGATAATAAAATAATAATTCATAATAATAATTGTTGGTGATTTTAGGTGGTTATGAATGATTGTGTAGGCATTATTAATTACACCCATAACTGCGATTGGCTTTTTGTTTGTTTGCTTTTAGAGAGAGAACTTGAACAAGCAAGAGTGGCAGAGAGAGAGGGAGAGAATCTCAAGCAGGCTCTATATTCATCATGGAGCTCGATGTGGGGCTGATCCCATGACCCTGGGATCATAACCTGAGCCAAAATCATGAGTCGGATGCTCAACTGACTGAGCCACCCAGGTGCCCCACAATTGTTAATTACTGTAAAAATATTGTTACTAATAACTGTTCAAAATAGTGAACATTTTATAGCGCTACACCACTTTACAGATTCACTTATCTCCATTTATTTTATTTTCACAATAATTCTGAAACAGGTGTTGACCCCGTTTCACAAGGCTGTCAGACTGAGTGATATGCCCCAAGTCATACAACAGATAAACGGCAGAGGAAAGGTTAAAACTCCAGGTTTCTGACCTACGACCATGACTTCTCCACTTCATTTTGGTACTCATTATTTTCATTAAAAATTAATGAATAAGAACTGGATTATCATCTAGCTTTTAGATTTTAGTTACTCAATTGTTCCCAAAGAGAAATTTTAAATAGGGAGAAATGAAAAGGTATAAGTAGTTTGGAGGAAGTAGAAACAGCTCCCAAAGCAATTCCGATGGTTATACCAGGAGGTTCTCAATGGCGTTGCTACGGGCGTTTGGGGCAAAACAATTCCCCCTTGTGTTGGACTGTCTTTTGTATTTTAGGATCTTAAAATCTGCTCTTACCCCTGCCTCCAGGCAGTGTGACAACCCGAATTCCCACATGTGTTTTCTATTGCCCTCTGGAGGATCAGGATGATACTGCAGGATACTTGGGCCTAGCCTGGGCATGAAAAGACTTTGAACTTACTCCGAGGCTTCGGGTAAAGCAGAGCTAAAACTAATGGCAGTTAAAAATTAAAATTAAAATTAAAAAATTAAGCCATTTACTTCCTAATACCAGTCTCTAAACTCTCTGGCCACAATGCTTTTGTGAAAGCCACTTCCTCTCACTGGAACTTGCTATCCCCTCACAGAAACTAACCCAAAACCTTATCTCGGGTCACCTGGGTGGCTCAGTCAGCTAAGTGTCTGACTTTTGATCTCAGCTCAGGTCATGATCTCACGGTTCATGAGTTCCAGCCCCATGTTGAGCTCTGCACTGACAGTGCCGAACCTACTTGAGATTCTCACTCTCTCTCCCTCCTCTCTGCCCCTCTCCTGCTTGTGTTCTCTTTCTCTTAATTAATTAATAATAATAAATGTATCTCTCGCATTCAACGTATTCAACACTCAAACAACATTGTTCCAAGAAGCCCTGCTGAACCCCCTGCTGGTGGAATGATTCATTCTCTCCCAACACCAGAATTCCCAGAGTGTTTGCCCCTCAGTGCAGTCTGTGCTAGATTTCATGTTATGATCACGTATCTTTATACTCACTTCAGCAATGTCTGTAGAAATATGGTGAAAGCTACATATCTAATTTTTCTAGTAGCCACATTTAAGAAGGTAAATATAGTAAATTAATAATACATCTTAACCTAAAATATCCAAAATATTATTTTAACATGTAATCGATATTAAAATTGTTAATATTTTATTTTTTGTATCTATTAAATCCTAGAAATCAAGTATAATTTACTCTTGTAGCACATCTTAATACGGAAGCTAAATTTTCATTGGAAATATTTGGTAGTGTTTAGGTTTCATTAAGTGTACAGTCGAGAGTATAGATTCACATACTCAAGTTGTTCCAGACATAACTCTTAATGGAAACTCTTAAGACATAACCCTTAACAGTAGGAGTTTTCCAATATCTGAACTGGTCTCAGTGTTAAGGCTTATATTTAAATTCATTAAAAGTAAATAAAAGTTAAAAATCTGTTGCCTGGTGGCACTAGCCACATGTAGCAAATGGCTACCATATTGGACAGTCCAGCCGTCTACACTACTGGATTTAAAACTCCTCAAGGGCTGACACGACATTACTCAGCCACTGTATGCCCAGCACCCAGATCATTATCTTGTGCACAGTAGCTACTCAATAAATGTTTATTGAACAAATAAATGAATAAGTTGCTCATCTTAGTGTTACCATAAGTATCCAACAGAACAGTTTGTATATATGACAATAATTGTACCTCTCATTTACATAACACTAAATAGTTTACTAAGCTCGTCATGTATTCATCTTCACAAATACCCACTGAGAAAGATATTCTTTCCACTTTTCAGGTGGAAAACAAAATTACAAGATTCAGAAAGCTCAGCTGCTGTGTGTAAGGTCACTAGTAAAGGACAGAGCCAGACTTTGAAGCTAGATTTTTCTGTAAAGTTAAAGTTTCAGTTAAAGTTCCTTGAACGGACTCAAGGCTGCTATTCAGTGATCAACAAATGTATGTGGAATTGAATTAAACACTGCAGAGTACGACACAAAAGATGCTGAGTACAACTGAGAAAGGATTCTCCGAAATGTCCTATATCAATCTACAACATGAATATGAAAATTACATAGATCCTATGCATCAATCAAAGGAAGAGTCAAGGCAAAACATTCTAAGACTAAAGAGATTACAATTAATACCTGTGTGATAAGAAAATGCCAAGTGAAGGAGGGTTGTAACAGTGTCCAAAGAAGGACAAGTGACTACTACCCAGAGCACCTCTGATCATAGACACCATGTTCATCTGGGGAGTTCCATGAATTCTGCGTGGGACACAAGAATCTTACCCAAGTAAACTATCCTAGCTCTATGGAAGTCTATTTACACAAACATGTCTGCCACAGAGTTGCTTATATTACATTTGCAGAAACACTGGAAAAACTTCAGCATCTAAATATCAACAAATGGTTGACTAAATTATGGTGTATCCACTAAGTGACATTTAAAGTTTTTTGATGCTCATGAAAGGTTAAATGTGAGGAAATGTTGGGTGGGTTTATAATATTAAATTTTAGAATATGATACTGTGCGATTAAAAAGAAGCTAAACATATCCATAGAGGAAATCGATCAAATTTTAATAATATGAAAAGAAAGAACGATGGGTGATAATTTTTCTCCTTCCCTTTTCTATGAGTGTGTATCACTTTTAAATAGAAATATATAGATTTAAAGCTTCCTTGAAACAAATAAATAGGCAAACACACCTCATGTCTTCCCTACCCATCCCCCTTCACGAGTAATGAAGCCCAAGTAAGGGAAAAGCTTCTCTTACTTCCTGTCTAGAAAATGAGCTTCCACTCAAAATCAAGGAGATAATCTTTTTCCCTGAGTTGTTGATCTAAGCTACTGGGTGGGTCAAGAACTATCATCACCCTTTGGAAGGATATGGCAACTGCTCAGCAACAGTCTAGCTCAATGCCCAAGGTCACACAGCTTTGTAGAAGTGAGTCCAGGCAACAGATTCAACCCAACTGTCACAGTAAAGCTGCTCATATTCCCTAAAGTGCCCTGGCTGCCTTCCAGTAGACCCACTTCACACTGGGCCCCATCAGTGTGGGGTCACCTTACACACTTGGATAATTGCCACCCAGCTCTGGGAGATGTTGTTCACACTATTCTAAGAGTCAGCCACATTAAGTCCTCAGTGATAAAGAGCCTGGATTAGGAAACGTCCTTGCAGCACGCCAGGGCCTGGCAAAGATAGTTCCCAAACTCTCCCAGGCTCCCCTCCTGCCTTGCCTGTGAAGTTGACCACCTTTGTTCTAAAGTCAGTAGGATTTCCCAAGGATAAGCAAAGGCTAAAAGACAGAAGGATCCTTACCTTCAAAAATCCTACCTAATAAAATCTCACATCTTACCGATGGGCATCCAGAGGAGCAGGTAGAACCATTCAAACTCAACTGACTTCCACACTGAGATACCAGCTCACACCGGTCAGAGTGGCTAAAATGAAGAAATCAAGAAACTCTAGATGCTGGAGAGGATGTGGAGAAACGGGAACTCTCTTGCACGGTTGGTGGGAATGCAAACTGGTGCAGCCACTCTGGAAAACAGTGTGGAGATTCCTCAAAAATTAAAAATAGAACTATCCTATGACCCAGCAATAGCACTACTAGGAATTTACCCAAGGGATACAAGAGTGCTGATGCATAGGGGCACATGTACCCTAATGTTTATAGCAGCACTTTCAACAATAGCCAAATTATGGAAAGAACGTAAATGTCCATCAACTGATGAATGGATAAAGAAGATGTGGTTTATATATACAATGGAATACGACTTGGCAATGAGAAAGAATGAATCATGCCATTTGTAGCAACGTGGATGGAACTGGAAGGTATTATGCTAAGTGAAATAAGTCATTCAGAGAAAGACAGACATCATGTTTTCACTCATATGTAGATCTTGAGAAACTTAACAGAAGACCATGGGGGAAGGGAAGGGGAAAAAATAGTTACAAACAGAGAGGGAGGGAGACAAATCCTAAGAGACTCTTAAATACAGAGAACAAACTGAGGGTGATGGGGGGTGGGAGAGAAAGGAAAGTGGGTGATGGGCATTGAGGAGGACACTTGTTGGGAGAAGCACTGGGTGTTGTATGTAAACTAATTTGAGAATAAATTATATTTTTAAAAAAAACTGGCTTCACAGATGTATACAAATGTCAAACTCAGCCATTTGAATATTTAAATACGTGTAGATTTTTCTATACCAATTATATCTTAATAAAGATACAGTAACCATTGATTTACCTTTATATTTCTTCCACCAAATTCTAAGGTCCTTGAGGACAGGAACCTTCATAAGGTCTTTCCTGGGCATATGTTATCTCTTCCTTGTCCCCAACCTCTTGCCTCAAGACCAGTTTATGACTCCATTCTCTGTGCTCCTGCTTCTAGCTAGGGTGTCAAGCGAATGGAAGGCACAAGGCTCTGAGGCCAAAATGATACAGGTTTAACTCTTGGCTCTGCTCCTTCTCAGTTGTGTGCCCATGGGCAAATCACTCACTTTTTCATTGCTTTGCTGATATGTAAAAGAGGGATGATATTGGTACCTACTAGGAGCAGAAAAGAAAATGACTATATTATTTCCATGAGCAGTATGTTAGCAAAAGACACAGAAACCTTCAGCATAGGCATCATATGGCTTTAATGAAAGGGCAGGCTACCTTGAAAATAATAATAATAATACTCAATTCCAAGCTGTGAGAAAGGAGCACTGTCGCACTCAATCTAAGGGGTTCAGTGCTGATTGGAATTGCCGGAAGAAGCCCCAGTGGAAGAGGTTACTTAGGGCTCTTCTGTGACGTGGTTTTTTGAATCAAGATGCCCTTCGAATCAGTGTTTCCACTGCTAGTTATCTACCCTTAGGAAACAGCTTAATATACAGCAGTATCTAGACGCACAAAGATTTTTATCATAACGGTCCTTTCATGAGTGCAAAGGAGGGGTGGGGGTGGTGGCAACTGGGTGGCTCAGTTGGTTAAGCATTGACTTCGGCTCAGGTTTGAGAGTTCAAGCACTGCATTGAGCTCTCTGCTGTCAGCATGGACCCCACGTCGGATCCTCTATTCCCCCTCTCTCTCCGCCCTTTCTCCACTCATTCTCTCTCTTTCTCTCTCTCACTCTCTCTCTCTCAAAAATAAACATTAAAAAAAATAGTGAAAAACTAGAAACAACCTAAATGTGCAACACACATTCACATACATGCATTATGTAGCAACACAGAAAAATGCTTAAGATAAAATGTTCAGTGAAAAAAAATCAGGATACAAAATTGTATCTACACCGTAACTGCAACTGTAAGAATCAGGCATAGATAGACTTCAGGAAGGATGCCAAAATGATAGCACAGATTATATTCAGGAGGTTTTTTCTCCTTTTACCATTTATCAAATGTTCTACAAGGTAAGCACATTATTTTTATGACAAAATTTCCTTTTGGAAAGATGAAGAAAGGAGGGCTGGTGACTAAGAAACTGAGGCAATGTCTCAAAGTCAGTTTATCCCGAAGGTGGTGAAAACATGTCAGCCGCTGAAATAGTAAGTAAAAATAGTCAGTGCCTAGCAGGCTTCTGAAAACTTCCACGGATCACATTCCCAAAAGAAAACATGCACTTCGCTTGCATTCTGTTGAATTGGCTTTTGGAGAAAGACAACACAAGGAACATTTGGTGACACTTCAGTTATCGAAAACGGCAAGGACATATGGCATCTCGAGGGGTGGGAGAGCTCATTCTGTGATCATTCCAAACTCGAGACGCCCGTTCCAGAGCCATGCTGTAAGAAGGCAGCAAAGTCTATCTGGTAGCTGTGGACAGGAAAGGCCTTTGTGGTCACTGGAAAAATGGTGCCCTGTGGAACATTTTAATATACCAAGGCAATGAGACTGTGGGAAGATGCAGGGGAGGAAGGGAGGACCAGAGAAGAGCCTGTGGTGCAGGCAGAGCAGTGGTTCTCAGGCCTGCTGAGCTCAGGTTAACCAGAGACGCTTTTAAAACCTACAGCTGCCAGAGTCCCACCCCAGGGATGCTGGTTTACTCACTTGTGAGTATATTGTTCGGCCTGGATTAAGAACCACTGAAATGGAAGGTAGATAATAAATCTGAAGAGAATAGAGACCGCTGAGTGTAGCAAAAGGCACGGTTTCAACTGGGAGAAGATGAAATTACATCACAGAGGGAATTCACTTGTGGTTACTGGTGACGCCATTGATTTTGTTTAGTAAGATAGAAAAGAGAGAGAATTTTAGAATTCATTTGCTCTACTTTCTTTTAGGTACACACTTCTCTCTCTCTCTCTCTCTCTCTCTCTCTCACACACACACACACACACACACACACACACACACACCTCAATACATTGAATTTGCACCAAATAACAGAATTCCTGGTGATATTTTGTAAAATTTAAAACTACAATTAATAAATATGAGGGACTACACTAAGTTTATTTAACCTTTTTTTAAAAAATGATTACAAATACAAAATAAGTTGCAAAAATAGTACAGAGAATTCCTACATACCAATCATCCAGCTTCCACCAATGACAACATCACACACAACGACAATACATAATCAAAACCAGGAAGTTGACATTGACACAGTACAATTCCCTGGACTCCAACCAGACTCAGATTTCAGGAGTATGTTTTTGTGCTGTTTTTACATACACTTTCTCATTCCACCTGTCCACCATTACTACTTCCATTTTGCAGAAAAGAAAACTGAGGCCAAGAGTAACTTTCCCGAGGAGGTGAGTGACATCGTTGGGACAGAAATTCAGCTTTGTCTGATTCCAAACCCCAGTTCTACATCACCGTTCGCTACCAGGTCTGCGTACCACACGGAGCACATCCCCGTGGTTCATGGCCCCTAGAGAAAAAGGGCTCTAGCAAGACCGCAGGGAGACGCTGGGGACAGCCCACGGGCCTCGCAAGTGTGTAGGCTCAGGCCAGGAGAGCGGGAAGTCTTAAGAAGGGCTTTCTAGGTTTCCAGATGAGCAATTAAAGCTGCATTCACAAGAAATTTTTGAATAAAGTAAGGGAGGAGGAAGGGGCCAGCAGGGAACGAAGCCCAAGGCAGCAGGCCAGTTGGTGATGCGGTGAGAGTCCACACTCAGCACCAGGAAATGGCAAGAAATGAAATAAGCAGACTGATGTTGGCACCTAGCATTGGGTCAGGGTGACAAGGGAGGCAGGCAGGGATCAGGAGCCTAACTGGAAAATAGGTCCACACTCGCAATGAAACCAGAAGACACAGACCCATTCCTCAGAGCTAGACTAAGAAAGCAGTGTGGCCTAGTGACTAAAATGTGGGTTCTAAAGCCAGACTGTCTGGCTTTAAATCCCAGACCGACCAACTAGTAGTATGAGCTTGGATTAGTTAACTTCTTCATGCCTCCATTTCTCCATCTGTAAGCAAGATTAGCTATTATTATCATGCACAATTTGACTACACAGGGATTAAAACGAAAATGTTAGAAACAAAAGAGAGGCAGAGGGTACCTCAAAGATCCTAGATGTCGTAACAGCAACTCAGTGCTAAAGGACATATGAACATGGCTGCTAAAGTCAGATAAAGTGAATTCCTTCACACAACACAGGCCCTAGAGCAAAGTATACATATTCCAAGAGCATTAAACAGGATGTTGATGCTGAAACATATTACCCCCTAATTATCAAGCACCTGCTGATGTCAGGCACTGTACTCCTTGCTCAACATGCATATCCTTCCTTAACTCCCCACAGGTATCCCATGAGGAATAGAATATCTAATCCTGTTAAAGAGATGAAGAAACTGGGCCTCGATTTAAACTGTATGTTCAAGGTCACACAGCAGGCAAGAAGTGAAGCTGGATTAAAACCAGAGCTCAAACGTTCCCACTATACCTCACTGATAAGATACAGGCAATTCTATGGACCGGTGGTTGGCATGGTCATCAGACACTGGCCAGTAGGAGCAGGAAGCAGAGAGTAGTGCAGTATGGCAGAAAGATATGAAGAGAAAAGAACTGGAGACCCCACTTAAAGTCCAGATAATATGTTTGAACTCCTTTGCCAGGCTAAGTAATACCTTTCCAACCTACTCTACGTAACTCTCCCCACTCTGCAATTTTTCATAATTCTTGTGGGACCAACAGGTCCAGGTAAAGACATGGCCTTCTACCAGATCAGAGGACCCTGAAGAGGCCCTACTAATAAGGTAGGGGTTTAGACTCTGGATTTTCTGATACACGTCTTCATATCCCAGGTAAAGCTTATTTCCATCCATTAGAGTTAATGTATTTGAGACTGCAAGACCGCCCATACCACCTCTCTGCTTGGCCTTTGTGGCTTTTCTCTCATAGTTAAAGCCCTGGGCTCCAGGTTCGATGAAGACACAATAGCTTATAAAACATTGAGTGAAAGAAGAATCCGGAGTCTGTACTGATACTAAAATCTAGAAAAAGAGGGAGAGAGAGAGAGAAGGGAAGGGAAAGCTCCTGTCCACAGTCAAGTGTCATTCAATCGGTGGAGAAGAGATGAAATCACCATGAACTCAGGCAAAAATCATGAAGTGGCACTAAAATCACTGCATAAATGTTTGTTGGCAAAAAGACTACACTACATAGTCTCAGAGTATCTCCCCACAGATAACTTATGACTTACACAAGGGGAAATGTATTTTTACAGTGGAGAATTGGGGGGAACAACCTCAACCAAATGCTCAAGATTAACATCACCAGTAACGGGAGCAACAGGCAATCTTTTCCCCTATTGCTGCCCTGAGAAGGACCCAGTATCACTTAGGTAGTATTCTTGTCAACATGAATAACCTGAAGCAAACCACAAGGCAATGACTAGGCAGTCCCTAACTGAGGAACCTTCTGCAAAACAAAACACATGACCTGTTTGCTTCAAAACGTTAACGTCATGAAAGACAAAGAAAGTCTGAGAAACTACTTTAAATTAAAGGAGATGAATGAGACATAGCAGCTCAATGTAAAGTGTGCTTCAGGAATGGGTTCTGGGCCAGAAGGAAAGATTGCCATGAAAGACATTATGGGAACATTTGGTGAAACTAGAATATGAGCTAAATATAGTAGTATATAGTAATCGTATCATATTAATGTTGAGCTTCCTGAGTTTGAGAATTCTACTGTGGCCATGTCGGAAAATGGTCTCTTCCAAAGAAACTCAAGCTGAAACCGAAAAGTCATGATGTCTACAACTCAGGGTCAAGAAATTCAGAAAAAAAGATAGATTCTGATGTAAGATGGGATGGGATGGGATGAGATAGACATTTGGTAGCTAGTAAGCAAATGAGAATCCAGGTAGACCACCCTTGGAAACTTAACCATGGAAACTCAACCCGCACATAGCCAGTCAGTCAAGGATAGAATAATCGACCCAACATTGGAGAAACACATCGTTTAATAAATATAATCCAACCCGCCTTCATACATCTTTCTCTAATTATAAATCTGAACCATTTTCCAAGAATGAAAATGATGAATAAATCAAACTTTGGGATACAGAATCTAAGACTGTTATTTGATTCACATCTTCCTGTTTTTAACTTTGCAGACAGTGTTCGAGTCATGCTCTTGGGAAGTTTGCAATGTGCCTGCCTCCAAGTACTTGAGCCCCATCACGGTAGCCAGAATTATCACCTCTTCCAAATGAGGACAAGCCTGTCTGGAGCTCTTGTTCAAATAACAATCCTTCCCCAACCACGCTAACCCCCAGGGTCTGGAGGTAATTTTTTGCAGCACATTCACTTCTGGCTGCACTTAACAGTAATCAATAAATGGGGAGCAGCTAGGTTATAGTTATGGGGCTGTCTATTCAATAACCATTAGCTACTACTGCATTTAGAAGTAGTAAAAAAAAAAATCTTTATTCCAAAGCATGTGGAAAAACATATTTTCACAGGTCTCTTCCCCAAATTGCCCATGTACTTCCTCTAGGCACCATAAGTGTTGAGACCCCATGCTACTCTCTAGCTCCATGATTCCACCTCTGCCAAACACCAGAAACCTTTGTTTCGATGCTCTGTGTGTAGGGGACTGAGGCATGAAAATATAATTCCTAGTTCTGCAACTTAATGAAAAATGTAGTCTTCTTTCTGCTTCCCCCAGAGATTTTACAAGAGCTCCAAAGACCTCTGCCTATGGAATAAAACTGAACCTTACTCCCACAGTAAACAAGGCCCTGCCATATTTGCTCCCAACCTCACCTTTCCAACACTGCCTCCCTTTCACAAGCCTTGGATACAAATCCAGCAGCAACTCCAACACTGCCCATGTCTTCCTGCCTCCCGACCTTGGCTCACACTGTTCCTTTTGCTTCCCTTTTATGTCTCCCATGATCCAGGGTGGACCATTTCATGGTTACACCAAGTGCTGTCCATCATATACATCAATCGATGTGGGGTCCAGGAGGGTGGAGCACGCACTGGTCCAGTTCACTCCATGGGACTCCAGCGCACGGCACAGGATGTGACTGAAGAGTAGGCACTTGAATGGGAAAAGACAGCACCTGGCATTAGAGAGATTCTAAGAAGAAGGAAACTGCTCCTTTCCTAGTGAGCAAAGTCAAAAACCCTGCCCTAATGCTGTAAGTGGGAACAAAAATTTCTATAGAGTAAAACACAGGGACACACTATTGTGAGGTTAATAATGTAACCAGGAGCCCATCATGACAAAGGGCAGGGACCAATCACCAATCAAAGGATATCCTGATTTGCATCATCAGTGGACACAGTTTTAAAGGGCTTTTCTTTATTTGTATTCAGGTACTTTAATTTTACTGCAAAAAAACAAATGCAGTCAAGTCATTCATCACTAAAAGGTTATAAGAAATAACATACGGTGCTTTTGAGAAATTTCCCAGTGAAGGTCCCATATCAGTTAGCCAATCTGTCTCTTTACCTCACCTACCATTAAGACTTAGCCCAAAGCCTGGAACTGGGGAGGTGGAGGATATAATGCAGGAAATGTGGAAGGCAGGGTCCAGCTTTTCTAACCCAGAGGATTATAGGGAGAAGGGAAATCGGGGCCAAAGAGGGGCAGGGATGAGACCTGTAGGTCCTTTTCTCTCTAGAAAGACATCCACCCACAAACCAGAGGGTGCACATCCAAGTACACTCAGTGGCCAGTAATGTTAGGTAGACGAAGACTAGGTTTTAGCTTTTCCAAGTTGCCTCTTAGGTTCTGAGGGGTTTGGCCAGGCCCCAGATGTTCCCACGAACTCCTGAGGCCAGACCTCAGAAATGACCTGGGACTATGATTGAAGAGTCGGCCAGTGAAGTCAGTAAGGCTGACAAAGTAGTCAAGGGCGGAGGGCTGGACCGACTGATTCAGAACCATATTGATTTTTAAAAATTTTTTTAATGTCTGTTTACTTTTGAGAGAGAGAGAGAGAGACAGAGCATGAGCAGGGGAGGGGGAGAGAGAGAGGGAGACCCAGAATACAAAGCAGGCTCCAGGCTCTGGGCTGTCAGCACAGAGCCTGACACCAGGCTCAAACTCACGAACCAGGAGATCATGACCCAAGCCGAAGTCAGACACATAACCAACTGAGCCACCCAAGTGCTCCCCGAATCATATTAGAATCACAATCAGACCTCAATGGATCCAAAGCTCTGCCAGAGGAGGGGTGGGGGTGAAGGGGGGGAGGACTTCCTTCACTTAAGACAGAGCGTCAGGAATTCCCCACACACTTGAAGTCTCTGTGTGGCCTAGGGCAGAAGTTCCTGGTGCTAATCAGGAGGCACGAGAGGTTGATCCACACATCACACTGGCAAGAAGATTTAGACAGAGGTTCCAAGAGTGTCCTAGTCCCCCTGCCCCACCTGACAGTATTAAATCTACCTGATCCTCCCCGTAGGGTTATTCTAGGATACATCGCTTATACTTAGTGTACAATGTGCTTTTAGGAGTTATTCTGAGGGATGTACACTGAGGTATTGATGATACCTCAGATAAGGTCCATTCCTGTGGCTGGAAAGCTGGGTTCCCCAAAAGCCCAGTAAGAATGTGTCAGGTCTGAAGAAGGATGTACTCTCTAGGGAAATGTAGCCCTAGAGGCAGGTACACTGGCTGGAAACCAGAGTGTGTCCATAAGCAAATCATCTGTACAATGTTCAACATTTTTGAGCATATGTATTTTGAGTATGATTTAAAATTCTCCCCTCTTACATTGTAGTTTCTTTAGTTTAATCCAAATGTTTCAGCAAAGTCTCTTGTAGGCAATAAAAGTACAAGATACTAAAGAAAATCGTGGCCTGTCCCATATTTACCCCAGTGCTAGCGCCCATGGGAAGGCACGACATCAACTACAAAATGTAAAATCAAATAGAGAGAGACTGGCCCAGGATTTCGAGGCCAGTAGCCTTGGAGTTGTGCCCACAGCATAGAGCCAGCAGTGGTCAGCCAGCAGAGGACCACAGTGAGATGTGAGACTGTGTCAGTCCAGGTCTTCTGAGAGGCAGTTACCAAGACACGTAAGAAATATATCAAGGGGAATATTTATAAGAGAAAATGGGGAAGAAGCCAGAGAGGCTGGGAGAGTGGGGATACAGGTCTGACTCCCAGGGAAGGAGAGAAGGAAGGAAGATTGAGCGGAAGTGTCTTAGACCATACTGTAGCTCCAAGAAAGTTCGGCAAGCCCTCAAGGAGTCCTCAAGCCAATGTCACCATTAGAGAAGTCCCATGGCTTCCAGGAATGGCCAGTTTTAGCATCTCTGATGCTCTCAGTCACTGGCTGAGAGAATGCTTGGGAAACACAGCCTCGGCCATCACCAAAACAAATTTCTCACACAGAAGCTGGGGCCTTGGGTCAAGTACACTCCCTGTGGTTGGAGATGTGAAAGGTGCATGGCCGCCACCAGGATAAATCTCCTCTTTCCCAAAATACCAGGGAAGGGCCAGGAAGAATGCAAGAAGAATAATGCCTATATGATACATGCTTTGTCAGTTTCCAACACTAAGAAAAATCTGTCCATAAAAACTTACTTACAAAAAGAAGCCTAAATATTTCCCTTAGGGGAAGCCAACTTTGCAATAGAAACTCCTCTGAGTTAAAACAAAAACAAAAACAAAAACAAAAAAACAACACTCAGAATTAATTCTTTCATTTTCCCCTCAGAAAACTTGAGGAAGACTCTATAATTTGGATTAGCAAAGACCAGAAGGAGAAAATGTCAACTCCAGCGAGGTAGCACTAAGTCAGGGAAGTAGTCCCCAAAAGTCCCAGTGGGTGACCAACACACGGTGATAGAGAAAGATGTGTGACCAGACTTCTCATGAGCTAATTGGGAATTTTAACCCATGACTCATCCCGGGGTGGGGTTCGAAGCGGCAGGGGCCGCCACCCCACACCATGCCCTATCATCAGCCAGATTGCACATTTCCTGAAAGTAATCAAGTCAGAAACTGGCTTCTTGGCAGTAGCCCCTGGTGGATAAATGACTGCCAAAATCCAAAATGAGGATGAGTTCAACGATTTAATTCTGCATGGAAAACACAATCCGTTAAATGGGATCTGACAAGGCCTTAATCTCATCCATAGCTGAGGGCGTTGGCTCAATGCAGTTCTGCTCTCTGCAACATATTCTTAGTAAGCTATGTATAGAATCAGGAACACTTTTGCCAAAGCCCAAATAAGTCCATTCTAAGTGGGAAGAGAAGCTTATCAAGCCCCCAGTGATTCTCTGGGGAGTGAGCATGCTATTCTTCCAAATGCGAAATTATCAAAACTGGGTAACTCAACCCATGTTGAGAGTCACACAGGTCAAGGTAAGTAACCAAAATGGCCAATGCACTGGATGGCTTCAGAACCTCTGCTAGTGTCTAAGGAGGTGAGGCCAGAACAGCCTTACTCATAAGGCACCCGTGGGGCTCCTGTTGCCAACCTGGGGTTCACTGCACAACCCAGTCACATAAGAAGGGGTCAAGGTGTGGGGGATCAATCCACTCCTAAACAGGATTTTAGAAATTGGAAGAGAAGGAATTAAGGGTTGTCACATTCATTAGCCCTCTTAATCCTAGCAACAGTCTTCCAGGCCTCTGTTGTTATTTCAGTTTCCATTTCTAAAACAAGGAAGTTGAGATTCAAAACCATGACTCAGATCACATAGGTTAGAAGAGCATTTGCAAATGCATAGCTGTGGTATTCCAAAGCCTACGGCTTTCTACTCAGAGGGTGGCCCTCAGACCATGACATCACTTGAGAGTTTGTTTGAAATGCAGATTCTCAGGCTGCAACCCAGACTTACTGAATCTGATCTGAATTTAACAGGATCCCCAAAAGAATTCATTCATAAAGTTTAAGAAACAATGCCTTTAAAGCGGTCCTATCCAAAAGCATGGCTGGATGAAAAACAAATTTGAAACTAGAAAAACGATTTAGTACAAAAGAACAGGGTAGGCTCACAGGGGAAGCATCAAACTATATATTCAAATTGCCACATCCAAATTAGTAGAGCCAATCATGCTATCTTATTCACCAACAACAAACCCAGAAGCCAAGGTGAGTGGTAGTAGTAGAACATGGTGGAGAGGTCACAGCTTTGGAGTCAGGAGGAGTGGGCTGAAATCTCTAGCTCTGCCACCTGCTGAGTGACTTTGGGTAAGCTGTTTGACCTCTCTGAACTTGTTTCCTGACCTGTGCAACTGGGATTACAATTTTCCTGTAACCTTGGAAGATTAAATGAGCAAATGAATGTACAGTTCCTGGCCATAGCAGATGTTCAATAAACATTGGTTTCTTTGCCTCCCAGTGCAATCGGGACTGGGTCTCACCTTTGCAAATGTGCATGCTAGAGGCTGGGGACAGAAAAGGCTCCCAGCAGCCAGCTCTTTCCTGTTCTCTGCCCTTCGGGTGGCAGGCACTGAGTCCTATCACTCATCAGACTGGCTGGACTTGTCTGTCTTTCTCAAGCACCAGGTTCAGCTTTCTCTCTCACCTCTTCTAAGAAAAACCTGAGCAGAACAACAGGCTCAAAGAGACAGGTCATGAGGAAGAAGGAAAACAGACATCTGGGGGACAATTCTCAGGGTATCCATTTTCCAGACACTGAAGCTTTTTTTTCTTAGTTATGTTCCCACTTTCTTCTTTTCAAAAATCTCCGGTCTCGAAAGCAGATTTTTCATGCCAGAGGCTTAGCAAATTTTCAGAGCCCATGGGGTCTGCACCTGGAGCTGTGACACCCAAGCCTGGTCCTATTTACTCGTGTGTACACGCTCAAATGCACATAAGGTTTCCAGTGAGAACTGAGCAGGAATAGGAGATTAGCACCTCCAGAGCACATTCTGGGTGCCAGATACTGTGCTTGTCTCTCTCATTTATATTAGCTCCTTTAAACCCTCCCTCCATCTCTGGGAAGTAGGCATCCTTATCCCTATTTCAAAGAAGTAGAAACTGAGACCAGATTAAATAACTGACCTGCTCAAATTAACATAGCAAGATATTTCAGAGCTCCAGGGACTATTCGATATCATACGGTCCAGTGGTTCTCTAACTGGACCAGCAGCATCAGCACCAACTTGTTAGAAAGGCACATCCTAGGACCCCACCTAGACCTGGGGATGAGCCAAACAATCTGTTTCCATAACCCTCTAAGTAACTGTAATGCACACCCATGTTTGAGACCCACCCTTCTTGTCTATCCTCAGATGTGATAGTTAAGACAATAGAAGTTCAAAGAGATGATGCCATTTGCCTTAGTAACACAATCCAGACTAAAGCCCAGTATGGCCAATTTCATAAGGTGAATTTTCCTACCCGGGTAGCTTGGAGTGTCCCTTTCATGAGGAGTAAAGACTAAAGTCCATAGTACAACAGCACAAAACTCAGTCACCTTCCAGCGATACTGGCTGGGATTTGAAAGTGCACAAAAATGAGGAGACCTCTCCCCTCATGCACTGGTATCTTTCCCTCAAGACCCTGCTGAACTATCTTCTCTGAGACATGGAACATCTCATCACCACTGCCCGGGGAAGAGGAGGACTCGAGGGGAGAGTGCCATGGAATGTATTCGGAATGGAGATGGCATCTACACACACCTCAACCATCAATTTAGAAGCCTTGGAGGAAAGAGGTCACGCCTCTCATGTTCTAAAATCCTTATTTCTAAATCTGTGTGTCAAATTCTCACTTTCTGCTACACCCCCTCGCATTACTGCTAACTGACATAAAGAGAGAGTGTTGACCACTAGTTGAAGTCATTTGGAAGGGGTGCTATTCCCATGAAGCCCCATTTCCATCACAGGCATGTTTCTTTATGTGAGTTTATACATGATATATTTACTAGGGGTGGGATCCCATGGGCTGATAAAGACTAGGTAGGACCTAAACTCTACCCAAACTACCCCTTGTTTCTGCCATTGGTGACCACCAGTTTACAAGCAATTTTCCTTATTAGTTCGTGTTTGAATTTAATTAGAACTATGGGCTCTAGCTTTCTGGGCCAGTTTCTCCATTTCTAAAATGGGCATCATCTTTGGGTGGTTAGGCCATGCCTGGCAATATAAGAATCCTATTGTTATAAGAGACTCTCAAAGACTAAGAACAATCTGAGGGTGAGGGAGGTGAGGGAGGTGAGGGAGGGGCGAGAGGGGGTGACGGATATTAAAGAGGGCATGTGTTGGGATGAACACTGGGTGTTATATGTAAACCAATTTGAAAAAAAACTATTATAATTTAAAAAAAAGAATCCTATTGTTATTATTGTTGTAACAGGAATCCTGGGGAAGTTTTAGACATACAAACTTCTGAAGCTTTTTCGAAAAACACCTACCATTTATAAATGTATAAACACTTCCTACCTTATTTCTTTGGAAATAGAGACTGGAATTTACCTTTAGGGCAGACTGTCTCTTTAATCTAGAAGGAATTACTTGAGTGGAAATACTATGCGAATATAAAACAAGCATACACTCTTTGCCCTGGGAGTGGCTTGTATGTAACCATCTCCACATACTTGCAAAGAGCAAGAAAAGATTTGTCGGGAAAGTGATATGAAGCATCTGATCCCTCCCTTTTGAGGATCTTCATCCTTAGAATATGTCTGAGACGCTGTGGTAGTGCTGAGGCCAGGTGTCAGGAAAGGACAGAAGAAGCCAGCCAGAAAAGGTATCACAAGAAACAGGAGATCTGGACTGGACACTGACCTCGAACTTCACTGAGATCAGAAAGTCCACCCTCAGCGTGAGACCCCATTGCCCTGGCAGGTGGCAGGAAGTAGAGTAGGCGAAGGACTGAGCCTTTAACCACTGTCAGTAAGCCTGGAGTCCCTGGGTACGGTCAGGGAGATGAGCCCCAAGAAAAGACCAGACTTCCTAATAATCAAGTACATTGGGTTTACTGTCATTGCAGTTTGGATCTTATTTGATAATAAAAACCGATGACCATATTTCACGGCCCAGGATTCCTAATGCCCTCCAAGTGTGAACAAGGAGAAAGAGAAGGGAGTAACCAAAGCTGCCACTTCTTCCCAAATTTCCCAGAGTTACTAACACTGGGAAGTCAGCAATTCTCAGATTTTTTCACTCTAGTGAAATGGCCAGGGCAGGAGGGTAGAGAACACGTAAGTTGTATGTTACTATCAGCATTATTTAAAATCCAGCTACAACTCCTTTCTTGCTTTGCAATCCAAAAAGCATATAGAAAGCAAGTGGCATTATTACAAAGGTATCCTTGATTCTGCTCTAATGTATTTCTTGATAAATAAACTGTTTCCACATGTTAATACTTTGCTTATGATCACTTGTGTACAAAGAATCTCACAATGATGTGACTACCACAGCAAGGACAACTGCATTAGAGAATATTTACCATCTTACATTCCCATTGAAATCACTTATCTTCTTCAGAAGAAAGGATGGTGCCAGAATAACACACAGTTGTATTAAGGAGACAAATAAATGAATGACCAATGCCAATGAATTTCTAGCTTCAATTGCTGAAGGGGTGGCATATTTATACCTGCTGTGTTTTTCTTACTGCACCAAGTGTTACAAGGAACTAAAAATAAAGCCCAACCTTAACAAATATAATTTAATCTTTTTTCTGAAACCCAGACATTGATACATAACACAACTAGCAGATCAAATGAAGTTCATGGTCATCAATACATTTTTCTCTATTGAGGAACACTGAATGCAAAGAGAAGGGATGATGGTAAAAGAGTTGGCAAGCAAAGATGTTCTTTTCATGAGAGTGCCTCTTTAGCTGTTCATTAAAGAGGACAATGAACCTGGCCTGGGCTAGAAGGGGTGGCTACAAGAAGATTGCATGTGAAGGGACGACTCCACCAGAGACACTCCAAAATGAGAACACACAGCCCGAGAAAGCCATTCGCCCTCCCGTCTCCCACCAGTCACGTGCAGAGAACTGCAGGTTCATGGAAGTTACTTCTCTCCACCTGAGTGGGTTTTATTTTATGTAAAACCTAACAATGCAGTAACCAAACCCTTAGTAGGAATAAGAAAAGCATTTGCTTTGGCAATTCTTGTCCCGCCACTGCATCAGTCACACTACATAAAGAAATCCAAACCCCTATTCATCACTGCTTTTCAGAGCTCATCTATAATTCAGTTGACACTAAGAACCTTCACACAATGAAACGCTTTTACTGAACGATTACACACGTCACCTGGATGCAAAAGGGAGTACGTTTTTCATGGATGCCAAGAGTTGTCTGAGTTGTTTATGGAGAAGAAAAGCAAGGTTCGTATGTCCTACTAGCCATGTGGAGAGTATGAAAGCCTTATATAACAGAAAGAAAAGTGAAAGAAGTAAAATCAGGGTAACAGGGAGAAAGGAGGGGAGGAAAGCAGGATGGCACAACGACAACAACAACCAAAAAAAACATTAAACCTTAATTTCTAAAACCAGCTCTGCAGCGTATTTCAAAAGTGAGCTTGAAAGACCCTTTTGGGGGGAAAAATCACTTTTATATACCATGTCCCATACTCAGATGGATTTTTATGTGATACAGTGGAAAGATAAGTGCTAGAGTCG
Source organism: Paguma larvata (assembly GCA_030068075.1). Lineage (NCBI taxonomy): Eukaryota > Metazoa > Chordata > Mammalia > Carnivora > Viverridae > Paguma > Paguma larvata. Next base: position 59,196,056 of record CM057834.1, read on the forward strand.
TCATGAAGTGGAGTGCAGGACAGGAAGAAAACACGAGAGGCCTCTGCAGAAGACGCAAGACCCAATGATGAACAAGAACAGTCAGCAGCCACCTGGGAAAGCACACAAGGAAGATCTTTGCTTCCTTTCCGGAGGCAGCAGCTCTCACATCTCTTACGACTTAAAACCTTCCCCCAGCCAGAGACTCTAAAGACACAGGGCTGAATTCATTCCCACCACATGCTTTTTCTCTGTGCACTTATCTCCATGCGTCATCCTCCTTTGAAGCGAAAGACTCATTAATCCAATTCAAATTGCCAACATCAGTAAATCCTTTGCCTCAGCATTTAAATGCCAATACCAATTAAATACCAACAGCAACTTAACTACTGATGGGATCTGCGCTACATTCAGGAAATCCAGCCAGAAGTCCAGCTAGCATTAATTCCAACACTCCTTCATCAATTCTAATTTACTCAGCGCAAAGAAATGAGGTAATTTTCTGGCCACGCTGACGATGCATCCAACTGGATTGAAATAACTCCGCAGCAAGTAAGAAGGAACAGATTGACTGCAATCCACCAAACCTGAAGGATGTCTTCACCAAGGCTTCTGGGCTATCGAGCTGAGGCAATTCATCAGCTAAGATTTCCTCTGGTGGTCGGGGGTCGTGGACAATAGTTGGCCGTGGCTTTTCCTTGGCATTCCCCGTGAGCCCATCGATGAGGGAGTTCCATAGACAGTTCTGCGACTTAGACCCTGAGGGGTGAGGGGGAAAAAGTGTGCAGTCAATTACGAACCAACAGCATGCCCTACCTTGCCCAACTCAGGATTTTCAAAAGCAAAGCTGGGAAACTTCCATATTTTTCATGATCTCCAACATCAGAGGGTTCTAATAGATCTTGGTCAGGCAACTTAGGGAGTGACCAGGACTTCTAAAATTTATATGCAGAAAATAGGCTATTACCCTGAATATTTTGACCCACAGCTAAATATTAAGGAAATATATCTTGTCTCATTTCAGTGGTGATCAACTCCAACTCCTAATAGAGCTGTAGGTATTTATTTATATATTTATTCAGCAGTTGGAAGTTTATAAAGGACCGCCATTTTAGAGAAGACTAGGATGTTCAGACACAAGTCTCCCTTATGAACTCGGCTTGCCTAAAGCCCAAGTTTCAAGACTTCATTCTACAGAGGCACCCACCCCAAACAGGGCCCCACCTCTAGAAACCAGAACTCTAAACAGGTTCAGTCATCTAGAAGATCAAGACCCAAGAAAAATTACACTACATGTTAACTGATACTCTACCCAACCAACACTTCAGTCATATGAGATGAATATTAAAGGCAAACATGAAGAGGAAAGTGTGTCACAAAATAGGGTAACCAAAGTCAATATTAACAGTGATACACATACTTTACATTACATTACATTATATTACATTGATATGATGTGATAAAAATGGCACTTTACCTTGTGGTCTTCCTTCCCAAAACACATAGCCTCAGTGTATGAAGCATGTTTCTACCTTCTGTAAACTTCATACTTTAACATCTGCCCTAGATGCATATCCCGGACATTCCTTGTTCTGGACAACTCAGTAATGCATCTGAGTCACCTTGTCTTAGCTTCCTGCCTCCTTCATCTCCCACCTACCTCCCTCCCCTAACTCTTGAGGAAGAGTCCTTCTCCCAGGGGCATGCTTTTCAAATACAAACCAGCCAAATCAGGGTCCACACCCCCAACACCTCCCTTACTAAGCTTTTGCACTCTGGGCCACTATTCACCTTCCCAACTCACCCCAGCCCATGTACCAGAAAACTAGGGACAGCCACTATGCTCCAAAGTCCATTGAAACTACTCAAACTAGCCAATCCTAAGCCTGCTTACCCTGCCTTGCCCATGACTCCCTACAGAAACCACAATAAAGACTCTTGTTCACAGTTTCCCCACCCCAGCTCTGCCTTATAACTGACCCCAATGCTTCTCAGCATGGCCTCTATGGTGCGACATGTACCCCCTCTTTGGGGACCTACAGGTATTAAAAAACTATCTTTTCAATGGCAGTCATCTCCAGATATGCTGGCCCTACCATGCCTAAATAATAATAAAAACCTATCCAAGTACCCAATCTAGCCATGGGGAAAACATCAGACAAATCCCAACTGAAGGACATCCTGCAAACACCTGATCAATACTCCTCTAAACTGTCGAGGTTATCAAAGAACAATGAAAGTCTGAGAAACTATCATGGTCAAGAGGAATCTAAGAAGACATGATGACTAAATGCAATGTTGTGTCCTGATGGATCGTGAAACTTAAAAGGACATTAGGTAAAAACTAAGGAAATCAGGATGAAGTATGTGCTTTAGTCAATAATAATTCATCACTATTAGTTCATTACTTGTGACAAATTACCATATTAATATGAGATTAATAATAGGGGAAGTTGGGCATGGGATATACAAAAATTCTTAGTACTATCTTTGCAAATTTTCTATAAATCTAAAGCTGTTCTAAAATAAAAAGTTGTTATAAAAATACAAATAAATAAAATACTATAAATAGCTATTATAAAAGAAGTCTATAAGCAAAAATAATTTTTTTAAGTGGAGCCTGAGGGTATTACCCTTGAGCCAATTACCACTGGCTTGTGTCAGTTATGCTCTTCTCCAAGGAAAGAAAGCTTTTATCTTTGCACAAAGATATTGATGGGTTTCCAAGTCATGCACTCATGGAGCTGTGTCCATCCAGAAGGGGTTGGCTTTTTCTACCCATCCATGCAGAGGGAGTGCCTTTATCTAATTTGCGCAAAGACTCTTTATGGGGTCTGGGGGTGTGTGCATGGAGGGGTACAAAGCACTGCCAGCTAACGCACATGCCTGTGATAGGTGGGCAGAGAATAAGTCTATATGCACATGGGGATGGCTCCCCAAGACCCTAACCAGCTACCTGAAGCCCACAACGGAAGAAATCACGTGAAGGACAGCTTTGCCACTAAGATCAAAAGAACTTCACACACAAAGGAGAACATCTCAACAAAGATCCCTGAACCTTCACCAAGGACACAGATGGGTCAGCACAGAACTCTTTCAATGACCACAGCTATGACTGACCCCCTTGGGATGTCCCACATCCAAACTGCTTTTGTAGGAATCAAGAGAAAACTAAAGCACACTAATGCCAAAAATCAGATGCCTCCAACTCCTGAAATGCAGGACAGCTTTTCTAAAGTCCTAAACAGATATCTTAATATGATCCGGTCCTATTAATGAAGGTCTGGTTCTATGTAAATAAAGGCCTGTTCTATGTTAACTAAGGTCTGGTTCTAGGAGGAAGAACAACAGCAGCAGCCTGTTTTCTTAAATTTGATCTAAATGAAGGCTTTACAATAAACTCCTTGCCCATTTCCCTTCATTCTTTTATTTATTCATTCAATATACACATATTTAACTCCCTCAATATGCCAGGTTCCATTCTGGGCCCTAGAAATAGAAAGATGAACCCATAAGCAATCACAATAAATGGGCAATGCACCATAACTAAGGACAAATGAAGTGCTCTAGGAGGCAGAGGAGGGCTCACCCACTCTGCTTCAGGGCCCTGGGGAAATCTTCACAGAGAACATCACATCTGATACGGTTCTAAAGCAGGAGCAGATCTTCAGCAGATGAGAAACAGAGAAAAAAACGTTCAGGGCAAACAGTATGTGCAAAGGCTCAGAGGATAACAAAGCAGCTTGTGGAGGCTGCAGCAAAGTGCGAGGGGATAAGGTAAAAGGCTGGTTGGACATGTTGCAAAGTTCCTTGAATAAAATGTTAGTCATTTAGAATGTCTTCTTCAGACAACAACAACAACAACAACGAAGGCCCTATCTGTTTGAGAAAGGAGACTGGCACACTAGAGAGCAGTGAACTTGTGAGGAATAGCATGGTCATATGAAAGGGTCTGTAAATCCATATGATCTGTAGATGAAATAAAGTCTTACGTATACTTAAGACTAAGTCTTAAGTATATATAGATGAAACTAATAAATTACAAATTCACGTAAAGCACTAATGAATTCATTATAGGTTTTCCACCATTTTCTCAGTGAGTGAATCAGAAGGGTCATGTGACCTAAGTTCTCTCTCCATTAGGGGTCTCAAATGGAGACTGTTATTGATCTCGGGTTTAATTCCACTGTGGTCTGAGAACAGACACTGCATGATTTCTAGTCTTTTTTTGTTAAGAGGTGTTTTATGGCCCAGAATGTGGTCTAATTTGGTGAACGCTCCATATGAGTTTGAGAAAAATGTGTATTATGCTGCCGTGGGGTGAAGCAATCCACAGATGTTGACTGCATCCAGTTTATTGATGGTATGGGCTTTTTTCCTTTTCAAATAAATTTCATTTCATTCATTAAAACCACATGTAGGTACATAAAGAGTATTATATACATACAAGAGTTAGTATATGTTCAGTATACAGATCATTCCCAGGCCCCTTGCAATAACTTTATGGTACTTTCCCTCTCATTACCCAATCCCAGAGATGGGGAAATCCTTCTAAAGACTTATGATGATACTTTGGAAAAAATATTTCCAGCTATTTTTTCCTAATTAGCACCTAAACAACTATCCATTCATAAGTGTTATTACTATTAAAATCGATTTCTGACAAAAACTTTAGAGAGTAAAAAAAACAAAACTTATACCAACTTTTTGATTAAAAAATCTTTGTGTTTATTTCTGAGGAGAGGTTTCAGACTTTTTATGAGATCTTCATGGGGCCCATAATTCAATACAAAAAGATATATACCTCTGATTTAGAGATAGATTTTCCATTCCACTGGATTGATGGTGTGGTGAGTTCAACTATGTTCTTGCTGATTTTCTGCCTGCTAAATCCTTCCTTTCTGAGAGAAGGGTGTTAAAGTTTCCACCTGTGATAGTGAATTCATCTATTTCTTCTTGCAGGTCTGTTAGTTTTTGCCTCACATAGTTTGACACTGTCGTGTTAGGCATATACACATTAAGGATTGGTAGGTCTTCTTGGAGAATTGACCCCTGTTTCATTATCCAATTCCCTCTTATCTGTGATAATTTTCCTTGTTAGAAGTCTGCTCTGTTTGATATTAATGTAATTATTCCTACTTTTTTGGATTAGTATTTGCATGGTATATTCTTCTCCATCAATTTACTTTTAATCTATATGAGTTTTTATATTTAAAATGGGTTTCTTGTAGGCAATTATAGCTGGGGCTTGTTTTCTGATCCACTCTGACAATCTCTCTTTTAATTGGTGCATTTAGACCATTGACATTCAAATGATTATTGATACAATTGGATTAATATCTACCACATGCATCACTGTTTTCTATTTGTTCCTTTTGTTTTTTGTTCCTATATTTGTCTTCCATTGTTTTTCTGTCTTGTGTCATTTTAATTAAGAATCTTACACAATTCCATTTTCTCTTTCTTAGCATATCAGTTATAGTTCTTTTTTATTTTTTAATAAAATCACCCTAGAGTTCACAACATACATTTATAGCTAATTCAAGTCCACTTTCATATACCACCATACCACTTTGGGTATAGGGTGAGTACCTTATAAAAACAAAATAATCCTAATTCCTCCCTCCTGTCCCTGTACAATTGCTATCAGAGATCTTTAGAGGAGCTGTGTGTGATACTCAGAATTATCCTCCTGAGGAATGGAAGAAGGAATATTTATATGCAAGCTCTCATCCCAGGGACAAGTATAACCCCACAGGGTATTAATTCCCTAGGCTTTCTGGGTCCACTATGCATGACTGTGGGACAATGCCCACATCATCAGAGAATCCCCAGGACATAAATCCAGAGAAATCAATTAAGCTAGAGCTTAGAAAGTGGGCCAAGAAGATGTGAAGCTGGGCTCAAGAGGTACCTAACACATAGGGTTCCCATGCAGTTTTAGTATCCTAGAAAATACAATCTGAATCCCATGTGCTACTCACTCCTGCCTTAGAAGGATCACAATGGCCCTTTACCATGGCTCTTCCCAAGGCAATGTGATATGGGCCTTTTGGAGTTGAACTCTGAGAGGAGGAAAGAACCCTTCCTCTGATTCTCCACAAATGTGGGCAGAGCACTCTCCAGGGACACTGGAGTGGTCTGCTCTGACAAAATGAAAAATAAAAATTCCCCTGCTCTCATTTATTTTAAGCTGATTTTGAAAGCATGAAATGTTTCTGACTAAATAGAGGCAAAAATATGGAAACAGATAGAGTCACACAGGTCTTTCTCAATAATATCAAAAACCCCATGAGGGAAATCATAGATGAACTAAGCCTTCAGGTACCAAAAATAATGTGGCTCAGGTGCAGGAGATGAGCGACTCCATTCAGCCCACTCAATGTCATCTGCTTCTGCCCACTCCCCTCCCCTCCCCACCCTGATTTCCTGTCTCCTTTGACTTGTTCCTGACTCTCATTTGAAGCTTATTACATTCTCCTCTTCTGTTATTTCCCCTCTGTCCCTGTGATAAATCCTCTCGCTTCTCCTCACAAAGACAACTTTTCATGTACCCCATGAACCCTCCAGATTGATTACAAATCTTCCAGACTCATAAACTCTGGTAGCAGCATCTGTACCACTGAGCTTATCAAGAAAACAAGTCCTCAGGTTGAGAAGTAACAAACATTTGTTCGGTGACTGCTATGTGCCAAACATTATAAAGTGGCTTCACCTCTGTTATTTAATTGCCAAATCAATCCTTCGAAGTAAATATTATTGAAATACTATTGAATACTAGGGCATTAAGACTCCAAGAGATCAAATAACCTAGATCACAAAGTTAGAAAACAATAGACTGCTTTGACCCAAAATTCTTATTCTGCTAATACAGGCCTCCAGGTGATGTATCACACTGTTTATATTTTATTTATAAGTAAATAAACACACACATAATGTAGATCAAGCAGAATGTTCCACGCTTGTTATGAAATAAACATTCTTTTACATAAGAAATAAGATACACCCTATCTGCAACTGGGGAGAGCCTTAATGTTGCTAAGTCTCTTGCATGAAGCAGTTTGCAGCTTCCTTTAAAGAAGGAAGTTTAGGCTACGTGGGGAGATGAATAATGCAAGGCAAGTGTAATGGGTTGAGAAAAGACTTCTTAAGAAAGAAAGAAAATGAGATGAGAAGGTTCTAAATCAGAAATAGCTACAGATTCATTCTGAAGTGTGTCTAATGGTGGCGGTCTGATAAACTGCTGGCAGGAGGAATCCAAGGCAATGTGGGAATCCTATATAAATCTGACAAGTGACTTATCAACCGAGTTCTTGATAAAAAAAAAAATTACACAAAGACTATTCTGGCAAAAGGCTGAGAAATTAGAGTCTTGCAAAAGCACTGAGGAAATAGGAGATTTCAATCTCCAAAAAGGTAAAAAAAAAAAATTCTTAGAAAACATCAATGATTCTCAAAATATCTGTGACATGGGTTTGTAGGTATCTCCCCCTTCTGGGGAAGATGAGGGTTCTGAAGTCCCTATAGGGTGGGAAAAGTGGAGCTGAGGCACAGAGGCCAGGAACGAACCCAATACAACCCAGATGAAAAGTTTTATGTTCACTAAAAACAATAATGATAATAATAATGGCAAAAGTAAGGATCAATAATGCTATCTTTAAATCAGTCATGTAGGCACTATTCTTTTACTTTTAATATATTAATTCTTGATTTTGGAAACTTTTTAGAAATCTTGTCTCCTACAATTTCAAAAAGATTTTAAAATTTAACTCTATTTCTAATATCATACACACGAAGGTAAGGGGGGTCTCCTCTATCAAAATGTAAGAATACAACCTGATTGGTAATGAAATATTCTAAATTCTCAAATATGTTAGGGTTTATTTCTGAGTTATCTCATTAGTTTAACTTGTTTTTTTTAATGACTGCATCACATTATTTTACTTAGTATAATAGTGCAAGACCTCCCCTTTTCTCCTTTTTGGCTACTCTTATTTGCTTAAGTCTCTAAGAAAACTTCAGTTAAAGTCAGTTTGTCAGGGCACCTGGGTGACTCGGTGGCCGACTCTTGATTTCAGCTAGATGTGGGAAGGAACTTTGAGACAGTCTCATGCAGACCTTAAAAGGCATGTATGTATATGTCATCTGGATTATACATTAAAACACTTCATAATAGTGAAGCCACCTTGGATTACTCAAATAAATTCTATCTGGTCATGTTGTATTGTTATTGTTGTATATTTATACATTTGCTTTGCTAAAATTCTATTTAAAGCTTTTTGCAATCAAATTGATAAAGATTAGCCTTTACTTTCTTCTTCTACATAGTTGTCATCATAGGAATAACCTATTCCCTGATATTTGAATATAATTGCCTATAAAACTCTTGAGATCCAAAGAGTAAAGTAATTATTTTACAATTTTTAGCAAAGTAATTATTTTACAATTTTTTCAATGTCATCAAATGCTATTGCTGAATTTCAGATAACTATTTCTTCTGGTACATTTTCCTTTAAAAATTACCATTTTGTAGAGATCTTCAAATTCACTACCATAGATTTCTATGCATTTTCCATTTTAATTTTCACCTATATATTACTAGTTTTGAATATTGTTTATTTTCTTTTCTGATTACTTTCTAGAGCGGGGCTATCCAATATGGTAGCCATTCACCTATTTAGCAATTTAAAATTAATCAAAAGGAGACATGCAAGGGGTGCCTAAGTGGCTCAGTTGGTTGAGTGCCCAACTTTTGATCTTTGCTCACATCTTGATCTCAGGTTTGTGAGTTCAAGCCCCACATTGGGTTCTGCACTGGATGTGGAGCCTACTTAAAAAAAAAAAAAAAGACAAGCAAATGGTCAACAGGTACATGCAAAGATGCTCGACATCACTAACCATCTGAGAAATGCAAATGAAAACCACAATGAGATACCACATCACACCTGTCACTCTCAAAAAGACAAGAAATAACAAGTGTCGGCAAGGATATGGAGAAAAGAGAATCTTGTACACTGTTTGGTACACCGTACCAAATGTATGTTGGTGCAGTCTCTATGGAAATCATGGAAGTTCTTCAAAACATTAAAAACAGGACTACCATAGGGGCGCCTGGTTGGCTCAGTTGGATAAGCCTCTCACTTTGGCTCAGGTCATGATTTCACAGTTCATGAGTTGAAGCCCCACATCAGGCTCTCTGCTGCCAGCACAGAGCCCACTTCAGATCCTCTATCCCCTCTCTCTCTGCCCCTTCCCTGCCTGCTCTCTCTCTCTCTCTCACTCTCTCTCTCTCTCAAAAAATAAATGAACACTGGGTGCCTGAGTGGCTCAGTCGGTTAAGCATTCAACTTCGGCTCAGGTCATGATCTCACAGTCCGTGAGTTCGAGTCCCATGTCGGGTTCTGTGTTGACAGCTCCGAGCCTGGAGTCTGCTTCTGATTCTGTGTTTCCCTTTCTCTCTGCTACTGCCCCACTTGTGCACTTGCTCTCTCTCTCTCTCTCTCTCTCTCTCTCTCAAAAATAAACATTAAATCTTTAAAAAAATAATAATAATAAATGAACACTAAAAATATATAGAACTACCATATAATCTAGGAATTCCATTTCTGGGCATTTATCTAAAGAAATTGAGGGGCACCTGGGTGGTTCAGTCAGTTAAGTATCCGACTCTTGATTTTGGCTCAGGTCACAATCACACTCTTTGTGAGTTTGAGCCCCGTGCTGGGCTTGGAACTGACAGTGCGGAGTCTGCTTAGGATTCTCTCTCTTGTCCTCTCTCTCTCTGCCCCTCCTGTGCACATGCTCTCTCTCTCAAAATAAATCAGTAAACTTAAGATAAAAGAAAATGAAAATAATTTGAAAATATACAAGCATCCCATGTTTTTTAAGTTAATAAATCCAAAATATTATCATTTTAACATGTAATCAATATGAAAACATTAATAAGATTTTTTTTTTCAAAATCCAGCGGATATTTTACACTTACAACAAATCTCAGCACTGGTCACATGTCAAGTGCTCAAGAGTCATGTTTTACGGGACAGTACAGCTCTACAAAATTTATTTTGATCCATTATTTCAATTGGCTGAAGTATACTTTTGAATACTTCTTTCCGGAATGACAGGGTTAATGAGTTATACGTGAACAACAACTTCAGTAGAGATTTTCTTGAATTTACATTAAACTCAACATATTTCTTAATTATCTTCTGTTATTTACATCCTATTTACATGCTACCAGAGCCAAGTCTGATAGGTTTTCTTTCTTTTGTAGGCAAACATTTTTCTTTATCTTTGTATTTCAAACATTTTGCTAGCATATATGTAATTGTGAGCTATTTTTACGGATTCTTAAATTTATTTTTCTGGAACACCATGAGCCCTTTCAATGTGGAAACTCAAGCCCTACTTTCTTCCTTTCAGGCAAGCTGCCTTCAACTTTATCTTTGATTATTGCTTCTGTGCCAATTATTTTGTTTGGCTTTAGTCTCAGAACATCTATGATTCATTTACATGTGTTGGTTCTTTCTCTGACCTCCTATTATCTTTTCTCATCATTTTCAATTGCTTATCATTTCTATCTGTGGTGTAAGACCCTGTTTCCAAAGTTTGTCTTCCAATCGCTGATCACATTTTTTTCAGGGCCAATTCTATATTTCAACATGAATTTTAATTCCTATGTCACATCATTGTTTCTCTATGCATCTTAAATCAAAATCAACCTGTTTCTTTTCTTATGGCTTTCTGCTTCTATCTTAGAAGTGCTATGTCTTCCTTCTTATGGCGAATGCAAAGGAGCACTTACATGTGTTCTTTTGGCTTCTACATTAAATCATTTTTCAGAAGGCTACCTCTTCCTTATGTTTTTATGATGGCATTTCCCTTCCCTAGTTCTTTGTATTTTGTTTAGAATTTTATTTTGGACTTAACCCTAGGTAAGTCATTCTGGAATGCAGAAAGATTCATACGGAGATTATTATTTTCCAAAAGGCAAGGTACCAAGGTCACTCTAGGTTTCACTCATTGTCTACTTGGGCTGCCAGATAAATTCAGCAGAAAGACCCAAGAGCAAGATTGACATTTATATCCAAACAATTACCATAATAAGCAATGCATAACCCAAGTCTAAAGAGTGAGCACCAAAAAATGACGTCCAACTTGCTTCAGAGTAAACGCTTGCATCTGTCTTTACCCGACTGATGGGCACAGCTTCCGCATAATTTTCAAAGTCTATTTTGAAATTCATACGGTGCCATAGATCACTGTATAGTGAGACCATCAGTTCCAAGGGGAAAGGTCTCGATTACTCTTTGTCATACATCAGAAGAATGAGCCTGTTCAGCAGAGTAATGATGTAGACAAGATTAAAGGGAGGCTGTTTTCAAAACTTTGACAGCATTCACTTAGTATACTAATTAAAAGAGAAGTTTATCTGTTGAGAATGAAATCTACTTGACAACACTTTGTTAATGGTCACTATAAGTTAGGTACTTGAGAGTAAAAAGATGGCATTTTTTTAAGTTTCTCATAATTTAGACTTTTCACTAATTCAGACACCACCACCCCCATAATTAAGTGAAAATTTTTCAATGCATAACTACCTTGAAATATGCTAATGTCTGCAAAGCATGCAAAAATCCAAGTTTTACCATCTGCTGGATGATTCATTTGTAAATCTGCCTAGTATTCCTTTGGGAAGTTCCAGCACGGATTTTTAACCTCATTATAAACACTTGGTAGGAATGAATTCAGTGTGTATGAAAGTGCTCTGAGCACTTGGAAGAATGTGCCACATTCATCCTCGACATGCTGAAATGGTATGTGTACTGTGATCAAAAAATAAAAGTGTTTGAAATGAATTGCTTGGAGAGTTGGTGTTTTAATCAAGAGTTCCAGAAGAATGGAGACTTTGAGGTAATATATTAGTCACAGAGAAGAGCTCTTTCAAATTTTGCCCCAAACTAGCCATTGCTGGTAATAAAATAAAAACGATGGACCATTTGTTGGTAGTAAGCTCCTTCAGGAAAAGAACTGTGACTTACTCATTTTTACATTCCTGCACCCAAAATGTCCTTTCAAAGTTACTCATATGCGTCTAAGATACCTGCTTCTGAGGCTGTAGAAATCACAGGAAGAAGCTTCAATAAACTTCTCAGTCTTTTCTTCCTTCCATATACTTCAAATGTATCATGCATGGGTTTTCTTCAGTTTCTTATCCAAATGGCTTCGCACCTTGACCTCTCTTCCTATCTTGCCCTATTGGACTAGGGACCCTGGCTTCATAACCTTTACTGACCTGGAAACCAGGCTATTCTTTCATAGGTTCCTGGAAGTAGAGCTCTGAACATAATCATTTCCCCCAGGACTTCACAACTACAGGGGAGCTGTTCATAGCTTAACCTGCAGGCTGGTGAACACTGAAGTTGCACACATTACAGCCCACAAAACTGGACATGTCCACCCTGGGCTTCAACCCTGGGCTTAGCCAAGACCTAATGCACACCATGGCAGGAACCTCTGCACCTCCTTAGTCTACCTGCCTGTTAGTGGGGGGAAGGCAGAGGGATGGAACGTAGTATGTGGCACACAGTAGGTGCTCCATAAATATTTGTTGAAAAGAAGGTACCACGGGAAGTTGTGACTGGTAAGTCAGGGGAATCTATCAGTTACAATGTGTCTGAATTCTTTGTACTAAGGTAATTGAGTGTGGATCTCTAAGAACTATCCAGTGTTAAGTGGCTTTATCCCCTCGTTTGGAATTGTTACAGATCTGGAACACTTCTATTCACTCTGACTTCAACCCAATCGAACAAACATTTATTGAACCCTTATTATGTACTGACTGGCAAGGCACAGTTTCTGTTTTCAAGGAACTCAAAAATCTACTAGGGAGATAGTCATTAAAGAGATATTTATAATACAGTACGAAACACGTAACAACATAACTGTGTGGAAATATATTGATACCGAACCAAGCAGGGAGGGATAATTTTGCCCCAGGGGTCAGGGTAGGCTTTACAGAAAAGGTGGCCTATGACCAGAGTTTTGAGAGATGAATGGGTTGACTTTGTGATCAGCAGAGGGATAGAACATTTCAGGCAGAACCACATGTACAAAGGCAGGGAGGAGTGAAACAGCATGGGAGGGCAACTAATTTCATTTTTCTGAGGCTGAAATAATGAATTCGGGCATGAGAGGAGAGGCCATCTTGGGCCTGGAATTTGAAGGGTCTTCTGTCATATGCCAAGGATTTTGACTTATAAGCTATGGAACGTCATCTTAAAGGTTTTTATTATTATTATTATTATTATTATTATTATTATTATTATTATTAAACTTTTTACTCTGAGAAAATTATAAATTCACATGCACTTGTAAGAGATAATATAAAGATCTTATGTACCCGGTTTCCCCCAGTAGCAGCGTTCTGTAACACTACAGTACAACCTCATAACCAGGATGTGGACTCTGAGGCAGAACATTGCCATGGCAAGGATCCTTCATGTTACACGTCTATAGCCACGCCACTTTGCTCCCGGTCCACTCCCTCCTTATCTCCTGACAACCACAATCTGTTCTCCATTTCTAGAGTTTTTTCATTTCAATCATGTTGTGTACATGGAATCATACAGTATACGTATAACCTTTCAGGATTGGCTTTTTCACGCAGCATAATCCTCTGGAGACTCATGTGTGTTGTTGCATCCGTACTTTGTTCTTTTTATTGTTGAGCGGTATTTCATGGTGCAAAAACACTACAACTTGTTTAACCATGCTCTGGATAAATAAATCTAGGTTGTTTCCAACCTGTAGCTATCATGAATAAAACTTCTATAACTATTCGCATACAGGTTTTTTTAATTGTAGTAAAATATACACAATATGAAATTAACCATCTTAACCATTTTTGTGTGTAACCAAGTTCAGTGGCAGTAAATACATTCATGTTGTTGTGCAACCATCACCCCCATCCACCCCCAACTCTTTTCATCTTGCAAAACTGAGCTGTGTCCCCATGAAACTAACGGTCCCCTCCTCTCGGCCCCTGGTAATCATGATGCTACTTTCTGTCTCTATGAATTCGGCTACTCTAAGTACCTCAGGTAAGTAGAATCATACGGTACTTATCTTTCTATGACTGGCTTATTTCACTTAGCACTATGTCCTCAAGATGCATCCATGTTGTAGCTCGTGCCAGTATTTCCTTCCTTTTTAAGGCTGAATAACATTCTATTGTATGTACATTTTCTTCTGTACGTATTTGGTTCATCCATTCATCTACTGACGGACCCTGGGGCTGCTTCCACCTTTGCGGTACTGTGAATAATACCCCAGTTCTTTACCCCAGTTCTTTGGGGTACACACCCAGAAGCAGAATTGCTGGATCATATGGTAATTCTATTTTTAATTTTTTGAGGAACTACCGAACCGTTTTCCACAGCAGCTGCACTACTTCACCGATAGTGCACAAGGGTTCCAATCTCTCCACACCCTTGCCAATATTTTGGGGGTTTCTTTTCTTTTTTTTTCCTTTTACACAGGCCATCCTAACAGCTGTCCCATGTACAGGTTTTTGTGTCTTCGTGTCTCTGGAATAAATGCCCAGAAGTGCAATTCCTGGGTCATATGATAGTTGCATTGTTAACTTTTTTTAAAACACAGCCAAACTTTTTAATTTTTTTTAACATTTTTATTTATTATTGAGAGACAGAGAGACAGAGCATAAGCATGGGAGGGGCAGAGAGAGGCGGAGACACAGAAGCTGAAGGAGGCTCCAGGCTCTGACCTGTCAGCACAGAGCCCAACGTGGGGCTCGAACTCACAAACCGCAAGATCGTGATCTGAGCCGAAGTCAGACGCTCAAATGACTGAGCCACCCAGACACCCCAAACGGCCAAACTTTTTAAACTGACTTGCCACCAGCAATGTATGAATGATGCCGTTTTTCTGCATCCTTGCAGGATTTGGTGTGATCACTATTTTTTTTTTTTTCATTTTAGCCATTCTAGTCGATGTGTCTCACTGTGGTTTTAATTTGTGTTTCCCTAATGGCCAAGCAAGTGGAACATCTTTTCAAGCATTTACTTGTCATCTATGTATCTTCTTTGGTAAACCGTCTCTTTCTGTCTTTTGGCCATACTCTGAATGGCTTGTTTTCTTTTTTAATTTTGAGTTTTGAGAATTCTTTATATAATACTAGAACTCTGTTAGCATAATTATTTGCAAATGTTTTCTCCCACTACCTAGCCCATCTTTTCAACATCTTAACAGGGTCTTTTGCAGAACAAGGCTTCTAGCGTTGGTGAAGTCCGGTTTATCAATGTTTTCCTTTTATGGATCACACTCTTGGTGCCAAATCTTTCTTGCCTACCCTCATAATCCTGTGACTTTTTTCCATTTCTTTTTCCTAAAAGTTTCATAGCATTAGATTTTATGTTTAAGCCCATAATCCATTTTGAGTGAATTTTTGTATAAAGTTTGAGACTTACATTGAGGTTTGTGTTTTTGCCTGTGGATGTCCAAATACACTGGCACCGTTTGTTGAAAAGGCTATGTTAGCTCTATTAAATTGCTTTTACACCTTTGTCAAGAATCTGTTGGGCATATTTGTGTGAATCTGTTTGTGGCTTCTCTCTTCTGTTCCATTGACCTATGAATCTATCCTTTTACCAGTAATACCTAGTCTTTATTACTGTAGCTATACATTAAGCTTTGAAACCAAATAGACTGATTCCTAGTACCTCATTCTTTTCCAAAATTGTTTTAGCTATGCTAGTTCCTTTAATTTCCATATAAATTGTAAAATTGTCTTGTCTATAGCTACAGAAACTCTCACTGGGATTCTCATAGGAATTGTGTTAAATCTATATATCAATTTAGGGAGAGTTGACATCTTCGCTATGTTGAGTCTTCCAATCCATGAATATGGTATTTCTTTCCATTTATTTAGATTTTCTTTGACACTTCATCACCATTGTAGTTTTCCACATGTAAGTCTCATACATGTTTTGTTTCATTTATGCGTATACATTTCCCCGTTTTTGAGCAATTGAAAATACGATTTTATTTTTAATTTTGATTTTTTAGGTTTATCTCATATCTTATAAACTTGCTGAATTCACTTATATTAGTTCTAGAAAGCTTTTAATAGATTCTTGACAATTTTCTGGGTAAACAGTCATGTTTTCTGCAAACAGAGACAATTTGATTTCTTTTTTTCTGAACTGTATGCATTTCATTTCATTTTCTTCCCTTATTACACTGGCTGGAATTTCCTGCACAATGTTGAATAAAAGGATGTGAGCAGATAGCCTCATCTTGTTCCCAATTTTAGGGGAGAAGCAACAGTCTTTCACCCGTAAGTATAATGTTAGCTGTAGGTTTCTTGAGGATCCTCTTTATCAAATTGAGGATGTTCCCACGTATTCCTATTTCCCTGAGAGTTTTTATCATGAATGTTGTACGTCATCACATGTTTTTTCTACATCAATTGATACGATTGTGTGATCTTTCTTCCTTAGCCTGTTAGTATGGTAAAGTACATTAATTTTCAATTATGAAAGAGAATCAACCCCACTTGGCAAGGGGTACAATTCTCTTTACATATTGTTGAATTGTTTTGCTAATATTTTGTTAAAAGCTTTTACATTTACATCCATGACGATATTGGTCTGTAGTCCTTCTCTGGTTTTGGTATCAGGGTAATACTAACTTCACAAAATGAACTGGGAAATATCTCCTGTTCCCTATTTTCTGGAAGGGATTATATAGAATTGGTGTTCATTTTTCTTTAAAAATTTGGTAGAACTTTCCCGTTAAACTAACTGGGTCTGGAGATTTCTTTTTGGGAATTTTTAATTACTAATTCGATTTTCTTAATAGTTATAAAGCTATTGGCTATTTCATAATTGGTGAGTTGTAGTGGTTTTTGTTTCTCAAGGAAATGATCCATTTCATCTAAGTTTTAAGAGCCCAAAGTCAGGCAGAAGTCTCAGACCCAACTCCCCACTCTGCACAGCCCGAGGCCTGAAATCCTTACCCCACATGGATGTTAACGTATACATTACTAGATCCCATGGGCATGCCAGCACCACCCCACACAGCGTAGCTGCAAGATCAGCAGACTAAGTTCACAGCTTCCTGTACTAATATTAAATTCCTTCTTCATTTACACCTGCAGAGTTCCCTTTCTTTATTGCACATTTAACTATGCATTTAAAGGTATTTTTAAAGTATTTTACTCAGCATTTCTACATGCTCATAAAATGGAGGGGTTTCAGGCTATCCTAGTCCACCTTCTGCTGAAACCAGAAACTTCATCCTAACTTTATTCAAAGGAGCATACATTGAGAGGGGAAGGAGGAGGTGCTTGGCATGTAATAGCCAACCCATGTCTTCCTTGCTCCCCCTGAGGTTATACTACACACAGAAAATTTCTAGTAAGATTTTTAAATTGTGTAAGCCTGTATACATGTAGTAAGGAGTAAATATTTGTTAGCATCTCAACAAGTTGGACTACAATTCCCCATAGGGAAAAAGAAATTAGTCTACATGCAGGGGAAAAAAAGTCAAAAGGAGTAGAGATGAGGTACTGAGGGCAAAAGTGTCAGCAGATACCAGTGCAATTAATGTGATGATCAAGCTACTCTGTGTGAGAAACTGGGAGGAGTGCCTTTCAATTCCTAAGAGGGAAATGGAAATATGGGACAAAGAAAGGAGGAGGGTAGGCAGAGAAGGATCAAAGGGGGGAAGGCCAGGAGCTACATGGGCAAAGGGGTCTTTAAAACAACCATCGGAGGTGAGATGGACAGAAGAGCTGTTGAGAACAGGACTGTGAATTATAATTGTCTGCATGCAATGGCATATTGTAATCTCTCCTGTGGATCTCTCATCTTCGGTCAAGTTCTGCTTTGACCAACAGCATTTGGTTACTCCAAAAGAAAAGAAGAGGCTGTGTTCCACGTCTGAGTCTATGTCAGAGCTGATCAGACAGCCAGAGCATATAGAAGGACAATCAACAGAGGTAGGAAATCAGGACAAGGAGAATAGTAGGTCATCCCAGGTATTCACCGAAACATGAAGGAGCACTCTGAGCTTCCAAAGGGAGCATCACTTTGGGCCTGTTTACCTAGATCTCAATGGGCCAGAAGCCTCCAGCTGACATGTTGGCTACTTATACACAAGCCTCCATCCACAAGCTCCTAGAAGCTATTTATAGTATCACCAGACAGTCCACTGGTGAACCAATGACTAATATTGGGGACCGACTGAATTAGAGGATATATTCAAAGACCTAATCATACACATTCAAAAAGTGAAAATCAAAGTGAGTCTCAGTTCCCCAAACACACATACATACTCCAGACCTTCACCATGACCATGACCATCAACCCTTTCCAAGACAAGCGAGTCTTCCCCATTAGACAAGTTCTTGCAGAGAGCTCATGATCCCCTGACAGCGATGCCATAAGGAGGATTTGAATTTTACATGAAGTGGTGAGCTTCATGTAACTAGACCATTTTTTAAGTTCTAGTCTAACTTGAAATTGTTCAAATGTAAGCTAATGGGTTGACATATCTGCTTACTGAACCAAATAGGTTTCCTTAGCTGATAATGACTATATTTAATGAAAGGGATGGACAAAAGGAGTAAGATACAATCTGGAACCCCTTGTGGTCAGGCAGACAAATCTCAGGTGAACAAAAGTTGGGGGGTAACTGTCTATGGTTCTGAAACACAAGTATGTCATGACAAAAACCACAGTTTGAGGATGACAGTACACGTGATTTGGAGGTGCAAGCAAGAGGGCAGTGGGCCAACAAATAAAGGTCTTATAATGACCGTGTTGTGAAGGGGGAAAGGTGGGAGATGGCCTTAGAAAGAGAAAGAGAATTTGATTCAAGAGATCAGAGAAGTGCCAGTTCCAAGGGTTGAGCAGGGGTAGTAGTATCTTTAGACTATCTTCCCCATACTCACCGTCAGCCATCTCCCACAATCCCCCACAAAAACAATTTAAAATTAGTTAATAATTTAAAAATTAATAAAATAATAAAATATTAAAACACTATTCTTTGATAAGGGCAGTTATCATTTGCTCTGTCTTATGTACATCCAATTACAAGTGGCTATAGAAAAATACTAATAATAATACTAATTGTATGATTCTGCCTCTACCTCCACCACTACCATCACAACTAAAACAGTAGTCCTGAAACTGGTGTAGGTCAGAATCACCAATAACATTTGCTGGGACCTACCCCAAGAGTTTCTGATTCAGCAAATCTCGTAAGGGGTCCAAGTACTTGTACTTCTCACAAGTTCCAGGGACCCCACTATGAGGACCACTGAGCTAGATCACTACCCCTAAGCCCTCCATGCATAGCAATTTTAGAGCTGCCATTGTGGAAGCTAAAATTCCAGTTTCTGCTGGAACAAGTGGGAAAGGAAGATATCCAGTCCTTAAATACTGTTGAGGTGTTTCCTAGAGCTCGACACAAGATCTGAACTTTTCAGAAATAGAATAAGGCAAATCAGAAAATCTCCAGACTCAGTTCCTGCCCTGTCCTGGGCCCTTTATAGGCTCTAGTTCATCCATAGTACATGTTCCTTAAAACACTGAACACTTAGCCACCAGCCACAGCCCACTGCTCGTGGCATTTCTCAGCCTTGCTGCTCATGGCAGCTCTTGGCCCTTCCTCCCACCCATTTTATCTCCTCCTTCTTCTCATCATTGTGGTTCCATAACCCATCCAACTCCAACTCAAGCTCCTGATGCTTGCAACAGGCCTCCCTCACTGTGACAAGCAATTTCAAAAAGTTCTCTGGCTAGACTCTAGCACTCTGTCAGATAGGATTTTGAGTGTGCCCTGTGGTTCCACAATGGGCATCACCATGGAATAGGTGCTGGATCACCCTTTATCCCAACCCCAGAGCTCAGCCTCACTGTACACCCCTAACTGCCCCTGCCCATTCTCTGCCCAGGGAAGGGGATCATTCACCCACCCACATTATACACCCAATACAAATATAGCAAGTGACCCTCCCTTTGCTTTAACACCCATCCACCCAAATTACTCCAGCTCTTCAAAAGGATAATCTGTTTTCAACACTATCTGGATTTTTACCTCCAAAAGCGAAAGAGGTCAAATAAGACTCCATTTCCTTACTGCTTTTGAGCCCACTATTTTCTTTTCAATCATTGCTCATCTCAGGGGAGAAATTATTCTCTCCTCAATTAGAGAAGCAATAAAAACTCCAGAATGGAGTTTCCCAGCTACACAAGTTTTGGGGCCGCACCTCCCTCTGCACAGGCTCTTCCGACGTCCTGGACGGCCTTCACAAAAGTCCACTGCACTGAATGCCTGCCTCTTTTAAGTCTCCTAGAGATGCACACCAAATTCTGGGCTTCTACTGCCACACTGTGGCCACACCTGAACATTGCATGCAGCCCTGAAAAGTACTGCCTTTTATAATTGACATATTATCTTAGTTTCAGGTGAACAATGATTTATTTGTATATATTATGAACTTATCACCACAAAAAGTCTAGTTAACGTCTGTCACCATACATAGCTACAAAATTTTTTTCTTGTGATGAGAACTTTTAAGATCTCTTCTCTCAGCAACTTTCAAATACACAATACAGTATTATTAACTATCATCACTACACTATACATTAAATCCCCAGGATTTATTTTTAACTGGAAATTTGTTCTTTTGACCACATTCTCCATTTCACCCATCCCCACATCCCTTCCCCCATCCCTCTCTGGCAACCACCTATCTGTTCTCTGTCTCTAAGTTTGGTTTCTTGGTGATGAGGCAAGGGTGGGTATTATTTCACAAGTAAGTGAGGCCATATGGTATTTGTCCTTCTCTGTCTGACTTGTTTCACTTAGTATATTGACCATGGATGGAACTTGAAGGCTTTTTTTTTTTTTTTTTTTTTTTAAGATTAGAAGTTACCTTCTCTACCTGTTAACCTTTACTCACTCCCCAAACCTCAGCTAATGCTTATCTCCTCCGGGAGGATTCCTCTGAAGCTACTCCCATCCCAGGCCAGATGAGCTCTCTCCATCTGGTTCATCCAGCTCCTTGTACAGTCTCTAGCATTTCCCTCCACACACTGCACTGGAGTCATTGAGGTCTGCATGTCCGATCAGATTGCGAGCTCTCTGAAGACAAACTTACTCTCGTGTGTGTCTCTAGGGCCTGGCACAGAAGTCTTCAATAAATATATGTGAAAAGAAGGAAGGAAGGAAGGAAAGGTGGGGGGAGAGAGCAATGACCACTATTTGTTCTAACCGATCGGGGCCACGTCACGTGTTTGTAAGTACTTTATCACTCAGCCTGGCATGTGATCCTCCGCCACCAACCCTGGACATAAGTTCTAATATTGTCCCGGAATCCAGGTGCAGAAAGTGTGGCTTAGAGGGGTAAGTTACCTGCCCAAATTCACACAGAATCCAGAATCCCTGGACATAGAACCCAAGCCCAGGCCTAACACCAGAGCCTGTGTCCTTAACGGCTTCTGAACACCCTGACATTCACGTGTGGGAGACCCGTGAGGACCGGCTCTGGAGTGGTTTCAGGAGTGTGTGTACTGGCAGTGGGATAACGTTCCCCTGCTAATGAAGTGAGGATGAGGAAGAGAAGTGGGGAACAGAGCTGGAGGGTCCTAGTTTACTCTGTCTTCACTCAACAAGCAGTTATTCCTACACCAGGCAAGGTCAGTACACAGCTCGACCAGGTGGGGCCTTTGGGAAGACTGACATACACATAAAACGGACATCTCCAGGGAAAAGGGCTCTCCAGGATGGCACTGGAGGGCAGCCATGCCAGCATCCCAGAAGTCTGGACCAGCAGGCGGCCCAGCCCCACAGCCAGCTGACTTCATCCCAGAAGTCCAGGAGCCCCAGGCTCAGGGGGGCCCCAGGAGCTCCTCACCTGAAGGTCCAGCTCTTCACAGCACAGTCCTGGTCCCCAGAGGTCACCTCCATCTCCAAGAGAAGGCTGAGTTGCCAGCCAAGTGTGAAAACTTTCAAAGGCTTCCCCAGAATTAGGGTCCACTCCTTAGGCTAGTATGAAGACCCCACTCGACTTGACCCCAACTTGCCTCTCTTTTGTTCCCTCTGTTTATACACTGAGAATATTTTTTCAGGTGTCTGGGGGAAAACATTAAAAGGTCTGATATCAATCATTTTCACCATAATAAGAATGAACCCCTGTGTCCTCACTCTGGAGAGAATTTGCATGTCAAGTCTTCAAGTGATTCCCTTATTTCAGGGAATTCCTGATATCAGTGAGCTGGTAGAAGGAGATATTTGAGGAAAGGTCTTCTCAACCCAGATGGAACCAACTATCGTGACAGTCACTACAGTGTGGATCTACCCTGAGCTAAAGTTTGAGCATCTCCACTACCAAGCTGGCAGATCCCCAAGTCTCTGAGCTACAGAGCTGGCAAACCCAGCCCTTAGACCAAGGAGTAATGTGCACTGGGAACAGCCAGGATTTGGGGCTAGGAAACCTAGAATTCCATCAGTGAGAAATTCTCGATGTTTTCTCCCAATTTTGTTGTCCTCATTTGTAAAATGGAGACACAATGGAGACACTGGCTGTCAGAGAGCTGTGCATGCAGTACTGACGTAAGGTGCTCTACAGGCTCATGCTCCCACCTCCACCCCGGCCCTGATGCACGGGAAGGAAGTCCTCACACACAGGAGCCACAGCCCCAGGACAGCTGGCCTCGTGAAGGGTGCTGTTCTAAACCATCTGCTGGTCCAAAGCCAACAAGCCTTGGGCTCATACGGTACCTTACAGTCAGGGTCATTCTCAGGTCCTCGTTCTCTTGGACACTGTCATTCTTGAGTAGGTTTTGGAGGGAAATATAATATTCTCCACTGCCTCTGAATCTCATTCCTCTCCCTCTCTCCTTCCTTCTCCTTCCTCACCTCCACTCTTGGAAGAATGACTTTCTGGTTACTCTCCATGCCTGTGGCTGTTAGTCAAATGCTCCGATTAGGGTCAAAAAAAGCCACTGCTAAGCATAAAACAATGGGAACAGGGGGAGGAAGGGGCCCTGATAGGATCCAGAGACTCACAGAATTCACTCCACAGGGTCCACAACCGCAGCACTGCTATTTCATAGCATATCAAGCGTCTCCAGTCTAAAGGTGACAGGAACTGAGCCTGACCCGTGGGATTTGGCATCGATTTCTTTGAGGAAGGCTCAATGGTTCTGAGTGGTAGTGTCAGCCTCTTAGAGATGGGGTTCCAAGAAGAAAGCCAGAGATGGGTTGTAGTGCAGAAGTGTCCAAAATAAGGCCTGAAAGGCTGGCAAACCAGCTGGCCAAGGCATGATCAGAAATCAGCTCTCGAAAAAGCTAGATGTTTTCATGAGTCCTACAGTCTACTTCCCTCTGCTTCTCTTTTGGGATTTCTTAATATATTCAGCACAGCTCATCTCTGTCGCAATATGGGGAAGCCAAGAAAACTATAGTGATTCAAGCATGGGCAAAATCTACGGAGAAATGAGCAGCATATTCCAGAAGCATCAGGAATCAGAATGTGAGACCCCTCCAAAGGGAATGAAACCCTTGGGATGACTTGGGAGGCCGTTGGGCCAGCCCCTTCTCCAGGCCCTTCCTTCCCACCCTGAGCTCTTTCTGCTGACCACCCCACCCCCACCTCGGTGGGCCCAGCCTTCACAGCATCTCCAGCCCATGTTCTCCTCCCCCATTCCCGTCAGGCCTAAATCCATGCTGGGTGGTGCACACTGTCAGGGCTTTATGTGTCCTAGTGGGGGCAAAAATTAGAGTGTTGCAGTACTTCATCTTCTAGCTTCCAAAGAAAAGTCTGTCAATCAAATCCTTCCACTCTTCCCAAACTGAACATTCCATTCACACCATATCACACCACCAAGGTCATTTTCAATGTGGTAAGTAAAGACTCAATCAGACAATGCTACATTAAGAATTATTTTTTTCTTCACGATGCCCTGTTCAATCCCCAGAGCCTCCACCAAAAACTATACATATGGGTGCCTGGGTGGCTCAGTCGGTTAAGCATTTGACTTTGGCTCAGGTCATGATCTCACAGTTCTATGAGTTCGAGCCTTGGGTCAGACTCCATGTTGACAGTACAGAGCTTGCTTGAGATTCTCTTTCTCCTTCTCTCTCTGCCCCTCCCCAACTTGCGCTCTCTCTCTCAAAAATAAAGAAATAAACTTTAAAAATATTTTTTTTCTTCCTAAAAGCTACCCCATATTTTCCCTCTAGTATGTGCTACAAAAAAAATTTAGTAGTTAATGTGCTATCTAATTTTTTTTCCAGGACATGTCCAGAGTCGGCCAACTTAATTAGTTTATCACTAATTACTTTTTTCCTATATGGATATTTTTTTCTCTCATCTCTTCACTTATCTTCTACTAATAAGTTTTCAAGCGACATATCCTCTTTCCAACCAGGACGTACAACTTGGAAGTTGTGGAAGCCATTCACAAGTGAAGTCACCCTCTTCTGTCTGGGAAGGGACCAGCTGCTCCAGATTTCATTCTGGCTTCATGGTGAAAGGCCCCCATCCCAGCCCTTCCACATCTCGTGATGAGCATCAAAGCACTGGGCACTCCCACGGAGGTGCACCGAGCACGGTGTGCCCAGTGTGGTTGGGTTACCATTCCAGCTTATTAACTTGCCTGACTACTGCTCGGGAGATCAAGAAATAAAGGGACTAAAAGCACATTCATCATCCTCATTGAGCCGTGGGATGAAATGCTTATTTTGGGAAGTAATGGTTCCAGGTAGGAGGGGAGTGAGAAAGCAGTGTTTCATTACACACACCTCTCAAATGTGAGCACTTAACGCTCTCGCATTATCATCTATTATTACAGTTCTATAAAAGCCAATTCTAGGAATCAATCCCAAAGTTTTGAAGCCTTCCCAAAAGAACTGGAAGGCAGAATTTAGAATAAGGCCCTCTAAATAGAGAAATTATACTTTTGATTCTATGCATTAAGGCTTACTAGGGCGGTAGGCACACCCAAGACTCGATCCACCTTAGTACACAAGGCCGTGACTGGGAACTTGTGTGCCATGACTTCAAAAGAAGGTAACTTTGTTATAAAGAAGCGAAGAGGGGTATGAATTTCCTATTTTTCAGATGGAGAAAACTGTGGCACAGACAGTTCTCAGTGAAATTACTTTCAGGGAAAGCCAGCACGTAGCGATGGTGCTGGAAAGAAAAACCCTCCTGTGTCGATTTATGGCTCCGCCATTGCTCCTCTCCAGCGTGTCTGGTTTGGGGAGCATCTCCACCCAGCCCTGCTCGATCTCTGGTATTTCTGCTTTCTCGTCGGAAGCTGGGTTTTCATTCCAGAGAGAGCATTCCTTTGCCTCATAATTTGCTGATCACATTGGCACAGAAAACGCTGAGCGGCTTTTGACTCCTGTTCTCCCATTATGATCAAGACCTGGAGACCAAAGAGTCCAGCGAAATTGATGGGGAGCTCCAAGGCCCTTACAGGGATCCCGTGCCCAAGGAAAAGTACTCAATCTATCTTCACAATGTTCACACAGGCTTCAAAATGTCACCGAAGTGAGGTAAAGCCAGTGAGGCTTCAAAATGTCACCCAAGTGAGGCGCTGGCCCAGAAATCCACTGTGGGTGGTGACAATGCTTTCACGCGTGTGTGGACCTTGGCAACCACGAGCATCTCACATACTCTTCCTCACGCTGTCTTCATAAAAAGCCTGTCCCCGAGCGCAGAACCCTCTGAGGGGATTCCCGGGGCAGCAGTTCTCAACTCAAATGGGCAGAGAAATCATGTAGGGATTTGTTAAATTCAGATACTGATTCAGCGGGGCCTGGGGCTCTGCATTTCTAAAAGTCCCCAGGCAACGTCAATTCTCCTCCTCCCAAGGACCCAACTTTGAACAGCAAAACCCTAAAGCACAGTTTGATAAATCACAGCCCTAAGGAGTGAAAAGGCAATAGCAATGAATAGCTCACCCATGATGGGGCTCAAATGAAATATTAACCCATTAAAGATAGTTCCTATATAACTCTATTATCGACAGTGTTTTACTGACAGCTAACAGGATTACAGGGGTGGACTGCACAGGCAAAAAGGCCTCTGAAGGAGCCCAGGAAAGGAGTGAAACAAGGTCTACTCACGAGAGAAGCGGGCAAGCGGTCTGGCAGGCTTGTCTCCAGCTTCATTTGCGACTGAAAGAGAAAAGCAGACAATGCAATAAGAACAAGGTACATATGTCCACAGAATATGCCCACCCGACAGCTTATCCTCTGGGTGATTTCACATTAAACTATGTTTGAGGCTCTTTGTAAGAAAATGAAAGCAAAGTCACTTCCTCTCTGTCTGTATTTCCAATGCGGCTTCCAATGTCTAAATGAGAAAAAACGTCTTCATCGTTTTGATTAAGTGCATTTGAATAAAGCTGGAGAGACTCTAAGCAATATGCAGTTTCCTACGCCTCGAGGTGTAAAGTGGCTTGCACCCACACAGTAAGAGGCATGAACACCTGACCTCCAAGCCAGTGTATGTCCTTCTGATTCAAGCTTCCTCTTCCCAGGCTGTCTTAAAACGTATAAACGCACCCCTACCACTTAACATAAATCCACTATGCTCATATGGAGCAAAGCCAAGACAGAATTTCAGAAGGTAACAACAGGATTAGTTTTTATTAAGAAAGATATTTAAATTGAGACACTAACAAACAGGGGAGTTCCAAAGGGGTAGGGGATGAAGAATATTCTTCAGAGAACTGCTCTAGAAAATCTTACCTACCCTTAAAGCTTCTAGCAGGGCAGCCTGCCCTCCTCTGATAAGCCTCTATGTAATTGATCATGTGGATAGAGTCACAGTTAATATCCCTATATTGATGAACACCACCTTTGGGATTAAAAATGAGATCAATCATTAAGTAGAAACACAAGTTTCATTCACTTTAAATACCACTTTTGATGCCCATAAAGATTATAGCTTGGTTGTTTTATATCTTCATAGTAAACACGGACAGATATTTGTGGTCAACTGAACAGAACACCCAAAGCAATCGACTGGAAAAACTTGTTCATTTCCACTTGGAAAAAAAACACTCACTAGACAGGCAGAATAAAAGGGTTCCTAATGTAATTATCAATGTATGCAAAGTCGCAGCAGTGGGACAAAAGAAATAACTACTTCATAAACATTACATCAATTTTGCAAAGCATAGAAGGAGTGAAAGAAATTCTTTTCACCATTTCACAAAGGTAAAGTTTTCACAATTTACTACATGTGGACGGATTTTAAACATTCATGGATACAATCTCAGTCTACTTTTCGGTCAACCGCATGGCCCATTGTCTGCACTCTCTTTGTAGATTACAAACAAGACGTTATAAAAAACGACCAGCGGCAGGGGGCGGGGGGGTTTGGGGGGGGCACTGCATCCTGCTTCCATGACCTCCCACACCGCAGCATTTCAAAAAGGAAGAGGGTAAGAAAGAGAGAGAGAAGCAAGCAAGCCCTCCTTAGGTACTGACGTGAGTTTCCCTAGCCTTGAGTTCAAACTGTTTCCTCTTCGGACACCAGAGATCCTTCTTTAAAGAAAGAGAGCAAGGGTTTCTTCCCCGCAAAATATTTGCTGCAGAAACTGATGGGCTGCTTTTAAAGCAGGAAAACAAAAATGATTGCCATTGCTCTGAACATCAGCAGCCACTAAAATGTTCAGCTTAGAGAGGGAGCGTCTTCCCTGCGGGAAGGAAGAGGAGCAGTGACAATACTGTCTCTATTTTACACGCAGCGAGACAGCTGTTTCTCACTCAAGGGCTTTTACCTCCTCCCCCCACACCACCCTATCCAAGGATGGGAACTGCTGACCCAGATGCAAATCACACCAGGAGAGGCAGGAATCGAGATCTAGGCCAGTGGAGCACCAAGAGACTTGTCTCTACCCAGAAGGAATCTGAACCATGCAGCGGTATCGGTTTCCTAAACGCAGACCCCGTGCCACACTCCCTTACTTAAAGGTCTCCAGCGATGTCCCAACACTTACAAGACTTACGAGACACAATCCAGCTAACCTGACTGGCAGTGAACACTTGGCCCCACCTATTCTTCTCAGCTCACTCTGTCTGCCAGAGCATCCTTCAGTCACATGCTTAGAATATTCCTAAATATGCCCAACACACACCTTCCCTCTCCAGGTCACCCCTCCCCACTGCCTCACTTGCCAAGTCCCACTCATCCTGTAAGATTCAGGTAGAGCCACTCATTTCTGAAAAGCTTCCCCGGTGCTCACCACAGCTTCTCTGTCCCAAAGATCTCTGCACACACCCAACTCCCTTCCCAGACGGTAGTTAGCAAACTTTAGCAGGCATCAGAACCACCAGGAAGGTTGGTTAGAAGAGACTGCAGGGTTTGTGAAAGTAAAAATTCTGACTCAGTGAAAATCTGCATTTCTAACAAGTTCCCAGGTGATACTGAGGAGCTGGCCTGGGGACCACATTTTGAGAAAAGCTCCTCTCAATGACAACCTACCCTACCCAAGACAAGGATCATAACTTAGCACCTTTGTTTTCCAGTGTTCTGAGCACAGAGTGCGTGCCACACAGAATAACACATACGGTCAGTGTTTTTAGAACTAAATCAAGTAGGGGCACCTGGGTGCTCAGTCAATTAAGCATCAGACTTCAGCTCAGGTCATGAACTCACCATTCATGAATTCAGGCCCCGAGTCGGGCTCTGCACTGACACTTCAGAGCCTGGAGCCTACTTCGGATACCGTGTCTCCCTCTCTCTCTCTGCCCTCCCCTTCTCGCACTCTATGTGGGTCTCTCTCTCTCAAAAATAAACATTAAAAAAAAGTAAATCAAGTAGACTGAATCCATACCACTGCCGCAGATGGCTTAGTAGACCAGGAGCCTAAGACTGGCTTCCAGAGGACTATAGAAAGGCCCAAGTGTTTGGCCCCACAATGTTTTTAATTTTTAAACAATTGTCTACATTTAAAAATCAAGAGATTTCAAATATAAAATTTAGATTGTAGGCTTCTCTCAATAACTGAGCGGCTGTCCAGTCCACAGGTCAGTAAGGGCCCACCACTGGGACGCCCCCTATGGGTGGCTCTGTCTCCTCCATGCTCAGGAGACCGCTCTTTGGTGTCTCGAGCTGGGCTTTCTATATTCTCTGCATGGTCCACAAGGCAAATGAAAACGAGATTTTTTTTGAATGAAACTAAAACTCCACAGAGACCAGCACTACAAAAAGTGGGTGTGGCCAAGCTCACTGAGCCCTTTGTCCCCGGCCCACAAATTGCCCAGGCAGGCTCCACAGACTGTTGGGACCCACCTGGGCTTCTTGGCAGGCTGAGGAGTCCTCTACTGTTTGCCCTCTATTTTAAATATATATATACAGCAAGTTTTAACAACAAAGTAGATGTTCCATTTATCGGGTGCAATTAGAGCTTGAATTTGGAAAAACCTCATAAAAATGATTATGTAGATTTAAGGCGACTTATCCATGTCATACTGTTGGGCAAAACACACAGAGCAGTATGTGTCATTGATTACAAATGATGTTGAATTGTATGTCCAGGCTACATGTCTATATGGGTAGAGAAAGGAGTGCAAAGATGTGTGCTAGATATATTGACAGTTATTTCTTCTGTATCCTAGCATTCGGGATGATTTTTAACCTATTTTATACTTTTCTGCATAAACCCAGTAGTTTATGATGATCATACACCATGTTTATAATCAGGAAAACTGTGCTCATTAAAGGGGTGGGAAAAGAATTGTCTATTACTTGATATACATTAAAATTTTAGATATTGTATGTATATGTCTATGTATTTATTTATATAAATTATATTTTAGATTCAGATTCCAGAGGAGTCTTGGATCACAGAATCCAGGGGACTTTCCATCTCTAGTCGAAGAGGATTGCCTATAAGACCCCAGAGACAAATCTCCCACTCTGCTCCCCGAGGATTCCACACAAGCTAGATCAGGGATTTGCAACCCTTGTCACACATTAGAATTACCTAGGGAGTTTTGGGGGGCACCTGGCTGTCTCGATCATCAGGCACCTGGCTCTTGGTTTCAGCTCAGGTCATGATTTCACAGTTTCATGGGTTCGAGCTCCCCTTTGAGCTCCGCACCGGCAGCACAGAGCCTGCTTGGATTCTCTCTCCCTTTCTCTCTCTCTCTATCCCTCCCTCCTCTGTGCTGTCTCTGTCTCTCTCAAAATAAATAAATAAACTTAAAAAAAAACTACCTAGGGAACTTTTTAAGATCCTGATGCCTAGGCCATACCTCAGACCAATTAATCGGAGCCTTGGGGATGGGACCCAAGCATGGGTACCTTTTAAGCTCCTAGCTGATTCCACGGAGCAGCTGAGAAGTACTAATAAATGGTGTAACTTCATCTTTATCAAAGCGACATTCAGGGAGGAAGGTGTGGCTCAAATTCTTTCAAAAAGTAATTACCCCTTTTTGGTTCTTTCAGGATGCTTTTGTTTTGTCATTAAAATCCTGAACAGAGACAAGCCTCTGCTTTAAGAAAAAAATCAACTGTTAAGATTGCAAACATAACTATGGGGATCAATTAGCCAGCAACTCTTCACATTGCGAAGGGTTCCTCATAAAAGAATGCCTCCAACCTTCAACACATGCATACTGTGCACCAACTGTGAGCTTGGCACTGGGCTAGACTCTGGGTGGACTGCAACAAGAGAGTTCACTCTCGGTCTTCACATACTAATAAATTAGGGAAGAAAGCTATGCCTTCAATCTGGGTTTATCCCAGCCTGACGAGCTAGGGAACGGACTTTAAAATCATGACGATGATGACAGTGATCCAGATTCCTTGGTCCCATCCCAGAAACACTGACTCAGAATCCCTGCAAGTGGGGACAGGAGTCTGGATTTTAGTCAATTGCCTCAGAAGCTATGTCTGTTGTATGTCTGTTGTATATCCCCCATTCCCCCGCCCCCCAAAAAAATGGCCAGAAGCAAACCTTAAAGGAAGGGCTTGCCATGGAGACCAGAGAGAGGGAGGCGAATGAGACGGGAAGTTAATTCAGAACAATGAGTACCCCAAACTGCAGGCAGTGAAGGTGGCACTGATGTCCCAGCTAAGCTACAAACAATCCAGGCCATGAGAACAGGAAGGGGGGGTGGTCCAAGCAGTTGTGGTGGTGGCCTGGGCAGGTGCACACTGCTGTGTAACCAAAACTAGCACCAAAAATACTACCACCCTTGTTTTGAAAGCTCTGGCACCTGGCGGTGTATAAACGCAGCTGGGGTGCTGGGTGCCAGGGTGAAAACACAGTGAGCAAGCAAGCCGGAACAGAGCCTGGCTTCCTGAAAGGAAATCTGCCCGATGCATTGGCTATCTGCTGCTTTGCCAGTCTCTGAGGCCGGCCCAGGGACCAACTCAGGGTGAATTCCTTTGGGAAGCCTGACGGCTTGAAAGCCAGGCACAAGGGACACCCAGAGAAGAGAGGCTTGGAATGAGGTTCCAGGCACCTTCCTAAGTTACTGTAAAAGGTGAAGCTCAGAATTGCTCACAGATGTTTGGTCTCACCTCACATTGCCTTCAGCTTGCAAAGACCCAAGCAACAGCAAAGAAAACCGGATGGAATCTGGGAGAAAGACACTTGGTCCAAGATCATCATTATCACACCATGTATCATAGTGTAGTCATGGACTACACTACCAGTGTAATGGTGATGGCCTCCTGACTCCCCCTCTTCCTCTGCCCCCATTCCCCGTCCCTGCTCTGTTCCTCCCACAGCACTGTCACCTTCTCATATGCTCTGTACTTTATTCACTGGGCTTACTGCCTTTCTCCGTCCACTACAAGGGATTCTCTGAAAAAGCACCAGGAAAGAAGGTCATGATCATGATCACATGATCGTGGTGACATGATCCAAACTCAGAGCATGATTCTCTGCCAGTGAGAGAACTACTACATCCCCAGTGCCTAAACGCCTGGCACACATGTTTATCGTATGAATCAATGACCAACCTTCTTACCAACCTACTCTGCAGAGTGCAATGGGGGCCAAGAATTGGAAGCAGTGGAGGGGGAAAGCACAAGGGCACTAGCACACAGTAGGCACTATAAGTATCAATTCAGCCCTTGGGGAATATTTATCAAGCATTGACTAAACTGTAGATACCAGGTAAAGCTGGGAACAACCAGATATGGCCCCTGCCACTGAGTAAGACTGACATTCCCATTTGATAAATATTCAGGCCACTGGAATTCAGAATTGTCAGGTAACTTTTCTAAGACCACGCAATTGTGTGGCAGAACTCCAATCCCAATCCAGGTGTACCTGGCTCCAAAGCCCATGTTCATTCCATCTTTCCCATTTCCTTTTTGCCTTCCAAGAAGGGTAGGCAGATAGAAGCCATGCTCCAGAAAAGGCTACACCTAGAAAAAAGTCTTACTAAGGCCTGCCCCTCTCCTCATGCCTCTAGCCCTGATGAGGGCCACACACTGGTCTACAGACAGTGGAAGAGGTCGCATGACTGGGACCTCATACCTGACACAAGCCCAGGAGACTGTCAGTAGAGACGGGTCCTTTTGTGAGGCGGGTGCAAGGGTAAGGACTCACAGCAATGGCCTCTAGGAGAGGGAGACGCTAGGTACAAAGGAAGGAGCTTCACTGCCATGTTCCTACAAGAGCCCCAGCTACCAGCCAACTCCCTAACCCTCTTAAACCCTCTCTAGATAGAAAACAGTAACAAGGGAATAGAAACAATCGAATTCATGTTAGCATGAGAAGCACTACAACTCATAAAAACAGCCCCAGGAGGCAAGATCTATTCTCTTTAACAGGTGAGGAAACTGATATTCCAAGAGATGAAGCGACTTGTCCAAGGTCAGATCAAAGCCAAGCAGCAGGGTCAGAAACATCATCCGTCTCTCCAGCTCCGAGCCCAGCACGCTCAGAAAAAGGGAGGAAGTCAGTCTCTTCAACTCTCGCACAGCGATGTGTCATGAGCGAAGTAAAGAGGTCTGGCTTCTGTTTTCCCCACCGGGTTTGATAAATATCAATGCCTGACAACTCCAGGATCCATTTTAAGCACAAAAATGTAGAACTCTAACTGCGGATGGCTGACTCAAGTGTTGTGTTGAGACGGCTTCTGGTGTCTGACTTATCCTTAAAGCCTGTCGCAGGTGGGGCAGAGGAGGCTGGGGGAAAGGGGGTGGGGGGGATGGGTAAATGGACAATCCCTGCCAGATTAGATGACACATAAAAGAATAGGGCCACAAAATGTATAATTCATAAAGACAATAGAGTTAAATACTTACGTAAAATACATACTTAGGGTTTCTTAAAATGAGAAATGCTACCTATATAATAACGAAAGACCAGATTAAGAGCTGTTCATTCATTACCTAATTTTATCTTCACAGCAACTCTCTAAGGGTATTGCTATCACTTTCCCATTTTCCAGATGTGGAAACTGAGTGTTTGAGTACTTAAGTAAATTGCCTGAGATGAAACGACTAGTGAGCGGCAGGCCTGGAAATTGAATCCAGTGCTACTTACTCCAGAGCCAGCGCTTTTAAACCCTGTGCTATCCATCACACTTCCCCGAATGTGAAGACTATTTCCTCAACCCTACTATCAAGAAACCCAGACCCGGTGGGAGAGCCCCTTGTCTCCCCTCCACTTAGCCTCAAGTTAGAAGCTCACAAGGACAGTGAGCTTGTTCCTGTTCCTGTTCCTTAAGCAGAACAGAGCTCTGCAATCCAGCTGGAATTTGTGCCCTGATGACATAAAAGACATCACCACACCTCAGTCTGTTCCTCTCTCCCCTTCTGTATTCAGAGATGCTCAGCATTGCCTCATTATACTTTCTAGGCCAATTTGGCTGTCAGATCGACTCTGAATTCAGCTCTCACACAAAAGAAAATAAACCAATTTGTAGTGATGACTCATTAGGGCTGATAACTTGAGAGTGGCAGGGATGGCACACCTTCCAGACCCTTCTCTCCTAGGGTAATGGGCAAATCCTTACAGAGGGCAACGCTTGCCTGCCAGAGGGCAGAATGGCTCACCTGCTCACTCAGACCAGGGTGCAATGAAACCCAGAGGGAAAATCAAAGAAACCTCTGCGAACCAGAAAAGACTGCTTGGAAAACATATTTCATTATTTTTTTTTTAATTTGGAGGAATTTGGGTCTTATGGGAAGACTCATGAAATGTATCTCTTTCCTCTCTAGTCCTGATGTTATACATTTGTTTATTTACCTATATCCTCCCTCATTCCACAAATTATATATTGTTTTCTGTTTTGCTATATGCACCAAGCCTTTATGGAATGAAGTGGGATATTAATAAAAAATGAAATTTACTTATTTCAGTCACTTCCTTGCTTCCTTTCCCTGAGCCCTCTTTCCAAGTTGTCAGGTTTCAAACGGACTTTCCATGGCTGCCTGTGACTTAGTTCAAACAATTGACTAACCTCTATGGAGTCCCCACTGAGTGCCCTCTTCCCCACCACTATGCTGGATGGAGGGATGGACATCACTGGCCCTTGGGTGCCTAGGAGTCCAGCTGAGACCCAGAGGTCGGGCCCTGAGCTTTCTGATCCAGATTATTGGAGTTGTTGCAATAAGACTGTATCACGGTGCCTGTATTTCTGTGGACACCACCTGGCCAGGGGACCAGGCTCTGACCTCACAGAGCCTGAGGCCGAGATGGGGAAACATAATATGTGACATGGTCCAAACTCTGTTGAATGCTAAATGAAAGTCGTTGTTCACAGAAGAACAAGAATCAGAACTCTAGGAGATTAAAATCCAATATCAAGCTGGCTGCTCAAACTGTTAACTAATTACAGTCCCTCCCAGACAGGGCAAAGAAACGTATACAGAAGAAGAGGGACACAAAAGTGCATTGTGCCCCTATGTCATGTCAGGCCCTGACAGGAATGTTACATCCATAATTTTCATTTAATTCTCACACTATCCCACAAGCTGAGTATTATCTTCAGATGAAAGAACTGAGGCTTTAGAAAAGTTAAGGAACTTGCCCAAATCAAGGCTAGTAAATGGGAAAGCTGGGCCTGAAACTCAGTTCTGTGAGCCCTTCTCTTTTCTCTGCAGTTCACATGGCTGGAACACACGTTAAAACCTGTCTGATCCTTGGGGCGCTCAGGAGACTCAGTTGGTTAAGTGCCTGACTTCAGCTCAGGTCATGATTCCATTGTTCCTGAGTTCGAGCCCTGCATCGGGCTCTCTGCTGTCAGTGCAGAGCCTGCTTCGGATCCTCTGTCCCTCTCTCTGTCTCTCTTCTCCCCTGTTCAGTTCTTTCTCTCTCAAAAATAAACAAACATTTTAAAAAA
The DNA here is from genome assembly GCA_030068075.1 of Paguma larvata. Taxonomy (NCBI): domain Eukaryota; kingdom Metazoa; phylum Chordata; class Mammalia; order Carnivora; family Viverridae; genus Paguma; species Paguma larvata. The sequence continues at coordinate 59,231,402 of CM057834.1, forward strand.
TAATAACTTTTTTAAAAAAAGATGTCTGATCCAATGCCCCACGTGTGATCCCCACATGCCGTGCTCGGATCCCCTACAACACCCTGGACACGGGATGGCAAGCTCACACCTGAACTGCCCCTCTGGACAAGGGCTCCTTCACATTTAACCTGTTCTACAACCTTAGAAGACTCTTTCTCATGATGATGAAATCTGAGGGCTCATTCAACATTTGATGACAACTGTCATACCCTTGAGCCCCCTCAACCCCAACTGACACTCCCAGCTCCCTCCTCCTTTGACAAAAATAACCAGAGGTCTTCACCCACAAAAGTCAAGTCATTTAAATCATTGCCAAAAGCAGAGAATACACGCGTTATTTTAAAGAAGCCTCGGCAACCCACTGCTTAACAATATGCACCTCCACAATGATCTTCAGGCTAAGCCAAATCCCCACCTTCTCAGGAGACGAAGGGCGCCTGGGAACCATTTTCTGTACTGTATAGTCAGGAGGCATCCAAACGGGCTGAGTGTTTTCCAGAAGACTGCTGTCTGAAGCACCGCGCCTCAGACTTTTCTGTGCATAAGAATCACTTGAGGATCTTCTTCGAATGCAAGAGTGGGACCTGAGACTCTGCATTTCAGACAAGCTCCCAGGGGATGCCGTTGGTGCTGGCCCACAAACCCCTCTCCGAACAGGGAAGAGTTAAAGGACATAACCCGCTTGGAAAAGAAATACCCAAGCACGCTTTCTAGGAGCCCTTTCGAAAGCCCCGGCGTGATTTTGAAAATGCACACGATGGAATTTAACATCCAGTTCCCTTGGGGTTTTTTTTCAGCAATTTTGTGAGAAAGAATTATTCACAGCAGGACCTTGCAACGTACTTAAGGACAGATACTGAGAGTGTATGCATGTGAGAAGGGAGGGCCAAGCAGAGAGGGAGAGGGAAACCCATCCCCCTCGATGGGCATGAAAAAAAACAGAGCCGAACTAGAGAATCACTCCCCACCCGGAGCATGCCACCAGCAAGGTGCGAAGCCCAAAATGACCAAAGAGCTCCTCAGATCCAAAGGAAGAAGTGAACCTCCCAGCCAGGATGCACTAGAGCTGCTCCATCTTCATGCACGCTCCTGGCGTGCCCACATTTTCCAATGAGATTTCCCTCCGGCCTCGCACGGGGCCCTGCATCCGTGGCTGCTGAGTGAAGAGCTGGAGAAGGAGTGGAGGCAGCCGAGTCCAGCCATGAAGGCACAGAGGCCCTGGGATAGAGACCCGCATGCCGCTACAAGCTCTCCTCTGCAGGAGCCAAAGATCCGTGCGACCAACCAGTTAAAGGCTTGCTCTTAGCTTGGCGATTTATCTTCTCGGCCGGATGGGAGTTTGGGAACCATCTGGGGGGGGTCACAAATTGGAGGCAGGTGTATTGAGCTTGGCAAGCACAGTGTTTAAATGAGCCGAATCCCCTTGGGAACAGTTCACCAGTTGCACGAACCTCACACCAGACGGCCTTGGTCCCAGCTGCCTCCCTGAGACACGTGCATTAGGACTCTCAAGCCGCACATGCCGAAGCAGAACTGCGCTTCTGCCAGAAATCTGCTCTCCCCCAGGCTTGCCCATCTCAGTAAATGCCACCACCCTCCCCCACCCTCCTTTCCCCACCACAGTTGATCAGGACAAAACCGTATGAAGCTACCCTTATTTCCATTCCTTCCATCAATAAACCCTATAGGCCCTACCTCTAAAATACACCCTAACTCCTACCACTCCTCCTAGCTCCTCTCACCTAAAACTCTGGCCCCAGCATCCAGGGGCCTTTGCTTAGATGGCCCCAGCACCATCCCAGGGTCTCCCACTCTACTCGTGCCCCTTCTCCGCGCACCACCAGCCCGTCAGACTGCAAGGCTTCGCCGCTTAAAACCCTCCAGCGCTTCTTGCTGTGTTCAAATCGCTGCCGACACATCCCTCCCTGATCTGTCCTCATCTCCTCTTCTTGTCTGCCAGCTGACTAAGCCTGTAGGCCAGGCTACACCGGCCTCCGTTCTCCCTCCCAAAGGATATTCCCATGTCACTTTTTTCTCCTGCTTGGAATGCTGTGCTACTCGTAACAAGGATTCCAACAGCAGTGGCTCCCTTTCCAGGCCCTTCCAGGTCCAGGAACCAGTCTAAACGCTTTACATGTGATAACTCATGCAGTCCTCTTAATGACCCTAAGGGGCAGTGCTATTGTTATCCCCACTTACTAGATGAGGTATCTGAGGCACAGAGAGGTTGGGTGACCCTCCCAAGGCCACACAGCTGGCAAATGGCAAGCCAGATTCCTCACTGGGCAGGCGGGTTCCAGCGCCTTGCCCTGAACCACCACATACCCTGCCTCTTACGGATCTCGTCCCTGGCACAGCAGCCCCTCACCTTTCAGGTCTCGACCCAAATGGCACAGCCCCAGAATCTTCCTTGACCATCATCCTCCCTCAGGCACCTGTCAGAATCTGGAGTTAACACATTTCTCCATCACAAACACAGACACGAGAGGGTGTAAGCTCCCTGAAGGCAGCTTCCAGCAGCCTTATTCTCTGTACTTCTAGAACTCAGAATAGTGCCGGCACAAAGCCCCCTCAAGAAGTATGAACCAGCCCACGGCCTGGTTTATGTTTCTGCCTGGTCTTTGAAGCCTTCTGAGTTTTCAGTCTTCCATCTTGTCCTATCTTGTAATCATCTGTAATCCCCCCTGGCCTGCTCCACAGGACGGAGTCTACGCCCAGATGCCAAGGCCCCGCACGACATGGCCCTAGCCACCCTTCTGGCCTTGGACTCCCACCCATCCCCCCACACCCCTGTACACCGACCATCCTGAACTCTCTCCCTGTGGGTCCCACTCTGCACACTCTCCTACCCCAAGCCTTTTTTTTCATGCCCTCCCTTTGACTTTCATGTCTTTCTCTACTTTTCCCAACCAATGAATGCCCACTCACACATCAGGGACCAAATGGACCCACCCCTGAAGGACCCGTCCCTCTGTGATCCTGCTCCAGTTTTGTGTCACGGCAGGTGGAAAGACCGCAGGCTTTCGAGTCAGACAGACCTCATCTGGAGTCCCGGCTCCTCTGCTGTGTTACCAAACCTCTCCAAGCCTCTCCAACCTCATGTGCATATTTAAGTCACAATACTGACCTCTCAAGGTTGTGGGGGGGTGGGGGGGGGATGAAGTGTGGGAAATGCTCAGCCCATCTCAGCACACAGCCATGAGGAGATGCTCCATGAAAGGCAGATGATGGTGTTAGTGTTATTTCTTTAGGGTCTACTTTTCCATCAATACGTGTGTTCCATGAGAGCAGGGACACTCTCTTAATCCCCTTTTTGTCTTAACTGCTGCATGCATGCATGACACATGAATCTCAGTAACCATCTGCTGCAGAAACACATGAATGGCATCTTTGGATTCTGCTTCCAGAAAACTCTGGGATCACAGGAAGTCAAGGCCTTGCTCTGGTCCTTTCATTTTACTACTCGTAAGGGGAAAACTGAGAGACAGACAAAAACTGTGCATTCAGGACTTTTGAGCTTACGTTAGAAAAGATGACTTAGAAAAGGGGGCAAGGAGGACCCAGCTGTGGACTCTGGGAGGAGGTGGAAGAGGACAAGCTGGAGATAAAGAACACTCCCAGAGAGCTGGCCATTGGTGGCCAGCTTTATTAATTAAGAAAAAAACTAGGGGCACCTGGGTAGCTCAATCGGTTAAGCGTCTGACTTCAGCTCAGGTCATGATCTCGTGGTTCATGAGTTCAAGCCCCATATTGGGCTCTGTGCTGACAGCTCAGATTCTGTGTCTCCCTCTCTCTCTGCTCTCCCCCTGCTCCCACTCTCTCTCTCTCTCTCTCAAAAATAAATAAACATTTAAAAAAAATTTAAAAACTAGTAAAATATATCACAGTCTACTGGGGAGCCAGCAAGAAAGGAAGCGGTAGGGGCAAAGTGATCATTACCCATTTTCAGAGAGAGCGATAGCTCACCGCGTCCTGGCCACCTGGCTGGATGACCTACACTCCCACAGCATCTGCACCAGAGGACATAGTGCAGCTCAGTAGTGTTAAGGGAGGACAGGCAGCCTCTGTGCTTCTGGAATGCGCATCTTAAACCCTCATGGGACACGCCTGACACGTGTCCCTCTGTGTTTCCCTTTGCAGTCTCTACACAAGCCTCTCTCTTTCTCCCAAGCGCACACTTGGGGTCCCAAGACCCCTCTGAAGAAATTAAATTCAGGCTCATGGTGAGATATGAAACACTACACTGCCTTTGCGCCTCCACCATGCCCTCAGGTCACCCCTGCGCAGCCCTCCAAAAGGGAACTCGAAAGAAAGGCAAAAGACAAACAGCCAATGGGAACGGTTGTTTCTACTCACTTTGGGCAGGGTGTTAACAAAGCTGGGTTATGGGAGGTATTTTCACGTGACTGCAGACCTTGATGTCCACCGAAGTTTGTCACTTATAACACAGCACAGGGCACCTGCGTGGCTCCGTCAGTTAAGCGTCTGACTCTTGATTTCAGCTCAGGTCATGATCTCGCGGTTTGTGGGTTTGAGCCCCACATCGGGCTCTGCACTGATAGTACGGAGCCTGTTTGGAACTCTCTGTCTCCCTCTCTCTCTTTCTCTCTCAAAAATAAATAAATAAACTTAAAATGCGCAAGCGTGTGCGTGCGCACGCACACATACACACACACACAGAATACAGCAACAAAGCTCCAGATTTAGGATTTCAGGGCTTGATATGAAATCCAGCCTATCTTTGCCTGGCCCTGACTCCCTCATTCCGCCTCTCTGGGCCTGAGCTGCTTCTAGAAAACAGCACCAAAGGCAGGATACCTGTCCTGTCTTCCTCATGGTGTTGGGTTTTTTGGTTTATTTTTTTTTAATATTTTTTTAACATTTATTTATTATTGACAGACTGAGAGGACAGAGCATGAGCAGGGAAGGGGCAGAGAGAGAGAGGGAGACACAGAATCCGAAGCAGGCTCCAGGCTCTGAGCTGTCAGCACAGAGCCCGACACGGGGCTTGAACCCACAAACCGCGAGATCATGACCTGAGCCAAAGTCGGCCGCCCAACCGATGGAGCCACCCAGGATCCCCCTCACGGTGTTGTTCTAAGGAAGGGCTAAATGAGCTACCTCAGAAGCACTCTGTAAATTATAAGGAGATGAGGGTACCAACAAGACTTCTGTTCACATTGTGAAATTGTATATCTCAACGAATATAGAGAATTTTAATGTTTTACTCCTCAGGACAAACATGGCGATCCCTTTATTCATCTCTTGGAGCTGTTAACTGAATGTTTGTGTCTCCCCAAAGTTCATACATTGAAGCCCAAGTGGTGGTACTTGGAGGCGGGGCTTGCGGGAGGTGACTGGGTCATGAGAGTGGAGTCCCCGTGACAGGATTAGAGCCCTTATAAGGAGAGGAAGAGACATAGCCCCTCTCTTTCTCAGCCACGTGAGGAGACAAGAAGGCAACAGTCTACGAGCCAGGAACCGGGCTCTCACCAAGAACCAGCCGTGGTGCTGCCTTGATCTTGGACTTCCCGGCCTCCAGGATTGTGAGAAATAAAAGCTTGCTGTTTAAGCAACCCTAGTCTATGGTATTTTTGTTACAGAAACCTGAGCAGACTAAGATGCCAGAGTTCATATTTAAAGCAACGTAAGAGTAGATGTGATCGGTACAATAAAGATTAGAATTAGAAGCGCGGCCAAGTGAGAAAACAGAAGAGACCTGGGGTGCAACTTGAGACAGGATGGTCAGGTAGGACTTCCGATGAGGAGACCTGAGCAGGCACCCGCAGGAAGTGGGGATGTCCAGGGAAGAGCACAGCAGGCTGCGGGAGGAGGTGGGGGGGCGCAGACAGGAAATGCAAAGGCCCTGCGGCGGAACGTGGTGAGAATGCACGTTGCCGTGCCCAGCACATAATAAGCACGCAATAAGCAGGAGCTATGTAATCAAGACTGTCATTCTCACTGCTGCCAAAACAGCTAGTTTCTACAGGTGGATGAGCCGAAGCCAAGGGAACCCAACGCATTGCAACGGTTAGGGCCCTGTCAGAAGTCAGCTCTGGGGGCTCTTTTCATGCTGCTACAGAAAACAGCCACATGGGGGCAGAGGCAGGTAAGAAGTAGTGCTTACACAGGAGGGTGGCAAATTCACTCTACTTCACCCTCCATCGGATCCCACGTCTTCCACCTTTGCCCTCTCCCTCTCCCCAAACACAGCCTCTGAGGAGAAGAGGTCTCCGCAGGCACATCATGCAGTCACTCGGCTCACACATGATGGGCCCTCGCGTGTGTTCAGCTCTGGGCCAGGCCCTGGGGACACCGAGCTGCATCAAGGAGAGATCTCTGCTCCTGAGGAGCCCACTAGTTGGTGAGGAGTTAGGAGTGGAGAAAAAACTGGTCAAAATAACGACAGACCAACTGAAGAAGCACCAGGATGGACCTCAGAGCCACGTGCCTTGGACGCGGCAGAGAGAACATTCTCAGGGAAACCCACCTTCCATCCCCAACCCAGACTACACAAGGTCCCTCATCATAAGTTCTCACTGACCCCCCTTCCTGTCCTTTATGAAAACTGTAATGGAATAATGATTTGGGGATTAACATCTATCTCTTCTGCTAGACTGTGGGCCCCGTGAGGCAGGGACCCTGTCTGTCTCCCTGTCAGCACCTAACACACAACTGGCATGTGGCAGGGGTACGGAAAGACACGGTAAATAAACGACTGCTGCTGAACCCCAGAACACTTAATTCTGTTGCGGAAACATGGTATCAGCCTCCAAGATGGCGCCCATGAGCCTCGCCTCCTAGTGCTCCCACCTTTGTGTGTTCCCTTCCCACAGGAAGTCAGGACTGACTACACGATGGACACATCGCTGGAAATGGGTGGTGTATGACTTCCAGGTCCTGGTCTTAAAACATTGCTCCTCACACCTTGCTCTCCTGGGGACCCCTTGCTCTGGGGGAACCAGGCAGTTGAGCTGTGAGGATTCTTAAGCGGCCCTATGGAGAGGCTCACATGGTGAAGAAATGAGGCTTCCTGCCAAAAGCCAACATCAACTGGCCAGTCAGTCATGTAAGCCACACACTGAAACTGGTCCCCCAGCTGCGGTCACGGCTTCGGATGACCATAGGCTCCGCTGACATCTTGAACGTGACCTCATAAGAGACAGCGGCTCGAAACCCACCTAGCTAAGCTGCTCTCTTCATCTTCTTAGGACACTAATCCAATCATGGGGGCTACACTCTCATGACCTAATTACCTCCCATCTCCAAATACCATCACATTACAGCCTCTGCGTAGGAATTTTGGGGGAACAAAAGTGGCAGTCCCAAAATTCAAGTGCGGGAGGAATTAACACCAGAGCTGTTAGAAGAGCTCCGTGACTCCTCGGCCAGGGGTGACAGCAGCCTCCACCTCAGCCTCTGACTCAGTGGGTGACCCAGCGTTTCTGCTCCGCCTGCCAGGTAGAACAGGACTAGGCACGAACAGCCCGTGTCCCTCGCTCTCCAGGACCACCTTCGGCCAGGAAACCTTCCGCACATTCTGTGCCCCTCCTCCTTTCTGGCCTTGGCTCTCTCGAGCCTCCCCACTGCCTCGCAACAGTGACGCTGCTCTGTGCCCCAGGTGACCATCCTGCCGCTGGGGGCTCCCCCTTCCCTCCTGCAGGGCAAACAGAGGGAGCGTCCCAAGGCACCTTGGAATGAATTCCCAAAACAGCAGCAGAATCTGAGGCAAACTGACGGAATGTGATTCCAAGCTCAAAACCCACCTTGGAGACACTAGTCACCACTGTGCTGCTCTTCTGGAAGGAGGAGGTGCCTTAGGCCCTGAAGACCACATCTCAGGAAGATTGTTCATGGAAAAAAAAAAAAAAGGGAAACTTATTCTTCCAGGGAAACTACTCTGTACGAGCTCTGGGTTTTTTACACACATCTCTATCCTCGCTGTTACCCTTTAAGATAGGCATCACTATCCTCTTTTTCCAGAGAAGTAATCAGAGGCCAAACAGGTTGAATAAAATACCCAAGGACACAGCCAACAGTTGTGTACAGCTGGGCAGGGTGTGCAGTGCATAATTCTAGGGAGCAGAAAAAAGTGACTTCAGAAGGGGTACAGTTTTCTAATTTGTACAAAGGCACATATGGTTCTACTGGATAACCACCAACCCACGGGTCAGTAGTGGTTTGATCCAAAAAAGATGAGGTCTGACTCCAAAGCCCTTGCTCTTTCCACCAGACCTCTATACCTTCCTTGGGATGGCTTTAAGTATTTTCATATTAAGTTCTTCACAGTTCAACTGGCAAAGATGAAGCCATAAGCCTTTAGACCATTCCAGCTGGAAAAGATGTTGGCAATCAGTAATCTACCTCAAAACCTTCCCTCTGTATTAGAAGAACACAAGGCCCAGAGAGGGAAGTGAGCTGCCCGAGACGATACAGCTGGGTGCGGCACAGCTGGGACTTGCACCCTGTGCAGCTGAAGGCAGGTCTGGCCCTGAGATGATCAGAGCTGTACTATCCAAGCTAGTAGTCCCAACTCTTTTTTGCATCAAAATCAGGTGAGGTAGAAGCAGCGAGTGAAGGGTCTCAAGAAAGTGTCCCTCGCCAGACACCTTTTTGAAGTCCAAGCATCAAAGAGGGTTGGGAGGAAGAGGAGCTCAAAGGGCCATAGCTCAGAAGTTTCTCCAGAATAGGCGAGAAGTGCATTCCTCTGCAGGCCTGTCAGGTCCTGGGAGGGAAACGGTTGCTAAGTGGAAGCTTCTAGGCCATCCCTGGTGGCCCTCCTGGCAGTTGGCATCCACCTTGAAGGGAGAACTCTGATTCTGCATAGGCCTCCCTGGGAGCCCCTGAACACCATGGTGATGGCCCCCAGGCAGCAGCTCAGTTCTGCCTGGGCTCCAGCCAGGGTGACGGGAGCCAAGGGAGAAAGAACACAGGGAGGAAATCCGACTACCCAATTTACTGTTCTGTGGAAGATGCCATTAAAATGTTTCACCCTTCTGAGGCTGCTGGTCAGCCCTGTTCCTGTTGGGCTGCCTCATTAACAGCCCTTCCTGACCGCCCCTCACCCCAAAGCCCACTCAGCTTCCTTTCTGGCCAATGGAGGCCAAGTTAGACTCAAAGCCTAGATGGCCTTAAGGACCTCTAGAGCCACGGAGACCCCCACGTTGACAGTGAAGTGCAGGGGGGACAGGGTGACTGCCCAAAATCACTCGGCTGGTCCGTCCTGGCTCAACGGCATTCATAAGATGACATTTTAAATATCACTGAATATGGTTCCTTACTTGAACCTGGGCCACCCACTTTCCTGCATGCATCACTGCCACTGCCACTGCATGCAGCTGAATAGGACTCATGTAGAGAAGATCCAGGACTCCAGACTCCCAGGTTCCAAATGCTGCATGGCCCAGGAAAAAACAGACCACTCGATTACCTGGAAACTGGTGCTAGAAGAAGCTGTCACACAACATCTGGAAAAGGGGTCTAGTGACCACTGTCAGATCTGTCTGCACAGCTACCTTCCGGTCTAGCCTCTTCTGTCATATTTAGAGTCCAATTTTATAAAGACCAATTGACCACTTCACAGGAGCTAAGTAAATCTTACAGTTGACATGTGAGAATAATTATTTAAAAGAGAAAGTGAGTATGGGAAAATTGGATACTTCCATGATGTTACTAACATGAACATGAACACAGGTGAAATAATAGTAAATTAAACACCAGACCCAACACCAGTTAGCAAACTGAAAGCAAAAAGGTATTTTTTATTATAAAGCTTAAACAAATTATGCTTATCACAGAAGTGTAAGAATAATATTAGAGAATCTATTAATCTCATAATACAATTTAGAATACTAAGATTATATAAGAAAATTAAAATATCTCAATAGATGTAGGAAAAGCCTTTAAAAAAAACTCAAGGCTTATTTGTGATTAAATGAAAACAAAACAAAACAAAAAGGATGAGGTCTCTTTCCAAATGAGATGGAATGAGCACACTCCACCCTATGGCTCCCACTGAATGCCGCTACGAAATCTGGATAGAACGCATGGAGCACCTACTTGAGGATGCTGAGGGTAGACAGTAGCAGGTAGATTAAAAGAAAAGACAAGAATTCAAAGTACCACCAAACCAGTAGTAAGTTTTCTGGTGTTTCTTCTATTGTCCTCTAGCTTTGCCTCAAAGCAGTCCAAGTGGATAACAGCATGAATAAAGAGTAGACATCACCATGAAAAAAGAGAACTTTCAGATCTGGAACACGAGTGGGAAAGGAGTCTGTCTTCTAATAGCTTGAGTAGGGGGTATCCATGTACTATTTTTCTTATTTTGTGTATTCTCTTGAGTGTCAGTCCCAAGACACCCACAAGCCCTTAAGACTAAAGGAGGAGTATCTTCTCCTCTGTGGTCCCAAGAGAATAGAGTAAACCTGCATTATTTTTCTCTCTCCATCTTTCTGCCCCTTGTCCTGGGATTCAGGTACAATCATGGGAAGTGAGTACTAGAGAAATTTAAATAAAGTTCCAGCTTTCTAGTCAGAGACCTAAAAGGGGAGCACTGGGAATACAAAGTATGAGGGGAATTGTGGACAAGAAAAAGTTCAGGAAAACAAACCAGTGAGAGGTATATGATCTTCTAGGCTCACTTCTGAGCAGTACATGTGTGAACCTAACTCTTAACAGATGGCAGAGCCCTTAAAAGCTAAACTAAAAGATAGACCAGTAACCAACCCAGACTGACTACTGAGTGGTATACATAGGACAGATCTGAATAACACTGTTGAGGCTTTGAAACAGAACTGATGTTCTAATCACAACCCACAGAGGGCAAGTCAAAATCTTTAATCTGAACACAACTTGGGTCCAGCTGCCAAACAAAAACATCAAAATTCTCCATACGGTTTAAATAATACCCAGGGTCTCATCACACAATATTCTAAATATTTAGAATAAAATTCAAAACTTTATCTGGATATAAAGAATAACACATGAGTAAAGACAATTAACAGATATCAATATCGCAATGGCAAATTGCTGGAATTATCTGACAAAAATTTTAAAGAAGCTATTATAAAAATTCTCTAACAAGTAAGGGCAAATACTCTTGAAATAATGGAAAGATAGACAGTCTCAGTAAAACAATGTGGATAAAACAAAATGAGAGAACTAAAAAATGTTCACATAATCCAAACTAAGCGGAAAACAGGAAACAAAGAGAAAATAAATAATAAAATAGACTTAAATTCAAAGATATCAATAATATATTAAATGCAAAAGGTCCATAAACACCAATTAAAAGACAGAGATTGTTAGAACGGATTTTTTTTTAAAAACCCAACTATATGAGAACTACAAGAAACTCATTTTAAATGAGTATAGAAAGGCTAAAATTTAAATGGTGAGAAAAGACATACCATGAAAAAACTAATAAAAACAAAGGAGTGGCTGTATTAATTGAACAAAGTAGAATTCATAAACAGAGATTTAAAAAATTAGCTTAAAGACAAACATATAGACAAATGGAACAGAATGGCAAACCCAGAAATAAATCCATGAATATACAATTAACTGATCTTTGATAAGAGTGCCAAGTACACGCAATGGAAAAAGGATAGCCCATTCAATACATGGTGTTGGGGAAACTGGAAAAGGCAAAAGAATGAAATTAGATCCTTATCTTATATCATAACACAAAAATCAACATATAAGGTATTAAAGTCTTATAGGTAAGACCTGAAACCATGAAACTCCTAGAAGAAATCATAGGGCAAAAGCTTCTTGGCATTAGTCTTGGCAATGACATCTTGATATGACACCAAAAGTACAGACAACAAAAGCAAATATAGACAGTTGGACTACATCAAACTAAAAAGCTTCTTCATAGCAAAGGAAGCAATCAACAGAATGAAAAGTCAACCTACAAAATGGAAGAAAATACGTGCAAACTATATATCTGATATGGGGTTAATATAAATATATATATAAAGAAATCATAAAAATCAATACCAAAAAAAGTAACTCTATCAAAAATGGGCAAAGGACTTGAATAGACATTTCTCCAAAGACGACATACCAATGGCAAACAAGTATATGAAAAGGTTTCAACATCACAAATCATCAGAAAAATGCAAATCATACCCACAATAATATATCACCTTATACCTTTTAGGATGGCTACTCTCAAAAAACAAGAAAAGAAATATATATATATTTCATAGATAACAAGCACTGGTGAGAATGTGGAGAAATTGGAACCCTGTGCACTACTGGTGGGAATGTAACATGGTGCACCCTCAATGGGAAACAATATGAAGTTTCCCCAAAAAATTAAAAATAGATCTACCACTTGATGCAGTAATCCTACTTCTGGTTATATATCCAAAAGAACTGAAATCAGTACTCAAAGAGATATCTGCACTTCCATGTTCATTGTAGCATTATTCGTAATATCTAAAATATGAAAACAACCTACGCATCCAACAACAGGTAAGTGGATAAAGGAAATGCTATATACATACAATGGAATATTATTCACCCTTTAAAAAAGAAGGAAATCCTGCCATATATGACAACATGGACGAACCTAAAGGATCTATGCTGAGTGAAATAAGCCAGTCCCAGAAGGACAAATACTACATAATTCCACTTATATGAAGTATCTAAAACACTCAAACTCATAAAAGCAGAGAATAGAATGGTAGTTGCTAGGGACTAGGAGGAGGAGGAAATGGGCAGTTGTTGTTCAATGGGTATAACATTTCAATTGTACGAGATGAATAAGTTCTAGAGAAATTCCATCACAATGCACTGCCTAGAGTTAACAAGCTGGGGGCGGGGGGGGCGCCTGGGTGGCTCAGTCGGTTAAGCGGCCGACTTCGGCTCAGGTCACGATCTCACGGTCTGTGAGTTCAAGCCCCACATCGGGCTCTGTGCTGATGGCTCATCAGAGCCTGGACCCTGCTTCGGATTCTGTGTCTCCCTCTCTCTCTGCCCTTCCCCTGCTCATGCTCTATCTCTATGTCTCTCAAAAATAAATAAACGTTAAAAAAAAAAAAATTAAAAAAAAAAACAAGCTGGGGGAAGCAGGGAATAGGAAGTTATAGTTTAATGGGTAAAATTGCCAACAGATGTTGTCGAGGATGTGGAAAAAGGAGAACCCTCTTACACTGTTGGTGGGAATGCAAGCTGGTGCAGTCACTCAGGAAGTTAGTATGGGGGTTCCTCAAAAAAGGTAAAAATAGAACTACCCTACCACCTAGCAATTGCACTACTAGGTATTTACCCAAACGATATAAAAATACAGGTTTAGAGGGGTACATGCACCCCGATGTTTATAGCAACATTATCAACAACAGCCAAACTATGGAGAGAGCCCAAATGTCCCCCAACTAATGAATAGATAAGGAAGATGTGGCTATATATACATATGTTGTGGGATAGATAGACAGAGAGATAGATATTCTTACTCAGCCATGAAAAAGAGTGAAATGTTGCCATTTGCAACAACATGGATGGAGCTAGAGTATATTATGCTAAGCAAAATAAGTCAGTCAGAGAAAGACAAATACTATGATTTCACTCATATGTGGAATTTAAAAAACAAAACAGATGAACCTAGGAAAAGGAAAAAAAAGAGAGAGAGAAGGGGAGGCAAACCATAAGAGACTCTTAACTGAGAGTTAAGAGAACAAACTGAGGGTTGCTGGAGTGGAGGTAGGGGGATGGGCTAGATGGGAGATGGGCATTAAGGAGGGAACTTGTTATGATGAGTGCTGGGTGTTATATGTAAGTGATGAATCACTAAATTCTACTCTTGAAACCAATACTACACTACATGTTAAATAACCAGAATTTAAATAAAAATTTGAAGAAAAAATTATTAAAACGTTAAAGCTTATGGTATGTAAATTTTACCACAATTTAAAAAACTCAACAGTAAGAAAAGGAACAACACAATAAAAAAGTGGGCAAAAGACTCAGACATTTCACACACAAAAAAAAGATATATAGCAACCTTACAAAGCACACAAAAAGAGATGGCCGACATCATTAGCCATTAGACAAATGCAGATTAAAACCACTATGAGATACCACTACACACCTCCTAGGATGAGTAGGATGACTGAAATAAGACATTTTGACAATACCAAATGCCAGTAAGGATATGCGGAACACTGAAACTCTCAGATATTGCTGGTGAGAATGCCAAACGGGACAGCTACTCTGGAGAACGTTTGGGCAGTTTCTTACGAAGTTACACGTACGCTTACTCTAGGTATTTATCCTAAAGGAATAAAAATTTACATGACACAAAAACCTATATACAAATGTTTATGGCAACTCTATTCATAATCATCAAAAACCAGAAATGACCCAAATGCCCCTCAGTGAGTAAAGGGATAAACAGACTGTAAGGACCGTGCAACAGAACTGCTCGGCCATCCAAAGCAGCAAGCTTCTGATCCATGTAACACGGATGCATCTCACAGGCATTATGCTAAGTGAAAAAAGCCAGGCTCAAGAGGCTATATACTATATGACAGCATTCATGTACCATTCTCGAAGCGACTTAAAGTCATATGACAGGAGAGATCAGTGCCAGTCTTAGGGGTGGAGAGAGGGTTTAACTCTAAAAGAATAACACGAGGGTTTTGGAGGTGATAGAACCATTCGATATTCTCACTGAAGTGGGGCTTGCACAAATCTAATCATGTGTTAATACAAGAAGAAAGTCTGAGTTCATTTAAAACATAAAATTCAAAACAAAACAAAAATCTCTCAGCACACTACAAATGGAAACTTCCATAACTTGATAAAGAGAACCTATCAGACACCTACAGCAAACACTCTTCTCAGGGGTAAAAAATGAGGAGTCCCTCTAAAGTCAGGAACAAGATAAGAATACCCACTGTCACCGCTTCTGCTCACCTAGGGAGTCCTTATCAGTACTGGTTATAATTTTCGCCTAGGAAATCCAAGCGAATTCACACACAAATAATTAGAACTAGTAAGAAAGTTAAGCAACTTTCTGGATTTAAGGTTCACAATAAAAATCCATACTGGATTCCTTTACACCAGCATTGTACAATTAGGAAGTATAGTTTTTCAAACGATCTCTTCTACAACAACACTAAAACTTACAAGGTGCCAAGGACTAAATCTAGCTGAAACATCAGGACCATTACAAGGAAAACTATAAAACTGTATTAAAAGATATTTAAGAAGGTAGATCTTTGCTATGTTCATGAATGGGAAAGCTCAACAGCATAAATTCTCTCCAAATAAAAGTATACATTTTAACTGAGTAAGTATTTGCAAAGCATTTAGAACAGTGCCTGGCATATAGTAGGTGATACATAATTGTTGTTGAATAAATAAATCAAAATCCCAACAAAGTTTTTCATAGAACTTGACAAGCATGTTCTAAAATTTTTAAAACAGAACAAAGGTCCAAAAATAGCCAAAGCAATTTTGAAGAACAGAGGTGGGAGGAAAGATAATTCTCATTCTACCAGATATTAGCACTTAATTATGAAACCATGAAGAATGTTTTATTGGCCCAGAATGAGACACAAAGAATAGAATAGAAAAAACAGTCCTGAAATATTTGCTGTATGGACACTTGATACGGGACAGAAAAGGTATATCAATTAGTGGATGCTAGATCTGTTTATGATCCACACTGGAGAAAAATAAAGTCTTAATTTATGCCATCTACAACTCTCAACTCCAGGTAAAATAAGGCCCTAAACATGAAAAGCAAAACTTTCAAAAGAAAATGTTTATTCCTCGAGGTAAGAAAGGATTTCTTAAGCAAGAAGCAAAAAGTACAAACCATAAACGAAAATATTTTTTAAAAAAATTTAACTTCTGTATTTCAAAGATTCTATAAACAAAGTGCAATATATCATCAAGCAAAAGAATTTAATTCATATAACCAACAAAGGGCTAGTATCCAACCTACACAAAGAACGCCAATAAATCAATACAAAAGCAACTAATAATGTAAGAATTTTTTTAATTCAGGGGCGCCTGGGTGGCTCAGTCGGTTGGGCGCCAACTTTGGCTCAGGTCATGATCTTGCGGTCTGTGAGTTCGAGCCCCGCGTCGGGCTCTGTGCTGACAGCTCAGAGCCTGGAGCCTGCTTCCGATTCTGTGTCTCCCTCTCTCTCTGCCCTTCCCCTGTTCACGCTGTGCCTCTATGTTTCTCAAAAATAAATAAACATTTTAAAAAAAAAGAATTTTTTTAATTCAAAAAATCATATAAACAGGTAACTCACAAGAGGGGAAACCAAAATGGTTAATAAACACAAAAACAGGGGAATGAAAATTAACACCACAATGAAATATCTCCAAATTAAGTACAGTGATGTTCTCTAGAGAAAGGGAAAGAAATGGGACCAGAAGTGGTTCACAAAGAGCTTTAACCAAATATGTAACTATGAAAGTCACTAGACCTACTCAAAAAAATTTCAGTTCCCCTCTCCTAAGTGCATTCCCTGCCCCTCCCGCTTGGCTTTAAGGAGGCAAGTATCTGTGATTTGCTTTTGTCAAGCAAATGAATGCAAAAGTGTCACTTGTGGGTCGAAATCTTTGAATAAATATGCAATTCATCATCTTTCTTTCCCTTTGCCTGCAGTCTGGATCCTGGATTGGGCCTCTGCCACCCACGTAGGGACATAAAGCATGAGGGAGAGGTAAAACTGTTTGTTGTTTCTTTGTTTGTTCTTTGAGATGTGTTTGTTATAGTAGCATAAACTAGCCCATCCTGACAGAGTAGCATTTTATTCCTTTGACTAGGTGGTAGACATGTGGATGCTCATTATATATACCTTATAGGTCTAAAATATTTCATAATTTTTACAGAATACTTTATGGTAATGAATTATTATCTAGGTTAAGCATAGAATATGTATGCCTTCATTCTATAAATATTAATTCAGGGTTTACTATATATGAGACACTGTTCTAGGTGCTCAGGATTCAACAGTGAACAAAAATGTCAAAGCTTTTGTGGAGCTTAAGAGAGGGGAAGTAGAAACGAACTAATACATATTTAATTAAGCAGCTGGCATTATTTACTATAATGAAAAATAAAGCGGAGTTAAAGGGATAGAGTAATACAGTACTACTTTAAACAGCACAGGTCAGAAAGTCTCTAATAAAGAGATATACCAGCAGAGACCATAATACAGAGATGCAGCAGGTGGGTGCCGGGGTGGAAGAGAGGAAAGGGGGGAAAAAACAGCAAGGAAGCCCTTGTGTCTGGAACTGAATGAGAGATCTGGGAACAAGACTATATAGGGCTCTCTAGAGCCCTGAATCACGCAAGCATTACACACTTGCACAATGAACATATGCATGATGTATTTCTTTTTTTTTTTTATAATTTTTTAGGTTTATTTTTAAGAGAGAGTCAGAGAGAGCGAGCAGGGGAGGGCCAGAGAGAGTGGGAAAGAGAAAATCCTAAGCAGACTCCACACTGTCAGTGTGGAGTCCAGTGTGGGGGTCGAACTCACAAACTGTGAGATCGTGACCTGAGCTGAAACCACGAGTTGAATACACTTAGCCAACTGAGCCACCCAGGTGCCCCTGCATGATATATTTCTTAGGGAAACGGCTCCGAGACAGAGATTTCTACAGACAAACACGTTAATAGGTGGTTCCACACCCGGGCAATGCCTGCCTTCCTAGGCTGCTATGAACACACGGTTTACACAGCAGGAAGCATGGAAAGTACTCAGATTAGTCCTTCGAGCCCTCACCGTTCAGCAGTTTGGGGTGATGTTCTTGAGCAGGAGGAGCTGATGACACCAGTTTAAAATGGGATGTGGAAATTATCTGTGGTTGTTAATGACCCACACCTTTGTCACCACATGTCATGGGCAATGACTCTGGTGGACTTAAGATGGTTTAAACTGCACACCAGAAAAACCAAAATAGAGTCCTCCACCCATCACACAGATCTGAAGGAAAGTTAGGTCTTCAAGAACATTGTGGTTGGAGTGGGTGATAGTGGGGCCTGGAAGACTCCTTCTAATGATTTCAGCTGGAGGTGAGAGTCGGCAGGTTCGAATCCTGACTCTCTCCTGGGGGTAGTCATCTGTCCAATTTTAGTCCCTCTGCAGGTAAATGTAGGGGATAATGATGCCAGCATCTGAGAGCAGTTGTAAAGAGCAAAGTCTATGGAGCTTTTAGTACTAAATCCGTGCTAGTTTTCTTTATCACCTTCTTTCCCAGAAAGAAACCATGAATCCTGAGATACACAGATTTGAACAAGAAGGCAAGAAACTATTGGTATTCCTGATCAGGAAGAACACTTAAAGGCACAAGAGTTTCTTTCTGAAGTGGCTATAGAATGAAGCATGTCTCAAAAGCCTTTCAAGATGAGGATTTAAGTGTCAGTGGGTTTCCAAGGAGACAGATTTTACAAAAGTTACTATGATACACACTCCCTTTACAAAAACATGATAACATCACACTCCTGCTCTCAGCGAGCTCCTTCTGCCTTCTGACAAATGATGGAAATGTAGGAGGAAGAGGCCTAAAAGCAGGATACGAAGACAGAACCCCCATACTCAATTTGTGGAATGAATGAATGAGTGCTGTGTTTTGCCTTCGTGCACAGATGGGGGAAGAGGAAGGACAATGACACGTAAAAGTGGCCACATGGGGCCCACGGAGGAAGCACAGAGACAGTTGGGGACCAACTGGGACAAGTCGTAGAGCTAGATAACAAGAAACGAGGCAAGAGCCCAGGCTGGTTCTTAAACCCAAAGGCCACACAGCCTAACTTTCGCACGACAGCTGGCCTCCAGAGCACTCTCGGTATTCCAGAACCAACTGCCCTGACCTGGCTGGTCCTGCACTGAAGCAGTATTCGGAGAGCAGATGTCTGTGAGTCTTGATATTGAATGTGGAAAATGGAATCCACTTCAGTTCCCTTTTCCTTTGTGGGTCTTTAGTATTTTCACCTAATCACCAGCTCCCTCAGTGTGAGGCACTGTTTTCCAAAGAGTGTTCTATGAAATGCCAGCAAGACACCCCATATAGGAAAGTGCTTTGTCAGAAAATGCTGTCTAACCCTCCAAACAACCTCCCCTTCCTAGACACACACAGGGCACATTGGCATATTAAAGGCTCATGATGTTCTGCTGTAAAGAAACCTAATTTTAAAATATATGACTAGGAAACTCTTTTCCCATCTATATATGAAACACACCCCTCCGGAAGTTGTGTTCTCCTGGGGATCCTCGAAGATGGGAGTCACATGTTTCATTGCCCAGTCACCCACTAAACACACTTAAGCTAAAGACCTAGAGACTCTCTGCCTCCTTTCATTTCACAAATACACATGGAAAATGAAATAATTTTTTAAAGATGTTGGCATCATGAAAGAGGTACAAACAAGATGTTGTAGGACTTCAGAAGAGAGGAAGTTTGGGCAATATTGCTAAACTGAGAATTTTAGAAGAAGTATCATGAAGATCATCTCAATTTTAAGGTTCCTCTCTGCTGGTCACATGAATGTCTAAAACTATTAACCAACTCCTGAAGGCTATTTTAGACCTCACTATGAGTACACGTATTTTATACCTAATTTCCCAAAGCTAACATTTGTTTCCATAAATCCATGGATTGAGAAACATCACATGAATAAGAAGACTGTGGATTAAAATGTTGTAAATGGAAATGGGCAAATATTTCTCAGTGTGTCATCATCCCACCTCCTGCACTGGAATCACCCAAGAAGCTTGCACATTCACAGATATACCCAGACCTTCTAGATCAGAATTTGGGGGGAGTAGGGTCCCAAGAATCTGCATTTTAAGTGGGACCCCCAGGGTGTCTGGGTGGCTCAGTTGGTTAAGCATCTGACTGTTGGGAGCCATTTTGGGCTCGCAGGTTGAGACCCCTCCCTGTGTGGAAAAGGTTGAAGCAAAGCTCCCGCCAGCCAAACTGGCACCTAGTCTTACCTCCTTCTAAATAATCTTTCAGGCCTGGATTTCTTGAACTACTCTCATTGGCCTAAGGGATATAATGCTCTTTGGTTTTATGGCATATGGAAAAGGGGACCTGGAGTGCGATATCTTGATGGATAAAATCTGAATGAGAGTAACCTGGCCAGAAGTAACCTCAAAGTTGCCTCTTGGGGATAGGTTACACAAATTGATCATACAGAATAGCAGTTATGAGTTGGCTAGAAATTAGTAGACATTAGGCCCCAAGACTCCTTGAACCAAACTAGATTTAATCATCCCCTCGGCCCCACCATAAACCTCAAGGCACATCTCTGTAAAGCTTCTCTCAGTATTTGATTAACAGACTGATAGGAGAGACTGTAAAGAGACTTAGGACCTTCCCCGGAGGTTAGCCTAGCCCAAAAGTTATAAGGTACAAACAGTAGCCAAATAAAAGTAGCTACACATATCTCCACTGATCAACAACAAATATTGAGCACCTCCCTGAGGTTAACATTTCACGAATCGTTTTTGTAATTCTCATCCCCACGCTCCCTTATAATAAAAAGGCAATAACGAAATACTTTTACAGAAACTACCATAAAGAATAGATAGACATGAGCCCTTACCATATAGGCTCACCCACTCACAAAGGAAAAGAACTTAGACAAGCATTAGAGATCATGTCTCTACCAAGCGAATAATACCTCCTCCATTATGGTTAAAGATTATGGATAGAATGACTCCTAATCTATCTATAGATGATTAACATAGGTCTTGAGGCAACAACGTATGTTGTTAAGAATGCCTTGTCACTGATGTAATGTCACTCACTGCCTTTAAATAAAGAAACTAAGACTAGTAGGGCAGAGATGCCAGAATTGCCGGGGCTGCCTGCTTGGTCATCAGACTCCATCTCTCTCGTGGCTCTCTCATTTCCTTTCGCCTGATCGTCCGTCCTTCATGGACACCTAGATTCGCCGGAACAAGGATCCCGGCATCTGACTTCAGCTCAGGTCATGATCTCACAGTTCATGCATTCAAGCCCCGCATCAGGCTCTGTGCTGACAGCTAACAGCCTGGAACCTGCTTTGGATTCTGTGTCTCCCTCTCTCTCTGCCCCTTCCCTATTCACGTCCTCTCTCACTCTCTCTCAAAACTAAATAAACATTTAAATTTTTTTAATTTATGTGGGGCCCCCCAATATGATTCTGATCCATGCTTATGTCTAAAAACCACTGAACCCAAGATTTCCAAAGTTATTAAGAGTTCACATAGGACTTTTGGGAAAGATATTACTTAAAGAAACTAAAAATTGACATTGACAGCACTGAGCTCATGGTGACTAGCAAAAAAGGAAGCCCAAAAAAAGGAATGTGTCCATTAAATGGTAGTAGTGCAGACCTCTAGGGAAGCATGACAGCAGGAATAGAGAATAAGAATG
Source organism: Paguma larvata (assembly GCA_030068075.1). Taxonomy (NCBI): domain Eukaryota; kingdom Metazoa; phylum Chordata; class Mammalia; order Carnivora; family Viverridae; genus Paguma; species Paguma larvata. The sequence continues at coordinate 59,252,822 of CM057834.1, forward strand.
GATTTCACAGGAATTTCCAAAGTTGTATTGATTCAATTCAATAGCTGAATATATTATGTGGGCACAGGCAACCACTGGCTGTTAATTGAAGTAAGATATGTTGCCATTCAGAACAGGCTTGGGTGGCCCAGGTGAGGGTGTGAAAGGTAATTAATTAATACTGTGCATGTTGTATTTGAGGTTCCTATGTGGTGTATAAACAGAGAGAGATCTAGTTGGCAAAGGGAAATATGAGTCTGGAGTTTGACAGAGACAGTAACGGACTCCATACAGAAACTACTGGCTAAGGTCCCTAAGGGAGAGAATTTAGTATTGAAGGGAAGACCAAATCCTCTTCAAATCAATATCATAGTCATTGAACACCAAGGATGTGAAAAATCACTGGACGAGAAAATTTAAAATGCACAAGCCAGAGTCCTGACCTTAAATGAGCTTAAAACATAGCAGAGGGGTTGAGAAAGAAACATACGGAGAATGAAAACATGTAAAATGGACACAACAGCTTGGTTCAGCCCCAGAAGGGATTTTTCAAAACCTGAAGGAAAGTGTCCCCAGTGAATTACAAAGATAAAAAGCCAAAGGACACAACAGACTAACAGAAGACCTCCAGAGAAGTTAATCTCGGTAGAGACCTAGAAGGACAGGTAAGACTTTTCTAGAGGAAAAATACAACCCTTGCAAACAAGCCTCTCATCAAACAGGCAGGCCAAGACCCTCTGCGGCAGCAAATACTCTCTGACCCGGATGTTGTGCCGTAATTAACTTCTAAGACACTGTGGCAGAGTGTCACCAACGTTTGGAAAACAATGTTGGGAGAGAAGACTCTTTGTGAAAAGCTTCTTTTTGTGTGCAATGTACCTAAACGCTACCGCATATGTGAAGAACAGGCATGAGACATGTTAGGTGAGAGTGCCAGTGAAGTCGTTTATGGTAAGGAAGAGGAGCATTCAGAGTCTTCAAAGATATGCAGCTGTCATTAGGAAGAGGGACTGGATATATGTTCTACGGTGCTGATGGATGAAAGGTCTTGGGAGTCACATGTTTTGTAAAACATTATATAAAAAAAAAAGGTGTCCAATATTCAAAGATATCTAGAAGGAAGCGGCTGCCTTGGAGGATAACAAGTTCCCCTTCATCACTGGAACCGTCTAAGCTGGGTCTAGACAAACTCTTCACGGGGATGCTATGGAACAGAATCAAATACGGTACAGAAAATCCCAGTTTCTTGGAGTTGCTCTTAAAGGGCCGTCCCACTACACTGGTGACTATTTTTATCAGTTCTACTTTGGACTAATTTAAAGCTTTTTATTTTTAAGAACTAAGTGCCTTTCACAACTGCTCACTCATGTATCCACTCAGCAATCCATGAGATTATTTCCATTTTGCATATAAAAAAAATTCAAAGGCACAAAAATAAGTCAATCATTGTGTCTTAAGTATAGTGGAGTCACACCTTCTGTGGGGGTGAGGTTCTAACGTTAGCTCAGAAAGCAAAACTTTCATGTGCTCAGAGATTATCTTTGACAATCTCTTAATTCAGTTGTAAAGTAGAGTCTCTTTGGTCTTATGCATACAATCCTAAACAGTGCACACGATAAATGCATGCAGTAAGAGAGTGTTTAATAAAGAACACATATGCGACATATAAACTTGGAGGATTTTAAATTATATAAAAGAGAGAAAAATGAGGGTACACAGTTAAGTTTTCAAAAGTCAAATGAGCATTTGCTAACACTCCACCATACACACAACTTATTCAACTCTGTAGCATTGAATTAGGACAGATGAACTCCTGTCTTGGCAGAAAATGAATAATGACACAATGGCTCCCATTTACTGGCACTCACCTGCCAAGCTCTGTGTTCAGCACTTCATTGTATCCTTTCAGCTACCTATCTATCGGGCAGACCCTGCTACTATCCCCATTTTATAGATGGAGGCTATAAAAGTGGTAACCCTGGGTCATATACACAGCTAATACGTAGTAGAGCAGGAGCCAGAGTTTGTCTGAATCGAAAACATGGGCTTTTTGGAGTGATTCTCCAATCATCCGTGTGTCACAATCAGATGGGGAGAAAGCCTGTTAAAAGTAGAGTTTGTTGGGATGCCTGGGTGGCTCAGTCGGTTAAGTTGTCAGACTTTGGCTCAAGTTCATGAGTTCGAGCCCCACATCAGGCTCTGTGCTGATAGCTCAGAGCCTGGAGCCTGCTTCAGATTCTGTGTCTCCCTCTACCCCTCTTCCGCTTGCGTTCTCTCTCTCTCTCTCTCTCTCTCTCTCTCAAAAATACATAAACATTAAAAAAAGATTTTTTTTAAGTAGAGTTTCCCAGGTCCATCTCAGACCAACTGACTCAGAGTCCCAGCTCCCTTCCCAGGGGATCCCGATGCAGATGGTCCAGAGACCACAGTTAGAGAAAGCCTGCTATGGGCTCTAACTCCCCTGCTTCATGCACTTTCCGCTAAACCATGTGAGTGCTCCCTGTCCAGTGCCGCGAGGGCTATTAACAAAATGCTCCGCGAGGATGAATATGACCGATAATGCTATAGCCACATCCTCTTACCATCCATCTCTGAAGCAACACGCCCCAAGTCCCTCCATAAGCACACCCGGCTGCCTGGGGTTTGTTTTAATGATTCGGGGCGGAGTAAAGCCCCTGAAACTGTGGGACCTTTTCCTGCATGAAATCTGTTTCATGGTTAATCCAAATAAGCTTTTTACTCAAAAAATACCTCAAAGGCTGATTACAAGTTCTTGGCTGTAATGTATCACGGAGGCATCCGGTCACGGACTTGCATTTCTGAATGGAATCATTCCGCTCCTTTTGATGGAAAAGGCGCATGATCTAGTGCCAGATGGTGACATTTGTACAAGTCAAGCCGGATTAAGTCAAGTGCTTTAGTGAAGCATGATGCAGATAAAGAAAATGACGGATTATCAGCACACACACGCACACACACTCTCGGCTAATGCCAAATTCTTTAAATTGTGGTAGCAGATTCCCCAGCAGCCTGGTTCTGTTCCCTGGCCTCTCACAGCTGGGTATGCTTGGCATTCATCCACCTACAGCTGGAATGTCACAGACCAGGCAGACCTAGGTCTAGGTCAGGCAGCACAGGACTAAGCTCCTTAGGCCCTCTTCCAGCCCACCTCTGCCTGCACATTTGAAGCTGGGTTGGCCCCATCTAAACATAGCAAAAGCAGCCTTAAGCTTCAACTCAGGGAAAGGCGGACTCATCTACCCCGTTTTCCAGACCAGGCGCCTGGGCATCCATCCTCCTTCCTTCCTTTTCCCTCACCTTCCACATCAAATCCATCACCAATTGCTGTCAGTTCTACCTCTAATCTGCCTCCCTCTGCCTAATCCAGCCCACCACTGCCAGGATGCTCCTGGTTTCCTATGCTAGAGCCCTGCTTCCTCTTGGGATCAATGGATTGCTCTCTCCCTAGCACGTGCACAGAGGAGTTGCCTGGCTCAGAGGAGGATAATACACACACTAAACCATCAACCCATGAATAATAAAGACATATTAAAATATTTATAACCTCTTGCCCTTTCTCCAGGATCCATTCTCTACCCCCACCCCTTAAAATTTTGCAGCTTCCCCTTGCTATTAAAATAAAGTCCAAACTCCTTGTGACTTGCTTACAAAGGTTGGCCATAGTCATCTCTCCAGGTATGTCATGTGCTACTTCCCTCATCCCTCTCTGCACTCCAGTCAAGATGAAGCTCTTTTAGTGGACCTCATCTGATTGACTGTATCAATTGGATCTCAGCCCCAGGGTTGTAAAGACAACCCAAGTGATGGCTAATGTGTCCAGAGAGGATTCCATTTTGTATTTCCCTATAAAGGGAATACTTAGGGATCATGAATCTTTTAGGCAAATGCCAATTATACAGGGGATTTAATTATGTGTTATACCGGAGGTCCCCTCCTCTCTGACTTGCCTACTCTTAGGCAACTGCTCTCTTGTTTTAAAATTATAGCTAATACAATCACATAAACAATGTGCCAAGCACATTTTCCAATTGATTCTTCATTCATTCAGTAACTGTTTACTGAGTGTCTGCTCTGTGCCTAGCTCTGTGCAATATCTCACATTTTTAGAGGGCATAAACCACAAAGCCGGCTCAGCCCCTTCCCTCATGGAACATATTCTAGTGGAAAAATAGCCTTTAAACAACAAATTGCACTAGTAATTATTTAATGATGGTCTTGTAAAGTACTAAGAAGAACCAGGTACAAAGAGAGCATATATCCAGTTAGTCTGGAGGGAAAAAGGAAAAAAAGACTTCTTTGGGAAATGGATGTGTGAGCTGAGATCTGAAGGACAAGCAGAAATTAAGTCCAGGGTGAAGACAGGCAGACAAGAGGCATTTCAGGCTGCGAGAACAGCGTTCACAAAGCTGCACGGGAAGGAAAACGAATGTGGGAAGGCCACAGCAGGATATGAGGTGACCAAAAACCAAATCTAGGAAGACAGACAGGGCCAAAGCCTTCAGGTCTTGGAGGCCAGTGCTGCTCAAACTATGTCCAATGTGTCATGGACTGATACTTCTGTAAAGTAACAATAAAAATGTATTCCCGGAAAATTAAAATTAAAAGACATAGAAAATACAAGCCCCATTTTTTTCACTGCTACACAGACAGAAAATTATTCTGCCAGTTACTCTAAAAGTTTTTAAATGCTTCCTCTCAATCTGCGTCCTTTGTCGTGGCTTATTGGTAACAAAGAGGCACCTGTACAGAGACCACACTTTGAGTGTGGAATATGAAGCTATCAAAGGACTTTAAGAATGGGTAAGGTAGGGGTGCCTGTGGGGCTCAGTCAATTAAGCATCCAACTTCTGCTGAGGTCATGATCTCATGGTTTGTTGGGCTCTATGGTGACAGCTCTGAGCCTGGAGCCTGCTTCAGATTCTCTCTCTCTCCCTCTCTCTCTCTCTCTCTCTCGCTCGCTCGCTCGCTCTCTGCCCCTCCCCCACTCTCCCTCTGTCTCGCTCTTAAAAAAAATTTTTTTTAATTTTTTTACTTAAAAAAAAGAACAGGTAATTCAGAATCGAGTTTTTCAAAGATCACTCTGGCTATTGTATAGGTAACAGGTTTGGAGTGGGGAAGGGCCACTGGGACTATCGCAGGCATCTCGGTAAGAAACGACAAACGTTAAAGGGAATGATATTTAATGTCTGCAACAACCTATGAACAGGTTGTCAAGTGAGAGTTAAGGTCATCTCTGGAAGTAGAATTCACATTTCCAAAAACCTAGTGAATCCAGACTCTCCAAAATCTTATTTAAATATAATCCTTAGGGCCATCTTATTGGTGGCCTTTTAACCTTTTACTCTCTCTGTAAATAGTCTTTCCATTCCATCCACAGCCAGAGTGGCCTTTATTGAAACCCCATGATGACCCATCAGCATTACCCAGCCTTCCAGAGAACACAGCTGCCATTCTTCATGTAAATGCCCTGCAATGAATGAAACCCCAGACGTAGAATGAGAATCTGCTTATAATGGGCTTTTCTTTTTACTATTTTCTCATCTCTCTTAAACTGATGGATTTCTGATGGGTCCTGATGACTTTTAAAGGACAACTGAGTTTATGCAGCTGGGGGAGGAAAGGGTTCAGGGAAGGCTAGGAGGCAGCTCAGCTCAGGAGCAGGGGCATAGCCTTTTGCCTTCAGGCAGAAAGCACCTGTAACCACCTCCCTCCATCACACACGCATTGGGCTGTAAGACCTGGTGTTTATCACGCAGTCTCTCTAAACCTTAGTTTCTACATCTACAAAATGGAGCCAATAACTTCTGCTCTGGCTCACTTGCAGGACTGAGGTAAAGGTGGTATCGGTGTCATTCAAACATTTCTGGCATAAGCAACGTGCCAGGCATTGAACTGGACACTGAGGTCACAGACATGGGAGATGAAGTGTAAATAATTAAAGGCAATGCTACACGGTAAACACAATGCTGCAAAGACACACACACAGGAGCACCCAGAAGAGGCAGTGTCCACTGTCAGGGAAGGGGGTCAGTGGGTCAGGGAAGGACTCCTGGATGAGGTGATGGCTGAACTTTTAAAGCAGACAAAAAAAATTTCCCAAGCATACAAGCCCAATAACACCATCCTAGGGAGAGAGATCAGCACGATGCATTTGAAAACCAGTGGGTAGCTCACTGCTTAGAAATATGTCGGAATAAAGGAAAGGGTATAAGGCAGGACTGGGACAGGGGAGCCAGAGAGGCCTCATGCACCCGTGAGACAAGGAAATGAGACCATAGAGAGCATGTCTGAGGATCTGGGCTGGACTAGACTCTGAGAATGCATTTGAGTATGAGTCACTGTTGTCATTACTGTTGGGGAAAGAGAACAAAAAAGTGGTTGTGTGCCTCTGACACTCCTTTGTGGATACCTCCAGAAACAACAGTGAGATGCTGAAGAGACTGGAAGCCCTATGCCATGCAGGTGGGGACAAAAGCCAGTGACGTTGCTACTGTGACCTCACTTGTACTCACAAGTCTAGGAAATGAGACCTCTGCACATTCATGAGAAGACACAAACCTTTGGGTGTTGGTCCCAGTTGCAAAATAACAACTGTTCTCTATCAGACCTTTTGAGAGAGCAGGGGAAAACTTTGCTCCCTTCCTGTCAACTTTAAAATAAAACCAGAAAGCCCAATGGCTTCCTTTGCTGGTACCGCCATATTCTAAAAGCAATAAATAAATGCTATTTTCTAGGCACATGATAAAGAGAGAAAGATCCTGACTTTTACTCCACTATTCATCAGAGACAGCATCAACTTAGGAGAAGCCATCTGAAACAGGTGAATGTGGTGTGTGAGTATGTTGTGTGTGTGTTTGCATGTATGCACGTGTGAACATGCACGTACATGCACACATGTGTATGCATGTGCACAGGTAGGCGAGAGGAAGGCAGAAGACCTCAGAGATCTCTGCTAGAAGGAGTTGTCTACCTCCAAGCAGGGCTGCCCTAGAGAGGGCCCTAGGACCCTGCAATCAACTCCAGGCTCCCAACAAGGCCTTTCCTGTCAAGGAAATTCTCTCGGGAGATAATGGCTTTCCTAGAAAATCAAAGACACATCCTGAAATCTGACTAAGAAAAAATATCAAAAAAAAAACAACTTCCCTTTCTTTTCAGGAGTCTATTGAAAGCAGCCAGTCTAAAGTGGCTGAAACACTGAACCTTTCCCCATTGCCAACCTGATTCCCAGAAGAGCCATGAAACCCAAGGCTCTCTGCTTTGGACATCATCCACATTGATAACAAGAGGTCCCGAAGGTTGGCAAGAGCCCAGAGCATGACCCCAAGGTGGCTGGCGTCACCTTGCAAAGCTGTTAAGAGCATTAATGAGTTCCTGGGGCTCAAGGCCACTCGGATGGAAGACACCAAAATAACTGCCCAGATTTATTTTGTGCCCGGGTATCTTGCCCCACATCCTTCCCTCTTCTCACTAAGGAAGGAGGAGAATGAGCATGGGCCTTGGGGATGCATGGAGCTCAGTTTGAATATCCTTACACCATACTCGAATTTCTTAAACTTGAGCATGCATCAGAACTACCTGGAGAGCTTATGAAAACACATCCAGAGTTTCTGATTCAGTGAGGCTGATGCATACCTGAGAATCTTCATTTTGCCTAAGCTACCAGGAGAGGCCAATGCAGCCAGCCTACAAAACTACATTTTGGGTAGCTCTGGGCTACCCCATACTACTTCTGTGATTTTTGCCAAGTTACCTAACTTCTCTGGGCCTCAGCTGCCTCACCTTTTCAATCAGCCTAGTAACACCTATATCCTAGAGTCACCTAGAGTCACCCTGGGCAGTGCTTGAGAGAACTGTTTTTCAGTGACTGGCACACAAGAAGCATTTAATAAATGGCATCTGAAGTTTTACACCAAGAGAGCCACAAGCTCCCAAAACAGTAATACAAGTAGAATCTTGGGGTCCTGAAACCCAAATCTCAGAGAGAGATTTGCACGAGCATGCACACATAGACACACACATACACACACCTTTGTCTACTCAAATATTATCAGGTTCTCTGGGCTCCTGGAGGTTCAGTTGCTCTTGAGAAGAAGAAAAGAGAATGTGGCTACGGGGAACTACCTCGTCACAGTTGGCTTCACTATCATCAGTCATGAATGTTCAACAGATGGAGCCACAGTTTGTGCTGCCTGGAGGCTGAGCTGAATGGGCCCCCTCTCCTGTCCCTGAGAAAATCAGGGGAGCCAGACACAAGCAAATGACTAGAATGCATTGTTTTACATATAACATTGGAGATACTGTGAATGCTATGGGAACCTAGGAGGAAAGGATCTTTGTCCTACCTATGAGGAAGTAAAGGGTTTGAAAAGCTTCATTTGCAATGAACCCTGAAGAATACAGAAGAAGGGGACAAAGAACACCCCAGCAGAAACAAGAGCAAAGACACAGGACAATGGACGGCAAGCTTGGGAGTGAAGTGGCCTGTACTACTGTGTGCCTGGAGTTCATTAAGTTTGCATGCACAGGAGAGGCAGAGTCCAGGTTACATACACGAGGGTCCTGGCAGACTATACTGAGCAATCCCCCATGAGGGAAATAGGGACACATAAAATGCTGAGGCAGAGACACGACACAATCATCCTTGTGCTTTGGATAGAGCACTGTGGCAGTTGTGGAGGCCTGGAGGATCAAGCTTAGAAGAAGGGAAACCGGGGCACCTGGGTGGCTCAGTCAGTTGAGCTTCTGATTCTTGATTTTGGCTCAGGTCATGATTCCAGGAGCTCTGTGATGAGCATGGAGTCTGGTTAGGATTCTCTCTCTCTCCTCTCTCTGCCTCTCCTCTACTCACTCACTCAATCTCTCTCTCTCTCTCTCCAAAAAAAAAAAAAAAAAGAGAGAGAGGAGGGAGACAGGGAGAAGGGGGGAGGAAGGGGGAGAGGAGGAGAAGGAGAAGCAGGAGAAAAGCCATCAGGAGGTAAAAAGTGGTAAAAGTCTCACCCAGAGTGATTCACAGGGAAGAAGGTGAGGGAAAGAAATCAAAAGACATTTCACAAGAATTGCCCAAAGGAGTTCCAATGTGTTTTGCCACTTCATGTAAGGTAGGGTTCACATCGAGAATCCAGCTCAGAGACCTGAGCATCTGAACAGAACAGACAGACATCTCCCAGGTTTCACTCAAGTGGTTATAAGGTATAAACAGATTGTTTAACAGAGTCTTCCAAAAGCTTGGTGTAGACATCCTGTCATTCTTTCTACTTCCAACCCAGTCTCTGGCTTCAGTTTCTTGCTTTTCTCTTCCTTCTTTTAGGCAGTTCCCAACCCCTTGCTTACCCACCGAAGGTCATTTTGAAGTTTATCACTGGGTAGCAGGGCTGAAATTCAACAGTCCATCTGTCCATCCATCCATCCATCTCTCCATTCTACAAACACGTGTCAAGCATATTTTTTATACATATTTGTTTATTTTTGAGAGAGCACAAGCGAGGGAGGGGCAGAGAGAAAGGGATAGAGGATCCGAAGCAGGCTCTGTGCTGACGGGGGTGACAACAGTGAGCCCGATGTGGGACTCTAACTCATGAACTGCGAGATCATGACCTGAGTTGAAGTCAGACACTCAACCGACTGAGCCACCCAGGCGCCCCACATGTTGACCATACTTTATACATCAGGCTTTGTGAGGCTGCTGCGATTATCAGGCACACAGTTCCCGACTTCCGGGAGCTCACAGATAAGCCACACAACCAAAGTTTGATGGCCAGCTACCACGTGCCACTGTAGAAGTGAGGAAAGAATGAGGATGAAGAAAAAGTAAATATAAGAATTTAGAGAAGCTAGAGAAAAGACAGGCCAAGGAGGAAAGCAAACAAATGAGGAAGAGGAACAGCAACTTTCTGGGTGTCAGCACCATCACCACCTGTGATGTGGTGTGCTGTGATGTGAAGCTTCTGCTTCACCTCTATTCCAGACCTGACAGGTGCCTGAGACAGAATGGGGGCTCAATAAAGACTTATATACACCTAAATCATGTGCCAGAAACCACCTCCCTCAACTCAAATCCCAGCTCTCCCATTTACTGTGTGATCGCAGACAAATTATGCAACTTCTCTGTGCCTCGGTACTCTCATCTATAAAAAAGATCATCATTGCACCTGCTTTAGAGTGTCGTTGTGAAGATCAAAATGAGTTAGTATTTGCAAAATGCTTAGAACAGTGCTGGCCCTTCATAATCATTCTATGAGTGCTTTTATTATTATTGCCATTGATAATTATTATTACTATTACTACGACTGTTATTACCAATTCATAAATACACGTGAAACAGAAGAGGTGGTAGCTCTCTCCTGGGCAGCAAGACAGACAGTGGCATACAAGTTCACATGCCACTCAATTGCCCAAGTCCAGGATAGACTTTTGATGAGGCCAGAGCCCCAGTGCAGCAGCTGCTCCCAGTCAACCAGACACCAGCAAAGCTCTGCCTGGTGCTCTCTGACTTGGCTTGGCCACATTCCATGTCTGGGAGCAGAACCAAATATCCTCACTGCATGCTGGCAATGCCTCTGTGAGAGATAGGCAGAGACCAGTTCTCACTGGGGCCGTTCTGCAGGCGTGGGGATGGCTACAGCAGGTTCCAGGCCGCCCATTCCATCTACCTGCTCAGGCAGGTTGGACAATCTCCAAGGAGCCATATGGGCAAATTCAAAGACTTCAGGCCCCTGAGCAGAGTTTCCAGACAGAGCAGATGAACTGACAAGTGCGCCAAAGGCACGGGACAAATGCCTCTCCATTCAAATTTGCTCTCTGCCTCCCACCAGCTGGGAGACCTCAGGAAAGTTCCCAAACCACTTAAATCTATGTGTCCTCATCTATAAAGGGAATAATAAAACCTACCCCTCAGAATGAACTCATATTCCAGGACAAGGGCCAGCCCATCATAGGTGTTCCAAACTGCGAGGTGAAATAGAGTCTATCTTGAATCTGGTATCACCATCAGCCCTTGCCTGGTAACCTGCTTCTTCCAAATTCAAAGCCTAACAACGTCTCTCTTAGCAATACATTTTCCATGTGCTTCCCTTCTCACCCATTAGAGCTGGGCCCCTGCAGGTGGCATGACCTGGAGATGGCTGGTATGCAGAGGGACAAGGGCAAGGGCACATCCCTAGTGAATTCTCAATTAATGAGCTGTACACATGTCCAGCATACCCTGTGCCAGCCAAGGGAATTCAAGACTCTGGGGTCCCTGAGGAACCATCATGTTAAAAGAAAAAGAAAAAGAAGAAGAAGAAGCCAGGCCAATGAATGTAAGTGCCTCAATCTTGGGACTGGCTCACATATAGAAGCTCCAGGAAACCCAGTGGGCAAGGCAGCCAACTTCCTGAAACTTTCTTTTGGACAAGTTCACAACCCTCTGTGGTTTTTTTACTCAAGCCAAAGAACATCTGTCCTCATACTCTCAAGAATCCTTCAAAAGGCTCAGCTCCTTCCAGAAGCAGCTCTTGCTCTTGCTTTTTGAAAAGTCTGCTATGTCCAAGCCAGTTGCCCTCTCCGAGCCCCCGTCTACTCATCTGTGAATTAGAAACCACAGGATCTACCTCTTGGAGCCACTCTGAGGACTGAAGGAGGTAACACCTGCCACACCCCCAGCACAGGGCTGGTTCTCTGCAGGTTTCCCCCCCATCTCACTCCACAGTTTGGACCTCGGTGGATCACTGGACATGGTAGGCAGTCAGTAAAAGTTTATCAAAAGGAGAATACTTTTAAAGTCTGATTTTTTAACGTTTGATATGGTGTGTGTTTCCCAACTCCCCAGACCCAGAGACGCTATCAGCATTTTTCTCCTACGAAACAGAAGTTTTGATAAACTGCTTTCCCACATTCTAAGTGGGGAGAAATGGAGGGCCAAGGCTGGCGAGAGGCAGCACTGAGACCCCAACTCACTTCCTTCATTAGCGTTTCATCAAATTCTACCTGTGTACTAGCATACGTGGGCATGGCTGGACAACTGTCCAGAGGGCACAGGACCAATGTCCCATGTGCTTGGGGCCTGGGACAAGTCTCTGCTCTAGACAGGACACTGCTTTGGAGTCAGGACAAGTGGATTCAACTTGAACTCTGCCTCTCAACAGCTGGGGAATCTTGGGCAAGCTCCCAAACCTCTATGTGTCCTCACAGGGATGATGAGGCATTCCTGGACTCAAATCTGGATCTGACTTAAAATCTCATGGTTTTCTACTACACTGGGATGAAATTCTAAAAGCAAAACAAACAAACAAGCAAAACACTGCTCTTAAGGAAGAATTTTATTTGTTCTCTCCTCCGCCCCAAGGGAAATTCCTTAAGCAAACATCACTGCATTTCCACCCTATGATCTTGCTACAGTAGCCAAGTGGACTCAGTTAATCTAGAGAAAGAGAACTCTGTCAACAGAGGCCGCTTGTCACCCCAAAAAGCTTCTCCAGCCTCGATGAAAAGGATGAGTCAATTTAGTCTGCATGCTCACTGTTCAACAACTTCCATTACACACATCTGTCAGTGTCACCGCACACACACACAAACACAAACCCCGCAGCACGGCCTGTTTTTCACCCAGCCAGGAATTCTTTGTTCCACCTAAACACTGGGCTAGTCCCCAAAAGAGTGTTGTCAGACCCTGAGGACTGGGCCTAACCACTCTTCAGAAAGCCACTATGTGGATCTTCCTGTTTCCAGGCCCACTGAGGAGGGATGTCTCACCAGAAAAGACTTCAGTGGTTAGGACTGGGGTTTCAAGTCTGACTCAAAGCCGGAAGCCTGTGAAAATCAGAGTCAGGGTCAGGGAGGGAGGCAATGAAGAGAAAAGTGACTGAACGAAGCAATCAGCAGCAGAGAGGACGGAAAGCCTGGCTCCACCCCTCACTGGCTACATAATCTTGGCAAAGTTATGCATTTTAACTGGACCTCAGTTTTCCCGGACCTCAGTTTTCCCATTTGTAAAATGAAGATGGGTGATTATGCTTTTCAAGACCACCGCAACCATTATGGGATGCTATGTGCAGAAAATAACTGCCACAGAGAAAGTCCCAGTGAAACAAGTCGCTTTTCCCTCAGTTCTTTGCTTTGTGAACAGAGTGGTCAGTTCATATTGTGTGTGTCTGATGTTTCCTGTGATTAGACTGAGGGTTTGTATTCTCAGCCAGAACACTGCATACATAATATTTCTTTCTCACGGTGTCACATTTGGAGCCACACAATGTCCATCTGTCTCTCCCAAGACATTTTAATTTTGGTCACCTGATCAAAAGTAATGTCCTATTTTTCTCAATATCTCTACTGTTTTATCTCTTCCCTTGCAAGATGCTTTAGGACCATGCAAATATCCTGTTTTTACTCAAAATTCCACCCACTGTCTCGATTTAGTATCCACCAATGATTCTTGCCTGATCTAAACTTTACTATGATGTTTGCAAAGTGATGATTGCAAATGCTCCACAGATCACTAGTGTACCTCTACACTCCAAACAGTTGAGAATCACTAGATAAAGAACCCCCAAAACAGTGACGGGTATTGAAGACCAAATGTGCAAACGACAAGGGTCATAAAAGATGTTGTTCACATTTATCGAGGAAGGAAAAGAAGCCAACATTTATCAAGCACCTACTATCTTCAAGTACTTTATATACATTATCTCAATGACCCTTCATGACCACTCTTTGAATTAGGTATTTTTATTCTTTCACAGATTAATACACTGAGGCTCCAAGGATTTAGCTAACATACCCAGAGTCAAACAGTTACTAAGTGACTCCACTGAGTTGAATGTAGGTCCATCTGACTCAAAAGCCCATGCCTTTTATACCCTGCCACGTTCATAGCTAGCTTCTGATTCCCTCCAAAATGGATCCAAGCCTTTAGGTCTCTCATCATACTGTCCCCCTGGGAGGGAGATCTCATTTAGAAAACACCCCCATGCCTTCCAGGACTTTAGTTGGGTGTAGTCCACATGTAGTGTTCAAGGAATGGCTGATGAAGGCCACCAGTAATTATTCAAATACATCCACTGGATTCAGTGCCTGCATCGATCCTATCCTTCTTCCAGTTGTCCTGAAGTTGATAAAGCAGAGTGGTCCAAGCCCCCATCCTCTGGGCCTATCATGGAACTAGAAGAAGAAAAAAAAAAAAAAAACCACCACCATACAGCACTAACAAAAGTCCTGCCTAGAAGCCTTTTGCACTTCTCCCTTCCTTTTTAAGTAGCTTTTTCCAAAATGCCCAAACAGATGCTTTTTTGTTCTGCCAGTTCACACTACAATATCCCTTATTGTTCTTTAATCCACATTACATTTTCCTTTGGAATCTGGATTGATTTTGCCAAGAAGCAAGGGCAATAGTCCAGTTCATGATGAACTCATTCAGCTATACAAAATTAAGAGTAGTAATGGATGTTATACACTCAAAACTAATAAGTTGTGTCAATTGTATCTCAATAAAAAATTAATTAAAAATTTTTAAGAGTAATAATGGATTTAAGCAGTTAACAAAACAGAAAAGATGAACCATTCCAGAGAGGGCAAGATTAGCAAGGCAGAAATAAGAGAGAAGAGAATTTATTTCATGAGCACCTTTGTTCTGTCTCGCTGCCCGTTAGCCCAGATAATTACATCGCTGCTAATGGTTAATGAGCAAGTCATTGAACTCTTCTCCATTGTGGAGGCTTGAATGAAGTTGGCCCCATCCTTCAGCTTGAGGGGTGGTGACCTGATTTAAGGCTGGCCAACCAGTGCGTCCAAATGTCCCCAGACATAGTGATTCATTCAGAGTTGGGAACATGATCCAATCCAGCCCAAGAAGACTCTATCATAGGACTTCAGGCTGGAATAAGAGGGAAAGAGAAGAATGTTCTTTCTCTCTTGTTTTAAGGATAATGTACCTGAAAGCCACCACTAGGACAGAATTAGACTGAGGGTAAAGCCAACAACACAGAAAAGTAGAGTCAAGACATGAAAAGAGACAGAGACAGAGACCAAACCTGAGAACATAATTTGAGCCACTGAATCCAACGACGCCTAAATCTAGGTTAATCTTTGGCACTTTCTGTTTTGTAAGTCAATATATAAAGTGTTTCACTAAAGTCAGTTTAACTGAGTCACTTTACAACCAAAGAAATTCTGACTAATAGAGATAGATATATCTGAATAGCTGAAAAATGGGTCAGAATGGTACTATCAGAAATAACAGAAACTAAGAATGGTATTATATGTGTTCACAGAAAAAAGACATCACTTCTAGTGGAACAATCAGGAAAGGCTTATGAAAGAGGAGGTATTTGAGCAAGCTCCTAACGGATATGTAGGAACAGCTGGAGAACCTCCCCTCCAAAGGCAGGAGGGGAATGGCAAGAGAGAAGGGAAACATTACCAAGCCAGAAGAACAAAGAGACACAAAGGCATGCATTATTTTAAAGAAAATTGCAGACATCATTTCACCAATAAAACCTTCAAAACCTACCTGTAACAGATAAGAACTTTTTTTAGCATGACTACCACAGCACTGTTCACACGACAAAATTAACAATTCCTTAATAAGATCTAATACCTAGTCTGTGTGCTCAATTTCTCAGTTATATCAAAGTGTCTTTTTTTTTAACCTGGAAAGAATCAGTATTTATTATATAAAAACTAAATAAATATATTAAGATAGTAAAAAGTTTCAGCTGTAAAATAAATAAGTCACAGGGACGAAAAGCACAGCATCTGAAATACAGTTGATAACACTGTAATAAGTTTGTGTGATGACAGACGGCAAGCTGTGTCACTATGTTGCACACCCGACCTCAATACAACATTGTATGTCAACTACACCAAACAAAAAACCCCTAAATAAATATAAAATTAAGAGCTTTTATTCAATTAGCCATTGACTGTATTATTATTTCTTCGATATTCAAATTTTGTGTGGAGGTAAAAATTTTATATACTTTTATATATGTGGCCCCAAATATCTAAGACAGTACTTTGCACATTGTGGCAATCAAAACATTGCTATAGTTGATAACTGCATTTTATGAACTTGACATAAAATAATGTATTTAAGAGAGATAATTTATTATGGATAATGTACTATATTTTTCAACAAAATTTAGAAAGAACCCCAAAGTGTCTTTTTACATTTGTTTTGTTCAAATCAATATCCAAGCCAGACACCAGAGGGTTTGAAGGTGGTATTTATATTTTTAAAGGATCACTCTCAAAAGTGTACAAGAGACAAATCTGTCAATGCAGACAAGTTAAGGAGGCCACAGCCACGATCCTGGTGAGAAACACAGATTGAAAAGGGCTGTAGAAATGGAGACAGATGGACTGGAAAATATGTAAGAGAGAAAATCTCCAGAAGAGAAATCAAGTTTCTGATAAGGTGAAGAGTAGGGTGAGCAAGTGACACCATCAGCAGAAGCAGAAGAGGGTCGGAGAACAGCTCAAGAAATCGTTCTTGAGAACCTGCCGTATGCCAAGGCAGTGTTCCCTACACTGGAACAAGACAGATAAAATCCCTGTCCTTTTCAGAGCTTACATTCTAATTTTTTTTTAAACGTTTAGTCATTTTTTTTGAGACAGAGACAGAGCATGAGTTGGGGAGGAGCAGAGAGAGAGGGAGACACAGAATCCGAAGCAGGCTCCAGGCTTCGAGCTGTCAGCACAGAGCCCGACGCGGGGCTCGAACTCACAGGCCGCGAGATCATGACCTGAGCCAAAGTCGGATGCTCAACCAACTGAGCCACCCAGGCGCCCCCAGAGCTTACATTCTAACCAATGGCTGAGAGAGCAGTAAGCAACAAGAAAGAAGTGTAGCAAATACAAAGAATTCTGAAGGCTATGAAAAAATTAAAATCTGTGAAGTGATAGATAAGGCCCGGGGCCATAGATGAACGGTAGACTTCTTTAGACAGAATGGTCAGGGAAGGCCTCTGAGGATACGACATTTGAGCAGAGTCCTGAATGATGAGATGGGGCTGGCCTTGAGGATGAACATTCAAGGCAGAGGGTACTACAAGGGCAAAGACCCTGAGGAGAGAATGAACTCGAAAAATAGTGTGTTAGCCTCCGTCCTCGCTGCAAAAAATTCAACAGACAAGAACATCACGATTGGGATGCTTGTGAGTAAATGGGGGAGAGTGCCGGAGAAGCTGAAAGAGCCATCTGACCACAACCTTAGTGGAGGAGGGAGGAAGAGAAGGCGGGGTGAAAGCACCCCGGAACACCAGGCAATCTAAAGGAGGTGCGGCAGGGCAGTATGGAGCCTGAGACAGCAGTCAGAGGAGCCCCAAGTCTCCAGCCCTGCCGCCCAATCATTGGCTGGGTGAGGCCCTGGGAGGTGGAGACAAGCGGTCATGGTCAATTACACTTCACAGTTAACAGATGCTAAGGGCTTTCCCACTGAAATCCTGTGAGCAAGGCCCAGTGCGGAGATGAGGTCAGAAAGGGGTGCACGGGCTGGATCACAGGCTGCGGTTCTTTCATCTAAGGTCAGAGAGGGGAACCGAGGATGCGTACAGTCTGGGGCATACTGAGCTGGAAGCGTCTAGGGGACACTAGGATGGAGATGTCACGTGGGCAGTGGAGAGCCCTGCTTTGGAGTGCTCTCGAGAGTGATCTCAGGGCTCAGAGAAATCTCTGGGAATGTCTGGCACACAGGTGGCAGCCAACACTTTGGAGTCAATGGAACACTCAGAGCAAGTACAGTGAAAAGAGAGGGTTGGCTGACATCCAAACCTGGGGGCATTTCCATGGATGGATTGGTGCAAAAAAGAGAGTCAGGTAGAGGGGGGTGGGAGGGATCCATCAAGCACTGGAGGCAGGGATGGCCTGGGGGAGAAGGGGGTAAACCAAAGGGCCTTTTCCCCTCAACAGCAGAAAAAAAAACCCGTGCTCTCCCTCTCTATCTCTATCTCTCATTTCCTAACATCCCAGCCAATGACCCTCCAACCACCTGAAGTGGGGTCTCATCTCACACCCCTAAAAAGGGATATAATGTCACAGTGGGATGAAATTCTTTCCAAAATTGCTTCTTTTTCTCCTGGTCATGGCTTCATTTCTCTACCCATCAGAGGCTTGTAGACACAAACACCAATTACGATGCCTCCAATTCACGGAACTCTCAGCACTTTACATGCATGCCCAGGAATTTAGGATTATTCTCCCCACTTTACAGAAATGGAAACAGAGGCTCAGAAAGGCTTAGTGGGGACAACTGTCCTAAAGGCAATCCAGTGTGCCTGTCAGTAAATGAAGTCCAGCTAGCATGCTATCGGGACAAGCACACCGGACATGGTGGCCCAAGGAGATGGGAAAAGGAGCAAGCTTCTCCAGGGCTGCCGGCCCGGCCATGCAGGCCTCCCCAGGTCAGGAGCCCAAGCTTTGCAGATCCATTTCTAGACCCAGCACCGAGGTACTTAGGGTAAGACCTGATGTAGAGAATTTTGAGTTCAATCCAGTCTTGATGTCTCCAAATGGTTCATCCCTACATTTTTCCAAAAGGCTTAGGAGGGTACCTTGCTCAGCATGGCCTGGTGATGGGGTGAGAAGTGGAATTTGGAGACAGACCTGGGTCTAAACCCTGGCCCCACCACATGCTGACCCCATGGCTATGGGCAGATCACCAACCTTTCCTCAGTTCCTCTGCTAGAAAATGAGACTAATGATACCTCTCTTTCTGGAATGATAAAAGGGTTGAATAATATATATAAAGCACAACATATAAAAGATGCAAAAAAAAATATTACTGTGAAATTTAGAAAAAAAAAAAGTAGGGGCTTTACACTTCTTTATTTCTTTCTACCTGGCCTTGTTCCAAAAGAGAATTAAGGCAGCTGGTACACAACAAATACTTTTTAACTGGGTACATGTAGAATAGACACTAGTGAGCTTGATCTCCCACAGAGAGGCTGGAGGAAAAAAAATGAGGAAAAATTGCCCACAGTGCAATTTATTAGGTTGTTTTTAATATTAATGATTTGAATTCCAGCCTTTCACTGGAAGGGAGAAAATGAATCTAGTATTTAAATGCACTTAAGATAATAGGTAATATTTCAAATAACAGAGGATTTCACTAATTAATAGCCCTGAACTAGACCTCCTCCCCCTCCTCCTCCTCCTCCATATCCTCAAACACATGCACATGAAGGGATCCCTGAGAGATGGTCAGGGAAGGATCGAGAGAGGCAGCAGTACCAGCTAGCATCCCTGATAACAAACTATTAGTAATTCTGACTTGCAGAGAACCTCTCATATCTTGTGAATTCTTCCCCCATGGGCTCTGAGAGAGGCAACGAACTATAAAACACTAATAACCTGACCTGGCTGAACTCAGGTTGTCACCACAGCTGTGACAGTAGCAATATATAGAGACCTCCTTAAAAGTGCTGCTAAATGTCCATCATGTTGTTGTTTATAGTTAAAATGGTGAAAGCAACCTAAATGTTTCAACAAACATGACTCTGTTAAACCAGTGCTTCACATGGTTTAATGTGAGCCTTAACGTGACTCAAATCCATTGGGGATTGTGTTAAACTACAGATTCTGAGTCAGTAGGTTTGGGTAGGGGCAAAATTCTGCATTACTAACAAGCTTCCTGATGTGGCCCACAAACCACACTTTAAGTAGCTAGGCCTTGGTTAAGCTATAGTAAATGTATATTAGAATAATGGGCACTTGTTAAAAATGATGTAGATCTAAATACACTCATATGGAAGGGAGTTTAGGATATATTGTTAAGCAATAAAAGCAGCCTATCCAATTAAAAAGATTAAAAACCAGAGCACGAAACAGTATATATACATAATAATTCTATTTTATATGCAAATTTTGCGTGTAAAAAAGTCTAAAATAATACACTACAAAATCTAAAAGTACTTATCTCCAGGTGGTGAAATTTAAAGTGATTTTAATTTATTTTTCTTTTTGTGCAACTGTATTTTCTAATTTTTTTTCTTTTTACAATAATCAAGTAGCATTTGAGCAATAAAAAAAGAAAGAAAAGAAAATCTGCAAGAGGTCATGAGGCCCAGGAAATGCTTTCTCATGAGACTATTAGACAAGAATATATATATATATGGCACAGTCAAGAAAGGAGAGAGGTGAAAGACCTTTCAGAAAGTCAAGCTAATTTCAAATGTGACAATGCTACCCATCAAGGTGCCCCAAAGACCTTTAGAAAAGGAGATTGGTTTCCAATGGCTTGACCTAAGGAAAAACTCTTTTGAAATGACAAGCTGAAATTCCACATACAAGGAGCTGGTTAGGAGTAGTGACCAAGATGCCACCTGGCTTTAAGACCTGAGGTGCTCCCAGGTTGGATGCCATGATTCTAGAAATCCTGCTCAATAATCTTATGGTCCTTGGGGATACACAGTGCAGAAGACACAGGCTTTGGAGTGGGTGAAATCAAGATTCAAATTCCGGCTTTTCCATTTAGCAGGAGGCCCTTAACTTCTCTGTATCAGTTTCCTGCCATGCAACATAGAGGTGCAAACAGGACTCGGACGAACTGGTAAAGGAGGTAAACTCTGAGAAGCCGCTTCCGCAACGCCAGCCTACCGAGCGGGTAAGCCCGCTGGCCAATCTAATCACCTTGTCAGGGCCAGTCCCAAGGGAAGGAATGCTATGATATTCTAGAAGAGATAGATAATAACAGGTACCAGTTTTTGAAGAAACATTTGTGAAAGAAAAAGTTTAAAAATATTTTATCCAGGAACAGAATCCTTCCTCAAATAGGAATGATGCTGCGAAATGGGTAGTTTCCATCAGAAGGAAACCCATTACAGTGGAGGAAGTTATGATATCGGATTGGCTGAACTTAAAAAAATTACTTGCGATGATTTTTAAAAATTAACAATCCCACAAAACCTTACAGACGAACAGGCAAAACGGGAAGAAAGTGGCACACCTGTCGTAGATTTCACACCATCCTTCCCTTGCTTGGCAACAGGGCCTCCACTGTAGGAGAATGGTAAATGGAATAGAGCTCACGAAATGAACACCAGAAGTACAGCCCCTTGTAGTCTTTCTAGCTCCACCTTGAAGAACAACTGGGGAAGCATCTAGGGTGACTTTCTGTTGCAAACAAAGGATGGTGCAATGAAGGGAAGAATTTGACAAGATAAACCAGCACTTCTGCCTGGAGAATGTCTGGATACCATGGACCTGTCGTTTCTTCCACTGGTTTCGCTGTATCAAGTGCCAATAAATTGCCTCTACTGTGTCTTACATTCACCCCAGCAGCATCTCAGCCTGGGAGGGACCTCGTCTGAGAAATGAAGATGCTCATTGGCTTGGGTAAGCAGATTGGGGAAAGAAGCAATGCACACTGACACTTGGAAAGCTCTCTCCACCCCTTTGTGATTAGCCAGGAGAATGGAGGCGAGCCAGACAGGTTAGAAAGAACAGCAGGACCAGCAGTGACTAAGAGGCACATCTAAGGAGGACGAGGCCCAGAATCATTGGGAGACCTCGTAACTCAGCTTAACTGACCTGTGCTGGCGGATGCAGCTGGATCAGGAAATGATTACATTCTCACACATCCAGGACAAACATTCCAAACATCCCATCAGACCAGACCGTATACATACACAGCTACCTGTTTCACAAGGAAAGTTCAAAAGTTACTTTGCATTTAACTAATGAAGTCGTAATTCTCCCATTTAAGTAAATTATGAAAATTCTAAACACTTATTTGCACAAATAAGAGTCTCTAAAGCCAAAGTTCATGGCCTTCAGTAAGATTTATTACACAAGGAAAATCTTGACTTTCAACCTGCAAAATATTGTTAGGTTGCCTGTGTGGGACACTTCTGACTCTCTAACCAACAGCCATTCTCCCTTCAAAACCTCGCAAAGAGAATCCTGATTATGTTTGGGTGCTTCGGACTGGGTCCAAGGACTAACTCATGATTGGTCTAAGTCAATAATGACAATGCCTTTAGCCAAAGATTGGTCTATGAGTATGCATGTGACCCAGTTCTAGCCAACGATATTTTAGGAAGTAACTAAATCCTGATGCAGCCATATGGTCACATTAAGTAATGAGCTGGAGAACAAAAACAGAAATGCAAAGCTATTTTCATTGGGCATACATGTCAAATGTGACAGTGTAAAAGAATACATTGGGCAAAAGTGGGCAGGTCCATGATATAATTTCAACAAGTATTTATTAAGCATCTACCATATGCTTAGCTAACCCTGTATTATTAGGTATGGAATAATTCATCAGTAACCTCTGTAGCATCTGCTTCAAAATGGAGGTTTGGTTGGGGTATTTTAGGTTATTAAACAAGAACTGCCCTAACACCTGGCAATGAAGAAATCTACTTCAGCTTGGAGCATACCCAAAAAATGACTCTTCCAGCACAGCACTCAAATAACATTAGTCACAAAAAAGAACAGTAGTTGCAGTAGCAGCAATAATAGACATAGGGGAAAGGGTGCCCACTCAGAGGAGGTTGATGGTGCACAGCCTGTCATAGTGAGTCCCATAAACCAGGGCAGTAGGCAGCCAGCATTTTGCAAAACATATTAAAGGAAAGTAAAACTGTCCATAAAAATTAATTGATGAAGTCTTCGTCCTGTGCTTTTAGACAATGTATAAACATAAACCAAGAACTTCCTGTAATTACAGTACTTCTGAAAGTATATT
The DNA here is from genome assembly GCA_030068075.1 of Paguma larvata. Taxonomy (NCBI): domain Eukaryota; kingdom Metazoa; phylum Chordata; class Mammalia; order Carnivora; family Viverridae; genus Paguma; species Paguma larvata. The sequence continues at coordinate 59,275,482 of CM057834.1, forward strand.
GGGGTGACACAAGAGGTCATCCTACAACTATTTCCTTAGCCACATGGACATAGAGTTATCAGAGTGAGAACTGGAACTTGATTTCAGAACCTAGTAGAGCTCTTTTGTGAGTCTTTGCGTTTGTCTGTTAGTAAGATGGAAGTCACTTCAAGGTTCAGTCGGCAGAACAGATGGAATGGTGATGGTCAGAGAGCCAGGGGATTCAAACTTTGCCTTCAAAGACAAGTACACCAATTTGTGGGCACATTGCAGCTATAGCTGTGTCTCTAGTCAGCATGAAGCCGATCAACTCATTAACAAAATCAGCTGCAACAACACCATAATTGTGGTGGCAGCCTAGATCACAGAAGTCATATGTGAAAGTGTCCCAAATCTAAAGACACAGATTCCTAGTATCCCTGCTTTGTTGAGTTCTTGAGGAGAATAATATACTTAGAATATCAACTCATGCTACTGTTTTCTTTTCTAGAGATCTCAAAACATGGCCTGAGTACTAGTCTCATTACAGAAGAAGGTTATGGAGGACTGTGTACTTAAGGAACATACACTAAAGGACAACAGCAAGGTTTATAGTAAAGTTAAATCTTAAGAGGACTTTGGAATAGAAGGACACTTAGAAACATCTAGTACAATGTCTTAAACATCTTTAGCAGTAAATCTTTTATTCAAATGGAAGTTTATACAGAACCCCAATATGGATATATTGGTATTTAATTATCATTAATTTTATTTAAAAGCAAAAACTCTTGTATTTATTATAAAGTGGGTCAATGAAATCAACTAGATGCTGTTTTGCTGGATGTCAAAATTTCAAACTCGGGGTGAAGGATGACTGTGGATTATATCAGCTTCAGCATCCAAAGTATTTCTCTGCCATATACTGTATTAGTTACACAGGATCAAAATAATCCAGATTGGTACTTATAAGCAGAGACAAACTGCTTTTCTCCCCACCCTGTAATCTCAGGATAATTTTCAAATAAATTGAAATAACAGAAGAAGCTTTATTCCAAGTTCCGCTAGAAAAGTAGCTAATCTTACAACATAAATGAACATGTTTACAATTGCTGATGTGTTCAAGAAAATTGGAATATTTGATAGAACAAGTGAACACATTTAAAGGTTTTTTTTAAGTTAAAAATGTATTTTAAAACTGATATTTAAATCAAACATTTGCTTGATCCCTACAGCACCTTTCCTAGGTCCCAGGATTCCACCAAAGTGCTTAAAGACCACTGATCAAACTAAATTTCTTGATTTTATAGATGAAGAATTTAAGCCCAGGTTGGAAGATTATTGCCCAAAGTCATACAACTAGAAGTGCATCTCAAGGACTAAAATCCAGAATTTTTTACCCCAAGTTCCAACGTGCTTCCACTGAGCACACTATAGTTCTAGGAAAAGTTGCTCCTCTTCCAGATTAGATACAGTTTACTTCTAGCAAAGAAAACAAGCTTGCATATTTCATCAGATGGGACCTTGAACACCTTGACATGTATTTCAGAGTTTAAAATGAGGAAAACCAAACACTTGTAAATAAAAACTTCTCTGCAGGATGCCCACGCCCAGCTCAGGGACGTCTGTGGGACTCACGTAAGTTCCTCTTATAGGCACGTGATCTGCACAGCCACTCGTACCAGTGGCCTCTTTCTCCATGGCTCAGACTCCGTGCTTCCTCCACGAATCTCACTGAACCAAAAGTGAGAAAGCCAGTAAACCTAAAAACCTGTTTCAGGGTAAGAGTTTAGCATCAACAAAGAAATACAGGCAGCAGGCGAACAGCTGAATTTGATGACAGCCATCTCTCATACGAGAATTCCCCAAACCCCCTCTATGTATCCTGGCCTCTAGCCTAAGACTTCCCCACTGCAAGGTGGCAGGAATTTCAGGGAAAATAAAACAAAAGTCACAAGTTTTCCTGGATTGCCCCTGAAAACAACTCCTGGAATGGGCAATGAAATTAAGTGCAGAGCTCCTCTTGTGGTTCACTTATACACCCATTCTCAAACCTCATGACCACAGAGAGCAGGCAAATCACTCGTTCATGAGTGTCACTGAAAGTCTAAGACAAGAAGTCATTTGCCATGGGTGAAGGCATCCAGCAACTTCACTGACATGATGACATGATTCCTAAGCATGCTCCCTGTCACCGTCGACGACAGCTCACTGAGTGAGCAAAACTTTATTTATAAATGGCAAGATGGCCAATTTATGAAAAGGCAAACATATTTTCACTTACTCGGAATATAAATGGGCATGATGAAAGCAGAAAATTTTATTGCAGTAAGACTAATTCTATCAATGAGAGCTAAATTTGTTGATCACTTACCATGTAAGCACCTATATAAGTACTCTACATTCATGAGCTCTTTCATTTTTACCATAACCTTAAGAAACAGGTACTATTATCAGCCTGTAAACCAAGGCAGAGACAAGAAAGAAAGTATCAGAACGGGCAGAACAGGACTTAAATAAGCATTTGTCTTTTCCTATCTAGATATTAATTGGTATCTAAACATGACTCAAAAAACAAGTAAGAGAAAAAGCTTAGACATCCCAAACACCACCTTCAGGTCTTCTGTTAACACAGAGGAGAGGCATTTTAACACAAGACCAAGAGGACGTGAAATCCCAGAGTTCTGGGTTAAATGGAACCTCAGGATCTAGGAGGAGGTGGGCAGCTATTCTGAGAGATACTACGTGTGACAGTTGGTAGTTTGGGCTCCACAGCAAGACAGGCTGGATTCCTACTCTTGCCCTGCCCCTTGTCTGTCCTAGGATCTTAAGCAAGTCATTTAACCTTTCTGTGGAAATAATAATATCTCATGGTGTTGTCATGAAGATTAAATGAGCTACTACACATGAAGCCTTAACACAGAACCTGGTCCACAAGAACCACTTAACACTAACATCAGTTACTGTTATTGTAACCACTACTACCGCCACGGGAGAAAGTAAAAACTGGGAAATGAAGCCTCGATGAGCATAGAAAGAACAAAATCCTGGCTTTTATAAAACAGTTAGTTCACTACTCTGCTCCTGGAACCATTCTTAAAAAAAAATAAAAAGTCCCTAGACCCCACATTGCTTAAAAACTACATACGTGCCCAGCTTTCCCACAAATAGCAACACATGACACTACTCGAAAATGAAGAGTTATCTTTTTAATCCTCTGTAAACGGCACTTTTATGAGATCTTCACAAATTGCCAATAGGCATTGAAAATGTTTTACAGAAGTCTTAGAAAATTAACTATGATGCTTCTGGCCTCAAATGGTAGAAAGTCACAATGCAAATACTCCTGAGTTCTCATTAATGGCAAAGAAAGAGGAGTCTGGGTGGCCCGGTAGGTTAAGTGTCTGACTCGGTTTCAGCTCAGGTCATGATTGATCTCACGGTTCAGGAGTTTGAGTCCTGCATTGGGCTTCACACTGACAGTGTAGAGCCTGCTTGGAATTCTCTCTCTCCCTCTCTCTCTGCCCCTCCCCTGCTCTCTTTCTCTCTCTCAAAAAATAAACTTAGAAAACAAAATTTTTAGGGGCACCTGGGTGGCTCAGACAGTTAAGCATTTGACTGCAGCTCAGGTCATGATCTCCTAGTTCGTGGGTTCCAGGCCAGCATTGGGCTCTGTGCTAACAGCTTGGAGTATGGAGCCTGTTTCAGAGTCTGTGTCTCCCTCTCTCTCTCTACCCTCTCCCCCACTTGCACTCTGTTTCTCTCTCTCTCTGTCTCTCAAAAATAAATAAAAATTTTTAAAAATTAAAAAAAAATTTTTTTGTATAGCAGAGATGACACAGAAAAAGATTTAAAACAGCATAACAAAACTAAAACTGACCACAGCCCAATATCAGAACCTGGGAGCAACTGATGAGGATTATAAAATAGACGGCACTGGATTAAAACAACAGCTGCCGAGGCTCTTGACACAGCCTGGTTTTGATGAATGAAACAGACCACAAGACCAAAGAGAGAGACAGAGAGAGAGAGAGAGAGATCGACAGAAATAAAGATGCTTCAAACTTCCCCTTTCATCTCTCAGCCTTAGATTCTGTTTCCTCATCATCATCCCTTCCACCCCTTCCTTACCTCTTCCAAACCTAACCAGAAACCACAAATTCTAGAAAATACAACATTGGTGCAGGTGGGAAGACACTTGGTAGCGGCACAGTACATCCCTCTTAGATAAAGGCAATACACCATCAGGATGAGCCCTGATGACAACGTGCACTGATAGCTGTGGCTGTTCGCATTCAGAGTGCCAGAGAATCGGGCAATGGGAGGAGACGGAAATGCCACTTCACTGGACCAGGACTCATTAGGTCTAACGGAAATAAACTGGGCTGGGAGTGATGACAGTAACATGATAAGAGGTTTGGACTACATGGCAAAAAAAAAAAAAAAGAAAAAAAAGGTATAAACATGGGCAGATGGAAATAAAATGCAATTAAAAGTTGCAAAGAAAACAAATGCAGAAGAGAAAGAAGGATTCTGAGAAAATAAAAATGTGATTCTTGTTGCGGAAAACAGAGAATGGAAATCAATACAGGGATAACGGGTGCTCCTGAAGGAAACTTCAGAACCAATGGAAAAGAATAATCAAAGACATAAGAGAATAAATCATTCCTAACCTGAAGAAAAACTGCACAAGCATATCAAATGACCCTTTGACTCTCAAAGTCAATTAAAAGAGACCCACATCTACCCCTCCATTTAGAAAACTATTTAACTACATGGATAAATTTTAAAAAACAAAACAAAACAAAACTACAGGCACCCAGAAAGATTAACCAGATTGCCTATAAAGTATGAAAGCTCAGTCAAGCTTCAGATTTCTCCAATGCTAGGCTAAATCCAAAAGGATACTGAATCAATGCCTATAGAATTTTGAAGAAGAAAATAGTTACCACCAGCAATTCTACACCACCAACTTATCTACCATGTTAGAAAGGTATTTTGAGACACATGAGCTCCTAAAATACACAGGAGCTTCCAGAAAGTTTCCTGAATTTGCAATCTAATAATCTGAAGATTAAGACAAGAGTTCCTGAAAAGCATAAAAGTGGCTGGTAGTGAGAAAAAAAATTAGTTGGGGCGCCTGCCTGGGCAGCTCAGTTGGTTAAGCGTCTGACTCTTGAGCTCGGCTCAGGTCATGCTCTCAAGGTTTGGGAGTTCAAGCCTCACACCAGCTCTGTGCTGACGGCGCAGAGCCTGCTTGGGATTCTCTGTCTCCCTCTCTCTGCCACTCCCCTGCTTACACACCTTCTCTCTCTCCCTCCCTCCCTCCCCCTCAAAAATAAGTAAACATTTTTTTAAAAAAAGAAATAAAACAAGTTAAAAAAGATAAACAAGTGACAGAAAACTGGCTATAAACTGGATTCAGGGACTGTCGATGGATATAAGCATTCTTTTTGGGGTGATGGAAATGTTCAAAAATTGGATGGTGATGATAGTGGCACAATTCAGTAAATTTACTAAAAATAATTTTATCGTTTACTTAAGCAGGTTATTGTGTGGTATAATGGTATATTACATCTCAATAAAACTGTTTGTATTAGTTAGAGTTCTCCAGAGATACAGAACCAACAAGATATATAGAGATACAGGTAAGAGGAGATTTAGTACAGGAATTGGCCCTGCAAAACGAAGGAGGTGAGAAGTTCTCTTATCTGCAACAAATCAGATGATTCCCACCAGCCCTAGGGAGGGTGATCTATCCTCTGCCTGAATTCAAATGCTAATCTCTTCTGTAAACACCTCATAGACACCCGGAAATAATGTTTACCAGCTATCTGAGCATCTTTAGCCTAGCCAAGTTGACATATAAAATTAACCATCACATTCTTTAAAAAAATAAATTCAAATATAAAACTTACCCAAAGAGAAAAATCTATAATGCTAAAAAGAATCATATAAAAACTACCTGGATTTTTAAGCCCAAGGTTATATCAACATAGCCTAAGCGGGCAAAATGAGTAAAAGTGTGATAAGTACCTTATCACCAAAGGTGCCGTGCCATACCTGACTCCGACGATCTGAAAAAGTTGATTAAAGAAGCTTCTGAAAAATGATTAAAGAAGTCTTTGAAAACTCATACAACATATGTCTTCCAAACACTAGAAATAACAAAAGGTAAAGAAAATACAGTCCTCATGCCAACAAAGAAAAAAAGAAACATGGCATTTTTTTAGTAGAAAACATTGTTAATATGTCAGAAAGAGAAAATATAACAATTATAATAATTATATTAATCTCCCCAATTGAAAAAGTTAAAACTATCAAATTAGGAAAAAAAAAAAAAAAATACAATGCACAGTAAAACAAACAGGTTAAGGGCAAAAAATGAGAAGCCTAAATTCTCGATCTGATGAAAAATATAAACATTTTAAACCAAGAAGAACTTCACTTAAAAATGGTTATTTTGGGACATCTAGGTGGCTCACTTGGTTAAACACCAACTTTGGCTCAGGTCATGATATCGGGTTTGTGAGTTCAAGCCCTGTATTGGGCTCTGGGCTGACACCTCAGAGCCTGGAGCCTGCTTCAGCTCTCTACCCCTCCCCCGCTCACACTCTGTCTCTCTCTCTCTCAAAAATAAAATTAACATTAAAAAATTTTTTTAATTTTTATTAAAAATTTTATTTTTTATGTTTTTCACAACCAAAGAAAACATATTCTTAAGTGGAAAAAAAAAATGTAGATTACAACCAGTAAGTACAGAATGATCCCCATGGCACGTTATGAAGGTGTGTGTTCATGTGCATACACACTCAATAGAGTAAAGGGTGTTTACCAAGATATTAGATGTAGAATTAGGGAGAATTTAATGCTTTTGGAAAGCAGATGGGAGAGGCCTGGTTAACCTGAGTTTTTAATGGTGGGAATATAATATATTCACACACACACACATACACACATACATATTTTTCTGCACTGATTTAAAACATTGATTTCGTGATATAATTATGTAATATATACATACTTACACAGATCTGAGTCTCTTTTGGGATTTCTATTCCATTCTTCTTTCAGTCTTTTCCTGTGCTAGTGTGATGTTTTTCAGTTATTGCAGCTTTGTGATGTATCTTAATATCCAGTATGGCAAAGCTACATTCATCTTTTTCAAAATGTTCTTTGCTATTCTTGCTCATTTTTCTTCTTGATGAACTTTTAAATGTTTAGTTTAAAAGTCCATTTAAAAGTCCTTAGGATTTTTAATAGGGATGTCGGTAAGAGCATGACTTAGCAACTTCCTAGATGGTCTAATCTAAGTGTATGACTCTCGATTTTGACTCAGGTCATGATCTTACAGTTCGTAGGATGGGAGCCCCCGTTGGGCTCTGTGCTAACGGCACAGAGCCTGCTTGGGATTCTCTCACTAGCCTCTCTCTCTGCCCCTCCCCTGGTCATTCTTTCTATAAATAAATAAATAATAAATAAATTTTTTTAAAGCTCAAAGAGAAAAAAAAATTTACCAAAATGTAAACAGTGATTGCACACATTGCTATTGTAAGTAGGATTTTGTGTTCTCTTGGCCAATCTTTATTTTATAAATTTTTCTACAATCAACATGTACCACTTGCATAATAATTGTTAAAATAATAACAGCAATAGCAGGTATATCATGCTGAAAATTGTTAAGCTTTTTCCCCTTTCGAAGAGCATGAACATGCTAGTTCTTTCTCTCCTTAGCATGGAAGAAAGCACCATGGATTCCCATTAATGGGAAAAGATGTGGCTTGCCCTCACCCTGAGGGACACTTTCAGTGGGATGATTACAGCTGCTATGACAACAAGGAGAGGATGTGATGTCACATAATGATCCAGTGACTGCGATGTTGCCGTCCCAATGCGGCGCTCTCACTGCCAGCTGGAAATCCAGCAGAGACCTCATTAAGGGCATCTGTTCGGTAATTACTACAAGTTTCCCCTCGTCATGCCTCCAGCTCCGCAAACAGCCCTACCACAGAACTCCAACTTCTGATTCACAGAGGGCCCTAATCTCCCACTTCTGCAGAACTCAGACTGACAGCCAACAGAGATCCAGGGTCAAGTGTCGGCACAGTTAGTAAATGCAACTTCCATCAACAGGGACCAGGAGGAAAGAAGCGGCCAGAGGACTTGCAGCAAAGCAAATATAAACTGAAGCTTCAAGGCGTTTTACTAAGGGATCAATTGCATCTCCCTAAAATGTTTATTGCCATTTCCCTTAGAGAAAACCTAATACACCTCCAACCTACAGAAAAAAAGAATAGCCGTGGTTGCACGGCAAGCCAGAGAATCAATTGCAATATCAGAATGCCAAATGAATTCTCCTACAATGAATATGAAATCCCAAGACCCTGTTTGTACAGTGCTCTGCAAAGATAGGGGAAAAGTGCTATCAGGGAAAGAGCCAGACAGACCTGGTTTCAAGTCCCAGCTCTATTCCCAACTTAATCTCCTGGGCCTGAGTTTCTTCATCTGTAAACTAAGAATGACAATGAGTAAAAAAGGGTTGTTGAAAATTAAGTACAAAGCTCTGAGCCTAGTACCTGTACTTGCAAGAAAAGAAAAGAAAAGAAAATCCGTCCCCTAAATTTTTTTTCACATCAAACTAGATGGATAGGTCAATGAATTAATTGGTCCCTCCACTTAGATCTTGACTGGATGAATGCAATAGTCTCCTAACTGACCTCTCTCTCTCTGGCCACTCCTACTGCTAACCATTAAATGACTTATTATGATGGGTTTTCGCATGCCATTTTCTCTGTCTAGAAAGTTCTCTAAATCTCTCCCCTGCCTATCCCATCCTCGATCTCATCCAATTCAGTGATTCCCAAACAAAACTACATATCAGAGTTACTTAGAAAGCTTTCTAAATGAACATGCCTGGGCCCCCCTGCGTAACTTATAGAATTAGAATCTTCAAATCCTGAGTACCAGAAATCTTTAACAAGCTCCCCATGTGGTTCTAATGCAGCCAGCCCTGCCACTGCAGTATTTGAAGAACACTGATTTGGCTAATTCCTACTTCTTTAAAACTTGGTTTAAGGACTTGAACATTGCTAGTAGGATTGTAAAATGGTGCAGCTACTTTGGAAAACAGTCTTTAAAAGTTAAACATTAACTGACCATACAACCCAGCAATTCCACTTCTAGGCATCTACCCAAGAGAATGAAAACATATGTCCATACAAAGATCTGTATATAAATGTCTATAGCAACATTATTCGTAATAGCCAAAGAGCAGAAATAACCTGTGTCCATCAACCGACGAATGGATACACAAATGTATATATCAAAATAATGAGCACTATGCAAAATAAAACAATGGAGTAGTTATGCATGGGGATGATTGCACACTCTGTAAATTTACTAAAAATCGTGAATTGTACTTTTAAATTGGGTGAAATTTATGGTATGTAAATTACACCTCAATAAAACTGAATGAAGGGAAGGGAAGAAAAGATAAGACAAGACAGGGGTGCCTGGGTGGCTCAGTCAGTTAAACACCAAACTCTTGATTTTGGCTCAGATTCTGATCTCACAGTTTTGTGGGTTCAAGCCCCACATCAGTGGGGCCTGCTTGAGATTCTCTCACTCTCTCTCTCTCTGCCCCTCTCCAGCTCATGCACATGCACACATGCCCTTTCTCTCTCTGTGTCTCAAAAATAAGTAAAAAAATTTAAAAAACAAGAGACAAGATAGAGAAAAACTGAGTCAAAGACTTCGTTGAGTCCTGCAAGCAGCAAGACCTTCCTACCCCTGTGTTACCTTCATCCTTTCTAAATCCCTCAAATAACAGTTACCCTAGGGATGTTATTTTTTAGTATCAGTCTACAAGCCCATCTACTTTTCAAGAATGAGAAAACTATCTAAGGTCTCCTGATATGTTACAGTCAATGGACACTTAGCAAATGTTTGTAAAAGAATGAATGAAGGAATGAGTGACCCAGTGAGCTTTCAGTTGAAATAAACTATCAAGGAACATTCTGGTTCTAATAGCCTAATACTCAGTTTACCTCCCTCATACAAGATCATAAACCCTTAATTGGGATAAAAGGAAACGTTGGATGCCCCAAAATTGCTTTGAATTTTTACCGAAGATATGTCCCACAGGAGTAGGAAGAGCCCCTTCCCCTGACGTCCCCCACACATAGTTGGGCTCACACATAACCACTGTAGCTTCAAATACCCTGGATTCAAGTCCTGGTCTCTCCACTTCCCAGGCAAGTGCCTTGGTTTCGTTTCCTCACCAGAAAATGGGGAATGAAATGAGCTGATACTTTCAAAGCCCTTAGAATCATGTCTAGCAAATGCTCAATTATACAGAAAGAGAAGAAATATACGTGGAATGTGTGTGTGTGTGTGTGTGTGTGTGTGTGTGTAACTCGTGAGACATCACGCCCAAATAGGCCATGCTGTGAAATGCTCAACTAAGTTTCACCTGGCTTGTGGGGTAGGTGTGGGGGATTAAGGAAACTGAGATAAGCACAAAAGAGGGCCTAGGTACTAAGAAAGAGAGTAAGCTGAGTAATTTTAAATGTCCATACATACAATTAGGCTTTTAAAAACAACAGAACAATGTATGATCCCATTTAAATATAAAACTGCAATATTAAATTAAATTAAAATTAAGTGAACAGAGGATACAGAAAAATATGGAGAGGCGCCCGGGTGGCTTCATGGGTTAAGTGTCTGACTTTGGCTCAAGTCATGATCTCTTGAGGTTCATAGATTTGAGCCCCATATCGGGCTCCATGATGACAGTGGAGCCTGCTTGGGATTCTCTCTCTCTCTCTCTCTCTCTCTCTCTCTCTTTGCTTTTCCCCTACTTGTACTCTTTCTCTCTCTCAAAATAAATAAATAAATAAAGAGGGAAATATGGAAGTAGATTCACCTAAATATTCTCAAAGGTCATCTCTAGATAAAATAAGATAATAAGATTCTCTTTCTGGGATGCCTGAGTGGCTAAATCAGTTAAGCATCTGATTTGGGCTCAGGTCATGATCTCACAGTTCGTGAGTTTGAGCCCTAGTTTGGTTCTGAGCTGAGCCTACTTCAGATTCTGTCTCTGCTCTCTCTCTCTCTCAAAAATAAATAAATAAATGTTAAAAATAAAAAATAAGGTTTTCTTTCCTGAGTTCCTAAAATGAATCTTAATTATTTTTATAGCCAAACAAAATTAATAATCCTACCTTCATTTTGTTAAAAACTGAATTAAGTGATTAGGAAAATAAAGACAGCCTCCAACCCCCACAGACCACCTGCCTCTCTGGCAGCCTAAAAGTTTGTCTGCTTTGTTCTGAAGAGAGAATGAATACTCAGAAGGAGACAGGAAGGCCCAGATACAGAGGAGGAAGAAAGCCCACACACAGTATTAAGTAGATACAACAAAATAGCAGGACCAGTCAACACTCAACAAACTGATTCACCACAGTACAGGCAGAGTGTGCTTTTGCGAACACAAATCTGATAGTGTCATTTCTGCTTAAAGCCACCAGTTGCCTGCTACTGCTCTTGGAAAAAGACCAAACTCCTTACCTGGCCTACAAGAACCTCTGCCCACCTCTCCAGCCTCTTTCCACGTTCCTCCTCTACCCATTCACCCCCAGCCACAGGGCCTCTGCTCTACTTGGATGCTCTCCCACCACCCCCTGCCCTTCATCAGGGAAGCCCACACCAATACCCCAGACGAGGTCCATCCCCCTGTTGGGCGCTCACAGCACCCTGACCATTCTGTCAGAGGATGGAGCCCAGTTATACCACTAATGTCTATGAACCCCACCACGCTGTTGGGTTTACTCACATTATACCCCTAGTGCCTAACACAACAGCTGTTGTGTGGTGGGCACTCCATAAAGAAAGGCCAAGTGAATGATCACAATTGAGGGTGAGGAGGGAACACTGCAAAATATGAGCCTAGACAAAAGCAAAGATTAGATTTTGGAAGGTCTATGAGTCTTCTTGGGAATGTGGGCTTGATCCTGCAAGCAATAAGAAGCTACTGAACAGTTTTGTTTTATTTTTTTAAACTCCTATACTCATTTTATTTGTTTGTTTTTATTTCAATTCCAATATAGCTAACACACAGTGTTATATTAGTTTCAGGTGTACAATATAGTGATTCAACAATTCTGTACATTACTCAGTGCTCATCACATCACGATAACTGTACTCTTAATCACCTTTACCTGTTTCACCCATCCCCCAACCCACCTCTCCTCCGGTAACCATCAGTTTGTTCTCTATACTTAAGGGTCTGTTTTTGTTTGTTTCTCTCCTTTTTCCCTTGTTCATTTGTTTTGTTTCTTAAATTTCACATATGAGTGAAATCGCATGGTATTTGCCTTTCTCTGACTGACTTACTTCACTTAGCATTAGACTCTCTAGATCCATCCATGTTGTTAAAATGGCAAGAGTCCATTCTTTTTATGACTAAGTAATATCACATTATATATGTATATGATATATTTACATTTATATATTTGCATATATTTATATATGTAAATTTTTATATATTTACATATATAAATATATATGTATTACATATATATGTAAATATATATATAAATAAACCACATCTTCTTTATCCATTCATCAATTGATTGACACTTGGCCTGCTTCCATAATTTGGCTATTATAAATAATGCTGAAATAAACATATAGGTGTATAGATCTTTTTGAATTAGTGTTTTTGTATTCTTTGGGTAAGCATCCAGCAGTGGAATTACTGAATCATATGGTATTTTAATTTTTTTGAAGAACCTCTATACTGTTTTCCACAGTGGCTGCACCAGTTTGCATTCCCACCAACAGTGCACGAGGATTTCTTTCTTTCCGCAACCTTGCCAACATTTGTTTCTTATGTGTTTGATTTTAGCCATTCTGACAGGTGTGAGGTAATAGCTCATTGCAGTTTTGATTTGTATTTCCTTGATGATTAGTGACATTGAGCATCTTTTCATGTATTTGTCGGCCATCTATTTGTCTTCTGTGGAGAAATATCTGTTCATGTCTTCTGCCCACTTTTTTTTTAATTTTAACATTTATTTATTTTTGAGAGACATAGAGACAGAGTATGAGCAGGGGAAGGGCAGAGAGAGAGAGGGAGACACAGAATCTGAAGCAGATTGCAGGCTCTGAGCCGTCAGCACAGAGCCCGATGCGGGGCTCGAACTCACAGACCATGAGATCATGACCTGAGCCTAAGTCGGCCGCTTAACCAACTGAGCCACCCAGGCGTCCCCCTTCTGCCCACTTTTAATTGGATTATTTGGGGGAAGTGGTTTGGTATTGACTTGTATAAGTTCTTTATATATCATGAATATTAACCCTTTGTTGTATATGTCATTTGTAAATATTTTCTCCCATTCATTAGGCTGTCTTTTAGTTTTCTTGATATTTCCTTTGCTGTGCAGAAGCTTTTTATTTTGATGTAGTCCCAACAGTTTATTTTTAATTTTGTCCCTTGCCTCAAGAGACATATCTAGAAAAATGTTGCTACAGCTTATCTCAGAGAAATTATTCTCTGTGCTCTCATCTGGAATTTTTATGGTTTCAAGTTACACATTTATGTCTTTAATCCACTTTTAGTCTATTTTTGTGTATGGTGTAAGAAAGGAGTCCAATATCATCCTTTTGCATGTAGCTGTTCAGTTTTCCCAACGCCATTTATAGAAGAGACTGTCTTTTTCCCATTGCATATTCTTGTCTCCTTTGTTGAAGATTAATTGATCATATAATCATGGGTTTATTTCTGGGTTCTCTATTCTGTTCTATTGATCTATGTGTCTATTTTTGTGCCAGTACCATACTGTTTTGATTACCACGGCTTCGTAGCATATCTTGAAATCTGTGATTGTGATGCATCCAGTTTTGTTCTTCCTTTTCAAGATTGTTTTGAATATCCAGGGTCTTTTGTGGTTCCAAATAAATTTTAGGCTTGTTTGTTCTAGTTTTGTGAAAAATGTTATTGGTATTTTGATAGGATTACATTAAATCTGCAGATTGCTTTGGGTAGTATGGACCTTTTAACAATATTTGTTCTTTCCATCTATAAGCATGAATTATCTTTCCATTTGTTTGTGTCACCTTTAATTTCTTTCATCAGTGTTTTATAGTTTTCAGAGTATAGGTCTTTCACCTCCTTGGTTAAGTTTATTCCTAGGTATTTTATTAATTTTGGTACAATTGTAAATGGGATTGTTTTATTAATTCTTTGTTCTGCTTCTTCATTATCAGTGTATAGAAATGCAATGGATTCTTGTATATGTACTGTGTATCCTGTGACCTTACTGAATTCATTTATCAGTTCTAGGTGGTTTTGGTGGAGTCTTTGGGGTTTTCTACATATAATGTCATGTCATCTGCAAATAGTGAAAGTTTTACTTCTTCCTTACCAATGTGGATGCCTTTTTTTTTTTTCTTGTATGACTGCTGTGGTTAGGACCTCTAGTACTATGCTAAATAAAAGTTGTGAGAGTGGACATCCTTGTCTTGTTCCTGATCTTATAGGAAAAGCTCTCAGTTTTTAACCATTGAGTATCATGTTAACTGTGGGCTTTTCACATGTGGCCTTTATAATATTGACATATGATCCCTCTAAACCTACTTTGTTGAGGATTTTCATTATGAATGGATGTTGTACTTAGTCAAATGCTTTTTCTGCACCTATTGAAATGAATATATGTTTTTATCCTTTCTCTTATTGCTGTGATGTATCACAAGAAAGGGGATTTGCAAATACTGATCTTTACATCATAGGAACAAATCTCAAGTGATCATGGTGAATGATTTTTTTAATGTATTGTTGGATTCAGTGTGCAAATATTTTGTTGAGAATTTTTTTGCATCTATGTACATCAGAGATATTGGCCTGTGGGGTTTTTTGATTGTTTGTTTTGTTTTTGTTTTTGTTTGGTACTGTCTTTATCTCATTTTGGTATCAGAGTAATTATGGCTTCACCTGTGAAGCTATCTGGTCTTGGGCTTTTGTTTGTTGGGAATTTTTGATTACCGATCCATTTCATTGATGATAATCAGTCTGTTTAAATTTTTTCTTTATTTCTGATTCAGCTTTGGGGGGTTATGTTTCTAGAATTTATCTATCTCTTCTAGATTGTCCAGTTTGTTGGCATATAATTCTTCATAACATTCTCTTAAAATCTTTTGTATTTCTGTGGTGTCAGTTATTTCTCCCCATCATTTCCGATTTTCTCTCTCTCTCTCTCTCTCTCTCTCTCTCTCTTTCTCTCTTTATGAGTTAAGCTCAAGGTTTATCAATTTTTTTTATCTTTTCAAAAAACCAGCTCCTGGTTTCATTGATCTAGTCTATTATTTTGTCTTAGTTTCTAGCTCAATTATTTCTGCTCTAATCTTTATTATTTCCTTCTTTCTGCTGGTTTGGGGTTTTGTTGGTTCTTTTTCTAGCTCCTTTAGGTGTAAGGTTAGATTGCTTATTTGAGTTTTTTTTGTTTGGTTGTTTTTTGTTTTTTTGGTTTTTTTGGTTTTTTTTTGCTTTTTGAGGTAGACCTATATCACTATAAGTTTCCCTCTTAGAACAGTTTTTGCTGCATCCCAAAGATTTTTTACTGTTGTATTTTCATTTTCATTTGTCTCCATGTATTTTTTTATTTCCTCTTTGATTTCTTGGTTGACACATTCATTGTTTAGTAGCGTGTTATTTAACCTCCACATAGTTGTGTTCTTTCCAGATTTTTTCTTGTCATTGATTTCTAGTTTCATAGTGTTGTCATCAGAGAAGATGCATGGTATGAATTCAACGTTTTTAAATTTGTTGAGACATGTTTTGTGGCCTAATATGTCATCTAATTTGGAGAATGTTCTGGGTGCACTTGAAAAGACTGTGTATTCTGCAGTTTTAGGATCAAATGTTCTGAATGTATCTGTTAGATCCATTTGGTCCAATGTGTCATTCAAAGCCACCGTTTTCTTGTTGGTTTTCTGTTTAGATCATCTATCCATTGACAGATGGGGTTGTAAAGTCTCCTATTATTATTATTGTATTGCTATCTATTACTTCTTTGATGTCTGTTAATAATCGCATTATGTATTTGCATGCTCCCAGGGTCCAGTGCATAAATACCTAAAACTGTTATATCTCCTTGTCAGATTGTTCCTTTTATGATTATATAGTGTCTTTCTTCATCTCTTGTTTCAGTTTTTATCTTGAATTCTATTTCATCTGATATAAGTATTGCTATGCTGGCTTTTTTTTCACTTCCATTTGCATGATAAATGCTTTACCATCCCTTCACTTTCAATCTGCATGTGCCTTTAGGTCTGAAATGACTCTCTTGTAGGCAGCATATAATTGAGTCTTGTTTTTTTATCCATCTCCTCACTCTATGTCTGTTTCTTTTTTAATGAACTTTTTTTAATTTAAACTTTAATTAGTTGACCTCAGCCAGAGCAACTTCTTACTAGATACATTGCCAAAGGCAAGGGAAACAAAAGCAAACATGAACTATTGGGACTTCATCAAGATAAAAGGCTTCTGCAAAGCAAAGGAAACAGTCAACAAATCTATGTCTTTTGATTGGACCGTTTAGTCCATTTACATTCAAAGTAATTATTGATAAGTGTGTATTTATTGCCATTTTTTACTTGTTTAATGGTAGATTTTGTAGTTCTCTGTTACTTTATTTTCTTGCTCTTTTTTCTCATGGTTTGCTGACTTTCTTCAGTGATACACTTAGCTTCCCTTCTTTTTTATTTTTGCCTCCCTATTACTGGTTTTTGATTTGTGGTTACCATTCAGTTTATTTATAACAACTTATGATTTAGCAGTCTATATTAAGTTGATGGTCGCTTAAATTTGAACCCATTCTTTTTTGTTGTTGTTGTTAACATTTATTTATTAATTTTTGAGAGAGAGAAAGAGCAGGGGAGGGGCAGAGAGAGAGGGAGATAGAATCCCAAGTAGCTTCTGATGGCAAAAAGCCTGCTGCGGGGCTTGAACTCACAAACTGTGAAACCATGACCTAAGCCAAAATCAAGAGTCAGATGCTTAATGAACTGAGCCACCCAAGCATCCTGAACCCATTCTTTTTTTTTTTTTAAATCAGTTTATTGTCAAATTGGTTTCCATACAACACCCAGTGCTCATGCCAACAAGTACCCTCCTCAGTGCCCATCATCCTCTCTCCCCCCTCCTATACCTCCCTCAAAGCTCAGTTTGTTCTTAGTATTTAAGAGTCTCTTATGTCTTGTCTCCCTCCCCCTGTGACTTTTTCCCCCTCCCCCGTGGTTTTCTGCTAAGTCTCTCAAAATCCATCTATGCGTGGAAACCTATGGTATCTGTCTTTCTCTGACTGACTTATTGAACCCATTCTTAAAAAAGAAAAAATATTATTTATTTATTTTGAGAGAGACAGAGACAACAGGAGTAGGGGATGGGCAGAGAAAGAGGGAGAGAGAGAGAACCCCAAGAAGGCTCCACACTGCCAGTTCAGAGCCCAATGCAGGGCTCGAACCCACGAAGCTGTGAGACCATGACCTGAGCTGAAACCAAAAGCTGGACCCTTAACTAACTGAGCCACCCAAGCACCTCCCCAGAACTTATTCTTTACTCTTCTTCTCTTCCTCTCCAGTTTTAGATACGTGATGTCAAACTTTATATCCTTTTATTTTGTGAATCCCTGGACTGATATTTACAGATACACTTAATTTTACTACTTTTGCACTTCCTACTTTTCTTACTTCTATTTATGGTCTTTACACTCAAAAAGCCCTTTCTAACATTTCTTATAGGCCTGGTTTAGTGGTCATGAAACCATTTAACTTTTGTTTGTCTGAGAAAGTCTTTATCTCTCCTATTCTGAATGATAGCCTTGCTGGATACAGTATTCTTGGCTGCAGGTTTTTTCTTTCAGCATTTTAAATATATCATGCTGCTCCCTTCTGGTGTGCAATGTTTCTACTGAAAAATCTCCGGATAGCCTTATGAGGCTTCCCTTGTAAGTAACTGTTGTCTTTTCTCTTGCTGCTTTTAAAATTCTCTGTCACTAACTTTGGTCTTGGTCTGGACCTCCTTGGGTTGATTTTGTTGGGGGCTTTCTACCCCTTCTGGATCTGGATTTCTGTTTTCTTCCCCAGATTCAGGAAGTTTTCAGTTATTATTTATTTGAAAATATTTTCTGCCCCCTTTTCTCTCTCTTCTCCCTCTAGGATCCCCACAATGTGAATCTGATCACACTTGATGGTGTCACTGAGTTCCTTAAGCCTATTTTAATTTTTTATTATTGTTTTTTTCCCTCTCCTGTTCAGTTTGTTTGTTTTCCATTACTCTGTCTTCCAGGTCCCTGTTCCATTCTTCTGCTTCCTCTACTCTACTGCTTATTCCATCTAGTGTATTTTTAATTTCAGTTATTGAGTTCTTCATCTCGGGTTCTTCCTTATGTTTTCTATCGTTTTGTTGAGTGAGGGTCTCACTGAAGCCCTCCACTCTTCTCAAGTCCAGTATCATTATGACCATTACTTTAAATTCGCTATCAGGCATGTTACTTATCTCCACTGCATTTAGCTCTTTTGCTAGGATTTTTGTCCTGTTCTTTCCTTTGGGACATATTCCTCTGTCTCTTCATTTTCTTTAATTCTGTGTCTGTTTCTGTTAGGAAAGTCAGCTACCTCTCCTGCTCTTAAAGTAATGGCCTTATGAAAAAGAGGTTCTGTAGTGCCTTGCAGTGCAACATCCCCTGTTCACCAGAACCTGGTGCTTCAGGGATGTCTCTTATGTGTATTGTATGCTCCATACTGTTGTGGCTGAGTTGCATTTGCTTTTAGTCCAGTTGATTGCAATGGCCCTCTGCCTACTGTGGGCAGGGGTTGGTCCCTGTGTTGTTAATGGGCCAGTCTGGGGCTGCCTTGGGCTTGACTTGAGGCAGACCAGGCGATCGCCAGAGATGTGGTAGCACTGAACTACAGGGCATGTAGTTTTCCATGTAGGCTTTCCATGTTATCTCTTGAGAAGTCTTCATTTTGGGGTAGTGCCTGTAGTCAGACCAGATGTCTGCCCTCAAACCACTGATAGGGCTGCAGTTGGGCTGGTGTGCGTGGCTACCTCCTCAGGGGAGGAGTCACTTTGGAGTGGTACCAGGCCCTGTCAGAGCTGCTTACACACCGCTAGGCTTGTGGCACCACTTTGGATGGGCTGCAGTCAAGAGCACATTGGAGCGGGGAGGACAGCAGGAGAACACGGGGGCAGGGCATGCAGTGTTAGTAAGGTCTGCACAAGTCTTTTGTGAGAGGAGACCCGGAGCTGCTTCAGAAAACTCCTGCCACAGGGCTGAAGGGAGTCAGTCCTCAGGAGAGCGTGGAGGCGAGATGCACAGTGCTAGAAAGGTCCACACAGTGGGCGAGGAGTTGGAGGGGGTAGATCCGCAGAAGCACACAGGGGCAGAGCAAGCAGTATTAGCAAGTTAGGTAGTGAGTTTTTGCATCATGCTGGGTCCCACAGGTGTCTAAGTGTCTATGCTAGAGGGTGAAGGAGCAAAATGGTGCCCACCAGCTGCTTTGTTCCTGGTGATCCCTGTCCCTCCAACACAGGCTCTGAGATTAGTAAACAAATCTCCCTCCCATATATACGAGGTGTTTTTCAACCTGGTGCTTCTATGATGTATCTCCATGGGACTGTTGTGCTGTGTCTCTAAGGGCAGGGAGTCAGTTTCCAATCCTCCTCCCAGCTCTTGAAGAGCCAAGCCCACTGATTTTTAAAGTTTCAGGTGTTAAGCCCAGCTTATTATAAGAACTCACAAAATTTGGGCCTTCTGATTTTCAAAGCTAAATGTTATGGAGCTTCATCTTCCCCATGCGAGTTCCCCATGCCTGGGGTGCCTGATGTGAGGGTCTGTCTCCCTCCTCTCTTTGCGTCTACAGCATCTCTCCCTCCTGTGGACAGTTTCCATGGGTCCACTTAGCTCCTACCTGAGTACACTTGGATGTGGCTCATTCTCTACATTTAGCTGTGGAGAGTCTGCTCTGTCCATCTTTGGGTCATTTTCTGGGTTATTTACACTGATGTGGGTGTCTTCAGGTTGTATCCAGGGGACAAGTGAGGTTAGGATCTTCCTACTCTGTCATCCTCTCCAGAAGTCCTGCCATCTTCCCCAGAAGTCTGCTACCGGACAGTTTTAAACTGGAAGCCAGAGAGATCAGTTGTATGTTCCAAAAGAACATTCTATTTGCTATATTGAGAAGAGTGTGGAGGGGAGGCCAGTTGGGAGGTAGGAAGACCACTTGGAAATATTGCAATGACTCAGTTAGAGAAGAGGGTGTGAACTACTTACAGGGGAGATGGGGGTGGGGAATATGAAGAGGAAAAAGTTTAGAGAAGAAAATCAACAGGAGTTGATGGCTAATTAGATGAGATGGGGGATGGGGACACAGGAAAAGTGGTTCCCAAACGTCTGCTTCAGGTGCCTGAGCTTTCTGAAATGCAGAAACTGGCTTTGAGTCACTGTCGTGAAACAAGCCGCTCTGACTTCTTGAAGCCCCAGTTTCTCCACCTGCAAAACAGAGCTGTTCCTAGTTCTCCTGCAGCGTAACTAGTAAATCAAATGAGCTGATACTTGGGAAAGTGCTTTTACAGATGGTAAAACCTTGTTTTTATCATCGTCAACATGAGGGCAATAACTTGCATCATAACTACATAATCGCCCCCCCAAAGAAAAACAGCCTTCTTGAAATCATCACTAAGACCAGGCTGAGAATCTTATAAAACTGGCCTAAATTCTACATCTTTTAAACTTTTTTCACTGTCTTAAATAGTTGGCCTCATGAATGACCCAGATGAAAAAGGAAGAAAAGGCATCTTGGAAAGTTGGTTTCCCTGGGGCCCAGCAGAGGTTGGGGACCTGCTTCGGCACAAAGGCCTGCTGGTTCCCTCCTCAAGAGATGCTGGATTCCCCTTCAATGCTTACCAACTTATCTAAATTTGAAAATCTAAAGTAACTTCCAACTGTTTAAGAAAGATAAGTCACTGGATACAATGAGCCATACTTTGTGAAGCATCTAAGCCAGCCAAAATACCCTCAGGTGTGGCATGAACTAAGGAAGGAGAAAAGGGAAGTTAAAGGAATTAAGATCTATAAGCACTGAGGATGGTCTCATTACTGGGCCAACATCTTATAAATGTCATATTTATATACAGATATTATTATTCTTACTTTACGAGGTTCAGAAAGGCAAAGAGAGTAGTCAGACACCTCATAGTGAACATCAGAGCTCGTCAATTCAACTTCTGATTTCTCCAAAAGAAGGAATATTCTTCCTACCTTACACACTACAATGAGTCTTTGAGATGATCATCTCCAACAGTTGAAATGTCTGGTGAATAAAATATATAATTCAGCAGGTCCAACATAGCATTCCAACCCAAAAAATAACACAACAGAAAAAAAGCGCTGAACCTGAACTCTGAAGACCTGCACTGAAACCCTCGCGCATCAGGAACTGCTCCATCTGCAACCCTACTTAGAAAAGCTGGATTAGGCCACCTTAAAGGTCCTTTATTAAAGCTAGACAAACGCTGGTGGTTACTAATGATGCAATTCTAGGATAGCTGATCCTTCTCTTATTTTCTTCTCCACGCTCACAGAATCACACCTGAGACACTCTATGCCATCGCCAAGAAGACAGAAAGCATACTGTCTGAAGAAGCAGAAAGATAAAGCATATCAATTAAAACGACTTCCTCCCAGAGAAACAAACCTCTGCAGCAGCAAGTGTGGATTGATATTCCTGAATGGAGTCTTGAGTGGTTTGGACCTTGGTCCAGCAGATACTGCACTCCCATAAGTAAAATCAACTTCCAGTAACTCTGCTTCCAAGCCCCCCTTTCCCAGGGCTCCTCGGGGAAGGCCTGGTTCTCAGGCCAAGCTCCCCCACACTCCAGAGCCTGCCTGCCAAACAGCACAGGAAGTGCCAACCAGCTCTCCCCAGAGCAGCTGGCACCAATTACCCAGACCCTGATGGAAGCACTCGGCTGGGGTAAGGCAGGCACTCCAGATATCAGCCTAGTCGGAAATCCTATACTAAAACAAAGACAGCCCTGCAGCCCTGCCAGCACTCAACATAAGTGGCTGGTGGGGGTCTGTGGGAGGCAGCCAGGGGGCTGGCTGGTGAGCACCAGCCAGGGAAGCAGCTGTGGGCCTGGGAGACTTGCCCACTGCCTGATTGCTGGGCTTCTCCATCATCACAACCAGCAGCTACCAATTACTGGGCACCTAGAGCAAGCTAGTTTCTTACATTCCTCATCCTATCGAACTCTCCCAACACAACAAAGAAGGAACTGTTATCCCCGTTTACAAATAAGGAACTTGAGGTTCAAAGAGATTCCTTTCCACAGTCACAGGGACAGAACAGGCTGGCGCTGGACCTGGTGCCCAGGTCTCCTGCATCACTTTCCTTTCCACCTACCATCCTGGCCCGGGAGAGCTAGCCACCTAAAAAGGGCCTGGACATTAGGAATTCACTTTGCAAAGCCATCATAAGTGACACACTAAATCCTAAAGGATGATAAACTGGTTGAAAAGATGGGAACATTTGTAGGTCCTCCAAGGATTCACCCAACCAGTTCATCTGCAAATGGAGACACTGAAGCCCATGTTACGTGACTTGCCAAGGATTAAAGAGCGAGTCAGTAAGAAACGAACCCCAACTCTCAATTATGAGCCCACTATGTGTTTTCCACCCCCACTCCCACCCCATGGTTCCCCTGCCTTTTCACAGTGCCTAGTTCAGTGCTATAGTCAGCAAATGTTTAACTTCCAATGATCATGGTGCTATAGACCAAATGTTTGTCTCCCCAAAATTCATATGTTGAACCCTAACCCCCAATGTGACGATATTAGGAAGTGGGGCCTTTAAGAGGTAACTAGGTCATGAAGGTAGAGCTCTCATAAATAAGATTAGCACCCTTTTAAAAGAGACCCCAGGGAGGTCCCTCAACATTTCTGTCATGTGAGGAAACAGCAAGAAAATGGCGATCTATGAAGCAGGCAGCAGGCCCTCACCAGATACCAAATTTACCAGTGCCTTCCCAACCTTCCGAGCTGTGGAAAATAATTTCCTATGTTTAAGCCACCTGGTCTGTGGTATTCCATTACAGCACCCGGGAGGGACTAAGACAATGTCTAGGAACTCTACTCGCATTTTATCTCATTTAATTTCGCAACTCAGCAAGGTAGATACTATTTATTATGTCCACTTATAGCTTAGCCACGGAATGTCACCTCTCCAAAATAACAACAAAAGGAAGATGGGGTTCAGATATGAACCCCAAGGGTCTAACTCCAGAGCTTGTTATATTCTGAACTCTACTGAGTCCCATTTAACCATCCTGGTCCCTTTATCTTCTTATGTCCCAGAACAGGCCCATAAGCCTGGCTCAGAAGGTCATTCCTATAATTCTGGAACTACTCCAAATTTTCCATGGCCCCAGGTAGACTCTGCCAGGTCAGTGGAGGTTGGGTAGACATTCCAGGTGCACTGTGTGGCCCAGGGAGGGACATCAGTCCATGGGATGACAGAAAAGTGCTCAGTGCACACTTGGTTTTTGTTCCTGTCTAGTGTCAGGGACCAGCCCAGTTATATAGGGTTTCCTGGGGGCCGCCACCCCTCTACCAGCACAGGGCCAATACTGACCCACCTCTGAGCCTGCTCCAGAGCAGAGCAACAAACCCTCAGGATCACACCACCAGTCCTCACCCACTCCCAGCCAGAAGCCAGCTCTAGTCACAGCATGATTTCAGGTGAAGGGAAGGGACTCTGAGCAAAGAGGCACAGTGTGACAGCCAGGCGCTATGCATGGCACTTCACTCCTCAGGCTGCAGCTGGCCCACAAGGAAGGTGCTTCTGAGACTACCCCATTTGTCCTGAGAAGGAAATCGAGGCTCGGAGAAGACCAGCCGACTTGCCTGGCCAGCACAATAAGCCCTTGTGTGACTCCAAAGCCCGGGGTTTCTTACCACAAATGCGATTTCCCTGCTGACACACATCCCTAAAACTGTGTACTCCAGTAGCTGGGACAATCAGAACCCCTGCTGGGAGGGCCTCATTTCTCAAGCTAAAGATACGGCTTTCCTTTGTTGAAGTGCAAATGCTGTGAAGGGGAGGGGGGGCGAGAGGGCACAAGTTTTAACCCGTATGAAGTCTTCCCTAATAACAAGAAGCATTTTAACGGCATTTTAGAGTTAAAGCAAGTTTTTCATGCATAACTTCACCTGATCCTCGCCACAGCTGCATAAATAAGACTCACACTCCCCGTTTCATGTATGAGGAAACTGAGGCTCAGAAAGTGATTTTCTCAAAATGCAGAATGGAGTCAGGGAGATGGATGCCAGAGCAGAGACGGCAAGTCCTGGGTTGCATGACCCCTCATTCCGTACACTGCTTCACCTCGCTCTGTCCAGTCTTCCCACAGATGGGAGGAGGAGGGAATTAGGTCCATGGGTACTGGGAGGTGGCCGTAGAATATTTTGCCTCGGGTCCTTATTCAGTTCTTTGCTCCCTACCATCACTCCCAACCAAGCAGGCAATGTCCAAAGGTCTTGCTTCCACCCAGACAGACGAGCAGGCTGACAGAAGGCAGAGAGGACACTTAGCCAAGAGAGCACTGAGACCAGACTGGACTGAGAAAGTCCTGAGCCATATGCACCAGGGGAGACCAGGGGCTTCTATGCCTGGGCTGGAGAGTGGACCCCACACCCAGTGCCTGCAGCCAAGTCATCCTGGCCTCGTTTACCACTGAGCCCTGCCCTGTGACAGGAGCCTGTGACAGGAGCATCCCACCACTAGCCCTCAACTTAGCGTGGGTTCCCAGCTCCTGCAATCCAAGGGCGTGGCAGGGAACCCTCACTCCCAGCCCCCTGGGCCTCTACTGTCTAGAGGCCCCTTGTGTTTCCTCCTCTGGGACAACCTCACAGAGAGAAACATAGGGTGAGGGAGACAGTGGCAGTTGCTAAAGGAAACGCATCCCTCTGTTAGCAACACCGCTTCTGTACAGGCCTACAGAATTTTCCACACTACCACTTTCATTTTTGAAGGAGGCAGTTTCTTTCCATGCACCCCACCATTTAACATCCTCCCAGTCCATGGCTTCACCCATTTCCTTCTGACACCCTAGAGGTCATCACTGAGGGGAGAAGGGAAGTGAGTGCCCTCCTCCCATTTTCTCATCTGTAGAATAAGTAGTGAGGAGTACCAAAAGAGATCAAGTGAGGCCCACTCAGGTGGTTTAAAAAAAAAAGTGCTTTTCTTTTTTGCAGTCATACCTCACTTTGGGGGGGGGGGGGGTTGTGTGTTCATATTTCAGGCAGCCTTGCAGAGAAGGTAAAAATCTGTGAATGCACTTAATACAAACCCAAATAGATATCCAAGCCCCAGAAGACAAGGAAAGTTCGGGAAAACAAGAATACTGCAACTCCCTCCAAATCCATTTGCTTCATATTCAGATGCTAGTTCACAAGTATCTGACCAGAGTCCAATTACACTTGAACTTCAATGTACAATTCTAATCATTATAATCACCTGCTACAATAAAAAATTCAATGGTTTCCTAGGGATGGAACACTCAAATCAGAAATGCCAGATGACAGTCAGTGCTTTCTGAATATGGCACATGTTCAACTTTATTTCCAAGACCTCTTGACCGCATACCTGACTTCATGACCTGAGAAAATTATGTAAAGAAGACACAAAATCATTTGCCTTGGGAGATGGAGAATGGTCAGACTGAAGAGGCAGCCCTGGTGGGAAGCAGACTAACAGGCCTTGTTTCTTCAAACCTGATATTCCTCCCAGGAGCAGCCCAGGCCCGCCTGTGACAAGGCTCCAACGCTTTGTGGTTCTGCCCCAGCCTGTGCTGGCCCAGCAGACCTGGCACACTCCCGGGCCTCTCTTCATTGGGATGATGGGCTGGTTCTAAGACTCAGGCAGAAATAAAGTCCACTGTGGGAGGCAGCACGGTGTGAGGCAAACCCCGGGCTGAGAGGTCACAGCAGACACAGAATGAACTCTGCTATTTCCCAGCTTGTGACTTCCAGGAAATCACTCCCTCTCACAGTCTTAGGGGTTTCTTTTAAACTTGGGGTCATAACAGATAACTTTCCGAGTTGCAAAAGTGGTCAAATGAGCTAAGTAAAGCACCTAGTTCAGAGCCTGGTCCAACCCGCACAGCTACGCACGACGTGTGGCAGCACCTGTTCTCAGTCAGCCTTGACCATCAATGTCCCAAAGTCCCTGAAGCCAGGGCATGGGCTCCTTCAGGAGCCTCAGGCTTCCATGTCAGAGGGACCCTCACAGTTTTTCTCCATAGAGGTGTTACTGGTGTTTAGGAAAATTTCTCATTGTGCAGGACTGTGCTTTACTTACTCTGCAGAAAATGTAACTCCTCTGGGCTTTGCTCACTGTCTTAGAGCCTGTCCACAGCCCCCTACCGTGCGACTACCAAAAGTGCACCTTATCTGTCCACCGCCCCTGGGGTGTATCACCCCTGTGGGGAAGCTTAGCTGAAGCCTTCTCCCTGCCAATGTGAACCAGAAGTGGATGTCCCTCCTTAGCCCGGAAATGTCCATTCAATAGAAAGTTTTTTCAGGAGCCCTCCAAACAAACTTTATTCTTGATCTTGACGAAGGGTGGGTCACATATCCCATCCTGCAGAACTCCCAAGGCCTCCATGACCTCATTAGCTTCCTCTATTAAGAATGTCTTGGGGCACCTGGGTGGGTCAGTCGGTTAAGCATCTACTCTTGATTTCGGCTCAGGCCATGATCTCAAGGCCATGAGATGAAGCCTCGCATCGGGCTCCACACTGAGCATGGAGCCTGCTTGGGATTCTCTCAGTTTCCCTCTCTCTCTGCCCGTCCCCTGCTCACACATGCTTTCTCTCTCTCTCTCTCTCTCTCTCTCTCTCAAATAAATAATAATAATAAATATCTTGAATCATCAGTACCATAACATGAATTCTTTTAGTAAAGTCCTTTGATCTAGAAATTTTGCATTTGTTAATCCAGACTACAACAGGAGGTAGTTCCTATTGACAATGTCAGTCACTTGAGAAAAGGAGCAATCTGGGAGCGACCAGGATCTCATCAGGAGTCTTCTCTCACATGGTAAGAGAGGGACTGTGCACCTACTCTGCCCTGCAGAAACCATGTGAGTAGCTGATGTAGAGGCTAAGGGCAGGTTGCCCCAAAATACGTTACTCTGGCATGCAGATTGTTTTGAGCTGAAAACAATCAAGGTCCCAAAGACCTAGAAACTCTGACCTTCTCCCTAACTGCCTAAAAGAACTTAGAGCACCTGCTCCAGGAAGAGAGCAATCGCCCTAGATAACTACAGTATAGTAAGAACTAGGGGCGGTAGACAGAGAGGGGCTCAACAAAGTCTGTTTGTTAAAATTCCTCTCTAGGCCCCACTGTTTCCTGAATGGCCTAGTAAACATTCGTTTACTAAACATTCACTCTTTTTCATCTTCCTGTGAATTGCTTTCCTTCCCTCTGAAGTTCCAGACCCCTACATCCTTTCTAGTTCAAGATGGCATATATACCTCATTTTGTCTGTCCGTCTTTGGAATCTCATGTCTGTGTAGATTCCCAGTATGTACAAAATTAAATTTGATTCTCTTCTCCTCATCTGTCTCCTGTCCATTTGATTCTCAGTTCAACTAGAAGAGTCTTCAGAGATAGAGAAAATTTTTTTCTCCCTAACATTGGTAACCATGGGTGAGGCTACAAGATATCCGTATGTTTCAAAGTAAGTCTTAACTGCCACAAACTAATGCTGCAGGAATATGAGCCCTCCTACTTGGAAGAAATATTTGTAATATACGTGACACTCAGCACTTGGAAACTACCTATACAGAGAGAGAGGGAGGGACAAAGAGCGAGAGAGAGGTGCCCTTGAATACATGGGGGTTAGGGGCACCAATGCCCCCACACAATTGAAAATCCACATATAATCCCTAAACACTTAACTACTAACAGCATGCTGTTGACTGGAAGCTTTATTGATAATATAAACTGTTGATTAACACACATTTTGTATGTTATATGTACAATATACCATATTCTTACATAAAGTAAGCTAGAGAAAAGAAAATGTGACTAGGAAAATCGTAAAAAAGAAAAAATACGTTTAACAGTACCGTACTATATTTATTGGAAAAAACCTGTGTATACGTGACCCATGCAGTTCAAACTTGTATTGTTCAAGGGTCACCTGGATACGTATATAGCTGTATACATATACGCACACAGAGACATATATATATACATGTGCATATATAACACATATTACTGATATATATTAATCATATAATTATGTGTTAATATATAGTAATTGTATGTTATATAATTAATATATAGTATTACCATGATGTATTATCTATAATTAACATATTAGTTACATGTATAATTAACATGTATTATATATTATACCTTAAGAGTACCTGCAAATTAAAATAAATGATAAAATCACCCAGAGAAAAACATAGAGGCCAAGGACATAAAAAGACAATTTTACAAAAGAAGTAAAATAACATGTGGAATTGAGATACTTCTGTCCACTTTTCAAAACCAGCAACTTTTTTTGAAATTATAGTGTCTGGATTCATGAGAGAATATGAGCAGCTCAAAAAACTGCTGGTGGGAGTGTAAGCCAGCATTTCCAGAGGTCAGTCGAACAATCAATAGGTTTAAAATCCCTAAAAACATACATAGAGTTGGACCAAGCAATTATACTTCTAGAAACGTATCCTCAAAAGTATTTATGGATGTTCTCAGGGGCTCCTGGGTGGCTCAGTCGGTTAAGCGTCTGACTCTTAGTTTCAGCTCAGGTCATAATCTCATGACTTTGTGGGTCTGAGCCCCACGTGGGCTCTGCACTGACAGTGTGGAGACTGCTTGGGGTTCTCTCCCTCTCCCTCTCTCCCTGTCCCTCCCCCAGTCATGCTGTCTCTGTCTCTCTCAAAATAAATAAACTTTAAAAAAATATATTAAAAAAATTTTAAGTCTTTAAGGATGTTCTCAAAGATTTAATCTTTCTTCATTATTATGGCAAGAATTAAAAGACACTACATAGCCAATAATTACATGTGATTCTCTTCTTTTTTGATTATCTGTGTTTTCTAAAATGTCTATATTGGCCTAAAATGTCTAAAATGTACTAACTAGTCTCTACTTAGTAAAAAGTCATATAGGGACATATGACATCACCTCAAGAATACAAACTCCTTGAATACCAGGGTCTAAGTCTGTTTTATCTTCATACACTACCCCCATGATATTAGCTTAGGGCCTTGAATAATTACAACAATTGTCATTTATTGAATGTGCACCATATGGCGGGCATTGTGTTAAATTGTCTCTTTTAATGTAGTAAAATTCAATAAGCAGTTGTTGAAGGAAGGAGGGAAGAAGAAGGACAGATGGAAAGGATGACTGAATAAATGTCCAGAGATCTGAAACAAGCTGGCGGCTCTCTCACCAAGGAGCGACCAGCTCACTTTTGAGGTCCCTCCTAACTAGCAGACCATACCAAGTGCCAAATCATTTCTCGTTGTGAGGACAGAAGCAAAAGGACAGAAAGGGTTAGGTGGGGGAGGGCGACACTGTAAACACTTTTTAGAAGATCTCACAGGGAACTACCAGTTAAAACATTAAAAATCACTTTTAGGCGTTTTCTTACCAGATTCAAGAAAATTAATATTAAACTGACGATGGCCTTTTAATGAATCACTTTTGACCTTGGCAACATGGAATTCATTTCTACAAAAACTCCCCAACAGCCACCATCACCATTAGAGGGTGGAAGATAAATTAGGCATAGTTTCATAGGTCCAAAATAAGTGATTCAGGGCAGGGTGTGAGCTCTCATAAAGGACTAGGAGGCAAAGGGCATGCAGAGGGAGAACTTTCTGGTGGGGAAGGAGACCACAGGAGGTGGCAAGTGAGAGGCAGGATAGAAAGATTTCTAAATGCAGAGTTGGAGGAATGGCATTCCTGTCTGAGGAAACAGCTAGAGCAAAGGCTCTGAGGGCTGGGACATGGGCAAGGACAAACAATGATAAGTGTATAGGAGATACAGATTTGAAGTGACAGTTGGGCAGGAAAGGAGAGCCTTGGGAAACGGGCGAAGGAGTTCAGACTTAATTCTGGAAGCAACGTGTTCAGTCCATGCCCCAGAAATCTTGGGCTACTTCATTAGAAGGAACAAAAGTGCTCTAAAGACGAGTTCCTCGCCATTGGTTTCTGGCCCCTGACAGTTTCCTGCTCCTGGGGCAAGCAGGTGCAGCCCACCAAAAAGCCAATTAACATACCCCTCATATTCAAAGGTTGGGGGTTAAGTTCAGGTTTAAAGCCATAGCGACCTGAACATACACAGAAAGAGAGATGCTGGAGCAGCACCTTGGCACCTGGCTTTGCCCTGTTGTTCTCCAAACTCTGACATTCCAGAAAGGAGGCCTCCCTGGCTTTGCCCACCTCCTGGGAAGACGAAGAGGCAATCTCTGACCAGTTGTTTCAAAACAGTGCACAGTATGGAACCAGTAGTGAAAGCATCAAGAACTGATCTCTTCAAATTCAGCTTCGGAAGGGTTAGCCCTGAGGACCTGCTACCTCTAATAATCCCTCTGGTACCCCTGGCAGGGGGGACGGCTTCTTTTTTCAGATATTTCAGTAACATGATACATTTCATCCTCTCTGTCTGCATTCTGTGCCTGTCCGTCTCTAGGTTTCTTGAACTCTCTCTCTCCCTCTCCCTCTGTCTCCCTTTCTCTACCTCCCTACCTCCCTCACCTGCCTTTCTCTGTGTGTCCCCTTCTCCTTGTTTCAACTTTTGTAAAAAAAAAAAAAAAAAAACCAAAACTATGGTTCAATCTGTCTCTGACTCTGTTTCTGTGTGTCTGTCTCTCTCAACTTCAGCATCTCTTGTTTCTGTCACTATCTCCACCTCTTTGTCATTAGTCTCTGCCTTGGCATCTCTCTCTCTGTGTTTCTAACGTGATGTCTAGGTGTTTCCATTCATGTCTCTGCGGGTCTCTGTCTCAATTTCTATCATGTCGCCTTCTGACCTCCCTCTCTCAGCATTTCCAGCACCATCTGTCCATGTCTCTGCCCCCACCCCCGTCTCTATCCCTCCTCTCCGGTTTGCTACTAAAATCGCAGCTAGGAAATGGAGCAGTTCAGAGAAGGTGTAACCCTGAAAGCCAGTTTCAGCGGGCTGCCTGGTCAGAGCGGCGGGAGGGGTGCCTCGGGGACAGCCCTGCGACCAGCCGCTCCCCCGGGGTCCCCTCGCGAGCGCCCCGCGGCCCTGCTCCGACCCCTGACCGCCTCTCACCCCCACTTAGAAAGGACCCTCGCCGCCGCCGGCCAGGGTGTCTGCCCCAGCCGGGGGTCGGACGGAGGATAGAAAGTTCTCACCGATGGTGAAGCTGTAGCCATCGATGCTGAAAGTGGCGCTCCGGCATTTTTTGAAGCCCTCTTTCCTGTTGCTGGCGTCCGTCATGGCTCGGCCGGCGGCGTCCGGGGTTCCCCGCGGCGGAGCGCGCAGCCCCGCGCCCGGCCCGGCCCCTCCCCCGGCCCGGGGCGCGCTCGCCCCGCAGCCCCGCCGCGAGCCCGGTGCGCCCGGAGCGCCGGCCGCGGGAGCGGGGGCCGCCAGGCAGCCGAGGCACTAGGCGCGCGGCACGGGCAGCGCGCGGCGCCGCCGCCCCATCCCCGGTGCCAAGTTCCAGGTAGGACGCGAGGAGCGCCGACAGAGGGAGGCGACGCGCGCCGGGCGTGTGTACCGGGGCTCGCGGCGGGTGCCGAAACCCCTGCCTTTTCCACCCTCCTCTGCGCAGCGCCGAAAGCCCGCGCGCACGCCTGTTTTCTAGCTCAACTTCGCCTTCCCCTCTCTGGGGGCTGGTGGGGTTTGGGGACTCAGGGGAACGGCTAAGATCAGGCGTCGTGCTTCTTCTCGATGTTTTCTCTGGCAGGCGGGAGAGCTCCCAAAAAGCACATCAGCAGATGGAAGCAAACATGTAAGCCTGTCAGACGCTGCCAAAGTTTACTCCAAACAAGGAAGTCGGGGAAATCGCCACGCCCACTTCCTTCCAGCAGCTGTCCCCTCGACTAGCCTGGATCCCCGAGATGACTTCTCAACAGCCCCTCGCCAGAGATCAGTCTCAAAGCAACCCACGCGCGTGATTTCGCACAGAGTTGAAGGTGTGCAATTCACAGCCATGTTCTAGCCCATTCCTAACGGCGCGTCCCGGCTCTCTCCAACATGGTGTTGCCAAATACTAGACTCCTGGGGTTTGGGGAGGTAAGAGAGATTTTACCAATCTTACAGCTAACCGTCTTGTTATAGATGAGGAAACTGAGGCGGAGAGAGGCTTAAATAAAATATAGATAGAAAGTGGCAGCGTTTAGACATAGTAGTTTTACTTTATGACACCAACTCGATCATTGGTTCTTCCATTACCTAAAATGACTGGTAGGCAAGGTTTATACAAGGAAAAATCATTCCCTCCAAGCAGCTAGCAGTGACTGAGGATTTGCAGTTGCATTGTTCTGTGTCAGGGACTACCGAGAGTGTGAATAGACCAGAGCTGACTCCCTGAGTGGACTCCACCCAGGGACACATGTGGAATGACAGTGCTACGCTCAGGCTATTAGGGGACTACAGTTAATTTAACCTCATTTGACACAATTAATAAACACTTGTCAGAGAGTCGATCAAGTTTATTTAGAGAGTCAACCAGGTATATTCCTAATTGGTTCCAGTTGAGTTTAGGGAGCAGTGGGACTTTAGGGAGAGTGACATGTCTTCAGAACCTAATTAAAAGTAGAGACCTTCTCCAAAAAAAGGCACATACACACAAGTAGAGTATTCTACATACAATTCAGAGGACCCATAAAACCCTCAAGACCCCTGGAATATAGGTTAATGGACGTCTCAGGATTGAGTCTCTTTCAAAGACATGGGTATTTCTTTTTTTTAATGTCAGATGTAGTTGTAACTTCAGTTATAAAGTCTCTCAGGAAACACCTAGAATCACACTCACATTGATAGCATGCTTAGGTCAATAGCAAGATTAATTGATCCATAAGGCAATAGGAGACAAAGACCTCATGTCATACAGAATGGCATGTCTCAGCTTGGAAGCCTGGGATGCTTCAAACCCTGAGATACTCCTGGAGACTGGAAATGGTTACAACAGGAAAGCATAAAAAGGGCTCTATTGACAGACCTGGGTCTGAAATCTGGTTCCACAACTGAGCAGCTATGTGACCTTGAGCAAAATGCTAGAACTCCCTGAGTCTTGCTTTCCTCATCTTACAATGAGAGTCAAATGAGACGAAATGGAGGAACCCTAGGCATACAGTGGGCATTCGATGATTGCAATCACCAGGTGATTCCCAATTTTCTTTATGTAAACACTGGAAAATTCTTCTCCATGACAGCAATATATTTTGGTTATTGTTATCTCCAATAATTCTATAAATAAAGAAAATTTTAGGGGCGCCTGCATGGCTCAGTTGGTAAAGTATCTGACTCTTGATTTCCAATCAGGTCATAATCTCATAGTTTGTAAGATGGAACCCCACATCAGGCTCTGTACTGACAGTGCAGAGCCTGCTTGGGATTTTCTCTCTCTCTCTCTCTCTGCCCCTCTCCCACTTGTGTATGCTCTCTCTCCCTCTCAAAATAAATAAAGATTTTTTAAAGAAAATTTTATGTGTAAAATTTTTATGTGTATTACATTTAATCTTCTATATTTTTAATATAGTAACAAACAAAAGTTTCCAGTAATTCCCATTCCCCTATATTTCTCCTACTTTCCAAAACCTTTAGCAGACTCACCTGCCTTCTTTTGAGTCATGGTAAATCCTGGATGAGGAGCCTGAAAGCCCTAAGTGATAGTCTCC
This sequence comes from Paguma larvata, assembly GCA_030068075.1. Lineage (NCBI taxonomy): Eukaryota > Metazoa > Chordata > Mammalia > Carnivora > Viverridae > Paguma > Paguma larvata. Next base: position 59,309,393 of record CM057834.1, read on the forward strand.
TAGTAAATTATCAAGAAAAAAATATCCTAATGCAATGGAAATTTTTCCTTGAGTGAGTGAAATTAAAACTCGGTCTTTAATCGCTCTTAGCAGAAAAGCTTTTTGAAATACAATCTATAAAAATAATAACAATGTGATCATTTATCTGTCCCCTAAAGACTGCTAAAAATAACTTGCCTGAACAATTAGAACTGTTTTTAAACCGCTTCTCCCCAGAATCATTACCTCTCTCCCTGGTTTTAGAGTGTGCACACCTCCAGAACCACTAAACGCATTGCTTCAAGTGCAAAGCCTTAAGGCAGCCTTCTCGGTGTGGAGCTCTTACACCAAACCAAGTGAAGCTGAATGCTAACATTACATAAGCCAAGAAAGAATGAGCTCGAGGCTAAGATCAAAAGAAGCACTGCTTTTGCTTGCTCTTTCAGAAATGCTCAGTCAAGAATGCCTGTGAAGGGGCACCTGGGTGGCTCTGTCGGTTGAGCATCCGACTTCGGCTCAGGTCATGATCTTGCAGTCTGTGGGTTCGAGCCCCACATCGGGCTCTGTGCTGATGGCTCAGAGCCTGGAGCCTACTTTGGATTCTGTGTCTCCCTCTCTCTCTGCCCCTCTCCCACTCATGCTCTGTCTCTGTCTCAAAAATAAATAAATATTAAAAAAAATTAAAAAAAAAAAAAAGAATGCCTGTGAAGTAAGAAAACTAAACCAAAACAGCTAAGCAGATCTTGGTGTTAGAGCAGGGGTCGGCATACGAATGCCTGCAGGCCAAATCCAGCCTGTTTCTGTATTCTTCACACTAAGAATGGCTTTCACGTTTTTAAGTGATCAAAAGAGAATTTTTTTCAAAAGAAGACCAGGTCTTACGACATGTTAAAACTATAAGAAATTCAAATTTCAGTATCCACAAATATTGTAACATACACACACTCATTTATTTACGTATTGTCTATGGCTACTTTTAAATCAAAAGGCGGAGTTGAGCAGTTGTGCCCAAGACTGCAAAACCAAAAATATTTACTATCTGATCGTTTACAGAAAATATTTCCTCCTAGATTACAGTAAATATCTTACACCTGTCTGGACTTGGATAACTTTCAGTTTTATTATGTTTATTTTAAAATAAGTTTCGAAAAAATCATTCTTTTTTTAACTGCTAGAGTGGTTTCTAACAAGGAAGATACAGCAACAAATGTTTGATAATGGAAGGAAGAAAAGAAACAATATACATATTAATAGTTTGACCCAGTCATTAACCAATATTAATTAAAGATTAATTTCTCCCAAGAGGTAATGCATGACCCTACTTCATCCCAAGAAAGTAGATTAAGAACTGAACTCAGTACCTAAATCAGTTCATAGCTCATGGATGAAATAATGCTATTCGAAATATAACAACTACATATGAAAAAATAAAAACCTCGCAGGATACTCCCCTGACTCAGATGCCACTGTCATATCCTTTGATATTCCCTGTGAAGGAGCTCATATCCATTTCTATACAAGAGAAAGAGTGTCAATGGCATGTATTTACTGCTCACTGGTTTTCAAACTTCTAGAAAAAGCTGAGACACTGTATGTAGCATATGTGATCAAAAAGTCAGCTTTCTAAGAAAATAATTTTTTATTTATCATACCGAATTTCATTAAAATGTTTCAACCATTCTCAGGTAGGAAGCTCTCTACCATTTTGGAATTCTCCCAATAGCCAATGGTCTAAGAATTGTAAACCCAAGTTGCCCCAATGAGAGCATTGTTCATACCCCTCATGGATACCCTCTCAGCCGTCTGACAACACTTCAAATTCTGGGAAGAGCCCTCTAACATTCACATGATCGGAGAAATGGCTGCAGGCAATGAAGTTTCTGAACGGCAACCCTGCTCCTCTGGCTGTAATTGGTAAGGTGTAGATGGGGCCAAAGAATATCTTTGCTGGGAACAGGTATTATGAGAGGTGAAAAGAAAGTTCCAGTACGTTCCAGACACATTCTAATCAGTATCTGAAAATTGGCCCCTCCTAAATTCCATAAAATGCCCTCGTGCCTTATACAATATCCCCTCTTTGTGGATGACCCAGCATAAGGGAGCTTCTCTTGCTTTGCAACAGGGAGTCCTAAATAGTCTACCAAACATATTCCCTTCAAGGTGGGATGCAGAGGAAGAAAAAATGAACAGAAAAAGGGAGGAATCAACTAACATTACTGAATGCCAACTATGTGTTAGGCATTGTGCTAACCACAAAACAGTCCCTGCCCTCGAGGACTTTACATGAAGAGTAAGTCCCAGACAATCTCTAGAACAGAGCTTTTGGATGAGAGAGCAGTCTCAGAGAGTCTGGATCTCAGGAGGCAACTCCTCTTCAGCTGTCACTAACACCCTTCTCTGTTTCAGTTTGCTTCTGCCTTTTTGCTTCCCTAGAGCCCATTCTTTACTTCTCATATTAATTAGGTCCAGGGATGGCAGAGATCATCTAAATAAACAGGGAGAATAAAAGCAAAGTGCCTACACCCTTGAGGGTCCAAGAAAGGTGCCAGAAAGATGCCTCCAAGGCCCTGATGGAGATTACAGAATTCTATGTGCACAATGAGGCAATTTTTCTTTGTGATAGGGTTGGCCTCCCATCTACCCTTCAACTTTTTTCTAAGTTGACATGTTAATAGTGCATTTGTGAAAGTGACTATTTTTCATTACCTGCCTTCAGTGCCTCGAAAAACTCTTCAGTGTCTCCTTTTCCAAAGAAGACACCCCAATGGCCAACAGACACACGAAAAGACGCTCATCACTCATCATCAGGGAAACACAAATCTAAACCACATGGAGAGACTACCTCACACTGGTCAGAGTGGCTAAAATTAACAACTCAGGAAACAACAGACATTGGTGAGGATGTGGAGAAAAGGCAACCCTCTTGCACTGTTGGTGGGAATGCAATCCGGTTAAGCCACTCTGGAAAACGGTATGGAGGTTCCTCAAAAAATAAAAAATAAAACTACCCTACAACCCAGCAATAATATCATCACTAGGAGTTTATTCAAAGGATACAGGAGTGCTGGTTCAAAAGGGCACATGCACCCCAATGTTTATAGCAGTGCTTTCCAAATTATGGAAAGAACCCAAATGCCCATCAACTGATGAGTTGATAAAGAAGATATATATATATATATATATATATCTCCACATGAGCTTTGGAACCATAAATATATATATATAGGTATATACATATATACATGTACACACGCACATACACACGCACACACACACACACACACACACACACACACAATGGTGTACTACTCAACGATGAAAAAGAATGAAATCTTGCCATTTGCACGTGGATGGAACTGAAAGGTATTATGCTAAGTGAAATAAGTTAGTCAGGTAAAGACAGATACCATATGTTTTCACTCATATGTGGAGTTTGAGAAACTTAACAGAAGACCATAGGGGAAGGGAAGGAAAAATAAGTTACAAATGGAGAGGGAGGCAAACCATAAGAGCCTCTTAAATACAGAAAACAAGCTGAGGGGTGGATGGGGTGGGGAAAGTGGGAGGTGGGCACTGAGGAGGCCACTTGTTGGGATGAGCGCTGGGTGTTGTATGGAAGTGCTGAATCCCGGGAATCTACTCCTGAAGCCAAGACTCTACGCTATATACAGTGTATGTTAGCTAACTCGACAATAAATTATTTTAAAAAATTCTTCAGTGTCTCAAAACATATCACCTGAGAGATTCCCAGACCAATGCTTACCCATAACATGAAGTAGCAAATTAGAGTAAATTCAATTTCTTTTTTTGCACTGAGAATTTGGGGAAACTTTTCCAATAGCCTTTGGAGTCAGGAGATTTTGAGAACTGGAAACACTCTGCAGTAGAGACAAGATGACTGTCTTGAATTTATTTTACATAATCCAGAATACAGGCCTGGAATATTCTTCCCCCTTAGACCACCTTGTTTGCCCAGAGACCTCCTCCTCAACCTTCAAGTCTCCACGGATGTCCCAGGTCTTCCAGGAAACATTTCCTGCCTGACCTTCCTAGAGGGAGGTGGCCCCTCCACTAAGCCCATTCTGCATCTCCATCCTAGAACCATCATGTGCATTCATTCTGCTTGTCTGCACGCTGGTCACCCCATGAGGATATGAGTAGCTGATAGCAGGGATGGGCCTTCCATCCCAGCCCCAGCACAGCGCCTGGCACAGAGCAGGCCCTCACTGCAACATCTAATGAATTAAAGAGTGGACACAGATATAACATGCAATGCTGCATGCCAAGAGGTGACAAGATGCGAGCAAGACAGTCATTCTCAGGCATCCCTCCCTCCACTCATCCTCCATCTTCCTCTTTTGGAGCCCATTCGAAGCACAGCTCCATAATAAACAGGTTAACAGCATTTAAATTAATATAAAACAAAAAGCTCCTCCACTTTCTAGCTGTGTGACCTTGAGCAAGCTGCGTAGCCTCTCTGAGTCTGTGTTTTCGTCTGTAAAATGGAGGTTTAATATTTATCTCATGGGGACTAGGTGATAATTTATGTTACAATGCGATAATTTATGTTAAAGACTTACCCTGAACCTGACCCATGGTAAGTTTTCAATAAAATTTTTTTAACATCATCATCAACACTAGAACACTTTTGTGCTTGTTTTGTACATAGAATGCTTGAGATAATCCATACTCAGAGGCAAGAGGAGCAAGGCTTAGGGCTCACTCACCCATGGCTCCCAGCCCCAGAGTACCAATCACCCCATGAGCAATGGAGCCAGAGATTCTAGGCCTCCACCACTCAGATGAGCTGTGGACACTCACAGGCTTCCTCAGAGCTAGAGTCCAGAGTTTGGACAGGGTGTGGCTCAGATAGCACCCTCAGGAAATGCTCAGTTACTTTCCTCCCGCCACCAGCTTCCAATGCCCTCCCCATTCCATGATATTTCTGTCATCTGGCCATCACCACATTTAGTAGACATGCCGTGACCCCCATCTTCTAGATTTAACTCTGAGGACTATGGCTGCATCACTTAGGATATCTTTTTGTTCCTGGGCATCCAGGACACAGCTTGCTCCTGGTTTGCCTCCTACCTTTCTTGCTAATTCCTTTACTGTCGTGTAACCAAGGAATCTCTCATCCTGAAAGTTCTTATCTTCTCATTCTCTCCACAGACCAATCCCCTTCATTCTTGGTAGCTCCATTAATGACTCTCCGATATCTATCTCCAGTCCAGGTCACTTTCCTGACCAATAGGGTATCTCTCTGACCGCCCAAACCTCTGAAAAAAAAGGAAAAAGGGAGATACCCTACAACCTCAAATCATCCAAATCTGAACTCCATCTTCCTATTTTGCCCCCAGAGCTTCCTTGAGGTGTTACAAACAAAAATGCATTCAAAAAGATCTTTGAAGGTAAGGACCATGTCTTAGTCACTTGTTTGGCATCTTACATGATGCCTGACATATAAACCCCCATTAGAAGTGGTTGAATGAATGAAATGAATGATTAGTGCAGAGCGTTCACAGCACCAAGTGGACTTCCAACAGTACGAAGTGTTTTCCAAAGAAGAAAAGTCAAATTAGAGCTGGTGATTCCTCTGCCTATAGCACAGCCTTCGAACCTTCCTCACTAGACTAATACTTTTGGCAATTTTAACAAGGTGGCACTAAATTCAATAAGGTTTCCCAAAATCATAGCAGGTATCTAAGCTCAGTTTAAATCTGACTTCCATCAAACTTGCCCACACCCTTAAAAGCATAATATTTATTAGCAGTCACTGTCATTGTGCCCCATTGTCCACAGTGGCTACTAACTGCCTGCTGTTTTGTCTCTACGCAAAGCGAGCCTCACAGACATGACCCTCCATCATTCCCCAAGAGAGCATGAACATGGCGCATGACCACTACAGAAGGGCAATAAAAGTCAGGCCCCCTGACCAGAGCACCCAGACCCAAGAGGACTCAAAGGCACCATGGTAATCCCATGGGTGGACCTTCTATAACTCTGCAGGAAAAACGGTCACAGATGTCTTGGGCAATGGTGTGTTTGAGCCATAGTTTCTTCTGGCTGCAACTATCTCTGACATTTATTTAGTGTGCCAGAAGATTACTCAGTACCTTTGGGCCACCCAAGTATGCTTGGGTGTCCACTGCTCAGTAAAGGCAAGGCACAGATGCTTCACCACTTACCACAGTGGTTCTCAACATCAACAGCACACTGAAATCACCTGTGGAACTAGTATATCATATAGATGCCAAGGCTCACCAAAACAGATTCTGATTCACTGGTCTTGAGTGGGAGTAGGGGAGGGGGAGTCTAAGCACTGCTATTTTTTTTCAAAGGTCACAAAGTGATTCTAGTGAGACACCAGGAATGAGAACCACTAATGGTTTGCAATATTCATTCCCAACACTCCTGGTCTATTTCCAATCTGTTTCCATCACGATGTTTCCATCTGGCTCCTGACTTGAAGCCATGTCTTCTGTTGCAAACCCCACCATGTGCCAATGGAAATGTATTTGACTTCCCTCTTGATTCCTGACTTTCTCTCAAGGGCTTTACTTAAATACACCCTGTCAACTCTTCTCATTTCAAACTTCCTTGAGAGGGTTCTGACATTCTGTGCTTCCTGGAAGCCAACAGAAAATGTGTGTGTGTGTGTGTGTGTGTGTGTGTGTGTGTGTGTGTGTGTAGCTATGATGTGCCAAATCCTGAATTAGTTTGCATAGCTAAACTCTGTAACAATATCCAAAGTCTCGGAGGCCTGACATCACAATAAAGATTAATTTCTTGCTCATTACTAAGTCCAGTAGGGGGTAAGGAAGTGAGTGACTGGGAAGTTATTCAGGGACCCAGACCCTTCCACCTGGTCACTCCACTGACCCCTAGGTCCCAAGTCCTCTCCTTTGGCAGATGAAGGAAGAGAAAAAGGTGAAGAATCGTGAAGAAAACTTTTAGGGACTAGGCCTGGAAGAAACACATATCCCTTCTTCCCACATTTCGTTAGAAATCAGTCATATGGCCCCACTAAACTGCAAGAAAGGGCCTGAGAAATAAAATTAAGAAAGAAAAGAGGATTTGGTAAACATGAATCCTTTGAAGCTGTATCCTCACCACTGTTTTGACCAAATCTGACATCCAATTCACTGGAGGCAGACACAGCTTACACCTGTGTGCTGGGGCCGAGGAAAAAAATCTGCCCCCAAATCAGAGTTACAACCTTTCAGTCTTAAATCCAGGCTCACCTGATCAAAGCACCAAGCCCGCCACCATGATATAAACTGAAGCTTTGCCCCAGAAAGAACACCTCTTTTTCATGTGGTCCGTTGTTGGTGTTATCTCTTACAGAAGTTTTAAGAGTATAAATAATTTTAATATTATGTTACAGCTCTGACTTTAGAAAGCAAGCCAAAAGTATAATTCATTTAGTAGTTGAAAATTGCAGGCATTCTTGTGATAGATGGCTTTTTTTCTTTATGTAACTAGAAAACATAAATATATAGAAATACAAAAATGCCAGTATATTAAGAGGCAAAAGGAATAACAGAAAAAAAACTTGGTGAACATAGGCCAGCAAAATTTGCCACATCAAAGACGCTTGATGAGGCTCTGGGGAATAGGGGATTAGAATATATACAAAGCATCCAAGGTAACAACTTGCATAGCAATAGGTCCCAAATGGACAACTCATTATAGAGACAATTAGCTCACACCTGCACGTGGATGTGGGTAAGGGAGCGTGGTTTCTTAGGGGTCTAACATGAGTCGGGCCACCATGTGGCAGGCTCTGTTCTAAGTATATTACACATGCATTTCATTTCAAGTCTTCCAATAACAAGAATGCATTACGGAGTTAAGAGTTTCTCACTGCAGTTCTGAAATCCCTGGAGAAGGTAACTCCTCTCAGGGGCAACCTTGGCAACAGAATTATCAAGGGCACCAAGAATGCTGAAACCAAAGAAAACAGACAGGCAGCCCAAAAAAGGATTTCTGACACCAAAGCGGAGCCACCTATTCAGATCCAACTATTTTGTACTACAAGTACAGAATGACTTGTAATACGTTCTCCTCCATCTGTTGTTCCTTGGCAGCTAAATTCATCTCGTACTTTCTTCCAGCTTAGTGATTCACCTCAATCAGGAGAGCAAACATGTTCCTTGTCACCAGCAAACACGCACCCACACAGATACATACAGCTAGCTACACACACACACACACACACACACACACACACACATACACATTCCACTTTTGTGTCCTGGATGTGGCCTCCACTGGTGATGATAATGATAAGGATGCTGGGGTTTTGGAGAAAATATGACAAAATAACACAGTGAGAGTAAAGATAAACTACATTTTAGAAAAAAGAGCAAACTACAAAGTAGGGTACGGTATGGTTGCAATCATGTGAAAATACACCTTAGAAAGACAGGAAGGAGGGGCGCCTGGGTGGCTCAGTTGGTTGAGCGGCTGACTTCGGCTCAGGTCGTGGTCTGACAGTTCATGAGTTTGAGCCCTACATCACGCTCACTGCTGTCGGCCTGCAGCATGGAGCCCACTTCAGATCCTCTGTCTTCCTCTCTCTCTGCCCTCCCCCACTCATGCTCACTCTCTCAAAAAATAAATAAAACATTAAAAAAAAAAAAAAGACAGGAAGGAAACACACTAAAATGGTAATGGTGATTGCATTCCGGTGCTGGGATTATAGGTAACTTGGTTTCTGAGACCCGGCGAGTTCAGGCTTGTCCTAGTTCATATGGACATAGGCTAGCTGCACCCCTGTGGCCTCCCACCCAGGAACGTGGGTGAAATTTAGTTTCTTATTTTACGTGTCCTCCAAATTTTTTACTATGCCCATAATTACAAAAGAAAAGTGAACATTTTAGAAAACTACAAAAGAAAAATAAACATTTTAGGAGTCATGTCAATACGGACATGGATATCTAAGTTAATTTCTATATTTCATGTTTCAAACATTTTATAATTTAAAATGTATATTAAACTAAATTATCCTGAGCCAGATCAATGACCCATCCCTAGACTTAAGTTTTGTGTGGCCAGGTCCGTTTCATTCACTGACGTATTCCAAATACCTAGAACAACACTTAGCACCTAGCAGGCAGTTAAGACTTGTTGAATGAACACATGAAATATTCTGGTTCTGACAGTAACTTCAAGAAGAAATACGGAAACTGACATGTCAGCCTTCAAAGTCAGGATAAGATGGCCCATTCTCCATGAATCAGGATAAGATGGCCTACTTTTACCACAGGTTGAATAAACAAGAATTCCTGTTCATTGCCCCAAAACTCCCAGCTCCTCTTTTTAGAAGGGATCTCATTCTTCCATCATTGCAGGACCTAATGGAAAAATCAACACCTCATATACTGGTACCTTATAAAATATTAGGCATGTTCACTATACAAGGCAAGCTGATGCCAAAAGAAACAGATTACACATGGGTGTAAGAAATTCTAAATCACGATCACGAATTTAAAATAAATCTTCATGGGTAGGGAAAGCACAAAGTCTCAGCATTGACAAGATGACTGGAATCTCAGAATCACAAGCAAATTTTTCCCACTGTTGATTACGTTGCTGCCCCCAAAACTCTACCAGAGAGTCAGTCTATATTATCATGATAAAAGAAAGCAGTTATAGTTGGCAGCAGGTGGGAGTATTAATGATTTAATGCTGAGATGCTTTTGTCAGCTATTTAAGTTACCGAAAGGTATTTTTTCATGGTGATAAATTCTTGCACATATATTTGGCAATCTGATTTTTAACAAAATGTCTCTCTAGGCAGGAAAGGGCATTTGAAAGAATGGAGGTGATTTGGTTTCCTCTTTTCACATGACTTGCCTCTTGGCTTCATTAATTCTCTCTCTGATTTTGAAGATATCCTGCAAACTGCAAAGCACGCCATTGATGTGTAGCCTACACTCAGCACACAGCTATGGGATCCACTAAAAACGGGTGGCGACTGAAGAACATCACAAGGAAAAATGAAGGGTGCTAGAAATTCAAGACCACGTGTTGGAAATATTAACCAGTGGGAAGGGTAAAATGAGGTGTTAAAATTCAGTGATTAAACTGAAAGGAGTAGGAGAAAAGTCGATGGGTCGTTCTGGAACTTGTCTTCATGATCAACTCATGTTTGTGGAGGTCACTGCACTAGACCCTTTCACAGACAGAGCTGCATTTAGCCCTCACAACATTGCCCATTTCACACATGAAGAAACTGAGGACAGCGACAGCAAGGTAGATGTGACATCTAAATGGGGACCAATGTGATTCCAGGCCTCCATTGATCATGCTGGGTCACCTCTCTTCATCTTCTAAGAGGTGTCAAGTTCTAGATACTCCCATCTGATGGCCCCTGTACTCACTCTTACTTGTTCAACCTCTTCCTTTTTAAATAAAGTCCAGAGAAATAACTAAGCAGGGAAGAGACTGGTGCCAGATAGAGTCTTACTCCTTTCCCAGCCCCATGCCTGGAATACAGAACTGTGCCTCTGAGGCTCACTGCCCTTGAGCTGCCCTTGAGGTGTCTGTGCCTGGGGGAGGGAGACTTTAGCCACCTCTCAAGCTTCTCCCCACCACCCAATTCCAAATATCTCAGGCAGGCTTGGTTCCCATCCACCGCACTGGCACGGACATCCAGCGCTGACCACCTGCACCTTCCTGCTTCATCAAAAGAAAGGAGAAAACCCCAAATTCGGTACAGGCAACTTGCCTTAAAAATCAGCAACCCCCCTCAAAGGACTACAGACCTGCTTCCCTCATACCCAGATGGACCCTTGAAACCTCTCAACAGGGACCCTCCTGGGAAGATGGGAGGGACATCCAGCTGTCTGGAAGGAGTAGGAAGCAAGAGGGAAAGTGGAGAAAATTTGCAAGAGTGCCCAGAGGCCCAGTGTCCACCGCCTTGGTCCCTGCCTTCAGGCAGCTCACAGTTTAGATGGGCTGGCCCTTGAGTAAACAGAAGATGCTAAGACAGAAGATAAAATGGGGGTGGGGGGGGGGGGTGCAGCATGCACACTATTAGCCCAGCCTGGAAATTTCTGGAAGAGATAACATTAACACTAGTCTCTTTTTTGAAATAAGAGTGATAAAAAGGCAGAGGCAAAAGTGATAGGGTTTTTTATTTTTAGGTTATTAGTGTCATTTTTCACCCCGAGCATTTTTACATGTGTCCTACCCGCACTCACAGTAATTCAGTAAAACATCACAGTGAGCACCACAAGCTTTATAGCCAGAGTCAAACCCTGGAGCTGCTCTCATTGGCTATAAGACCTTGGGTTCGGCCTCCGTTTCCTCATGGCTGATCACAGTACCTCCTGTGGCTGTTGTGAGAGTTACCTGACTTGAAGCATGAGCAGTGCTTACAGCAGTGTCTGGCACGTAGTAACATTCAATAAATAGGAGCTGCTGCTATCACTGTCCTTGTGTCTTTGTTTTCAAGCCTTATGCATTTCACTGCGCTTTTGCACGTCTCTTTGAGACAGTAAGCTGTAAAGAGTGGGAAGTCAAAGGTAAAGGGACAGGGTCGCAGAGGGCCACAGAGAGCCCTAACAACTAGTTAGCGTGGTTCTCACAGCAGGACTCGCGATTCCCCACGTTATTTCCAACACTTCACAACACTTCATAAGTTGTTCACAAACCCTGAACTCTTGAAGAAAGTTCCTTTAAAAGTTTAACGACTCCAGTGCTCCTTTCACATAAACAAGGAGGGAAATGACACTAGAGACCATGTGACTGGTACCATTAACACCTCGCAGGACCTCACACCTGCGGTTTACTTGGGAATTTTTGGAAACCAAGCCCAGTCTCCTTCTGATTCTGATGAGATCCCTCCACACTCCAAAGTCTCACAGGGTCCCTGTGTCCAACACTCCCCAAACCACCACCAGCAGCGGCATCAGGAATCTCGCTTTAGAAATCACAGGTTCCTCCCACACGGCCCTCCCCACCCCCACCCCCGGGGCGCGGGCCGCACAGCTGCGTTCGCCGCTAGCGCCGCTGGGGGGCGTCTGAGTATTCGCGAGACTGCACCCCGCACGACTCAGGACCCTCTCCACGTAACAGAAAAGCAGCAGGAACAGGAAGCGGGGGGGAAAGCCAAGGACCGAGAACAAGTGAAGCGATATGAGAGCAGCGGTCTTCTCTTTCCTCCAAGGTGCCCGCGACTTCTTGGGCTGCCCTGTGGTCTCCTCTCTCTTGGATAGAAGGACCACCCCTCTCACTTACCTGGCAGAGATGATTAGGTTGAAGGGCAGAGTAAAGGCGAGAAATCAATAAACGACTGGGTACGAGACCGTTAAAATGGACCACATTTGCCCCTGGATATTTTCCCACAAAAAGAACGCAGAGTCCCGCAGCCAGGCCTTCGGTGTGGTCGAGATACCTGCCGGAAGTGCTGCCTTGCTCCTTGGGAACTGGAAACGCTTAGGAGGCTCCAGAAAGACATGGCCGATCCGGTCAAAGAGCTCGGGACTGAGATACAGGACACCTAGACTCAAATCCCAGCTCCACCATGGCTGAAAAAGGCATTCGCGTCTAAGTCTCGGTTCACCCATCGTTTCAGTGGAATTAACAGTATTTGTCGTGCTCCCTTAAGCTGTTTCTAGAGCAGAAGAGCCCATGGAGGATTTGGGACGAAGTTGCACACAATGGGGCTTACCTTGCTCTTCTGCGCCCTCGAGTTTGTCCACGGTTTCCCTCGGGCTGTGGCGCTCCTCCTCAGCCGCTGCCCTCCTGGCTTCTGTCAGCACAGAAAAGAAGCAGGCCCTGTCAGGCACCTGAGGACAACCAGAGCACCACACCCTGGGTGACCTCTCCGGGGTGCCTGATGATGTTGACTTGTTCCTAGGCCTGGCCTTTGACTTTGGTTTTTCCTGCACTCCCATCCCCTGTGCCCTCCTGGCTGCCCCTCCAACCTCCCTCTGCGCCTGAAACATTGGTGCTCCCAGGGATTCTGTTACAGGCTTCGTTTTTTTCCTCACTCTCCGTCCCCTTGGGTGCTGGTGACTCCTGTCTCTTCAGCCAGCACATGAAGGGACTGAGCATCTGGACAATGGGCAAGCTGTCACTGGAAAAGAGACCAGCTGGGAGAGAGATGGGAGCTTCCTCCAGACCCCTGGAGTGGGAAATATTCCGGCATCCTGGGAGCACCGGTCCAGAGGAGGCGGGAATAGAAAAGTAGGCCAAAACTCTGCCATAGGATGTCATTTGCCACAACCTCGTGAGCAGTTCTAGTGACTCCCATTTTCAAATGGAAAAACAAACCCAGAGTGGTTAGTAAAAGGCCCAAGGTCACAGAGCTCGTACGTGGCAAGGTCAGGATTTGAACACAAGCCTTCAACAGGTCTGGTGCACGTTCTTCCTCCCCCACAGCCACCCCTGTGGGCTCCAAGCCTGAAAAGGTAAGAAGTCAATTCTAACGTTTAAATATTCCTACAGAAATGTTTCTTGAGGTGGTGTTTAATTGCACATATTTGATGATGACTAAAAGTATTTTCTGTATTGTATAGTTTTTATACCTCCTGAGCATTGATAAATAAAACACAATTATAGATTTTATTATCCCCAAATCCAAAATGAACAGGGCACATAAAAGACCCCCCAGAATGCCACAGCCTGAGACACAGAGCAAAGCTACTCTGCATACAACCCAGCCAAGTGGGGGGTGGAGGGGAGCAGACAAGGTATTTAAGGGCAATTCAGTGGATGCCAATTTGCCAAACAATCTTCAACCTACTAATTGAGGGATTATTGACTCACCACACCTTGTTTGTGGTAACATTTTTTTATGTTTATTTATTTTGAGAGAGAGAGAGTACTCGCATGTGAGCGGTGAAGGGACAGAGAGAGAGAGAGAGAGAGAGAATCTCAAGCAGGCTCCATGCTGCCAGGGCAGAGCCTGACACGCAGGGCTCCAGCTCTTGAATCGTGAGATCATAACATGGGCCGAAATCAAGAGTTGGACATTTAACCGACTAAGGCACCCAGGCGCCCCTCTGTGTTAATTTAGATATGTTCACTTAACACACTTTCTGGGAGAAAAAGATTATTCAAAAAAATAAATAAAATAATAAAATGACTTAAAAAAAAAAAAAGAAAGAAAAGTGAGAGCAAAGAAGGAAGCATTTCTTAAGCACCTACTATGCCTCCTGGGCTCTGCCTCAGACTGTCACCACAGTGCTCAGTCTCATCGAAACCCACACCACGTACCAGGTAAGGGTCATAATCCCTGTTTACAGAAGAGGAAAGTGAGGCTCAAAATCAAAGTGACAGAGTCCTGATTCAAACTCAATTCCGTCTTGCCCCAGAGAGGGGAAGACTAAGGGTAAATTTTACAACCGTCCTGATCCCTCTTATACTGCGGTCCTCATCTACTCTTAGCTGAAGAAACAACTGCTCAATGACAAAAGGATAAAAAGCTCAAAGAGAATTATGTCAACCGCAATCAGTACGCACATCCTAAAAAAGACAAGTTAATACCTCCTCCTTTGTGTAGCAGCCTTTCTTTTAAACACAATCACAGAGCAGAGCCCTGCATTGTTAGCTTGGCTTTGATTCGCCAGGAGACAGCACAGGTGAGTTCCAGAAGGAAAAACAATTCACAAAAGGCAAAGTGACAATGGATGGGAGAGAAGGAAGCAATCTTTAAATCACCATAAAATTACTTTCGGGTGGCTGTGGAAACGTTACCGTATTATGTTAATTTCTCCAGCATGCGTAAAGTAGATGCCCCAGAGTTAACAGAACGGTTCCTGCCTTCTTTCTGCTTTCTCAAGTGCATCATTCAATAATTAAAATCTATTATATTCCTAGAGCAAAACACTTAGTAACACCTCAACAGACACTGGGGAGGAGAGAAATGGGATTTTGATAGCAGGTCTGCTAACTTGAGATGAAATCGGCTTAATGCTAATTATTTTTCACATTCAGTTTCTATATTTACCAAATGGCCTAACTGCGGGAGAACAGGGTTCTTTCTATGAATGCCTGCCGAATTAACCATTAACCTTCCCTACCCATCCACATTTACCAACTCTTCAGGCCCCATTTCAAACTCTATCGGTTGTTCAAATCCCTTTACCCCAGCTCACAGGGATCATTGCCTTCTCTACCTCCATTTGCACTTTTGCTCATATAATTAGCACTTCATATACATATTAAGTGTATTAACTATGTATCGTATGACACGTGCCAGACATCTGGTGGGATTTGAAGACAACATGATTACTAATAATAGCCAATTTCACTGAATCCTTACTAAGGGCAGGTGTTATTCTAGGTGCTTTTGTGTGTATTAAATTATTGAGTCCTTGCTCTCTACGAAGAATGTCCTACTGTGAAGCCAGAGTCTACAGATAAAGTCAACGGAGTTACTTAGTAACTTGCTTGGCATTATTCAGATCATCAGTGATGGAACCAGAATTTGGACGCAGACAGCCTGGCTCTAGAGCTCTGGCAATTAGTCACCACTCTTCAGCTGCTTCCCCAAGCCTGTTTCAAGAAGCTCATAAAAAAGACAAATGAATAAAATGAATAAAAGACAGATATGGAATCAGAAGATGACACAAAAGTGTGATAGGACTGTCCACACTGCGGAAGAGTGACCAACAGACTAGGAGAGGCTAGGAGGAATTTGTCAGGAACCACCATCCCAAAATCTGGACTTCTTTCAACAATCTATAGATTAGTTTTATCTATTTTTAAATGTATGTAAATGGAATCTTACAGTGTCATTTCTTTGGCATCTGGTTTCTTCCACTCAAAATTCTATTCGTGAGACTCATCCATGTTGTTTTCATGGAGAAATGGTTCATTCTTTCTCTTTGCTGAATCGTATACCTTTTGATGAATGTGCCACAAATTATTTACCCATTCTGCTGTTAATGAATATTTGGATTGTTTCCAACTTGAAGCTATTAGACATAGTCTACCATGAACATTTCCTTCCCCTCTCTTGGTGCACATATGTAGGCATTTACATTCAGCGCATCCTCAGGGAGTGGGATTGCTGGTTCATAAGTGATGTATACATTCAGCTTCAGCAGATACTGCCAAAGAGCTTTCCAAAATGGTTCTATCATTTTACACTCTCATCACAGTAAAAAAAGAGTTCGTTTGTTCCATCCTTGTCAACCCTTGATATTGTACTCTTTTTGCCATTTTAGCCATTCTAGTGGTGTGAGGTGCTATCTTATTGAGGTTCTTGTTCAATAGCCTTTTAATCTCCCTGCTTCCTCTTTGCCTCCCTCCGATCCACTCTCCAAATAAAAACCAGAGAAATCCTTTCCAAACACAAATCTGAACATACTATTCCCCTTCTTAAAACATCCCAGTGGCTCCCTCTGCGCTCAGATGAATCCAAACTCGTAGGCACCACCTGCAAGTCCCTGCATGATCTGGCTTCTGCCCACCTGTCCAACTTCATCTCACGCCAACCACGCTACCCGTCTTCCATGGGGCTCCAGGCACTCTAGCCTCCTTTCTCTCCCACGAACCAGCCAAGCTCTCTCCCACTTGAGGATCTGTGTGTTGTGTTCTCTGCTGGAACCCAGCCCTGGTCTCCAGCCCCCACCTGAACTGCCTACATGCCCAATTGCTCTTAATCCTTCAGGTCTCAACTTACAAGTCACTTCCTTAGATGAGACCTCTTGTGAGACTTCCCTATCAAGGGTTCATTTGCTCTGCAGCACCTGCACACCTCCACATCTTATTTCTTTATTTACCTGTTCACATCCTATTTTCTCCAATAGCCTATGAGATCCACGAGGGCAAAAACATGACTCTCTTGGTCACTACAGCACACCCACCACCTGGCACATAATAGGAGCTCAATAAATTTTTATCAGCTGATGGATTTAATAAATGTATCCCTGCTTGGGAGGATCTACGCCCTTCCTCACTGAGGAAAATAAATAAAGCAAAATGTTCTGAGATGTTCAGAAGAGAAGCATCATTCATCAACTTAGCCCTAATTTACTGAGCACCTACTATGAATGTGATAAGCCCCATGTGTTTTGCAACAGAAACCACCTCAGCGCTCCCTCTCAATTGTCAACAAACTTTTAATCCAGTAAGGCGCCTTGAGCCTCCTACTCCCTACTTTTGACCACTTTATATACATTGACCCATACTTCAGAAGTGCAGTAACATTTAAATTACTTTGCCCGGTGTTTTAATTCAGAAAATGTATTTGTAAGGAGGGAGGGGTTCTAATAGTAATGCTCATAAATTATCACTTACAAAATGTGGGCAATTGATAAGAGAAAAATAATAACCATCTGTCCTCTTATTACCCAGGAAAAAATTAGCAGATCTCCTCCAAGTCTTTGCTCTTTCTTTTTTTCTTTTATTGTCAGTGTTGTTCAAAAGGCTCAGGTAAGAATATGTCTGGAACTACTATATAAAGTAGGGCATTTGGAGGATTCTAATTATTCAGGCTTGCACTATGGGTAGGAGGGAATTAAAGCCCTCTGTGCCCCACTGGCGGAAATGAATTGGGAATGAACTGGAGACAGATTATTAAAAGCCTCAGGAGCCAAGTCTGGACCTGTTTCCAGCTCACTTTCTGAAATCACCTTCCACACCTTTCCTTTGTCTCCCCATCAGCAATGCTGAGGAGCCTGGCAGTACCGATAGCAACTCAGCAAATACTGTTCTGGAATCAAGAGTAAATATAGTATCTCCTATATAGATATATGAACCAAATAAATTCAGAAGCCATATTTGGTCATCATTCCTAGAAGATGGGAGATTGGGAAAAGAACCACCCTGTTACAGGACACCTATTCCCTGCTATCTATGGTGTTGGACACCTTCTGTCACTTACTTAGTCTTCACAATGGCCCTACAAATAAGCATTATCTCCTTTTTGGATGAAGAGGCTGAGGCACCACGAAATAAGTGACCTGTCCAGGGCCCCACTTAATAAGTGGCTGTATCAAGCTTGAACCCAGATCTCTCTGGCTCCAAGACCTTATCAATGGCACTGAGAGACTACACCTTGGCCTTGAACTGTGGGAATACAAGGAGGAAGAACAGAGGAGGACTTTTCCTGTGCTGGATTTCAAATTGCTTGTGAACCCACAGTTCTGAGTGCAGACTATCTAAAGGGGACTGGGGAAAACATCAAATTAATTGAGATCATCACAGAGTTAGATTACTACTTAATAGACTAGCTAAACACTGGGGACGCGGCCTCGATACAGTCAGAATTTCCAACTGCAGTCTTGGCTGTTTCCAGTGATGCATTTGGATATCCAGCTCCCTGCCAGCACCTTTGATGAGAGTGTGTTAAATACATACTTGGGTAAGGAGCTGAGCCACTGGGAGATGGGTGAAACCCATTCCAGAGCCCCAGACCACGATGTGACCCACTCTAAACCTCGGTCCCACAGCAAGAGGTCAGAGGCAGGGCATGGGAAGAGGATCGACCCCCAAGCTTGTTTTGTCCCCAGAGCAGAAGTGCACCAAGTTCCCTAGAAACGCTATGGGTGGGAGGGAAGTTAGGGCCAAAGAGCCAGGAACTGCATCTGCTAACAGAGGGGAGTTTTCCAACTAAAACAATTAAGCACGGACATTGGTGCCTTGGGAAGATTTCTCCTGTTTTCAATCTTCCTGAGACCTGGGCCTTCCTTCAACTTACACACGTTGCCTCCTCTCTGAACGCTGAAGTTAGGTATATTGCTTTCTTTTCAAGTATAGGTAGTGAGAGTCCCATCCTATGAAGGAGCCAGAGGAGGCTGGATGACCCCTTGAAGGGAGGACCGGGGGCTTGATTCAAATTTGACATGAGGCATTAACTCAATCACTCATGTTCAACTTCAAGCACTATTTACTGATATACAAAGTAGGCCTCATCCCTTCATAGAATTGGCAGGTTAGTGGAAAAGACATGAAAACAAAGGCAGAAGGAAACATGTAACTGCCAATCGTAATAAGTGTTATGAAGGACAGAAAAGGCGTTATGAGGAATAATAACAGGTAGAATAAGGAACAGTAAGGAGAGGTACAAATTTTATGTTTTCAAACAACTCGCTGTAGCAGCTGGAAGCCCATTGGGAATCCATCTCATTGGCCTAGGGGAGAGACGGTGTGCCTTGAGCCAGGTGCGGTGGAAGAAGTAGGGTGAGTGATCCAGTTGGATGCGTATTTTGGACATACGATCAACAGGACATGGTGCGACTGGGGAGTTGAGGGCTTGGAGGAGAGGTGAGGAAAAGGAGATGCCTCCCAACTTTGGGCCTGGACAAGATCATCTGGAATTGTGAGTTTAAAATACCAAACAGATTCCAGAATATGAGACTTCAAAACCCAGATTAAGAGGCCAAGAGGTAGGGCCAGCCTACCTCTCAGTTAAGCACAGAGCCACCAGAGGCACTAAAGGAATTGCTACCTAAAATTATCTTTCTCCTGTTGGGACTGAAAGGAGAAGAAAGTGAGGTTTTATTCTGATGCCACAACCTCCCTTTCTGTTCTTCCCCTCCTGCCCCCATACCACACCTTTCAGAAACCCAGGGCTCTCATGCTGCATCCAGCCACTACATTATCTGGGACATGTATTAATAAAGAATTCCTATAATCAATAAAAAAAAAAGCATAGACAGTACTGTACAACATAGGTAATATCGTCAATAATATTGTAATAATTTTGTACAGTGACAGATGGTAACTAGACGTATCATGGTGATGATTTTGTAATGTTATGGAAATACCAAATCACCATGTTGTATACCTGAAACTAATATAATATTGTATGTCAATTATGATTCGATAAATAACAAAAACATAGATAACCCAACAGAAAATGAGCAAAAGATCTGAACAGGCATTTCACAAAAAGGGATATCCAAATTGCCAATGAACACATGAAAAAGTGCTCGACCTCATTAGTCATTAGAAAAACACAAAAGAAAGCCATAATGAGATACTACTGCATGCCCACTAAATGGCTAAAATGAAAAAGATTAACAATACCAAGTGTTGGGAGATTCAGAGCAACTAAATTACTCACATATTATTTGTAGGAATTTAAACTGATACAATGACTTTGGGGCAAACCACCCCTAGGCATTTATCCAGCAGAAATATGGACATATTTGTGCCAGAAGTTATGTATGAGAATATTTAGAGGGGCACTATTCATCACAATCAAACACTGGGGAAAACTCAAATGTCTATCCACAAGAGAATGGATAAAATAAATTCTGACATAATCATATAAATGAATGCTATCTAGAAGTGAAAGTAAGGAAACAAATGGTACATGTAAGGACCTGGATGGATTTCACAAACATCATGTTGAAAAATGAAACCAAATGCAAAATAGTATTTTCTATGACTCAGTTTATGTGACTTTCAAACACAGGCAAAACTAATCTCTGGTAATAAAAGTCAGGACAGTGGAAACCACTGGGGAGAGGGCAATCAAGACTAAGACTGGGTGTAAGGTTTCTCTGATGCTGGTGACATCCTGTTGTTTTGGTTTGTTTTGTTTTTAATGTTTTTTTTAATGTTTATTGTTGAGAGAGAGAAAGAGAGACAGAGTGTGAGTAGGGGAAGGGCAGAGAGAGACACACACACACAGAATCTGAAGCAGTCCCCAGGCTCCGAGCTGTCAGCACAGAGCCCGACGTGGGGCTCCAACCCACGAACTGCGAGATCATGACCCGAGCTGAAGTCGGATGCTTAACCAACTGAGCCACCCAGTTAATCTGGGTGACAGCTACACAGGCAAGTCCATTTCATGAAAATCCATCTGCCTTTACCTTGTGATCTGTCTACATTTAAAGATATTTGTGTTACACATCAACAAAAATGTACTTAAAAAGATCTGGCAGTCAAAGGTGATATGGCTACAACAAATAACCAAAATCATAGTCAAGGTAAACCAAGGTCACAGCCAATCAGCGACTTGATGCCAAGCATCAAGTACAAAGAGTGCAGATACAGAAATAATAATAAATAGCAAAATCACTGCAGTTTCAAATATTAATTTTCTGAGCATTTTTAAGGCCTTGATATATTGTTATTACAGCATTTGGCTGCCAACTTTTGTTCTGGCTATAGGATTTGGCTATATTTTAAAGGTTTGCAAAGGCACTACCGTATCTCTTTCAGGGTAGTCTTTTGTACACACATATACACTATACATGCACATACCCATCTACTCACAAGGATTTGTACCGCACACAACAGACATCCGTGACTACAAAACAATGAGAATGATTCCCATAACCACCCACAAAATGAGTCTGAGCATTTTATCATCACAACTGGTCTAGGTGTGTGCATGCTTCTTGCCACGAAATGCTCATTAAAGAAGCCCAAAAACTATTTGAGGGGCTCTTCTGGTCATCAAAAAAACTGTGCTGTATAATGGGAAAAAATACATGCTTTGGAGCCCACCACTTAGCACCTACGGTCCCTGGGTGAGTGATTCAACCCCTGTGACTCAGTTTTCTGCCCAGAGAAAATGGAGGAAATATGGCCTAAATTGTCAGACTACGGGGAGCACTGAACAAAATCGTTGACAGGAAAGCGCCTGGCATGTATGAAGTCAGCCCTCAACAGATACGAGACAGTTGTAGCAATGCAGCAGACTTTTTTATCTTGCGATTCTATTCATTTTAAAGTAAACACATTAACTTTCTCTATTTCCTCCGTAATTTAATGAGAACAAAAGGTCAGGTCTTTTGAACTTGCTTCATAGACTGGACATTTTCAAAAAAAAAAAAAAAAAAAATGACAGGCCCTGTCATTTCAGAAAGAAAAGCAGACAAAGATAAAGAGAAAGGGCATCGGAACCTTACATTTGAATTCGTGGAACCGACACCTTTTCAGGTGCGCACACTAAAAGCAAAAATAAAATGAACCACCAATAAAATGAATCAATGAAAAAAAGCAAAGACATTAAAAGTCATAAAATGCAGTTCATTTAACTTCATATTTTAATCAAACTTCTTTCAGTAAAACTAAACCACCTCCAGTGACAACACATAATTACTGAGAAAGAAGAACTTCAGTTGCAATTGCCTAAGTAAAGATCCTTGGGGAACCTGAGTGGCTTGGTCGGTTAAGCGTCCAACTTCAGCTCGGGTCGTGACCTCACGGTTTGTGAGTTCGAGCCCCGCATTAGGCTCTGTGCTGACAGCTCGGAGCCTGGAGCCTGCTTCAGATTCTGTTTCTCCCTCTTGCTTTCTCTGTTCCTCCCCCATTCATGCTCTGTCTTTCTCTCTCTCTCAAAAATAAATAAACATTAAAAAAATTTTAAAATAAAGATCCTTAATGTCAGGGTAACTGAAAACATAATATGTCCTTTAAAAAATGTTTTTTCAACATAATCCCACTAATATTTTATCCACAGTTCAAATTAGAAAATGTATTTAGGGGCACCTGGGTGGCTCGGTCTGTTAAGCATCCAATTTTGGCTCAGGTCATGATCTCGAAGTTTGTGGGTTCAAGCCCCACATCAGGCTCTGTGCTGACAGTTCAGGTCCTGGAGCCTCCTTTGGATTCTGGGTCTCCCTCTCTCTCTATCCCTCCCCTGCTTGTGCTCAATCTCTCTCTCAAAAATAAATAAACATTTTTAAAAAAGAAAAGGGGCACCTGGGTGGCTCATTCGGTTAAGCGACCGACTTTGGCTCAGGTCATGATCTCATGGTTCAGGAGTTCGAGCCCCGCGTCAGGCTCTGTGCTGACAGCTCAGAGCCTGGAGCCTGCTTCGGAATCTGTGTCTCCCTCTCTCTCTCTGCCCCTCCCCCACTCATGCTCTGTCTCTCTCTCTCTCTAAAAAATAAATAAACATTAAAAAAAATTTTTTTAATTAAAAAGAAAATGAACTTATTTTATCTGAATATTCAGAGATCAAATAAAGCATGGCACTTTTATATAATGGACATTAAAATGTAAACATAAAAACTGTATTTTCAAAGAATATTTGATGATTTGGGGAAATGTTCATGAAATATTTCCAAACAGCAAAAAGAGGGGCTATGAAATAGTATAAGTACAGTATATAATATCACTTTTGTGATATATACATATGTTTACACAGCCTTAGAATACAATTTTGAAGACAGCTGTCCAGATGTTCAGAAGAGGTATCTTTGAATGGCAGGATTGCAGGAGACACGTTTATTTCTTTAAACTTTTGCCTTTCAAATTTTACACTATAAATATCTATTACTTTTATAATGAGACAAGAAAATAATCTTCTCTTTAAAAATGATCTGTAATTGACTTTTACTTTTTTGATGTTTTTTACATCTTGGCAGAAATCCGAGGGTAGATTTATAAAATCTTCCTTCCACTATCATTGCTTTCTCCCTTATACCTTCTTTCATTTTGACCATTTTGGTGCAACATTTATGAACATTATCATGTAATCTAAAAAAAATAACAAGCACCTGTTCATAAGTGGTTGCACAGATATATTCAAGATTTTAAGCCTTGAATAGTCTCTTTTCCAATATACTAAAAAATTGATAATGTCCAAATCTCTTATGGAGACCGTGTGTTGAATGGTGAACTCCAGTCTACAGTCTGGCCTCTAGTTGGGTGTGTGACCCTGGACAAGTCGTCCAGTTGCTCATGACCTCTGTCCCTCACTTGAGCCCTCCAGGGACTGCCTTTCCGCTTCTCCTGTTCTCCTTGCAGGAAACCCTGCCACACTCAGAGAGTGGCCAAGAAGCCCTGGCAAGGCTGGTGGCATTTGGTCAAAGAGTTCTGTGTTCATATGTGAGGGCTGCCATAACAAAGTACCACAGACTGGTGGCTTAAACAACAGAAATTTATTTTCAAACCATTCTGGAGGCTAGAAGTCCTAGGTCAAGGTGTTGGCAGGGATGGTTTCTTCTAGGGACCCTTTCCTTGTCTTGAGATGGCGGTCTCCTCTCTGTGTCTCCATGTAGACTCCCCTTTGTGCAAGTCTGTGTCCTAATCTCCTCTCTTATAAGTCATATTGGATTGGGGTCCATCCACATGACCGCATTTTCCCTTAATTACTCCTTTAAAGGCCATATCTCCAAATAGAGTCACATTCTGAGGTAGTAGGGTTTAGGACTTCGACACATGAATTCAGGGAGGGGGGTCGGAGGGGGATGACACAGTCAGTTCCTAACAAGAAATGGGTCTGGTAGAGGCCGGAGTCCAATTAAAGATACAGTATGGAACTACCTACAAATTTCCCAGAATATAGGTAGAGTTCTATTTTCTTTATACCCTTTTGCAACAGGGCACTGCTTAGCAAAGTTGCCCTCCATGCAGGGAATCTTTTGTATATTATCCAACAAGCAAACCGTTCAAGCTGTCATGCCAGCTGCCAGCTCATAGTTCAATTTTAGCAGCACCCCCACTTGTATCCATTAAAGAGAGATTGTTTATGCACTTATTTGAATATTTTACTGCATTTTGCCCTTATTATGTCAAATAAATGTGTAGAAAGTGGGAAAATGACAGGCTGGAACTAGTGATTAGAAACTGAAGTCTCATCACTTACTACAATTGACGCAAAAATGGGAATTATCGTGTGGGCTTGAATCAGGGACTCTCTCAACTGAGAGTTCACGGAGCTTAAGCTGATGCATATACATCTGTGAAGGAAAAAGAAGAAAAGCTAAAGAACATAGACTAAGTTCCAAAACCAAAAGATCAAAGACTGGACCCAAAAGATGAGATGTAACTTGGGGTCAGAAGGTGCATTTTAGCTCTAAGAGAATGAAGTTGGCTTTGCGACATCAGGATATCTTGTGCAACCTTCATACATTTGACATTCGTACCCTTCTCCAGGAACTGCCTATACAGAACTTTCCACAGAAACGAAGACAATTCTGTACTGGAACTCGGGAACAAATAACTCAGGTTAACAAATAACTTGTTAACAAATAACAAATAACAAATAGCATGGTTTAAAAGTCCCTAGCCACATCATGGAAGCCTACTTTCTGCACCAGTCCTGAGTCATAGTCCTTCCCAACCCCATCCCCAGATATTCATATTCCATAGATTCAAGTTTTCACGTTTCTTAAATATATTTCTTCCTTTCCACCCATACTTTCCTAGCTCAGGTATTTATTACCTCTCTGGATGGGCTCCCTGACTCTGGTCTTCTAAACTTTTACCCCCATTCTCCACTGCCAAATGATTCATTTGTTCAATTAATATGTATTTTTTTGAGCCCCTATTTTGTGCCAGACATTATGCTGAGCACTGGAGATTCAAGCTCAAACAAAGCAGGCACCCACCCTGGAAGTAATAGTGTAGTTGGGGAGATAGCCAGTTGCTAGAAACAAATAATTACAATAAACTAGCATTATGAGTGCTTGATAGCCAAGAAGATGTGCTGGAAGAGCAGGCAGCTGGGAGACCCAAACTAGTGCAAGTAAAATGGGAAAAAACGGTCTTAAAAAAATACTTACTGCTATACATATTCCTTCTTGGGGGAGGATCAGTGAAGAAGAAGGGGGTGAAACATGGGAATAAGCAGATTTCTATGAGGTAATCCATGGACGTGAGGCTAAGATGTCTATTAGACACCTGAATGAAGATATCATAAAGGCACGTGGATGTGTGAGTCCAGAGTCCAGGATCTGGGATGGAGATAAAGAATGTGGTGGTGGTAGTGGCGGGGGGTGGGGGGCTCAGTATTTAAAGCCGTGGAATTGGATGAGACCACCTGGAGAGGGGAGAGGGGAGGAGAGGAAACAGACAAGTACCGAGCCTATGTAGATCCAGTTTTTAGAGGTCACAAAGAAGAGGAAGAGCAAAATGGACGGAGAAGGAACAGTCACTGAGATAAGAAGCAAAGCAGGCGTATGAGAAATCACAGAGCGGTAGAAAAGACAGCACTTCAGAAATGAGGAGGTACATGAAGTCTTTTTAACGAATGGTGCTGGGAAAACTGAATATCCACGCACAAAAAACATGAAATGGGACCCGTATCTGACATCGCATATCACAAGTAACTCAAAGTGGATCAAAGACATAACAGTCAAAACTACAAAAACTCTCAGAAGAAAACATAGGGGGAAAACTTCATGACATTGGACGTGGCAATGATGTCTTGGGTATGACACCAAAAGCACAGGCAACAAAAGCAAAAATAGAAAAATTGGACCATATCAACATTTTTTTAATGTTTTCTTTTTTGTTGCCAGATTTCCTCTAGTTTTATTATTTATTTATTTATTTATTTATTTATTTATTTATTTATGTTTATTTATTTATTTTCAGAGAGAGAGAGAGAGCAAGCTGGGGAGAGACAGAGAAAGACAGGAAGAAAGAGACAGCGCAGAGCCTGACACAGGGCTCGAACCCACGAACTGTGAGATTGTGACCTGAGCTGAAACCAAGCATCAGATGCTTAACCAACCGAGCCACCCAGGAGCCCCTGGACCATGTCAACATTTTAAACTTCTGTGCATCAAAGGATACAATGAATTGAGTGAAAAGGCAACCTGACAAATGTGAGAAAATATTTGCAAATCATACATCTGGTAAGAAGTTAATGTCCATAGTATATAGAAGAGGCAAAAAAAAAAAAAAATCCAGAACACATAAAGAAGTAGTACAACTCAACAATAATACATACAGAGTTTCAGTTTTGCAAAACGAAAAGGCTTCTGGAGATGGGTTGCACAATGTGAATGTACTTAACACTGCTGAACTGGACATTTTAAAATGGTTAAGGGGCACCCAGGTGGCTCAGTCCGTTAAGTGTCCAACTCTTGATTTTGGATCAGGTCATGATCCCAGGATAGTGGGATTGAGCCCCATGTCAGGCTCGGCGCTGAGCGTGGAGCCTACTTGGGATTCTCTTTCTCTCCCATTCCCCTTTCCCCTCACTCCAACACTCTCTCTAAAAAAAAAAAAAAGAAAAGAAAAAGACGATAAATTGTGTATTGTGTGTATTTAAACAAAAATTTTAACATTTTTGAAACAAAAAAAATTAAAAATATTTTTAATAATATTAATGGGTTTTTTAGGTAGTGCATTTTGCTGACAGGTTAAATAACTGTGTGTCATAAGATATGGCACTGGAAATAGACACTTGAAATGATGTTCAATGTCACTCATCATCAGGGAAATACAAATCAAAACCACACTGCGATACCACCTCACACCAGTCAGAGTGGCTAAAATAAACAAATCAGGAAACTATAGATGCTGGCGAGGATGTGGAGAAGTAGGCACCCTCCTACACTGTTGGTGGGAATGCAAACTGGTGCAGCCACTCTGGAAAACGGTGTGGAGGTTCCTCAAAAAAATGAAAATAGAGCTACCCTATGATCCAGCAATAGCACTGCTAGGAATCTACCCAAGAGACACAGGAATGCTGATGCATAGGAGCACGTGTACCCCGATGTTCATAGCAGCACTTTTGACAAGAGCCAAATCATGGAAAGAGACCAAGTGCCCATCAACTCACGAGTGGATAAAGAAGATGTGGTACATATATATGATGGACTACTACGTGGCAATGAGAAAAAATGAAATCTGGCCATGTGTAGCCAGATGGATGGAACTGGAGGGTATTATGTTAAGTGAAATAAGTCAATCAGAAAAAGACAGATACCATATGTTTCCACGAATAGGTGGACTTTGTGAGACTAAGCAAAAACCAGGGGGAGGGGAAGAGGGGAAAGAAAAAAAGACACAGAGAGGGAGGGAGATAAAACATAAGAGACTCTCAAAGACTAAGAACTAACTGAGGGTGAGGGGGATGGGGGGGGGAGAGGGGGTGATGGGCATTAAAAAGGGCACATGTTGGGATGAACACTGGGTGTTATATGTAAACCAATTTGAAAATAAACTATTATAAATGGAAAAAAAAATAAGATATGGCACTGGAGACGTGGTAAAGCCACTTCAGTAGAATGAGCTATATAAGCCTGATGGAAATGCAGGTAGGAGAAAGACTGGGGGGTGAGGAAATAGCACTAGTGAAGATACTTAACTTTTTCAAACTTTTTAGCTTTAAATAGGAGCATAGAGATGAGGCCACAGCTGGAGGAGGATGTGGGGTCAAGGCTGGAAGGTGAAGATGAGCGATGTAAACGAATGTTCACAGGGAACCATGGGACTGTCGAGGGGTGGAGGGTAGCCATTTGGGATCTGCCGTCTTTTAGGTGAAATGAGCCCCATTGGCATGGTGGTGGCCCTAACTCCAGCAGCAATACAGCCACTCAGGGGTCAGGTGCAGAGTTAGTGACTTGAACCTAGCTTTAACCAGGTTGCGGGATTGTTCTAGGCACTTTTGCTATGAACATAAAACTACTTGAAAAACTAAAGTCTTTTTTTTAAAATCACTCTGAAATGCTGTGTGGAGCATGAATGGGACAGGGGCAACCCTGGAGAAAGAAAGCCCAGACGAGAGCCTGCCGTTGCCACTTGCTGAGACAGAGAGCACAGAACGGGAGTGAACTGGGGGATTCGGGGAAGTGCACAGAGAGTTCAGTTTTGGAGGGGGCAGGGGGTGTGAAGTCTGAGTTTCCCAGAGCTGAAGGGAGTCCATGCCCAATACTTTTTCCATATAAGGACTAAGCACAAAAAAAGCCCCCTCAGTGTGAACCCCTATAGCTCTGTAAACACACTTATGGCCAAGGCCAGAGCAAGCCTGTTTGCATGAGCCGTGTAGCATGATGGTTGAGTTCAAGGACTCCAGAGCCAAACTTTCTAATTTGAGTCTTAGCTCTGCCACTTATCAGCTTGAACAAGTTATTTAACTTTTGTGCCTCAGTTTCTTTATCTATAAAATGAGGAGTATAACAGTACCTACCTCACAAGCTTGCTGTAGATAAGGCGAGTCAGTATATATAAAGTAGTTAGGAAAGTAATGAACCATAAATACTATAGAACCATTTGCTATCAATATTATGAATACTCACGACCTTGAAGAAAGTTTAGCAGATATATTTATTCATCCACTCCATTGTTCATTCATTCAACAAATGTGGACCAAGTCCCCAGTACTAGCAATCAGAGATAAATCATACCCTAATTCTGCTCTCAAGAAGCTTAAACTAACAGAGACCAGGACATGCAGAATTTTACACCTTCAACCCCAATCTGAAGAGCGACTTCAATTAATTGGTAGCAAATGTTATTACTGAAATATATGCATCACTAGAAAAAACACCTTCGAAAACTTTTCTTCTAAAGTCAAAGTCATGTGTTTACCTTGCTTTATATATATAATTCTTCCTTTTATACATCTAGCTTTAGGTGATATATTTTATTTCATATGTTTTATATAGAGTGTACATACATATATATGTATATACACAAATATATCATCTTATTTTGCTTTTAAAAAGTAAAAGTAGGGGAACCTGGGTGGCTCACTCAGTTAAGCGTCTGACACTTGATTTCAGCTCAGGCCATGATCTCATAGTTCATGAGTTCAAGCCCTGCATCAGGCTCTCTGCTGTGAGCACAGAGCCTGCTTCAGGTCCTCTGTCTCTCTCTCTCTCTCTCTGCCTTTCCCCTGCTCTCTCTGTCTTTGTTTCTCAAAAATAAATAATAAACTTTATTTTAATAAAAAATAAAAAGCAAAAGTATTTGAAGAGCGGTAGTCAATGCTAGAGAACCAGGCATCGCATAAAACCAGTTGTATGCTCAGCATGGTGTGGTGTGGTGGTTCGGAGCACAGAGTCTGGAACAAGACTTCTGACTTTAAATCCCAGCTCTCCTACTCACTAGTTGTGGGACCTTGTGCAAATGAGGCCTCTTTGTGCCTCAGTTTCTCTTTTTGTAAAATGGGAATATAATAGCACCTTATAGAATTGTTGTGTGGCTGAAATGAGTTAATAAACATGAAGCACTTGGAATAGTTAGAACCTATAGTGTTAATTATTATTATCATGGAGAAATGTTCCACCAAAATTTTTGTACTTATTTTGCGCTTATTTATTTTTAAGCCCAACTTAGCGTTCAGATGATTTTACAAACTGTGTAATATGCATCCTCAGCAAAGGATACTGCTAGATTTTTACATGAGATAAGTTGGTACAGGTTTTTCTCATTAAATAAGGGCTGTTAGGGATTGTTAATTCAGTCACTAGGCTGAAGCTCAAACCTGCCACCAGAGGGCGCCAACAACAGGTTTCTGACAAAGCTGTGCAAAGGCAAACAGCAGGAAATACAGAAACAGATCTACACCAGAATTACTTCTGGGTCTACTCCAGCCAGACTAAAACAAGATTTTCCTTACATTTAAAATTTTTTTATATTTATTTATTTTTGAGAGAGAGACAGACAGAGTGCGAGCAGGAAAGGGGCAGAAAGGGATACAGAATCTAAAGTACACTCCAGGCTCCAAGCTGTCAGCACAAAGCCAAATGTGGGGCTCAAACCCCCCCCAACCATGAGATCATGACCTGAGTGGAAGTGGGATGTTAACTGACTGAGCCGCTCATGTGCCCCATAGTTTTTTCTTTACATTTAAAGATCCAATTTTGGCAACTTAGGAACCCCTGGTTTGGAGAACTTTCCGATTTAAATGACTTATAATATTTGAGTTTTAAGCCACATACCCCACACCGAGCTCGTTCCAAGTCTCTTTTCCTTCCTCATAGACGGTGAGCTGGGTCCACAAGCCATCAATAGTGGGCCCTGCCAACTCCGTAAGGAAAGTTAGTGTGTTCATGGTGTACCTCTTTCCCCCCAGTGCATGAGGGGTTATCGTGTTTGAACTACCATCCACATTACTCCATATTACTCAGGCATATGTAAAAATATCTTTAAGTGTACATTTTACTTGTTCCTAATAATTGCATACTCTGCTGAATTCCTCTTTAAATCTGTCTCCACTGTAACACTGTTTCCCCATTTATAGCCTGCTTTGCAATAAATTACCTTTTGTAATTTCCCAAAGTCTCTGGGAATTTTTTAAATGTTTTATTTATTTTTGAGAGAGACAGAGACAGAGAAACAGAGAGTGAGCAGGGGAGGGACAGAGAGATGGGGGGACAGAGGATCCTAAGTGGGCTCTGCACTGACAGCAGCGAGCCCAATGTGGGGCTTGAACTCACGAACCGTGAGATCATGACCTGAGCTGAAGATGGACATTCAACCGTCTGAGCCACCCAGGGGCCCCCAAAGTCTCTGTTTTTTAATTAATCCATTTAAAACTCATTTCAAACAAAACAGATGCATTTTTGTGTTTAAATTTTCTTCATTTGTACCTAGGCCAGTATTTTCATCTTTTTGGCAGCCGTGTAATAACATTTTAGATCCATGTTGTATGTCACTATCCACACAGTATCATTTGGCATTTTAAAAAGTCAACTATTGGGGCATCTGGGTGGCTCAGTTGGTTAGGCAGCCGACTTCAGCTCGGGTCATAATCTCACAGTCTGTGAGTTCGAGCCCCACGTCGGGCTCTGTGCTGACGGCTCATCAGAGCCTAGAGCCTGCTTCGGCTTCTGTATCTCCCTCTCTGTCTGCCCTTCTCCTGCTCACGCTCTGTCTCTATGTCTCTTAAGAATAAATAAACGTTTAAAAAAATTTTTTAAAAAGTCAACTATTATTCAATGACATTGAATTTTTTTGTATTGTTCTGGAAATTATTTGAGGAAGATGTACCTATTATGCACCTGGATGGAATAGAAATTTAGATATTATAGTTGCACATAATTTGTTCTAGTTCATTCTCTGTAAGAGTTCAAGTCTTAAGTTTCTGAGGCCTACATATCTGGCACCGTTTCCTCTCCGGCGTGCCTCCTGCTTCATTGTCTCCTGTCTTCTCTCTCATTCTATTCTGACCTCCACACCAGCCCTTGCACATGCCAGGCACACCACCATCTTGGGGCTTCTCCGTGGCTGGGGCCTCTTCCTTTTTTGCTTCTTTCCCCCCAGATACCACTTCCTCCCTCAAACACTATGCCTTCAGTGAGTTCTCCCCTGACCACCCCGGAATATGAAGTATCTCCAGCATCCTTGATCCTGCAGCCCCTGCCATCCTTTCCCACAACGTTCATCACCTCTACCACACTGTATCCTTCTCTACTTTGTACATATTGTCTGCCTCTTCCTCCTGGAATATAAGCTCCACGAGAGCAAGGATTTTTGTCTGCCTTGTCCCATCAGGCATCCGTGGGGCCTAGAACAGTGCCTGGCACATACGATGTTCAGTAAGTGTGTTGGAAACTAGCAGAAGGGTCTTAAGAAGAGTAAAATGCCCCGAGTCACATCTCCCCATCATTTAAAATTGTGAGGATTGCATCTATCGTCCATTTGCATTTTTAGCTAAGACAGAGGTTGCACCTAGTCGTCAGCCTTAAACGGTGCTTAGATTTTGTTTATTTATTTATTTTGAGAGGGAGAGAGAACACGCGCAAGCTGGGGAGGGGCGGAGAGAGAATCCCCAGCAGGATCTGCACTGTCCAGGGGGCTCAATCCGACGAACGCCATGAGATCATTGACCTGAGCAGAAAACCGAGAGTCGAATCGACTGAGTCACCCAGGCTTCCCAAATGGTGCTTAGATTTTGAAACAGAGAATTAACTAGAGCTTCACCCTCAAATCATTCCCCTTCTAACATGATCATATAGCCATATCTTCTGGAAAAAAAATCCCTCACCTGGAGCTTGAGGATCTCCCGATCCCTGAAATTCCCACCTCATGGTTTCCCTTTTCATGTGTAGAGTGGGTCTGTGAGGCTACGACTCCATCCTCCCTAAGCCTGGCCCTGAGCCTCTCCCAAGATAACATGCGTGTCCACAATGTGAGAGGCCACAAAGCCCCTATGAATCTAAACACCGCTTTCATTTTCTCTGTGTTTCTATAATACAATCAGAAATCTGTCTCTCAATGCCCCGAATGAAATAAAAGAGTGGTGACTGTCTGTCACCATGGCCCCCAATTTTTTCCCAAGGAGAGTAACAAAAAATAACCAGACGACATCGAAAATATCAACCAACCATAAAAGAAAAAATTGATAACTTAGACTTCATTAAAATTAAAAACTTTTGCTCTTCAAAGGATACCATTAAGTAAATAAAGACAAGTCACAGGCCAGGAGAAAATATTTGCAAATCATATAACTAAAATGATTTGTATCCAGAGTGTATAGTTTTTAAAGTCTTACAACTTAAAATGATTTGTATCCAGAGTGTATAGTTTTTAAAGTCTTACAACTTAGTAAGATGACAAACAGCCCCATTTAAAAAACAAATGGGCAGGGCACCTGGGTGGCTCATGGTTGAGCTTAGGACCTCGGCTCAGCTTCTGATCTCACGGTTCATGAGTTCAAGCCCCACATCAGGCTCACTGCTGTCAGCAGGGAGCCCACTTCCTATCCTTTGTCCCCCTCTCTCTGCACCTCCCCCACTCACACTCTCTCTCTCAAAAATAAACATTTTTAAAAATATTAAAATAAAAAAATAAAAACAAATGGGCAAAGATGTAAATAGATATTTCAACAAAGAAAATATATGGATAGCAAATAGATGCATGAAAAGATATTCAGTGTCACTGGTCATTAAGAAGATGCAAATCAAAACCATAATGAGATACCACCACACCTCCTAGCATAAGGGCTATCATAAAAAAGACGGATAGTATGTGTTGGTAAGGATGTGAAGAAATGGAAATGTAAAATGGTACAGCCGCTTTGGAAAACAATTTGACAGTTTCTTAAAAAGTAAAACACATACCTAGCAAATGACCGAGCAGTAATTACTCCCATGTATCCACCCAAAAGAAGGAAAAACATATGTCCACACAAAGACTCTCATAAGCAAATGTTGATAAGACCAAAAACTAGAAACTTAAATGTCCATCATCTGGCGAATGGATAAGCAAAATTATACATCACAGAGGGCAATCAGGGCCAGCTTCATGG
The DNA here is from genome assembly GCA_030068075.1 of Paguma larvata. Classification (NCBI taxonomy): domain Eukaryota; kingdom Metazoa; phylum Chordata; class Mammalia; order Carnivora; family Viverridae; genus Paguma; species Paguma larvata. Next base: position 59,343,234 of record CM057834.1, read on the forward strand.
GAATGTAGCCTTCTGCCAAGAGGTGGAACAGTAAAGATGATACCGAGGTAGCACATGGTATTAAACTGTTTTGAGCAACTGAAGAAGAGTGGAACTCTATGGGCCAGTCTCTGTCTTAATGGATCTGGCAGTTTTTGTGATACTGGAATAAGAAAGAATCAAGAACAATCTCATTGTAGTAGGCAGAATTCTAAGATGGTCCTCAGGGATCCCTTCTCCTTCATGGTCATGCCCTATATAATCTCCTTCCCTTGAGTGTAAGTAGGATCTGTGAGTTTTTTCTGGCCAACAGAATATGACAAAGATGAGATATTTTACAGACGTAATTAGGGTTCCATATCAATTGATTTTGAGTTAATTAATCAAAAGGGAGGTGATTGGGGGTGCCTGACTTAATCAGGTGATACCCCTTCCCGAGGTCAAGGATCCTCCTTGCTGCCTTGATAAAGCAAGCTGCCATGTTGAGGAAATCTACATATCAAAGAACTGTGAGTGGCCTCTAAGATCAGAGGGCAGTCTTTGGCTGAAAGGCAGCAAAATGCTAGAGTCCTCAGAAAGCTGGAAGGAAATTAGTTTTGCCAGTAACAGAGCTTAGAAGCAGACACTTCTCCAGGTGAGAATGCAGCCCAGCCAGCATCTTGACTGCAGCCTTGTGAGATCCTCAGCAGAGCAAGCAGCTAAGCTGTGCCAACCTCTGGACTCACTGAAACTGGGAAATACTAAATGAGTACTGTTTGTGGTAATTCATTACACAAGAGAAAACTATACACTCGACTATACACTTGAACACTATATACACTTTGTGTGATGCCACACAATGGGAGACATCCCTAACTTTGTCCAGAGCTAAGACACAGTATTACATCTAATAAAACCATCTGAGCTGCTGTGCTCATGGCAGTAGACTGTAAGTGTGGCGACTGTGTTTACTGAGCTGAAAATCAGCATCCGTAGTCTGATGACTGCAAATGACTTTAGAGGAGAATGGAACTGGGTCTGAACTCAGTTTTATCGCATGAACATCAGAATAGGTGGTTAAACAGTCAGAGTGGCTAAAATTAACTCAGGAAACAACAGATGCTGGCGAGGATGTGGAGAAACGGGAACCCTCTTGCACTGCTGGTGGGAATGCAAACTGGTGCAGCTACTCTGGAAAACAGTGCGGAGGTTCCTCAAAAAATTAAAAATAGAACTACCGTACAACCCAGCAATAGCACTACTAGGAATTTATCCAAAGGATCCAAGAGTGCTGATTCATAGGGGCACATGTACCCCAATATTTATAGCAGCACTTTCAACAATAATCAAATTATGGAAAGAGCCCAAATATCCATCAACTGATGAATGGATAAAGAAGATGTGGTTTATATATACCATAGAATAGTACTTGGCAAGGAGAAAGAATGAAATCATGCCATTTGCAGCAACGTGGATGGAACTGGAAGGTATTATGCTGAGTGATATAAGTCAGTCGGAGAAAGACAGATATCGTATGTTTTCACTCATATGTGGAACTTGAGAAATTTAACAGAAGACCATGGGGAAAAAATAGTTTCAAACAGAGAGGGAGGCAAACCATAAGAGACTCTTAAATACAGAGAACAAACTGAGGGTTGGGGGGGGGTCGAGAGAGAAGGAAAAATGGGTGATGGGCATTGAAGAGGGCACTTGTTGGGATGAGCACTGGGTGTTGTATGTAAGCGGTGAATTATGGGAATCTACCCCTAAACCAAGAGCACGTTGTATACACTGTATGTTAGCCAACTTGACAATAAATTACATTTTTAAAAAAAGGATAGGCATTAATAAAGGACACAAATACAGTAAAAAAAAGAAAAAGGAAAAGAAGACGAAGAGGAGGAGGAGGAGGAAAAAGAGGAGGTGGAAGAGGAGGAGGAAGAGGAGGAAGAAGAAGAGGAAGAAGAAGAAGGAGAAGGAGAAGGAGAAAAAGGAGGAGAGGTTAAAGATGGGAAGATACATGAAAGGGCCTAGAACAATACCTGGCACACAACAGGTGCTCAATAAATGTTACTTTATTCTTTACCCATATGAAGACTCCTCTTCTGCCTAATCCAAAAAGTGAGTATGCATTTTAGCACTGGTCTTCTACAGACAACAGATCCAGTTCATTTTCATATCTGGGGTAGAAAGGTCCCCCGCCCCCCCCCCCCCCCCCCCGCCGGGAGGCCAGGTATCGTAAGCCAGTGACTCCCTGAAGCTCTTATTACACCATCAAATAGGCCTTGCCATATGCAGGTGGGCTCACTTGTACTGTCCACTCCTACATTAAACAGCAATAAGTGACCAAGACCTACTAGCTGCAGCTCAAACTTACGACAAAGAATTGTAAATCCTTTTCTCCCACACAACCAAAGCTGTCATAAGAAATCTCCTTAAAGAAGCTGTTCTAACAGAGAACCACCAGGGGGCAGCAAGGTATCAAAGAAACAACCAGTGAACCCTCTCCTCAGAGGAGATTACTTGAAATTCATTTTCAAGTGTCAAAGACTTTTTCCAAGTCCCTCAACAGAGGTAGCCCTCAGGTGACCTGTGGCCTCCTGGGGGAATCTCTAGCTACGGCAGAAAGTTCATGGACTGAACCAAAAAAACTGCACTTGCAGTTAATAAGGTGAGCTCTGTACTATTGACTGAATAGAGTCTAGGGAAGACAAGATGGCTGGGGTCTTCTCAGTCTTGCGGCAAGCTAAGCCTCTCTTACTCCTCACCACAGATTTACAGTAACTGCAGCACCTCAAGAGGTGAAACGATTTCTACTGAAAACAAAGAGAAAGCATCTCAGCATTCAGTATCACAATACGTTCTCTTTCCCACCCCCTGCCCCAATTCTCTTCCTCTTCTCTCGCTTCTTCACCAGATCTGGTCAGCTCCTCCCCACGTGTCAAGATCCAGCAAGTTCCAGCGCAAATAGCACTACTCTCTTGGCTTTCCTTGACTCTCCGCACCTAGATAATGAAAGCTCCCTCATCAGAATTTCCTTCCCTGTTTGCTCCTCTTTCTAAGACATCTCCTAACGTGCTGTATCATAGTTAGTTGTTTTTTCATCTACCTTCCAAGCAGACCCAAGGACAGGGATGATTTATCTATCTTTGCAGACTCCTGGTTGATCCCAGGATCTGACAGAAACAAACGTCACCTGAATTAAAATGAAACTTAGTTACACCCATTCTCATCACTGCAAATTTATGAAATACATACTTCCTAAAGGAGCTTCAAGGTTTTACAAATAGTAGAGATGGTTTTTCTCAAAGGTCCCATCTAAGTTAAGACACAAATTTATTTCCAAAGTTCGCCATGATACTCTTGAGTGTAAAGTGTAATCCACTTTATATAGCCGTTTTTTATTTCACGGGGATGTGTTCCTCACTGAGAGGAATTTCATCAATATCTTGAAAGATGATTGTATGACAAGATCTGTGACTTATGCACAAAATGGACAATGGGGGAACCAAGATCGGATGGGAAGAAAATGCTGTGTTCCATCACAGAGTGGGTGGATGGTCTGTCAGGGACACTGTGGAGGACAGGGATGGGATACTGGAGCAAATGGTCACCAAGGCTTCACCCAACCCTCAGACTTTACAACTCCAGGAAATCAGAGGTATTCTCATCCAAGATACTGGTCAGCTGCCGAAGACCCCAGAATGTCTCCCTGGGAAACTTTGTGTTTCCCACGCACTGGGAGAACAAAGAATAAAAACGTTCTGCCCCTCGTTAACTACAATGATCTTGCCTTGATGACTAGGAGATAAGTGGTGCTGAGTGCAATAAAACCTTGCTAACTAGGGAACTGTTAAAAGTGGACACAAGGCCAGAGGGCATGGGTCCTGGGGGAACTGAAGTCATTTGTGCTTAAGTATTTAAAATTATCCGGAATCTTTTTGGATGGGCACGATCTAGGAGTATACCCACAAGGCATCGCAGAAATTGTAAAAATGTAATAAAAGAAATCCACAAAGGAAGTACCATGTACACTTTGTTGAGAATCCTCATCCTGTGAATTCGCTGATGGCTCGTTAATTACTTTATGTAACGTGCCATGGTTCCCTAATCATCTACTTCTTCCATTCTAGCATTGCTTTTTCAGATTTATATTGAATTACTTACACCTGCTATCTCACATATAAAACGTACTGACTTTCCCAACAAATGATGAATAGGTGTATTCTAGGCTCATTTTCTTTTTTTTATGAGGATTTTTTTCCTTAATTTTTTTAACTCATGTAACGTACAGATTAAAATGGTGCTTTATTGATTTTGACAATGAAAACAGTAAGAGCAAACCTTGAGGAGCCCTTATTGTGTGTTTATATCGGTTACCATATTTAACAGTCTCAACGAGCATACAAGGTAGGTAGGTATTATCCCTGTTTTATAGATGAGGAAACTGAGGTACAGAAAGAATTTGGAGAGACTTCAATAAACTGTTTGATAAACCATCAGATATACTGAGATCAGAATCATTAACACAGCTCCACCTTCTACCTGTCTGACCTTTGATGAATATTAGCCAAGACACTAGACGTGCTGTAAGCCCTGCATTTCCATAGTCTCTGTGTAGCTGTGCCAATCAGCTGTCTCCTGTTCTATGGGGGGAATACTGGAAAAAGCCCTGAGAATGTGTTTGACCAAATATCTAGATTCATTTTCATACCTAATCCTCCCAGGATTAGACAAGGGAGAGTATAGGACTCACAGATGGAGAGTCCTGAGGGGACATGCTCTCCTTTCTCATCCTAATCCGAAAAAGGCCTGTCTTCACTTTTGAGCGTTATCATTTGTGTGTAAAAACCTTAGGAGACTGTGCTGTAGCTTAACAGCGTATAATCCAGAGAAAATGTAAAATAAAACATAGTCTTGAATTTAAATTTAAGCCGTCTTTTAAAATATGCATTATCATCTTTCTGTTGTTGACTCTGGAGACTGGCTTCAGTACAGAAACATTTCAAGAGGAAACGACTGAGTGGACTCTGGGGAATTAAAGTGTAGGGAAAGGCTTGAACAGAAAGTGAGTGTTCTAACAGAATTCGGTGGACCATCCTGGGTGCCCAGCTTAGAGGGGAAGTTCTAAGATCAGCAGGTACTTGCTTCAAATTCTCTTTAACCAGCTCCTACTTCCCTTTGCTTCCCCGGATGGAACTTCAATGCTCTGAGACCAGCATTTCTTTATCTATAGTGGCATCTGGGGATCACATGCCTTGTGTGTTAATGTAGATCACTGGAGTCTGGAGTGAATGTGGGTCACGGCTCCTCTCCATGCCATGTAGGATTGACGTAATGTTGGCATTCGTCTACAGAGGCTCTCCATCCTGCTCGCTGGGGAAGATACACATCTAGGGGCCCAAGCTGTCGGAAGTGTCCAGCTCCATCTGGGACCTCCAGTCATCGTGGGTCTGTTTTTTTACCTCTAATTAGCAATTCTAAAGTTCTCGAATTTGCACAAAAGCACTTATATGGAACAAGCAGTGGCCCAAGCAGGTGACAGCTGGCTTTATGCCACTGACCCTGGGAGAAGCTGCCTGACCCCACTCCTGTCTTATTTTATGTTATATTATGTTCTATTTTCTTTCTTCCTCCTTCACATCCCACTCAGTGTCTGTCTACCACCAAAGTTCGTCTCTTTCAGATGTCCCCAAACCAAATCAAGGGACTGCCAGCACTGTCCAGAGCAAGCTGCCCAAATACAGCAGCATCTTTCCTTCTACATTCCCAACAGGCATTTCTGTCTTTTGAAATTTAATGTGGACTTCCAAGGCCAGAGAAAGTGGGGCCTGGAAGGGAACAATTCTTATATGCTGCAGCAGCACAATATAATCGCCTGATCTAACTGGCTGCAAATCGCAGCCCCAGCACTTACCGGCTCGTGCTCTAGCACACGCTTATTCCTCCAGTTGCAGGGTCTTCATTAGCTAGAGGAGCTGATAACACAGACTACTCCTCCTTCACAGGGGTGTGGGGAGGATCAAATCAGGAAGTGCTGGGCTCTGGAAAAAGACTAGACTTGGAGATTGCCTCGGGGACAGAGACTGGCTGGGGTCCTGTGGATGATGTCTGCAGCCTCAGAGCCTAGAAGAGAGCTGAGCACAGCCAACATTCACAGAGCACTGGCAGGTGCAGGGGTCTGTGCTGACACATTAGCTCATGTAATCTTCAGCACGCTGAGCTAGAGCTATTACTATTCCCATACGGACGATGAAATTGAGTATTGGAAAGTGAAGTAATTTGCTCAAGATCATAGAGTTGGTAAGGAATCAAAGTAGGGATTTACATTCAGCACACTAGATGGCTCTCTCTTGCTTTATTTTTCTCCATAGCATATGTCAACATCCCATATCACACATAGGCCTAAGCACATGTGTATCCACACATGTATGTATAGGCATATGATCTATATTACATACCTATTGGTTTACCATCTCTCTTACTAGGATTTAAATTCCATAAAGACAGGAACTTTTGCCTGTTTTGTTGCATTTTTATCTCCAATGCCTATAACAGTAAGCACATAGTAAGTAAGTGCTCAGTTAATAGTTTATGAATTAATGAATGAATGAAAGAATCTAGCCTGAAGCTTACACTCTTAAACACTATTATACTACCTCTCTATGAACGGCTGTTCTTTCTACGCTCTTTAAATGTAAACTCTACAAATGTAAGGGATTGTTATTAAATGTTTTTTGACCCAAACCATTGTGTTCCATCCTGCTCCACTCAGCTCCATTTCCTCACTGTCACCAGTAAAACTGTGTCTTTCCCATTGTAGAGCCTTTGCTCATGGCTAATGTCTTCTTGGAATGCCTTCCTTCCTCCCTGGCACCCATCCAAATCCTACCTACCCAGCCTTCAAAGTCAATTCAAACCCCATGTGCACCAGTAAGTCTTCTCCAATCATCCAGCCTCTCTCCTCTGAATAGTCGTATAATTACAGATGAACTTAATTTGGTATTTAATTTATATATATATATAAATAATATATGATATATATATCTGTTTTGTGTGTGTGTGAGAGAGAGAGAGCATGAGCAGGGGAGGGGCAGAGAGGGAGAGGGAGAGAGGATCCAAAGCAGTCTCTGAGCTGACAGCAGTGAGCCTGGTGTGGGGCTCGAATTCACAAACCACGAGATCATGACCTGAGCCAAAATTGGACACTCACCCAACTGAGCCAGGTGGCCCTAGGTAGGTATTTTTTTAATCAAGTAGAGTCTCCTTACTTGATGGCAGATTCTTGGTGGGGACAAGGACAACGCCTTCCCTGACTCTGAACCCCACATAGAGCATAGCAAGGAGCAGGCACACACTAGGTGCGGGGTGGCCATCACTTACAGGGATGACCATCCCCTTCCTGGTCTGGGAGTGCTAGAATGTGGGGGCTGACCTATATGGAATGAAGGGAAGCAATTAATGAGTCCTCTATGTTTTCTGCTAAATGTGAATTTTGTTTGTAATCTATAAGGTGTCTGGGCACAGAATATGATTAGTAAGATGAGAGACCCAAAACAAACTGTCCACCCCTATTTGTGGCTATGATGAGGGTTACCATAGGCGTTAACGACACATATGTAATGGGTTCTGAGAGGACAAAACACAACGCCGAATGCAGTATCGCCTTCCCCACCTCTTCCTCAAACACGCAGGTCTCATTTTGAAAACCAGCGTAATCTGACTTGACTTCAACAGGAAGCAGTGGGAGAAAATTCAGCACTATTCTGACTCTTGTGCATTCAAATGCCGTGAAGTCAAAGCTTTGCAGAAGGAGGAGAAACCCAGGGCCCGCTTCCGGGTTGTACAGCACGTGCCACCATGCAGGGCTCTGCCCTCAGAAGGGCCCACACTTCAATAAATGCTGTACTGTCCTCATCTTGATATGCTTACTAATTTTCAAACAAAGGACCCTGCGTTTTCATTTTGTATTGAGTTCTGTAGCTTATGGAGCCAGTGCTGAGGAAACCCGGGAGGACACAAAGCACATTGGCTTCTATTCTCTGAAGGTACATAAAATTCCGTTTCTGAGGGGCGCCTGGGTGGCTCGGTCAGCTAAGCATCGTCAGCTCAGGTCATGATCTCACAGTTTGTGGGTTCGAGCCCTGCACTGGGCTCTGTGCTGACAGCTCAGAGCCCGGAGCCTGCTTCGGATTCCGTGTTCCCTGCTGAGGCAGCCCTTGGGCATCATGGAGCAGAGACAGGCTATGTCCGCTGTGTCTGTCCTAATTCCTGATCCACTGCATCATAAAATGGCTGTCGTTCTAAACCACTAAGTTTGGGAGTGCTTTGTCATGCCGCAATAGCCCCCAGAACAGATGCCAAAGGGTGAACTTTATTGATCTAAGGTTTTGAGCAAAATAGAAAACATTCTGAATTCCTGGCATCCCAGGAATTCAATTTTTTTTTGTAAAAAAAAAAAAAATCTTATTTTCATTTTAATTCCAGTATAGTTAACATACAGTGTTATATTAGTTCCAGGTGTACAATACAGTGATTCAACAATACTGTATGTTACTCAGTGCTCATCATGATCCCCTTCACCTATTTCACCCATCTCCCCACCCGCTTCCCCTCTGGTAACCATCAGTTTGTTCTGTATGGTTTAGATTCTGTTCTTTGGTTTGTCTTTTTTCTTTGTTCATTTGTTTTGTTTCTTTAATTTCACAGATGACTGAAATCATATGGTATTCATCTTTCTCTGACTGATTTAGCTCAGCATTATACCCCCCTAGATCCATCCATGTTGTTGCAAATGGCATGATTTTATTCTTTTTTATGGCCAATATCGCATTGTGTGTGTGTGTATATATACCACATCTTCACAGCAACTCAGTTTTACCCTAGCTCTCACCCGATCTCACATCCAGAGTGCCACTCAGGCCAAGGCAAAACTGTGAGTCATACATCATCCTTGATACTAGACAAGGTTACCGGATTCCTTGTATCTCCTGAGTCTCGTCAGGAAACAGATAATAAAAAGGATAATTTGAGGTGGGCTCAAAGGGAGTGGGGGAGGCAGTGGAAGGTAGAGAGAGGGGCCTGTGTTCTCCAAGCATCCAGGGGACAGAAGCCAGAAATGTTGCTAAATAGCCTGTAATGCCCGGGACAGATCCCACAACAAAGAATCCTGCCCAAAACATGAAGAGTGCCCGGGATGAGGAAACTTGCTATAGGGTGTCCTCGGAAAAACCCTGGTATTGGGGTCATGCAACTCGACTTCCAGCCCCGGCTCTGCTGCCAACAGCTTTATGTCTCAGACCAGTGACACGACCTCCCTGAGTCTCTTTCACATCTGTCGGATTAGGGCCTTGATAACATAGGATCTTGCTTTTTTATGCAAAGGATGTATTCGTGAAGACTTGGTATAATTTAAACCTTGAATAATTCAAAACTGGTCCCTACGAATAGTGGCAGGTAGTGCTGTTTACCAGCTGAACCCATGCAGCCACGGGGCATTAGCATAAACACCACGGGCAATTCCATCTGCCAGCCAGCTTTGAAATTATGCGATTCCTGATAGATTTTTACACTTGAGAGAATCACATTAATTTCATGAATAAAGTAAGATTTTGTTAATATTTTATATCATGCTTTTTCACATTCTCATCGAATGCAACGCCTCTGCATCTACCCTCCCCTGCCCGCTGGGGCTGTTGGGAGGGTCAGGCGAAGTCTTTAACCACAGAGCCCTGTACCCCTAGAAGGGATGGTTGCTGCTCTTGGTAGAACCACCATGCCAGGGACTTCTCTGCCCTTTCTCTCTCCCTCATTGTCAAGCCATCTCTTTCCATGGGGCATCCCCCACGGCAGCTAATCTAATGAACTAAATCAGCATTTGCTTGAGCTTCCTGAGCCCATGCCTCCTTGTATGAACATAAAAATACGATGACTTCCCCTTTCCAAAGATCCTATAAGCATTCGTCTAATGTGGGCACCACTTCATGGGCCCAGATACAAATTGCTGTGTTCTTTGGTGCAGCCATCTCCCCCTGCACCTTTCCACCTCACAGTCAATCTAGAAAGTGAAATGGAAAGGATTAGACAATGACCCCAGGACATTCAATAGCTGAGTAAAATAGGAGCTGCCCAGAGGCAGTCCATCTAGTCCCAAGTGTGCAAGGCAGAGCTCCAGGAAGCAGTGCGGGGCCTGATTAACCTCCTTCCCTGCTCCTATCCCTCCCACCAAAAGCAGTATTGATGTCTTCCTGTTTTTCCAAAGCACATTGTTCCTACCACCATTATAAGCACAGTGCACTGCTATGTCACGGTTAGCTTGTGATACTGCCTTAGACTAACGTGCACTTTCTATTAGCTATTTTAAAATAGTCTGTGGGTGGGGAGGGGGGTGGTTCACCTGGGTGGCTCAGTCGGTTAAGTGTCGGACTTCAGCTCAGGTTATGGTCTCATAGTTCGTGCTGACAGCTCAGAGCCTGGAGCCTGCTACAGATTCTGTGTCTCCCTCCCTCTTTGACTCTCCCCGCTTGCATTCTGTCTCTCTCTCTCTCAAATATAAACATTAAAAAAAAACTAAAAATAAATAATAAATAATAAAATAGTCTTTGGTACCCCAGTCGGGAAGGACTATTTTAGAGGGTCTCTTTATAGTAGTTTTGACATTGAGGAGCATTTCATGCTTGCCCTCCCATCCTCAAATGTTCCAAGTCACCAGTAGCAATAGCTAAGAGATATTAAATCCTACCTTGTCAAGCTCTATTCTATTTTACAGGTACTATTTCATTTACTCTTCACAGTAACATCATAAAATATGTTACTATTATTATCTTTGTTTTAGAGATGGGGAAACTGAGGCATAGGGAGGTTAAGTAACTCACCCAGATCACTAATAAGTGATGGGGCTGGGATTCAAATCCAGGTAGTCTAGGTACAAAATCCATGCTCTCCAACACTATAATCTACTGCCTCTCGTCAAGCAAAACAGCATGTGGGTTTCTTCAATTCTGTCTCAATGGCCCACAAAAGGGGTTCTGATTTCTGGTGCACAAAAGTCCACCAGATAATCCTTTCCCCCAGTCTCTAGAGAGAATTTCTGGGAGGGAGAGCAATATTTAAAGTCACACCGCTACTAAGCCCATGTGTTTGGGAGCGTAAGGGGTTTGTATGGGGACTGAAATGAATCGGATTTGTGCGAGTTACCTCAGGGCATTGTGTTCTAAAGTCGAGTTGGGGATCCTGCCAATTGAGTGTAATTACATTCTTCTATGTCAGCCCACATCCCCTCTGCTACCTACCTGGCTCAAGCAGAGATGAACAAAGTCTGCTTACCAGTCTTCCTGTCCATAGCCCTGGAGACAGCAGAAGCCACAGAGATCCTTGCATGCAAATCTCAAATACAAATCTGACATGTCACTTGCCTTCTTAAAACTTCAGTGGCTCTCCACTGCCCTCAGCGAGAGGTCCAGACTCTGGCCTGCCTACCTCCCCAGCTCCAGCTCCATCGCTTTTCCGTCACAGGACTTGCAGATTCCTGAAAAGGATCTTGTTCTCTGACTCCTCCCTGTGGCTGGTCTCCCTACTATCCTGTGACTCCCCTGAGGAAATGTCCCAGTTATCTCTGGGTCCCTCTGTCAAGCAGTGTAGAGTCTCAATACAGGTATAAGGCTGGTCCAGACAGTCAGGTGGATCTCCTCAGGGCATAGGTAGGGCCTGGAGGACCATCCCTTTGCCAGTCAGATCATAGGACTTGCAGCCAGAAACTCAGTGGCCATACTGAACAACAGTGCGGGTAGGACAGAGGCCCAAGTCCAGAGGATAGGGCACAGCTGAGAACATGACAGGTAGAGATCACTTGAGTCAAGGACCCAAGAATCAGAGGCACTACCAAGGCAATCACTTGGGCTGCAAACCAAAAGGACAAAGAGGGAAGATTGGGCTTTCAGTGAGAAAGAAAAAACAAGGTCAGAAACATAGAGCTATTCTCACCCACAGCAAAATCTCCAAACATGCTGTTTAAAGGCAATACCATATCTCAGCTGGCCTGCAAGGTTACAGACCATAATTAGGGCTGGCAAAGAGAGACTTCCTACAACTCAAGATTCCTGAAAAAAGAAAAAAGAAAGAAAGAAAGAAAAAAAGAAACTGCCTTCAAATAAAAAGCAGGATCTTTGTCCATGAGCTTCAGGAAGTTGTCTGTTATTTGAAGGGCCACGCTCTCAGACTGTCGGTTCCCAGTGAGGATGAAATAAAGCAGCCTGAGGTTCCAAGGGTTGCCTAGAATAACTAAAACTAAGCCCCATGGTGGACTTTCATCTCATTCATTTTCCTGAGGGTTTCTCCCTGACCTTTTTTAATGCTAACACAGTTGACAAACCACTGCTTCCTGAGAGCATTAATTGAGCTGTTGATGGACTACTGCATAATTTGGGAGCCAGGAATTTCCTGCTGCTGCTATTAGTGGCTGCCCTGTCTGGTTTCTGGTAATAAGTTCATCAAATTCACCGTATGTCTAACACCAGACATCCGAAGCTATAAAAAGAATTTAGCGTTGGAATGAGTCTTTCAATGTTCTCTGCAGGACTCGCTGGGCCATGGTTATCTCTCCCTGCCCAGGAAACACCCAGCCAGTGCCAGGGGCTCTGCTGGGGGCGTGAGCTGGTGTCCACCCCCGGGGCCCTCCCTGGGGCGCGGAGGTCCACCCCTGTTGTCTACTCAAGGACTTGGCTCCTGCCAATTGCCCTCTCTCTCCTGCAACATCAGCATCCCCTTTCCGGGATCATTCTCATCACCACATGAATGTGTTATTTGTTCCATCATAAAAGAAAATGTTCTCTTGACTGACTACACCCTTTTCCAGATATTACTCCAATTATCTGCTCCCTTTCATAATAAAGCTCCTCGAAAGACGAATCTATAATTATTGCCTCCTCTCCTCTCCTCCCATCCTCCCCTGAACCTGCCCCAGTTGGGCTTTCATCCCCACTGCTCCACTGGCACTGCCTTTTCAAGTCCAACAATGACTCTGTGCTCCCAAATCAATGGTCAGCCTCTGTTCTCACTCCACTGGGCCTCCAGCAGCCTGTGACACATGCGATCACTACCCCCTTCTGGAAACATGCACTCCACTGCCTTCCAGACACCATGCTCCTGCTTTTCTCTCTGTCCATTCCTTCCTAGCCTCTCTTGATGATTGTCTTCATCTTTCTGACCTCCCAATTTGGGGTGCCCCTGGGCTGAGCCCCTGGAAGTCTCTTCTCTCCCTGTTCTCACTGCCCAGGTGACCGTGCTCACAGACATGCTGACATGCCCTGTTTTACATCTCCAGTTCCAGCCTCTCCCCTAAATGAGTTTCCTGGAAAAAAACTCAATTAGATGTCTCATAGGCATCTCAAACATGGCACATTCAAAGCACAAGGACTGCTTTCCCCTCAACACCTGCTCCCCTGCTCCATCTTCTTCAAATCCAAGGGGAAGATGGCAACTCCATTTTTCTTTTCGCTCAGACCACAGGTGTTGGAGTCATCCTTGACTCCGCTCTTTTTCTCCACACCCTCTCTCCCTTCAAAATACATGCAGAATATGATTACTGCTCACCACCGACCACTCTTCTCTCACCCAAGTCACCACTCTTTCTGCCTGTCTGTTGCAATGGCATCGAAGGTTACCCCACTGCCCCACCCCACCAGTCTCCTGTCTACTGGGCACCAGAGAGATTGCTTATCAATGCACCCAGCATGAAATTGCACTGCTCTGCTCAACTGCCTGCCCTCCCGTGGCATTCCATCTCCCTTATAAGCCCAGTATCCTCACTGGGGTTCACTGTGAGTCTATGCACACTCACCCCAACTACTTCTCCAACCTCACTCCCCGCCATCTTGCTGGCTCCTTCCACTCCTGCTACACCAGCCTTCTTACTGTTATCTGGATGCCGGAGCACGTTCCCGCCTCAGGGCTGCTCTGGTTACTCTTTCGTCAGCCTATAGCACTAATATTCATGTGATTCCACTATCCATGCCTCTCTTCAAGTCTTCTAGCCAGAGAGGCTTTCCCTGACCACTTTATCCAAAATATCTCCCCTCTTCAACCCTTTTGCCTTGCCTACCCGCCCTCCAGATTATCCCTAAACAGTATAAATTTACTTGTATATTTGTTTATTATCTGTGTGACCCCTCCTACCACCACCACCACCCCTGGAAGAAGACACTTGGTTTGGTTCCTGGAGGATGGCACCCAGGAGACCCTCTAAGTCTTTATTGAGCACTGCCATATGCCAAGCACTGATTTGAGTGCTTTACATAAATGAACTCATTAAATCCTCAAAAGAGACTACAAGATAAGTAGTATGATTAGCACTCCCATTTCACAGAAGAAAGTGAAGCACAGAGAAGTGGTATATCTTGCCCAAAATCAGCTAGTAGAAGGCAGAACCAGGATTTGAATGAAGGCAGTCTGGCCCCAGCGCCTGCTTTCTAACACAATACACTTCCCTTAAGGAGCTCAGCGTCCAATCTGGAGGAATGTTTTTTAACATTTATTTATTTTTGAGAGAGAGACAGAGAGAGACAGAGCACGAGCAGGGGAGGGGCAGAGAGAGGGAGACACAGAGTCAGAAGCAGCCTCTAGGTTCTGAGCTGTCAGCACAGAGCCCGACGTGGGGCTCAAACCCACGAACCGTGGGATCATAACCTGAACTGAAGTCAGATGCTTAACTGACTGAGCCACCCAGATGCCCCTAATCTGGAGGAATTTTTAAGGCTGCATCCTGCCTGGACTTACCATTCAGCACCTTGCCTGTGACCTTGGCCCCAGTTCTGCTTACAGGACTCTGCCCTGCTAACAGCTGGGCCCTAATTCTGGTAGCTTCATCTCTGTTTTACTCTTTGGCAAGAGTCCTAAGTCTCTGTCTTGGCCTGCCTGCCCACAATCCTTATCCCCAGAAGTGGGTCCTACCAGACCTCTCCCCAGAGGCAAGTAGGCTTTTTAGGTATGTTACAGATGGAGAGCCCTTCAGCTGCTCTCTGGACTCTCTGGACAGAGCCCAGCCCAGGCGTGTCAGGAACACATCTGGCAGCCCAATAACTGCCTCCAAAACTGGCTTCTGGCCTTTGGCAATAAGCCTGTCCACAGCCCCTACCAGGTAACCTTACCAGTTACTAGTACACCTTTCATTAACCATTCCTAAGTCACTTAGAATGTTCCAGACACTGTGTATAGCACTTCCCACACATTACCTTATATAATCCTGTGAGACAGGTATTCTAAGACCCACTTTACAAATTTAAAAAGTTTAGAGATTTGCCACAGGTCAGGGTAGGATCATGAACCCAGTCCATCTGACACCAGCACCTGTGTTCTCTCTCCTCTTTCTCGCTGTCACCAGGCAGACCTCTCCCAGTCTGCAGACATGTCTGCTTGTTCCTCATGCACCTCAAAGACAACAGGGGGTAGAAAATTCTGAAACATATTCCCCTGGCTGTCTAAATGTTACATTCACATTCTCACACACACACACACACACACACACACACACACACACACAGAGTCGTGAGGCAAGGCCTCAGCCAGCTGATGTCTCCACTTGAAATTAACAGACAGCTGCACTGGGGCATCTCAGGACTAACCACATTTATATTTAATAATAACTATCAAGTTATTATCTTTGACATTAATTGTAGGAATCTGAACAGATAATTACAGCTCAAGACATGAACTTCTCTTTTGCTTACTAAAAATCATAGGGGACTTGCCTATGACTGAGGCCTGAGTCATTACATACACTGCAAGAGCTGCCAGCCGTGAGCAACAATCACAAGACTATCATTGTGACACAAACATTTTTCCTATACCTACTGCATATCAAGTAGCCGAGTCCAGTGGATAGAGCTTTGAACTGACTACTCAAAGGTCCAGGTTCAAACCCCAGCTCTGCCACCTATCTGCTGTGTGATCTTGGGTAAGTTACTCTGTGTCTCTGAGCCTTGGTAAAAAGAGAGAATGGATCCAAGTGGCCTCTATAGAGGTCTCCTCTAGATCTAGCATTCTATGGAGAGGAAAAGAGGCTTCAGCTCCCACACAGTAGGAGCCAAAGGAAAGTCTCTTTTGGGAGGCTGTTCCATGGGAAAGACCAGGAAGGACTCTTCTATGTTAGAGATGGTTGACCTTTGAAGGCAAAATACCTGATCTAATGAAAATAATTATCAGAATGGTGGATGAATGCCTGCCTGCATGGATTCATTCATTCATTCAGGACAGAAATGGCCAAAATAACCTTTACGCAAGTCCTGACTCTGTAAAGAGTCCCCAGCTTTGGAGTCAGCCATTCTTGGGTTGGAGTCCCAGTTCCAACTCTTACAACCAGAAAAACCCTTGGCAAGTTGTTTAGCCTCCCAAACCTCAGTTTCTGCATCTTTAAAATAAGGTAATAGTTCTTACTGCCTCCATTTCCCCCATTTTCCAAAGACTAAGAATACACCCATTTGACCACACTCAGATCAAAGAAGTAAAAGTCTGTCACCCACCGATCTGAGAAGCTTGTACACACACAGGACTGCTAGAAAGTCAAAATTAGCTTCTTAACTCATTAAATAGGTCTTTTATATCCCATACTCATCATCGGTATAGTTGGAGCTCCTATGTAAGCTTCTGTGGAGCATACTGTTGTGTTAGGTCTAAGTATTCACAAATGAATAAACATGGTTTCCATCCACACCAAGCCTAAAATCTAGAGGGATAAAAGTACATAAAAACATCATCTACAATTCAAGGTATTCTCAGCAGTTTGCATCCCACACAATGCAGACAGGTGCTGTATAAATATTATTTGAAAAAGAAAAGAAAAATAATAGCAAGATAAGGGAAATCCAGAGTACCCAGGACCACATAAAAGGGAAACCAAATTAGATATGGAAGGTCATAAGAGCTTCCCTGAGGAAGAAATGTCTTACAGAAAGAATATTCCAAAGGAAAAATCACATGCAAATCTAGAGGCAAAGCACAGATTTCAGTCTACTGGAGAACTGAGAGCAGTTCAGTGACCATTGCTCAAAGGTCATAAGCAGTGAGAGAAGAGACAAATATGCATAGGTACACATGGACTAACTCTTAAAGAGTATTATAAGATCATGTAAGGAGGGCTGATTTTCCAGACGGTAGTAGGGAGCCTTTAAGGGCTTTTAAAAGGCAGACACATCATTAGATATTTATTTTAGAGCTATAGTTCTTAAATCTTAATGTACTTAGGTATTATCTCAGAATGTTGTTAAATGAAGATTCTGATTCAGTAGATCTGGGGTGGGACCGAGGATTTTAGGAGTCTAGAATCATGCATTTCTAATGAACTCCCAGATGGTGTCATTGGGGCTGGTCCGTGGACCACAATTTGAGTACCAAGATGTTAGAGTGGTCACTCTAACTAGTTTTGGAAAATAGATGAGGAGAGAGCAGGACCAAGGAGGCAGAGACACCAGTCAGATGAGTGACAGTGAAGAAATGGGCTGAGGAAGCGGCAAAGGGGACAGAAATAGATGAGCAGGGATGGAATATTACAGGATTTGTTGGGGGAGAAGGAGGCAAGGATGTGCTCTGGGCATCTGAATGAATCAAGGTAGCATTCACCAACACTAGAACCCAGAAGGAGAGACCAAGTTTGGGCGAGGGATGAATTCATCTCTTTTTATTTATTTATTTATGAGCAAGAGAGAGTGCACACAAGCAGGGAAGGGGCAGAGAGAGAGGGAAAGAGAGAATCCCAAGCATGCTCTGCACTGTCAGCACAGAGCCCAATGCAGGACTCAAGCCTGCAAACTGTAAGATCATAACCTGAGCTGAAACCAAGAGTTGGACACTCAACCAACTAAGCCGCCCAGGTGCCCTGATGAATTCATCTTTATACACACTATGGTTTTGAGGTTCCTCTGAAAATTCAAAATACAAATACCAGGTAAGTAGTTCTATACAGATCTGTAGTTCAGAAGACAATTCTAGACTGAAGACATATATCTGGGAGCCTTCAGTAGGTAGATATTTAGTTTTGCTTCTCTATAATGTCAAAGAGGCCAGGGCTACAATTTCCTTTCTTCTAAGAGCCTTTGAAGTACTTCCAATGCAAGGGGCAGGGAGCAGGTAGTAGGTAGCTCCATGGCTACCCTCTCCTTCTTGAGCCTGTACATTGCTCTCCCACAATCCCCCACAAGCAAACATGAATGAGTGTGCTAGGAAGAAGAGTGAAGAGTGAAGACTCCCTCACAGAGTCCTGGTGGGAAGCTCATGTTGGGACTTTGCTTCTCTCAACTGAAATCCAAACTCAATCTCCTTCATAGAGTATTTGAGAAAATGAAATGAGAGACGACTACAAAGAATATCTGGCACAACGCCTGGCAGAGAGTGCAAAGCGGGAGCTAGGTTATAGTCACATGCAGTACCATGCCCAGGGGGCCAGCAAGAACTTGGCAGGACTTAAATCCCAGAAGGTCAGATAAGCTCCAGACAGGAGCTGGCATGGGAAACAAGAAATACAGGAGGAACTCCTGCATATACGGTCAAATAACATTTGACAAAAGAGCCAAAAATACTCAATAGGGAAAGAATAGTCTCTTCAACAAATGGCGTTTCAAATACTGGATAACCACATGCAGAAAAATGAAGTTCGGCCCTTATCTTCCATGACTCACAAAAATTAATTTGAAATAGATTAAAGACTTAAATATAAGATCTGATCATAAAATTCCTAAAAGAGAACATTGGGGAGAAGCTGCCTTGACATTGGTCTTGGCAATGATTTTTTTAATAAAACACCTAAAACACAGCAACAACAGTGAAAATCGACAAACAGGACTACAGCAAACTAAAAAGCTTCTGCACAGCAAAAGAAACAATCAACAAAATGAAAAGGCAGCCTACAGAATGGGGGAAAATTCTTGCAAACCATATATCAGATAAGGAGTTAATATAATATATATAAAGAACTTATACAACTCGAACAACAGTAGGCAGAAAAACCCAATCTGTTTAAAAAATGGGTAGGGGAATTCAATAGACATTTTTCCAGGGCGCCTGGGTGGCTCAGTCAGTTAAGCGTCCGACTTCAGCTCAGGTTATGATCTTGTGGTTTCCGAGTTCAAGCCCCATGTCAGGGTCTGTGCTGACAGCTCGGAGCCTGCTTCAGTTTTTGTGTCTCCCTCTCTCTCTGCTCCTCCCCCGCTTGCTCTCTCTCTCAAAAATAAACTTCAAAAAAATTTTTTTTTAATAGACATTTTTCCAAAGAAGACATTCAAATGGCCAACAGGTACATGAAAAGATGCTCAACATTACTAATCGCTAGCAAAATGCAAATAAATCAAAAGCACAATGATACATCACCTTACACCAGTTAGAATGCTATCATCAAGAAGACAAGAGATAACAAGCGTTGGCAAGGATGTGGAGAAAAGGGAACTCTTGTGCATTATTGGTGAAAATGTAAATTGGTTCAACCACTATGGAAAACAGTATGGAGTTTCCTCAAAAATTAAAAACAGAACTACCATATGATTCAGCAATCTCACTTCTGGCTATATATCCAAAGGAAATGAAAACAGGGTACCAAAAAGATATCAGCACTCCCGTGTTTATTGCAGGATATGGAAACAACCCAAGTGTCCATCAAAGGATGAATGGATAAAGATGTGGTTATACAATGGAATGTCATTCAGCCATGACAAAGAAGGAAATCCTGCCATCTGCAACAACATGGATGGACTTGGAGGGTATTATGCTAAGAAAGTTAAGTCAGACAGAGGTAAATACTGCATGATATCACTTATATGTGGAAGCTTATGAAGCTAAACTTGTAAAAACAGAGTAGAAGGGTGGTGACCAGGGGCTGGGTAATAAGGAAATCCGGGAGAGGGTGTTTAAGGGTACAGACTGGGAACTAGCAGATAAACAAGTCAAGAATATCTAATGCACAGCATAGTGATTATAGTGAACAATACTTTATAATAAACTTCAAAGTTGCTAGGAGACTAGATCTTAATTGTTCTCATCACACACACATACACAAAACTTATACAACACACTAGAGGTGTTAGCTAATGCTACAATGGTAATCATGTTGCAGTATAATCAAATCAATACCTCTTATACCTTAAACTTACACAATGCTATATGCCAATTATATCTAAATTTTTTAATAAAATAATATAAAAAATAAATAATACCCAGTTCCCAGGAGGGAATTGGCCTTGTATATCAGACGAATTATGGAAATCATGGCACAAAGTAGCAGAACCAGGCATGAGGTTGCTGCCTGTTGACACGGCAAGCTACTGGCCTGGAGCTCCTTAACACCCCAAAATCGGGCCTGAAACCTGTTCCAGAGACGAGAATGGCCAAGTAGCTCTGGTTCTGGAATTGGAAAGATGCCGTTTCACACACATCTCCGTGTCTCTACTGACACGGCTCCCTCCATTCTTTGGTCTCTCTACCCTTTCCTTTCAAAATCTAGCTCAGGTCAGCTTTTGCCAGAAGATGTCCCTGGATCCTCTACTCCTGCCTTGGTGTCCCCATTTACTCCATATAGAGGATCATCATATCCTCTACATCAGTTTATTGTGCATTTATACTGTGCCTCCTTCAACAGACTGTGAGCCCCAGATGGCTACTGCACTGGAGGGATATCAAGGTAACATCTAAGTGTAATGGCCAGAGTCTGCTGAACGAATAGACTGACTTTCATTTTCATCAGTATGACTGACTTCGTTGTCATAAAAAAAATCTCCTGGCACAGGACGCCTAGGTAAAACATTTTTAAATCTCCTTTCGCCTACATGGCTGAACCGGCAGAAAAGCAAAAGACACACTCAGAAGTTAGAAACAATGAGAAACCATAAATCCAGAGAGATGAGCAAGTACTAAAACTGACACTCTCTCTGGAGGCATCTGCCCATCCCCAGTGGTTAGGGACTGATTTTAATGGGCCTCATGAGCTCTAGAGGACAGGAAATAAAGCATGGAATCAGAATGAGGTGGAAGGCTGAATTAGAGATCTCACCAAAAACTAAGATCTCCAAAAAAAGGCACCATCCTCAACTGTATGAACTAGATCTTTAAAAACCCTTCCCCAGGGGGTGCCTGGGAGGCTCAGTCGGTTAAGCATCTGACTTCCTCTCAGGTCATTATCTCACGTTTTGTGAGTTTGAACTTCAGGTCAGGCTCTGTGCTGACAGCTCAGGGCCTGGAGCCTGCTTCGGATTCTATGTCTCCCTCTCTCTCTGCCCCTCCCATGCTCACGCTCTGTCTCTGTCTCTCAAAACTAAATAAACATTTTTAAAAATTTTTTCTAATAAAAAACCTTACTCATGATATGGGCAAACAGAAGAGATATTACGTTTTGACCTTGACTCTGAGTAGAGTATGAAAAAAAAGGGGGTTGGGGAGGAAGGGAATCTCCCTAGAGAATTCTTAATCACAAGAGTTTACTCATGTGGATTCAGAACTGGAATCTACACTACCTATAGGGACATAAAAACCCAAAGTCAAAAATTGAGTTTAAAGTGGTTCGGTTAGACCAGGAAACCCTAAGCAGAATGAATAAAAGGAAAATCATATCAAATGCATTGTATTCAAACTGTAAAACACTAAAAGAGAAAAAATCTTAAAAAGTAAATTTAATTCTAGTCCAGCTAAAAGAACCTTGGACAGAGGAAAATTTCTTCCTCCCCTTCAACACAAATAAGTTGAAGGCAAGAAAAAAAATAAAAGGAAAAGGAATTACCTTGTAAACAGTAATCATAAAAAAAGCTGAGGGCACCTGGGTGGCTCAGTTGGTTAAGCCTCCAACTTTTGATTTCAGCTCAAGTCATGATCTCACTATTTGTGGGATTGAGCCCCACATCAGGCTCTGCCCAGGCAGCATAGAGCCTGCTTGGGATTCTCTCTCTCCCTCTCTCTCTGCTTCTTCCCTGCTCATGCTCTCTGTCTCTCTGTCTCCCAAAAATAAACACTTAAATATATATTATATATATTTATATTATATATACGGTTATATATATATATATATAACCATAGCTAAAAAAGAATATTTTATAACGATAAAAAGATCAATTCATCGAGAAGTTATATTCATTATAAACATATACACACCATACACACCTAAGACAAAGCCCTAAAACACATGAAGCAAAAATTGACCGAACTGAAGGAGGAAACCAAGAATTCAACAATAATAGAAGGAGAATTCAATACCACTCTTAATAATGCTTAGAACACCTAGATTTAAAATTTAAAAACATAACCTTATGCAACTTGAATTATTTGAAGGCCTCTTCAGGTTCTCTGCCAAGAATTTTGCCTGAATCTGTGCCAACACTCGAATCATATATTTTGTCTTATTGTTGCCAGGAGATCATTAACACTCACCCCATTTTATGTCTTCCCTTAACCAATGTTTTATAAGATATTTTTCCAATGCCACAAACAATTCAATATTTATGGGAAATGTTTACCTGTTATGATTTGCTTACTAATGATAAAAGAAGAAATGCAGGTTACTAATGACTCAGAAATGACGTGGTATAGAGCTGTCATTGTACAAGGCTATTTGTGGAAAATTTAATTGTTGAGAAATAAGTACACAAAAAGCTTCATTGGGACCCCTGGGTTTTGGTAATTAAGGTGTATTGTCTGCTAGTGATGCAAAGGTTGTGGAAAACTATGAAATGTCTCTCTGGTTAAATGTTTTTTTTCAAACTGTAAGAGATGATCCAGAAAGCACATCAGAGGAGAAACTGTTAAAAAAAAAAAAAAAAAAGGCTAAGGAAAGGAGCCTGAGGGAGAGGCGTGCTGGAGGTTTCCAACTATTTGAAGGGCTGCTATGTGGAAAAGGTGAGAAGCCTGGCCTACAAATACTCATTTAGTCAACACATATTTGAGTATATAATTTGTGCCAGGAATTGTACTAGATGCTAGTAATACAAGAATGGGGAGAAACTAGCATCAAGGAGGAAAAGACATGTACAACGTATCACCTCACAATATAACAAGTGCAGCAATCAAAACAGGTACAGGGAAGAGTGTGCTGTGAGAGTAAATATACTACGGGAAATCAGGGAAGCCTTCTTAGAGGAGGTGACTGTTCAACTGAGAGAGAAATCAAAGTTTACCAAAAAGATGAAGAGACAGGGACTACAGAAAGAGGCATGAGAATGAAAAGGAATGGGATGTGTGGGGATATAAGTGATTCCATGTTGCTAGGGTACAATGTGAGGGTAGGAGGTAGTTGTACAGGAGATGAGCAGGTCCACAGAGGCCAGTGAGGATGGGCTTAAACTCCTATTGGCAAGCTGAGAAGGGAAAGTATGGTTCTTATATGTCATTCCAGTTGAGCTGAACTAAAATGTGGGGCGAAGTTATAAATTAGAGGGAAAAAATATTGGGTCAGTATAAGAAAAAACATTTTAATTAGCTAGAACTGCAAACCCAGGAAGTTGTTTTGCAGAATACTGATCAACACCAGTAGCAGCCAGAGATATTTGTTACAGGTACAATAAAATCTGTCAGAGATATAATAAAAAGGATTCTCGGAAAAATCTATATGAGGAAAACCTTAAAACACTCCTAACTTGAACAACCGGAAAAGCACGCTTCCTCCTTGGATAAAACAACACATTTAACGTGCCCTCTCGCCAGACATTTAGTTTATATCCAGTTCTTGACTGTTATAAACAGTGAACATCTTTGTTCAGTGGCATGCTGGCAAATGTTTAACAACATCCTCCTGGCAGGGCGGGGGGGGGGGGGGGGGGGTGGCGGGGGGGCCTTGGTTTCTACTGTTTTCCCTGGTGTAAATACTCTGGCATGGCTGATTTCAAGCTGCCCTCCTAAAGCCACTGAATGAGGAACTGGGAAGTGTATCCAGTTAATTCTCACAAGCCGACGAGCCTCACTCGGGTTTATACCGCAGGAACTGGCACAGAAGTATCCGTCACAGAGAATGGTTTTTGGATTGCATGTGTAAGGGCAAATCAGGACTGACTCCATTTTGTTTAAGGGCAAACTGAGACTGACTCCATTTTGAGTCCCCAGCGCCTGCATGGAAGCTTGACCTATGGAACAGGACCCTGACCCTTCCTCAGCCAATCGGCTAGGGCCATGACCATCACCCCTCCCACTACCCTAGACTCCTTTAAAACTCTTGCGCCTTTGGAACTCTCTCTCTCTGTCTCTCTCTCTCTCTCACCCCAAATCCGCCTCTTACTCAAGGCTTGACCTTTGCCAAATCAGTCTCCTGCTCTAAATCTGAATGTCCTCATTCATTTTTACCCAGTATGTCCCACAGAGATGCTCTAGACAGAAAAACGGGGGACAGGGGATGTCCGTGATTGAGACAGTTGGATAATATTGGAAAAATCAGGTTGGATTCTGCTTAGAGTCACAGAGCACATTTCTAGAACAAAGCATCTAAGAAGCCCAGCGCTGAGCAAACCAGTTTAACTTTGTCTTACCACATGCATTCGGCCATGGAAACCTTCCTTTTCTCAGTCTTGGAAACTACTGAACTAGAAAGGTGTTCAAAGCTCTTCCATGCTCTGATGTTTTATGGTTTTGTCACGGAATAGCTCCAACTGGATTTGAAGCTCAAGCTAGATGGTGAAAATCAAATCGCAAATGTTAAGAGAGTGAGATGGTGAATGCGCTATTAGTTAGCACTGTATTTTTAGGGTCATAATACAGAAGGTCCCCTTCCCCCTTACACATCCCTGATAGGGTCACTCCTGAGCAAGTTCCCACCCTTACATGTACCTTCCAGGCCAGAGTCACCTAGATGTCCTGTGCTCTTCACTTTGCCTAAGTGGTTCCTGGGTAAAACGTATCAATTTTTCCACCTGAGGTCCCAGTATACAGACTTCCCATTTGTCACCTTTTGTAAACTGCCGTGGACTTGACCTAGCTGATGGTCGTAACCTTGCTTGTACCATTACCTAAACTAGTAGCCTCCAAAGTGGACTGTTCATACCAACCTGGGAAAATATTTTGGCGTGCACTCCCAATTTATTATGTATTCATGTATTTGTAAATTATGGGCATGCTCTGTTGTCCTAATATGACTTTTATTAAACTCAGAAGAATGTAAACATAAATCAGGCAAGGAAACAAAATAAACAGAAGTAGAAGTTCTAATGTTTTTGTACAACCCCCAGCAGGTTAACTTGGGCTCCCCTGGTGTGCATGTCCCTCACTTTGGAGACCAGCTGTTAGGTTTCAAGGGAAAGTAGAGGCTACAACAGGCTCCCGAGCTGAGCGCACAAGCTCTACTAAAGTGGGCATTCCTGCTTCTGAGAGGGGTGACTAGCCTTTGCTGGAGAACCTGTAGCAGTTAAGCATTTCAGCAGAGTGGACTTCCACTTGAAGTGGACCTGGTTTCCAATTCTGATTTTATCATCTTGCTGGTATGTGACTTAGAGCACATGCTATTAAATACTAATAGTGTCTCTCATTTTTTGGGGATTTACTAGGTGTCAGGCAGTCTGCTAAGCATTCTGATACACAGAACCTTTTTATCCTTATATCTGCCATGCAAGGAAGATATTATTATCCCCATTTAATAACTCGGGGAAAATAAGACACTAAAAGCCTTTGTAATCTGCCTAAAATGGAACTATATCTGTCTCGCCCCAAATTCCCGATTTCTGAGCACCACACCCTACTGCCTCCCATGCTCACCCTCTCTGAGCCTCTGGTGTTTTATCTACGAAGAAGAGATAAATAATATTTGTATAATGTGAGCACAGCACCTAGGCTCAACAAATGTTAGCAGTAATTGTTAAAACCCCAGGTATGTCCCCCAAAAGGTGCCAAAGGTGAGTCATCAGAATAAGAATATAAAGGAAGTTAATCACATTGGACCCTGTCTAACAAAAGAAGGTGCTAGAAGAAGGGAGTTGGGGGGGGGGCCTCAGAGGGCAAGAATGTGTGAGTATGTGCCCTGCCCTGCCCTATTCCTGTGGCCTAGAGGGCAGGGGTTTCAGAGCTGCCTGGCAGACCCAGCGGAAGTGCGGGTGGGAGCCTAGGACCTTCCCAGCTACCTGATTCCAGAGTTAACATCATCAGCTACTTCTCTGACTCCAGGGTCATATGCAAATTTCCGAAAGCATTTCAGCTCCCCAGGGAGGAGAGAATTCTCTGACCATTATTGTTCTAGAACAGGGCAACTAAATTAATAAATTGACACATTTGAAACTCCAAGATGTGGAAGAAAGATCACAAGCCTAAAGACCTGGGTCCCACGCTGCCTGGACAGCAAGGCATCATCTATTTCCACCCTTCTCTACCACAGATTTCCACTTCCCCAAATTGCTAAGGTCCCTTTTTCCTCTTCTAAGTTCTAAACCTGAGGCACTTAAGTCCCTTACTTCACCGCTTTACCTCTTATGAAACAATCAACATTGCTCCCCAGCAGTGAAAACCAGTAGGGTGTATTTTAAGGGTTGAAGATATTCAGGAGGAAGAAGCCATATCATGAATATAAACTAGCACTAAAAGCATTCATTACTTTAATCATTAAAAGCATCCTGAAGTGTGGAAACATAAAGGTTGCAACAATTATACTCTTTAAGTTTGTTTATTTATTTATTTTGAGGGGAGGGAGGGGCAGAAAGAGAGGGAGGGAGAGAATCCCAGGCAGGTTCTACACAGTCAGCACAGAGCCCCACCCGGGTTTGATCTCAAGAACCATGAGATCATGAGCGGAGCCGAAATCAAGAGTCTGCTGTTAACCAACTGAGCCACCCAGGTGCCCCCAAACCCTTGTCCTCTCTAAATTTGTAGAATTATTGGCTTGGTTTGCCCTTCACTGTTTGCTGTTGATTTGATTCGCAGTCAATAGGAAACCACTCCATGATTCAATTTGATTCCATTCAATAAGCACTTCTTCTACCCCTCCACTTTGGCAGGGAGCTCCCTAAACCACATTTTACATTAACAGATTCAACAATGGTACTCTTACTCAGCCCCAGTCACAGTGCTGGGTACTGGGGATGGGGGAGAGGGCTGTAAAAGATGACAGATACCCTTTTTTCCATTTCTTCTTCTTTTTTTATTTTTAAGGGTAGCAAGGTTAAGAAAAATTAAATTACAAACAATAATAATTCAAAACCAACCCATGTCACCACGCTCAACACAAAAATCGTCGCTATCGCATCCATTCCTCCATGTGCATACATAATTATTAGCCCAATGACCGAACACCTACACTGAGGAGTGACCCGTGGGGGCTGAATCCTGACTCCCGCAGCCAGGGAAGTGGGCTGGAGACCTGGGACAAGTTCTCTGGACTCTGTGCACTTCGCTTTTCTTGTGGGTCAAATGGGAACAAGGGTGGCCCTTATGTTATGAGGGCTGAAGGAGTTATACATGTAAGGGACCTAGAAAGTGCCTACCACAGAGCAAGCAGTCAATAAATGGGTGCCGTTAATCATGGCATCCATACCAGTGTTTGACTTAATTTCCAATAGCTGTTATTTATTTGTTCGCTGGCATTGATGACTCTACATATTCCTCGTGCCCATTTGCTCCATATGCAAGGGGCTAGGGATGCTCCTTGGAGTTGTTTCATTTTTCTTGGCTGAGACAAGGAAGCAGGGAGACACTCTCCAGTCAAAACTCTGCATAGGATGGTATGACTTGAGTGGGAGAAAGAAGGGAAGAGCCAGGACTGGGTACACCTCTTTTCCGTCTTTGCTTACCGCATGCCCCTCTTCCTATTATATACCCCCTTGCTAACAACTGATGTGTACCCTGTACTTTCTTAATGTTCATCTAATCGTATGTAAACTTACAAAGGGGGAATGTATGTGAGTGTACCTGTGACAAGAGATGAGAGTGTTTGTTTTCTTAAAAATGGGATCATATGATAATATATTTCTATCCCTCTTGCTTTTCTCACTTAAAGTATCTCAGCTGAAGGTGAGTTGTTTCTTCATAAATATGTACTTACAATTTTAAATGGAGCATTTATTTCAGCAAGACCTTATCTATGGCAGCCCTGTGGCGCGTAGGTTAGCGATCTCTCTCTCCAGCAAGTGTTTACGTTTCCTTTGCCTGGAACCCAGGGCAACTACAACCTAAGTCTACCTTATTTTGTACGTTATTGTATATTAGAAAAGTGTACATATTTATAAATTATACATATGGAATATTATAAGCTCTACTTTATAGTGTCCTAGAACGGACAGGTAATGTGAACTGGGAACTCAAACACAAGCAACGGCAGACCTTCAGAAATAAAGGCTTAAAACAGATTTCTGGTTTTCTCCACCCAAACCCAGGATAAAATAGATAACATTTTATTATTTTTTTCTCCTGGCTGGTAGACAAAATTTCTTTTGGCAAGTTTACTCGCAAAGGTCCTGGCGTTATGCAGGGGTTTCAGTTCCAGTTCTCTAGTTAACCCAAGCCTGAGGCCTGGTCTGCTGCCCCGCAGAGCGTTCAAAACCTGGTGACTGAGGGGCGCCTGGGTGGTTCAGTTGGCTTAGCATCCGACTCTGTGCTGACAGCTCAGAGCCTGGAGCCTGCTTTGGATTCTGTGTCTCCCTCCCTCTCTGCCCCTCCCCAGCTCGTACTCTGTCTCTCTCTCTGTTTCTCTCTCTCTCTCTTTCTCTCAAAAAGAAATGAAACATTAAAAAAATTAAAAATAAAAACCTGGTTACTGAGATCAGCAGCCCCACTACCCTTCTTCGGGCTCCTCAGAGGTTCTCTTAATTTCCTGCAAGCTCAGCTCTGCATTTTAAAGAGATGTTTGCAGTGCTTTATCAATTATTCTAGGAATTTATAAGATGAGTTTTTCAGGATACCTAATCCACCGTAAAGATCAGACGGAAGTCGGAAGCCTATTAGCATAGTTGTGTCCATTAGATACACACCCATCTTCCTTCCGTGCATTGGAGGATTAAGTCATCACGCTTGTGCAGCTGGGGATACTTTCCAAAGTGCCTTTCAGGTCCATTATATTCTTCGGTAATCTCAACAACTCCACAAGGTAGATACTACAGGTATTATTATTTTCATTTTATAGAAAAGGAATAGATGCTCAGAGAAGCTAAGTGTCTTATCTCTCAGGGGCCAAAAAGCAAAGTGGAGGCAAACTGGGAGTAGCATCCTGGTTTCACCCGCTGCCTTTCCCCTGCACCAGCAGGCTCCTAGCACAGCCATAGACCGATTGATCCACTGGCCTCTCCTGAATTCTTCCACTGCACTTCCTGAGCTCCTACTGTGAGCCAGACCCAGGGTCAGGCACTGGGATTGAAAAACTGAAGAAAAGAAAGCCCTTCCTAGGGGCTCCTAGGTTGGCAGGGGAAACATAAAACCCTCAAATACAATACACTCAGGTACAAACTGTAGAGAGAACGATAAGGAGGAGAACACAAATTTGCCCAGAGGCCACTGATGACCTCTATTTGTAGCATACGAAGGAGGAAAAAAAATGCTATTCAAAGCTGGCTGCGGACTTCCTCTTGTTCAGCAAAACATATTGATGTTTACAATAAAACCCCTCCATAATGCAAAGAATGGAATCCAGAACATCCAATCGCATGGAATGCTGAAGTTGCATTATTGCAAGGTTAATGAAAAGCAATATTTTTCAGAAGGGCTTCCAGTTACTGTATAATGCCCATGCATGTGGGACTTCACAGCCCTTTGGTTTTCTTGACTGAGACAGGGAGGCAGGAGACACACCCTTCAGTCAAAGCTCCATGTAGGGTGGCTGTGAGCTGGTTGGGACGAAAGGGAAGAGGTAGACTCTAACTGACCAGCTACTGCAGCCAGGGTCGTGGCCTCCTGCCTCTGGAAGACACGCAGTGTCCCGACGGGAATGCTTTACGTTAACCTGATCACAAAAGAGCCACTTCCCCACTCCACCGTATTCCCCCACCCCCACGAGTGATGGGATTTAAAATCCAGCTGAGGGCGCCTGGGTGGCTCAGTTGGTTAAGCGCCGACTTCAGCTCAGGTCACGATCTCACGGTCTGTGAGTTCGAGCCCCGCGTAGGGTTCTGTGCTGATGGCTCATCAGAGCCTGGAGCCTGCTTCAGATTCTGTGTCTCCCTCTCTCTCTGCCCTTCCCCTGCTCACACTCTGTCTCTGTCTCTCAAAAATAAATAAATGTTAAAAATTTTGAAAAAAAATAAAATCCAGCTGAGCAGGGGTGCCTGGGTGGCTCGTCGGTTAAGTGTCTCACTCTCCTCCTCTCACTCTATCTCTCTCTCGAAACTAAACATTAAAAAAAATTTTTTTTAACAAAATTCAGCTGGGCAGAGGGAGGGGAAAATGGCCACTTGTGCTATCTCCAAATTTCATCATCTCAGGGCACCATTATTGCCAGGTTCTATTGTATTTAACTGTGAACAGGTAAGTGCCAGCATCTTAGCTGGAGGGGAAGTGGGACTGAGGGAACTAGAAAACTGTCCATAAAAAGTAAGGAAACTTTTGAGGGGCAGGGAAGGTGATACTAGGTCAGAAAGAGAAACGAGCAAAGCAACAAGAGGTAGGCCAAGAGACAATGTGAAGAAAACAACAAGGGAGTTTAATGTACAATTCTAAGTTGTTTGCTGTGTTGAGCTCAGTGTGGCCCGCCTCCTCTGTCTGTAAAACGGTCTGTAAACTGCTCTACCCACAATCTTGGGTCAGTGGTACTTTGGGCAACCATAGAATCAGAGCTGTGTCCAATGGGGTTGCCGTGGGGTGATGTGCAGGCAACAGTAGGTGGAGCGAAGAAATGGAGAGACGGCACCACAGAATCTGGACACTGGAAACTTGGGGTGGTGGGGAGGAGTGTGCGTGGCCCACTAGTTAAACTGGTAGTGGGGCTCGAGCCCATCCTGCTTGAGCATTCAGTAAAATTCAGTGAGACAAAAGAGAACACTCAAGCCTAAATAAATACATTATAAAATCTGAATGAAAGAGAATTTTCTAGGAAAATGTAATTTGCCTAAAGATTCCTCAGAAGAAACCAAAAATCTTGAGTGGTATCCAGTTTCCAGAGAAGAAAGAGGGCAAGGTGTCAAAAATTTGCCCCCCCCCGACCTCAAAAAGCACCAGGCCCAACGTTTCAAAGAGAAGGTTATTTCAGTAGGATTTAAACTTGTCTAGAGTATAGAAAGAAAAACTTCCTTTTGTAACGCGAGTAATACATTGTTATCAAAACCTGGTAAATATTTCACACATGGTAAAAACTAAAGACAAATCTCACTTCATATCTATGCAAAAATCCTAAATAAAATATTAACCAACAGAAAGCAACAGCACATCAAAACAATAATATGTCTTATCTAAGTAACATTGATTCTAGGAAGGCAGAGATGGTTTCATATTAGGAAATCTATTGATTATTCATATGTATTTATCTAAAGAGAAAAGTCCTATTGATTCCCTACGGGATGAAATGGCATTTGATAAGCCTCTACCCTAGTCTTGATTTAAAAAAAAAAAAAGCCAAAAACCATATGAGCCAACAGTTGCATTACTAGGCATTTACCCAAAGAATACAATAATACTGACTTAAAGAGACACATACACCCTTATATTTACAGCAGCACTATCAACAATAGCCAAATTATGGAAAGAGCCCAAATGTCCACTGACTGATGAATGGCTAAAGAAGATGTGGTATATACATAAATATATACACACACACGCACGCACACACATGCATGCACTCATATATGCCTATTATATAAATGGACTATATTATACATACTATTTTATAATGTAATGTTTTCCACTCAATAATATTTCGTGAGCATTTTTTATATCACTATAGTTACACATCATTAATTTTAATGGGTATTCTTCTGTGTGCATAGTATAATTTACCTCTCACTCTCTAACTGATGGATTTTGGGGCTTCTTCCAGTTTTCTTCATTATCAACAATCCTGTGTGTGTGTGTGTGTGTATTGCCTAAAGAGATATTTGGAAGGGTGTTTACCAAAATGTTAGCAGTAGTTATCTTTGGCTAGTAGTTTGTTGATGATTTATTCTTTGTATTGTTCTACATTATTTGACCTTTTTGCCAAAAAATTGCTTTCTTTTTATAAAAATGATAAAGCCATTTTCAAATCATACTGAGTCATTGAGAGAAATTAATAGCCACTATCGGATGATGTTTTTGGTCCCTTGCAGCTATAGAGATTCATTAATGCTGGGTATGCCCTAATATCAAACAAGGATTTTGTTTGGGCATTTGTGTGTGTACAAAACCGGCCCTCAAAAAAGACAGATTTACTTACACTTGAATTCTCCAATCTCTCCTTTCCAGTAGATTAGAACTCAGACTTCACAAAAAGAGGAGAGAGAAATCTGAATGGCTAAACCTAAACCTCAGTCAATGCCTGCCTCGTAAAATTTCCAGTGACCGCACTATCCACAGTTTCAAAGAGTTCTGTTGTACAAACTTAGACACAGGGAACATGATGGGCTGTGGAAAGCATCAGATGACCCTAAAATAGCTTTAGTGAAGACAGTGATACGAGTGATAAAAATGCAGGTAAAAAGATTAAGTAAAATTGTTTTATGAAGGGCGCCTGGATAGCTCAGTCAGTTACGCCTCCAACTCTTGATTTCTGCTCAGGTCATGATCTCAAGGTTGGTGAGATCAAACCTCTGGATGGGCTCTGCAGTGACAGCAGGGAGCTTGCTTGGGATTCTCTCTCTCCCTCTCCCTCTCTCTCTGCCCCTCTTCCCTTCTCAAAATAAATAAACATTAAAGATTTGTTTTATGAAATGTAAGAGTGGAAAAAGTAATATTCTAAATTAATGATTTTCTGCGACTTGAAATTTTTTAAGGGTTTTTTTTTTTTTTGGTTGTTCTTTTTCTTTTTTCTTTTTTTCTTTTCTTTTTTTTTTTTTTTTTTTTGGGAGAAATAAAACACAAGCACGGGAGGAGCAGAGAGCCCCACACAGCTGGAACTCACTCACGAACCATGACCTGAGTCAGATGTTTAAGGGACTGAACCACCCAGTTGCCCCGACTTGAGATTTCGTAACAGGTGTAACAAAAGTAACAAAACATATATATTAAAAGTGCACATGTGGCTTTTTTTTTCCTAGTCCCTTCAAAGTGTGTGTGTTCAAGGAGGCACTTAAAATCAATTTTTTTTGAGAAATTTTCTCCAAGGGGAAAAAGAGTACTCGCCTTGTCATTTCATTACAGGCCAGCCTGAGAAGCAGTGTGGGGTCTGTAAGCAGAGGTCTAGAGCACCTACTTAACTTGTACTCCTACCTTCTTTTTCCGGCCCCAGTGAAGCCTGAATCCCAGGGCTGATGAGAACAAAGAGAAAAGCTGGAGGCTGCGGAGGGGCAGGGGCACCGAGGACGCGCCTCCTTTCCTTCTCCCCGGGGAACCCACAATTAGCATGGCTGTGGAAAAAGTGACAGAGCGGAAAGAGCGAAAAGTCTTGATGGCTGATTTACAGTCATCTCCAAGGCCACGTGGTGGGTGAAAAACCCCGGCAGAAGAGCTTTGCCCTGCCCTTAAGGAAGGGACCGAAGACTTCTGAAAGATGGTGGTGGGGAGAAGGGGGAGGGGCCAGAGAGAGGAGCTGGCCTCGCCCATCCCCGCCCCACCCCCAGCAGCGCCCAGGGCCGGGATGCCGCGTCTGACCCCCGCTTCACTCCAGGCGCCTTCGGAAGTAATGTGACCTGACACGCCAGTGCTTGGAGCCTGGAGTCTTTCAGGGCGCGCACAGATACGCACACTGACCAATGATGATATGTACAAGGAGCCCTGCGCAGGGCTGGCAAGACACAGAGAGCGTCTTTGGCCTAAGATCAGAAGATCCTCCCAGAACCCTCCTCCCTTCCTCCTTTCCTGTTTCCCTCCTTCTGGGATGCGGAGCCTCAGGGTGTGCTTGGGAATGACTTGGACATTTCTATTAAGGGGTAGGGGTGAGAAGAGCCTCTGGGCACTCCCTGGAAGTGGAGAGAGATGGTCTGGAAGAGAGAGAGAGATGGAGACATCCCTGCCCTGCTCCTCTAGGAAACTCAAAGTGTAACCAGAAAGGGATATGGTCAAGTGGTTACTCCCTGCCGAGAAACCAGGTGACACTTTGCCGACCATTTTGATGCAGCTGTATTGATGGGGCCCGGTGGTTTTGGAAACTCGATGTTACTAGGAAATATTAACAATTTAATCAGCAAGCCTTATCCCTTGCCTTGGGCCAACCCCCACCCCATTGCTGACCTTCACTCAGCCTGTGTTTTCTTCAAAGTGTAAGGGAAAGTGGGCATGGGATAACAGGCTGAAGCTCAGGGTCACTGTCCAGGGACTGGGAAGCATCAAGAGCAAGATGAGAGATGGGGTGAGGCTCAGGCTTGGGGTGGGGGTCTGCACGCATTCTTTGGAAAAACTGGTTTTGGGTGAAGTTACAATACTATAGGCTCAAAACACGTTTCTCTAAATCAGAACAGGTTTAGTGGGAGGTTCCAACAATGAGGAGCTGTGCAGACAGTGACCCGGGGAGGGGAACTACTGGCTTTGTGTGAGTCTCCAGAGAGACCCGGAGAAGAACCACAGAGAGGAGCTAGCCAGAAACAGCCACTCTATCCAAGCCTTCCGCTCCCACTCTCAGCCCACAGACTTTGCCCCAGCTCAGAAAGACAAGAATGTTTGAAAATGTTGCTGCCTCCCTCAGGGCAGACAGACCTGGCCCGAAAGCTGCAAAAGAACCATTCTCTGAGCCTCTAAAGAGCTGCAAGCGTATTAGGAGTAAAGCCTGACACCCACCCATCAGAGCCTTTTTATTGTTCCATTCGGTCTCAAAGCTTTCTCCGTGAGCTGGGTGGCTCCCAAATGGAATAACCAGTTCTGTGGCACAGGCACTGACACCAAGAAGCTCCGAGACACCCAGCAAAGCTGGTACAAAGCAGGAGTTAATCCTAGTTCTGACTGATTTCCTTTAGGAAGTGACACTTTTTTTTAAGCACTGACAACTGCTTAGTACTGGTTTTAAGAAAGTTATATCAGCCTGGGTGGCTGATCAACTTCAGCTCAGGTCAAGATCTCACAGTCCGTGAGTTTGAGCCCGCATTGGGCTCTGTGCTGACAGCTCAGAGCCTGGAGCCTGCTTCGGATTCTGTGTCTCCCTCTCTCTCTGCCCCTTCCCCCACTCATTCTCTCTCTCTCAAAAATAAACACTAAAAAAAAAAGAATGCTTAAAAAAAGAAGGAAGTTATACTAAAAACGCATCACTTAATAATAATTTTATTAGTAGTCTAATAAAATCACGCACTGACAAAGACTCTTTCCTTGACCAAACTTTAGTTAGGCTCCTCTCAGTCTCAGTCTCAACTAGGCCTCGACTTTGGCCTTCCCTGTTCCTCTTGCCAGACACAGCCCAGTTCTAGCAAGAATCCTGCTAAGTCAGTGTGGCAAGAATCATCCCACCCTTAATATCTGATCTCTCTTGATATCTGATCAAGTTCTTCTCAATGTCTAGGTACTCCTCCAGCCTTTAGCTAGGATCCTGTTAGGTCACTTTAACAAAACTCCTCTTACCCTTTTAGTAATTTAGTAAAATGTAGTAATTTCTAGTCACTGATCTCCTCACTCTGCTACTTAGCTATAAATCACTATTTATCTTTGCTGTCCTCAGAACTAAGCCTGAACTCTCTCTCGTATTATAATATTCCTTTTTTTTAATGTTTATTTATTTTTGGAGAGACAGAGCACAAGTGGGGGAGGGGCCGAGAGATTGGGAGACACAAAATCTGAAGCAGGCTCCAGGTTCTGAGATGTCAGCACAGAGCTGTCAGCACGGAGCCCAATGCAGGGCTCCAGCCCACTAACTGTGAGGTCATAACCTGAGCCAAACCGACTGAGCCCCCCAGGCGCCCCACCCCCTATTGTAATATTCTATTGCAGTATTCTGAGTAAATTCTTTCTTACTATTTTAGTAAGTATCAGAATAATTTTCTAACAGCATGTAATAATAAAAATAATAGCTAATGCCCACTGAGCACTGACTCTGTGCCTGACACCATGGTAGGAGCTTTGCTTTAAGCCCTTAAACCCACAAAACAACCCAGTAAAGTCAGTTGTTTACACCCCCATTTTACACATGAGGAATCTGAGTTTCAAAGAGTTTAAGCAACTTGCCCAAGTCTACACAGTTAATGATGGGCAGAACCGGGTTTCTAACTCATTCCGTCTCACCCCAGAGCCTGGTCTTTTAGCTACTAAATAACATTAACTCCCAGAGAAAATTTTTATTTTTTAAAAATACTATAATACCAACTGGGTAAAAATCATATTATGCACATAAGCAAAAAATGAGGTGTACACAGTTGCCAAACAGCTGTTTTGTTAAGGAGATGATATTTTAGGAGTCTTGTTCTTTGATCCCAACTTTTTCTAAATATTGTAATTTTATCATATTAGAACCAAAAAAATATATATCTATAAGATATATACCTTGAAATAGGAATATATATCTATATATCTTATGGACATATAGATTTCGACTTTAACCAGAGATTATCTGATTCAGAAATAATATTCAATAGTCGACTTCTCAATATATTTACCATCCTATTTCGACCACATTACAATAATGAAAGATAATGATAAATGTTCTTCTGAAAACTTTTACAGCATTATTGTCTTCCTCACATACTGTTTGTCCCCTTGGCAGCAGCAAATTGGCCAAATTTTTTCATCAGCGTCAAGCTGCTGGTGCCATGGGCAGTTTAGCACAGTGCTTAAGACCTTGGTTCAAATCCCATCCCCAGCACTAGATGTATGAGCTCACTAAATATGTGACTTGAATAATTCTCCTAGCCTCAGTGCCTCATCTGTAAAAAGGAGACAACACAGTACTTACCTGGTGGTGTAATGCTGGTACATACAGAATGCATGGAATAGTTTCTTTGCACACAGTAAGTGATCAATAAATGTTAGTTCTATTGTTCCTATATAATATAATGATTTAATTTTTTCTCCACACTTTTATATTCACTAACAACAACAACAACAAAAACCGGCTCACTGCTTACTTCCCAAGTAGCACCATTACATAACAAGATTCAGACATGGGAAAATGCAGCAACATATACATTTAAAGACTGTGCTTCAGGGAGTGCCTAGGTGGTTCAGTTGATTGAGCATCTGACTTTGGCTCAGGTCATGATCTTGTGGCTCATGGGCTCAAGCCCTGCATTAGGCTCTGTGCTGACAGCTCAGAGCCTAGAGCCTGCTTAGGATTCTATCTCCCTCTCTCTGCTCATGCTCTGTCTGTCTCTCTCTCTCAAAAATAAAAAAACATTAAAAAATTTTTAAATTAAAGACTATGCTTCAGTTTTTCCTTCAGAATAGAGGTTTTATTCTAGAAGGGGTGCTCTCAGATTAGTAACATTTCTTCTCTCCAGGACTGAAAGAAAATGCTCATTGTTAGGATGTCCAGAAACGAATTCAACATAAACAGCCAGACAGGGCTTGAGAAGTAAAGAAAACCCTTTTCCAAACAGCCCTGCCACGTAATCTTCAAACAGCATGGAGATGAGGTCCACCCAACTCTCGGAGCATTTGGGCTACCGGCACATCTCACCTTCACACAAAGAATGTTAAGTGAATAGGTTGAGCATACACTGATCTAACGGTTCCTTTCTTCCCATTATGTCTTAGTTTTATTGAGGTCGGTTAGGAAGATGTGATTTCAGTAAGGAGCCCAGCACTCTAATTGGCAGGAAAAAAATGCTAACATGATGGAATCCTCCTGAAATCTGTAAGATCGGGAGTAGAGAGGGCTGGGGAGCAGAACTTGGAGGAAAGAGTCTGTCACTGAATCTGGCTTTCTAATTTAATTCATATATTGTTCAAATTAACAATTTTCTAGTATCCTCCAAATGTTTAGTAAGATAGATCTTGTTAAAAGAATACTCAAAAAATAGTAGATATGGAGAGAAAACATGACAGAGGGCAAGTGAGCAAAAGACCAGCCCCTCTAAGAGCTCCCTTCCTACGCAGGAAGGGTCCTTTGGAGGTTAGCTTCCATTCCTTCAGCAGGTATAATTTTGATTAAAAACAAAACAAAAGAGGGGTGCCTGGGTGGCTCAGTCAGTTGAGCGTGTGACTTTGGCTCAGGTCATGATCTCATGGTTCGTGGGTTCGAGCCCTGCATCTGGCTAGACACTGACAGGGTGGAGCCTGCTTGGGATTCTCTCTCTCTCTCCCTCTCTCTCTCCCCCCAACTTGTGCTTCCTCTCTCTCTCAAAATAAACAAACAAACAAACAAAAACTAAAAAAAAAAAAAAAAAAAACTAAAAAAAACCTTTATAAACTAAAATCGCTGACTGGTTAAGGATAATTTTATTTCTTTTATTCAGGCTCAGGGATTTTGAAATGGAAGTGACATCAAAGAAAGGCAAATTTGAACAAAGCGCACATCAGTTTCCTGTGATATTATATCCAATTGCTGCCAACTGTGGCCCAATATGCACGTCCATTTCCCCAGTCTCAGCCATTCCATGAAAATCAAATCAAAGTCTGACGTATGCATACTCTTTCAAAACCCTTGAACATCCATGATCTCACTTGGTCGCAGTTAGGCCCCACTCTATGAGCAAGTCACCTAGACTCTCAAAAGAATGCCAAGAACACCACAGGGAGGCAGTTTTCACAGTTAGTATATATAAGATCCCTCAGGTATGTGTGTAAAAGTGCAGACTTCTGGGCCTGACTGTCAGATTCTGATTCAGTCGGCCTAGGAAGGGGCCCAGGAGAATGCATTTTAATAAGAACCCCAAGTAATTCTCAGTCAGGAGTTTTCCAAATGTACTTTGAGAAACACTGCTAGGTTGCAAACCATGCAATTTAATCAGCTAGAATCCATCTTGTACTGTTCACCTTTGTTTAAACTAGATTTATCATCTCTCCAACTCAATTTCAAGTTTAAATCCTGGCTTTGTTGTTTACTGGCTTGTGATTTTGGGCATGTCATTTGACCTTCATGAGTCTATTTCCTCAGCTGTAAAACAGGAGAAATCTACTCTAAATGTGCTAATGTCACTAGTGCTCACAATATTTACAGTTCTGCTCCTCTTCCTAGACATGCAAAAAACCACATACCCAGCCCCTGGCACATAGATGGAGCCGTCTCTCAGCAGGACCAGATAGCAATCCAAGCAGGAGCAAACCACAAATCTTCTGCTAAGAGATGAAGTACAGAACCAAATCAGAAACCTAGGAGTAGGGTGCCACTTGAGCTGGAATACATCTCTGGGCTCTCCAGGTTCATATGTCTCTTCATGAAAGGGCAGGAGCACCTGACTATTTCTTACCAATGAATATTTTTTGACCAATAAAAAATTACTTCTAACTTTATGTTGACTTTAAAATCCTTTAATCCAATTAGATACAACATAGTTGGAGCAATTAGAGGAATAGTTGAAGAATGTAGGAATATACTTCTTATTGAGTATTTCTGAATAGGGTACTAATGTTAACTGCTCACTTCTAGAAGGCAGATTAAAACTTACATGCACACACACACGCACACACACAACACACATCACTAGGTTGAACAGTGAGTAAATTACAGACAATGTAACACCAAGGATAACATAAATATACGTAATCTATGTCCTTACCCCAGAAATGAGTGAACTAGGGCTCCAATCCGCTAACATCAAATGAATTGCTTTGTATTTTCTTGCTTGCTTCTTCTCTGCCTTCAATCCTTCTCTGGTTCTACCCCCTTCTCTTCCCTACGTTCCTCATTACACTTAACTGTATTATTTCCACAGAAGAATCAACACAGCACTATGGAAGGAGAACTGGACTAGAAATCAAAAGGTCTCTGTACTAGCTTTGCCAGTCCATTGACTTTGGGACTCCAGGAAAGATATTACATCTCTGATCTGTTTATAAAGATAACCAATATTTACTCAGTGATTATCATGTCCCAACACATGTGCCAAGTGCCTTACATAAATTACCCTTTAGAGATGAGGTTAATACCATTTCTATTTCCATTTCTACATAAGGAAGTGGGCTCTGAGAATGTTCAGTTCAGATACCCAGGAAGTATCGGAGTCAAGGATTAAGATTCCAGAGCCTCTTTCCCTGGCACCATGCTTCCTGGACGAAATAATGGGCTACCTAAAGATCTAACTAACTGCAAGTGATCTAGGATAAAGCATGTCATCAATAATAAATAAAAAGCTGATTGATTTCAATTCCCTTTCTTTATTAAAGGGGAACAATAAGGTCATCTGTCCCATCTATCTCAGAAAACTGTCCTGAAGATCAAAAGATAAAGAGACTCTCTCAGGGTTTCCTAAGCTGCAAAGTGCTGTGCAGATATAAAGCATCCTTCCCCAAATCTTCCACCCAACAAGAGCAAATACACCACTGTGGTTCAGGGATAAAGAAGTCTCAATTCTGCACTAAGCTGAGACCGTCTTTGGAAGCAATGCCTCTAGTAACTATCAGGAAAGAAAATGAAAGGAAAAGTGGTTTGGTGATTTCTCAGCCTTGGTACAATACTGGGACCCCACTTTCCTTCCCTAAGAAGAAAACGGTTTGGCAGAAAAGGGCAGTTCCTAGAGGTAATGCCAAATCCACAGTGGCCCAGTACTGGCCCAGCACACCGGTGTTCCCTGTCTTTAACCTAAGCTTTTAGAAGGCTGCTTGCGTATGTTTAAATTAACTTGGAACAGCAACATATCCTAGGAGATGCCGTGTGTGTTGAAGATTAAGACACTAGTGGCATCACCACTTCACCCATCTACCCTCTGATCTTTAAAATGATGAGAGTTTTGTTTTATTTTTGCATTAATCAGTCTATAGAGGAGCAAAATTTGACACCCCAAAATGTGTACTTTTGGCGTGAGGATTAATTAGTTTTAAGAAACAGCAGACTCCAGGGGTGCCTGGGTGGCTCAGTTGGTTAAGCATCTGACTTCAGTGCAGGTCATGATCTCATAGTTCATGACTTTGAGACCCACACTGGGCTCTGTGCTGACAGCACGGATCCTGGAGCACCCTTTGAGTTCTGTGTCTGCCTCTCCCCTGCCGCTGCTCACACTCTATCTCTCTCTCACTCTCTCAAAAAATAAACATTAAAAAATTTAAAAAAAAAAGAAACAGCAGACTCTAGAAGTTTTTCTTTTTTGTCTCCCCGCTAACTTTCTAAAAGAATGTAGGCAGAGGACCTGCTCCAGGAATCACCATAGGTAACTACAGTATAATATGAACTAGGTATGGTAGACAGGCAGGAACTTAGCAAAGTCTATTTGTTAAAATTCCTCTCTATGTCTCATTGTTTCTATATGGCCCAGTAAACATTTATTTACCAAACATTTACTCTTTTCATTTATCCTGTGAATTGCCTTCCTTTCCTCTCTAGCCCCAAATCCTTACCCCCTTCTCTCCTCACTCATATATATCATATATGTTAGGTATATATAATATATACTTCATTTTGCCCCACTGTCTTTGGAAACTTTCATGTTTATGGAGATTTTCTGTACAAGCATAATTCAATTTGATTTTCTCCTGTTAATCTGTCTCATGTCAATCTAATTTTTAGACTAGCCTAAAGAATCTTTGAGCCTGAGGCTGGGATGGAACTCACAAACCGTGAGATCAAGACCTGAGCCCTTTTAATTCAACTAAAACTTTCAAAAAAAAAATCCTATTAAAAGTATCACTACTGGGGCGTCTGTCGGTTAAGCATCCAACTTCGACTCAGGTCATGATCTCACGGTTTGTGGGTTCAAGCCCTGCATCCGGCTCTATGCTGACAGCTCAGAACCTGGAGCCTGCTTTAGATTCTGTGTCTCCCTCTCTTTTTGCCCCTCCCCAACTTGTGCTCTGTCTCTCTCTCTCAAAAATAAACAAACATTTAAAAATTAAAAAATAACATCACTGTTAAGGAATCATAATTATCCTGATACTTTAGAAATTGACCCTAAGAAAGTGGCCCTAAGGAATTAAGCAGATGAAGCCAAAAGATTAGGTAAATGAAAGCTATCTTGCATCCAGAGTCTCTCTCCTCTGTAGAATCTGCCAATATCCATAATCAAGAACTCAATAATGACTAATAAAATACGTCCAAGAATAGGGTCCCTTCTAGGTGGCTTCATTGACCACTGGTTTTCAAAGGGTGATGCCTTGACGAGCAGCATTAGCAGCATCTGGGAACTTGTTAGAAATGGAAATTCTCATATTGTTTGCCAGATTGACTGACTTATCAGAAACTCTGGAGATGGAGCCGGGGATTTTTTTTTCTTTTTAATGTTTTTTAAATTTATTTTTGAGAGAGAGAAAGAGAGAGAGTGTGTGTGCAAGTGGGGGAGGGCAGAGAGAGAAGGAGATGGAGGATCTGAAGCAGACTCGGTGCTGCTGACACAGGGCTCAAACTCACGATCCGTGAGAGCATGAACTGAGCCAAAGTCAGATGCTTAACCTGAGCCACCCAGGCACCCCGGCCCAGAATTCTGTGTTGTACAATCCTCCAGGTGAGTGTGATACACATTTGGGTGTTAACAGAATCACCTGGGAAATGTGGTCAACGTACTAAGACCCCTGGCCTTATCCCAAACCCACAAGCCTGGGCTTCTGGAATTAGCTCTCCGGGTGATTATGATAAACACCAAAATCCGAAAACCACTGGTTCTAACATATGAGAGGACTGAGCCATAGGCAAATAATGGTGAAGAGATTATTAACCTGCCAAAGTGATACAAAATTTTCTTTAAACTAAAAACATCTGATCAGCAGATAGAAAGAAACATTAGCTAAATTTAAGCAGAGCCTCCCAAAAGTACAGCTGCAAGTAACCCTCTTCCTTTGAAGGAGTTTTCTGAATGGGAAAAGACTGACCCTAGCACTGGGAATTGTGAAAATTCAGCTGCCCATTAGCACCCAGAAAGCACAATAGAACCTTCTATTCTTGACAGCTGCAGCCCTGAACTACCCCTCGTTTTTTGTCATTGTTGTTAAGTTGGTGTATAAACCTTTACCTCTGGCAATACGACAAGTTACTCATTACTAAATATTCTCTTATGCAAAAGTAAATAAACCTTATCTTTTCTCCTTAATCTATCTATTGTCCGTTAATTTGCAGGACTCTTATCTTGAATCTAAGTGGGTAGAGGAAAAGTTTTTCTCCCAACAGTGATATCCTTATCAAGAGTCACAGAGGACTTAGATGGAAACCAAGAACAATGAAATTCAGGAAGACGATGTTCCAAGACCACCATCTGACAAATATTGGTTGCACTTTGAAACTAGCTACTGCAGGACACACGCTTTCCAAATATTAAAACAGCAAAACAAAACAAAAAAAAAGGGATAGCAACTGAAGATTGACAAGCCCCAATAAGTTTAAAACACAGATTATTAACCAAAAATCACTTTATTCAATAACATCAAAGTTTCTCCCCATCCAGAGGAATTTCTTTTTACTTATTTGGAGAGAGAGTGTGTGTGTGTGAGTGGGGAAGGTGCAGAGAGAGAAAGAGAGAGAGAATCCCAAGCAGGTCAGTGCAGAGCCTGACGCATGGCTCAATCTCATGAACCTGGAGATCATGACCTGAAGTGAAACCAAGAATCAGACACTTAACTGACTGAGCCACCCAGGCGCCCCAGAGGAATTTCTAACAAAAGCT
Source organism: Paguma larvata (assembly GCA_030068075.1). Taxonomy (NCBI): domain Eukaryota; kingdom Metazoa; phylum Chordata; class Mammalia; order Carnivora; family Viverridae; genus Paguma; species Paguma larvata. The sequence goes on from CM057834.1 coordinate 59,386,829, forward strand.
AGAAGCCTCAGATAATCTACTGCAGATTATTACACCATAGACAGATAGCTGTGGAAGGCTTTTTGTTTATTTGATTATTCGTTTATTCTGAGATACTCTTTTACTGAAAATGGATCAAGCTGTTCCTTCCTTTCCAGCAATGAGTAAGGCTCCAAAACTTTGAAAAGAAACAAACATACAAAATACCCATGCATAGGGGCACCTGGGTAGCTCAGTCAGTTAAGTGTCTGACGTTGGCTCAGGTCTTTATCTCACTGTTTGTGAGTTCGAGCCTGGCCACATCATCAAAAGTGTGAGAAAAATATATGGTAATATTCTTTCATGGATATAGATAGATACACACACACACATACATACATACATAGGTAGATATATAGATTTGTAATTCAACTAATATCACACACATACACACAAATTAATATTAAAGAGTTTCACAAAGGAAGTCCACATTCCATCCAATGTAACTATGATAGATCATAATAAGATTATATAAAAACTAAATTTGCATCCTATACATTAATTAAGCTTCCAGATACTTGGATAATACCTTTGTAGAGTACTTACAGTTTACAAATCGTTTTTATCACCATAACTTCCTTTGGGTTTCATGGCATAGGAGATGTTACAACTCTACTTGGACTCATTTTTAAAAAGCAAATAGTACAGGCTTAGAAAATATACGTCTTCTGCCCTAGGATGTAGAGCTTAGCAGAACCCAGGTGCCCTGACTCCAAATCTGGTACTCTTTCCATTAACACCACAAAGACAGGTCCTATGAATGGAAAAAACTAATACATTTTACAGTGATAAATCCCCCCTTGCAAGAGCAACGTGTATGTATCGTCTTTTAATTTTTGTTTAGGAAACACAAGAACACAAGAACAAATAAAAGCTAATGGATAAACTCACAATCATTTGTAGAAGAAAATTCTCAGGGGAATAGGAATATACATATCCTTACCTCTCATGAGTCAAAGTGTAAGAAAATCTCCCTCTCCACTAACCTTGTCTTTCCGTTTAGGGGAACCAACATTGTGCACTGAATCCACTGAGTCCTTTTTGAAAACTCAACAAACAATAGCAGTAACCATCACAACCTTGCCTAGGTTAAAGTGGGGATTCATGCGAAACCAAAAGGCCAGCTGATGTATTTAGTAACTTATAGTGTGAAAGATTTTTTTTTAATTACATGTACCAACTAAAGGACGTTTCTCCCCATCTACACAAAATAGGACCTGCCCTATGAAATGGAGCCTTTGAATATTTCAAACTAAAAATTGGAAAGTTTTACTGATCCCTTCAATTTCAGCTGAAGAGGTTCAGAGATCAGGTTCAGGCATAATACCGAACATCTGCATCACACTTTACAGTTTCAAAATACAGTTCTTCCATGTGCACTGTGTCTGGTTAGATTTTTCCAGCTACCTAGTGAGATTCAAGTTATCATCCCTATATCACAGATGATAAAATCGAGGCATAAAGAGAGCATCCTGCCCAAAAATCACAATGAAACAACAGATGGAGACTTAGGTCTACCTGACCCCAAATCTTGTGTGCTCTTTTCACTGCTCCCTTGCTGCCTTCCCTAACAATGTCTTCCCCCAACCACATACCTCAAGCCCCTTCAGAAGAGACTAGTTCAAATACTGGTTTCCTTCTTCACACATGGAACTAAGGTCTTAGACAAGCAGGGATCTCTTGCCCTTTTCCTGTTTCCCCTGGGAGGAGACGCCAAGATGCACCTCATGTATCCTTATCTTTCCAAAACAACAAGAAAGACTTCTTTGCCTGGTGCCAGCGCCAGTACAAAGCGAGGGGAAAGGATCCGTACGGTGTAAACTGCCTTGCCTGTTACTGTTGAAACCCCTGTGAAAGATGGTCCTTCTGAAATAACTCCCCTATTGACAGAAATGAGTCTTAACTTGTAAAAGAAGTTATGGGCAAGAAAACAAGGAAAGCAAAATCTTGCTGAGAAACAGTCTTAATTTCTTCCCCTAATGGTAAGAAGTCCCCCACAGGTCTCCAGGCAGCAGCTCCCTGCGATTCCTACATCCTTGTGCAAGATAAGACTCACCCGTGGCGCTACCGCTGCGGGGCAAGTAGAGCTGGGACATACTCTCTGAACGCTTCAGCACCGCGGACAGCTCCGGACCCTCTAACTTCGCGCGCTCTTCTGGGCTCGGCGGGGCGGGCTGAGCCTCCCAGGCTCCCGGCGGGTCGGGCGTCTCTGCACGCTCGGGTCCTAGCCTCCGGGTCTTGGGGAAGACGAATGGGTCTCTTCGAGTAGCGGGAGCAGCCGGTAGCTCCTCGCGCTGCGGTGGCGCCGAGCCCAACTGCACCACAGCGCTGCGGGACCGACCCAGCGCGGAGGAGAAGGAGCCCATCTCAGCGGGCCGGGCTGGGCCCAGGTGAGCGGCCACGTCTCCCCGGGAGACCCACACTCCTTGCCTGCCAAAGACTTACTCCCTCTTCTCGCCGGAGCGCCCTCAGCCACTGCTCCGCCTCTGACCCCGCGGGTTGCAGCCCCTCCTGGTGGAGGAAGAGGAAGAAACTGTAGAGAGGGCTGCGCGCCCACCTCAAGTGGACCAATGACAACCGGGCCGTCTCCGCGTCTGTCTGACAGTCCTGGGAGGATAGGGACACCTGAGGGGGCAGGGGGGGCGGTCAATGTACAGAGGTTGTCCAGAAACTACTGGAAGGTGGGGGAAGGAAGAGGTGTGGCATTAAGTGAGGGATGCCCTTTTTTCTCTACTTTCTGCCCTTGGTTCACCTGGGGCCAAGGGCCTGGCTCGTACTTCCTGCTCTTCTCCACACACCTAGGCCTCCTTTGTCCCCCGAGAAAATGGAGGGTTTAGCAAGGGCTGAGGAGAAGACTACATTTGTTTTCTTCTCAATTACTCTTCTTAGAGCCAATATCACTACTCTTCTAGGTTGTGTTTTCCCTAGGAGTAGGGCTCGAAGCTGTCCCTGAAGAAGACTTGTAAATCCTCCTCCCCAGCGTGCTTCCACCCTTGCCCCTCACCCAGGGCGCCTCCCTCTTGTGGGAACCACTACTGCCCACACTTCCTGTTGGGGGGGGGGGTTAGGCCATAGGTGACGGTGGAGGTGCCAAGGGGAGACCACTCTACTAATTTCCTGCAGTGAGGCAGGCGCCAGTGGGCTCTGGAGGCTCTCCTGACGGGAAGCCAGAGCAGCCAGGGGCCCTATTAATAGACCTACCCTGCCGGCCCCATGCTTTCTCTGACTGCAATGTGAAGGTGGTGAGGCCTAATATGGGGCCAGAAGCAAGAAGGGCAGCTTGGTATTATGTTTCAGCTACAATCCTGTTGCCCAGATAGGTTTTAGGTCTTGCCAAGGTTACACAGCCATTAAGTGGTCGGTTTGGGTCTTGTGTGTGGGACTCCTTTTTCTAGATCCAGCCTCCTACCACACTGCTCCCCATTCCAAAGGTTTTCAAGAATTGAACTGTAAAGCAAAACAACTATGTGATACACAGCATATCTAAGGTTGGAGTGTGGGAAGAAGGAGTGGTTTTATCAGTGATTCCTCAGCTGTCCTGAGACCCAACCTCCCTTCCTCCTCATTCAGTGCCCTTTCTATGACAGCAAGACACTAGACATTGTCATCTGTCAATAAGTACATGTAAAACAGTATTATCAGGGAAGCGGCTTCCAGATCAACAAGCCCCAAGATGAAAAGAGGAAAAAAAAAAGTTCTTAAAATTCTCAGCCGGTATTTAAAGAAGACAAGTCAGAATTAACTTGGATGGGACAGCTGCAAGTCCAACACAGCCCTCTGTCCTTGGCATTGTTTCCTGTGAGGAGGGCAGAAGCTAAAATCATAGGTCCCGAGCTAACGGGACCCCCTACCATTTAAGGGAACACATACTACACACACCGTGATCCACTTACCATAGAAGGACGATGCAGTGTCCTGTCACCTCAGCCAACATCACAAACCTATCTTCTCAGAGCAGGCAAAGGAATGCAACAGGGTCCACCTACCCAGATATCTGTATGGCTATATTAATATTTTAATAATTTTTAATCACTTTTTATTATTTCCTTGCTTACCTGATAAATTAATAGAACCTGGGATAAATGCTCACTCTGGGCAAAGGACTTTTTAGAAAGGGAGCTCCCTGGGTAGACATTTCCTGTCCTTGCACCTTGACTTGATTTCCTTGCAAACCTGACAGAGTCATCATTAGGAACAATAAAAAGATGGGCACAGAAAGAGGTAAGATGTTCTAGACTTAGTCTAAGTGACATATTCCACTTGGCTCTACCTGTTGTGAAAGTACATAAACATAATATTTCTGAATGGGATGATAAAGAGCTGCTACCCTAAGCTCCTAGAGTCCCCTCTTCCATACTAGCTAATCCAAGCCTTTTCCTAGGATACACACACATACGCACACGCACGCACAAATGCACATGCATATGCACACCTTTTCCTTGGAGTGTGTTAGATCAACTGAGTTTGGTTAACACTGTTGCTGGTAGCCGGCATCTCCCAGTTCTCTTGTCAGTGGGAAGAAATGAGCCTGGAAAACTGAAATAATCCTCTCTCATTTTCCACTTGCATTTCAAAAAATGGGGCTGTGTATGGTCAGCAAGAGTTTAGTTAGAGGAAACTGTTAGAGAATGTGCCAGCTATAGGTGATACTCTCATGGCCCTTGCCATTCTTCTTCCAGGCCTCTGACCTCATCCATCAAGGACAGAAGAGCTCCCTCCAGATTTCCACCAGTGGGTGCTCAGCAAAGTGTTCACTGAGGAGCATTGGAAAGACCTTCTGACTCACCCATCAATATCCTGCAAAGATGTCACCAACTGGGTGCCTTTGGATCCTGAAGGTTTTACCATTGACCATGTTGAATATTACCTGAGCCTTGCACTCCTGAAAAATCGTGAAGGTTGAGAAGTCCCCTGTCCTATGATGTTCTGGAATACAGCTTACCACAAAAACCATCCTTCATCAAATGACTTAGGTAAGACTCAAGGATGTTCCTTTAACTATGACAAAGCTAGGACACTGACCCTCAGTCCAAATTTCCATTCTTCGCCTCATAAATGATTAGCTGAACTATCTCATCCCCATTGATCATTGATTTGGATAAAATGTTTACTAACCAAACTTTGGTTAAGCTTCTCTCCTTCCTCCAGCCCCCTGAACTTTGGCCAACCTCAGCCTGAGCCAGCACAAAGCCCTCCTGAGAACAGGCTGGTCTCAGGGTAAAATATTCCCTGACCTACTATCTGATCCTGTCACCCTCCATCCCACTTCATCACATCCAGTTCTTTTTGGCTTTGTTTACTCCTTTCTATAAAAGGAGACTCCTTTTTGCCTAACTTCTTAGACACTTGCCGATCTCATGGTCAGGGCATTCTCCCAATTACAATAGTCTCTCCCTGCTTGCAACAATCCTTCGAATAAAGCCTCTCCTTACTAAGTTCAGAAATGTTTTCTTTGACACCATCTTTAAGAATCCCTTGTAGAAAATAAGTATCCCAATGAGAGAGTACTCTAAGCCTTAGTTAGCTAAAGTTTTTTGGGGGGATTAATTTACCTCTGTTTGAGTAAAGGAAAAGAATAGGCAAGAATATTTTGAGAATCCACGGGGCACTAGACACAGCCCTAGATAATACATATGATTTGTCTCATTTAATCTTTACAATAATCTTATGATATAAATATTATTATCCTCACTTTACAGATGAGAATACTGAGGCTCAGAAATGTAAAATGATTTCCTGAAGACCCTGCAGACGCCAGACTGGAATCTAGGTGATTAAGTTGGAATTAGAGGCGCTACACAGACAATAGCCCCCAAGGAACCATGAAGATCCCCAAGTCCAGCCTCCTTCTTGGTCATGTTGGGGAAACTAGAGCTAGCAGCTTGTTAGTGGCAGCAGAGCCCAAATCTTCCACCCCAGCCATTGTCTCATCCCAACACAACACAGTCAACATTTTCACCAGCTTCACAGAAGTCTTATTGTCAACCTTATTTTAGCTGCTCTCTGCTGAGGTCGTCTAAACAATTCCCAAGGAAGTTCAGAGTGCTCCAGAAAAGAATCCAAACTCCTGAACCTGAATGATTCCAAGTCAAGCCAAAACACACAGGAGCAAAGAAGCAATTCAGTCAGGCTCCTTTAACATCGACTGGATACCAACAGCTTTTTATGGTCAGCCAAACACAGGATTAAACGTGACTTCTGCCCAGGGCTGGGGACTATGGGAATATAATACGATGCTGGAAACCTGAGCTGTGCCACGGGCATTGGCAAATGAAAGGAAAAATTCATACAACTCAACCTTGAAAAGTCAGAGGATGACCTGCTCCGGGGAAATCTGAGAGCCGGAGAAGGGTTGGGACGTAGAGCCCTGGCATTATGACGGCATTACTAAGCCTCTGGGTACCACACAGGAATAAACATGGCAAGTATTGTCCTTAAAAACAATGACACACAGGATGTTTTCCCACTAGATATTCCATTGTTTCATTTGCCTTTGTCATATCCTGGTAAATTAGAAAGATTAAAGATATTATCCACCCTATTCTATATCCAAACAAAATAAAAATTTAAAAGCTGAAATGGATGGCCCAAACCTAAGTAGCGATAAGAATAGATACAAGTCTAGTACTGACTTTCATGTCCTCTGACTCCAACAAATATTCTATCTACTGTAAAAACCAAAAAGAAAATTTAAGTTGGATCTTTGCTCTTGTAATTGTTTTCTGAGACAGTCTACTTATCAATTAAGCAGCACAAATGTTTTAAAAAGCTGTTCTAACTGTGGTGCCTGGGCAGCTCAGTCAGTTAAGCCTCTGACTCTTGGTTTCAGCTCAGGTCATGATCTCACAGTTTCATGAGTTCAAGCCCTGCATTGGGCTCCACACTGAAAAAGTATAGAGTTTGCTTGGGATTCTCTGTCTCCCTCGCTGTGCCCCTACCCTACCCATGACGTCTCTCTCAAAATAAATAAATACGCTTTAAAAAAAAAAGCCATTCTTATCAATGACTCTAGGCAATAATCTTTAGTGGCCCCTAATATCACAAGAAAGACAAGACCAACAAATAGTCAATGCTTCCTGGTGTAAGTTCACAGCACCACCTAGCAGTTGTCTTGCCAAAAAATCAAATCTGAATCTGACCAGACCTCTAGATCTATTACCAATTTATTGGAAATACAAGGGATAGAGGATCATGGAAAATAACAACATAGAGTTACAATCAGCAAAGTCCAGATTTTGACGTCTGTGTCTTTCCCCAGATGAGGAAAGTTTTCCACCATGATTTGCTCACATCACTCTTCTATCCCTTTTTCTCTCTCTTCATCTTCTGGGACCCCTGTGTTTCTGATGTTCTTCCTTTTTAATGAGTCACTGATTTCTCTAATTCTTAAATCGTGCTCTTTTGCTTTAGTCTCCCTCTTTTTTTCTGGTTCATTATTCTCCATAAGTTTGTCCTCTCTATCACTGATTCGCTGCTCTGCCTCATCCATCCTTTCCACCTTGGCATCCATTTGAGATTGCAGCTCAGTTATAGCATTTTTTATTTCATCCTGACTAGGTTTTACTTCTTTTATCTCCACAGAAAGGGATTCTAATCTATTTTCGACCCCAGTTAGTATTCTTATTATCATGATTCCAAATTCTGGTTCAGACATGTTGCTTGTATCTGTGTTGGTTAAGTCCCTGGCTGTCGTTTCTTCCTGCTCTTTCTTTTGGGGTGAATTCCTTCATTTCATCATTTTGAAGGAAGAAAAGGAATTAATAAGGTAAAAAAATAAAATTAAAAAATTAAAAACAACACACACACACAAAAATCAAATAAATGATGCCAGATCCTAGGTGTGTTTTGGTCTGGGTCTTGAAAGGGACTAGATAGATTAGAGAAAAAAGGGGGGTGGGGGGAGGAAAATATTTGAAAATTTGAAAAAATGAATACTATGAAATGATGGAAGTAAAATAGAATTTGAAAAATTTACAAAAAAATTAAAACTATGGTAGAAAAAATTAAAGAAAAATATTTTTAATAAAAATTGAAAATAAAAATAAATTGTTTCTCTTTCTGTATTCAAGGGAAAAAAAATAAAATGAACAGTTGGACTAGCGAACAGACCAAAATACGACTGAAGTTACCTTGTTTTCTCCTGAAAACAAACTATGAAGCACTTTATAGTCCCTAAACTAAGCAGGTGGAGAGACTTGTGGTATTCCTGAAGGGGCTGGCCCAGTTGGGCGGGGCTTAGTGTAATGGCTCTGTTCTCCACTAGACGGCGCTGCTTAGCTTACTGGGGTGGATTGTTGTGGCGCTTGGAGGGATGTGTTCGCACATGCGGGTGAGGGGTGAAAATGGCGTCACCCAGTCTCTAGTATCCGAACTCTGTTCGGCCTGATCAACAATCCGGCACCCTTTGTCCTTTGTCTCCAGCTTCCCTCCACTGCCTGCTTTTACCCTGTCCGCGACCAAGCTGTCAGGTTGCCAGGCACCGCCTCCCTCCTGAGTTTTATCTCAGATGCGGCCGTTTTTCCCGACTCTTTACTTCTGAGGGACTGTGGCTTTGACCCATTCTGCCCCTCTGCGGGAGGGTCTCACCGAGCGATGGCCAGGTGCCGCCACACAGAGGAATGTCCTCAGGACCGTGCTACTGCCGATGCCCAGAGACCGAGGCTAGGTGCCAGCCGGCCTCGAAAAAGTTCACGCGACTGTGTAGCAGCAGCGTTTCAGGGACTTCACTCTGCTCCTGCGGTTTCGCCCTTCTCACCAGAGCACCGCCAGGTATCGAGCTGCAGAGTTTCAGACTCTGGGCCCCCCCTGTTTATAGAGTCTTCATGGCATTTAAACCCTCTCTTCTCCTTTCTCCCTTTTTAGTTCAGTCCCTGCAGCTGTTTCCACTTTCCCACTTTCTCTCCAGCTGCTTTGGAAGAGATGGTGCTTTTCCCGTACTCTCCCTCACCCCACATCTCCATCCTCTCTCTGCAAGCAAAAACAGCTCCCCACCCTCCGCAGTTTCTCTCTCCCCCAGTTCACTGTCCCTGCCGAGTACCTGCTGAGTTCTGTGGTTCAGGTTGTGCAGACTGTTGTGTTAATCCTCAAATCAGTTTTCTAGCTGTGCAGGATGGTTTAGTGTTGATCTGGCTGTATTTCATGGAGGCAAGACACACACACACACACACACACACACACACTACACACACAAAAGGTTTTTTTTTTTAAGCTAGTCTTAATACTTTGCTGAAATCAGTCACATTTCACTTTGTGCTTTAGTTCTGTTGTCCAGAGCAGAATTGTTCAAGCCGTGGTTGTAATCCTTCACTGGGTCATGAAATGAATTCAGTGGGTCTCCTGGCCTTTGTTTCATATGGAATGGAATGGAATGGAATTAGAGGGCATCACAATAAGTAAATTCAAGAGCTGTTTTATGAATCTTTGATTCATTCTGTGTATATGGGTGGTATTTGTCCATTGCCAAGATCACAACATAAGTTATATTTCTTACTCCAGATTATAGTGCGTATTTTTTAGAAAACATTCCTCTAGAGCAGAGGCCAGCAAACTTTTCTGTAAGGAGCCAAATAGCAAATATTTTTGGCTTCGTAAGCCATAGAGTTGCTGTCACACTATTCAGCTCTCCAGTTAGATCATAAAAGCAGCCATACACAATACAGAAATATATATGCACGACTATGTCCCAATGAAACCTTATTTATGGATACTAGAATTTGAGTTTCTTACAATTTTCACTTGTCACAAAACAATCTTCTTCTGATTTTCCCCCTAAACATTTAAAAATATAAAAACCATTCTTAGCTTTAGGACTGTACAAAAGCAGGAGGCAGGCTAGATTTGGCCTGTGAGCCATAGTATGCTCTAGATTCTCTAATGGAAAGTTTTATTGTGGGAGGGAAGAAGGCCACTCTGCTGAGTTTTTAGGAGTCTGTGTGATCGGTAAAAACACATTAAAGTTTACCATTGCTTAGGTTTGTTTTGGGACTAGATATTCAACTTATTTTGAATAACATTTCAGCTTAGGTCAGTATCTCATGCCCAGTGGTGAGATCGAGCCCCTCGTTGGGCTCCGGGCTGAGCATGGAATCTGCTTGGGATTCTCGCTCTCCCTCTTTCTCTGTCTCTCCCCCATTTACACTCACACTCTCTCTCTCTCTCAAAATAAATAAACATTAAAAAAACAAAACTAAACTAAAAATAACAAGTACTGATGAGGATGTAATAAAATTGGAACACTGCGCACTGTTGATAGGAATGTAAAATGGCATAGCTGCTATAAAAAACAGTGTGGTGGCGCCTCAAACAGTCAAACATAGGATTACGTTTGATCCACCAAACCCACTTCTCAGTGCATTTGCAAAAGAATTGAAAGCAGGGACTCAAATGTACAAATATCACCCATGTTCACAGCATTAATCACAAGAGCCAAAAGGTGGAAGCAACCTAAATGTCTGTCAACAGATGAACAGATTAAAAAGTATGTGGTATGTACAGACAATGGACTATTACTCAGCCCTTAAAAGGAAGGAAATTCTTACATTTGCTGTAACGTGGGTGAACCTTGAGGACATTATGCTAAAGGAAATAAGTCAGTTACAAAAAAGACAAATACTGTATAATTTCACTTGTATGAGGAACCTAGAATAGTCAGACTCATAGAACAGGAAGTAGAATGGTAGTTGCCAAGGCCCGGGAGGAAGGAGGCATAGGGAGTTGTTTCAGTTTTGCTAGATAAAAACGTTCTGGAGATTGGGTGCACAACCATGTGAATGTATTTAATACCATTGCATTGTGTACTTACAAATGATTAAGATGGTAAGTTTTATGCATATTTTACCACAATTTTTATTAAATTTTCTTCTCGGTTATTGAGAAGAAAGAAACAAAGACTTTCAGAGCAATGCAAAATCTATGCCTTCTTCTAGGCGATAAAATTGTAAACATATGAAGAGAGCCACCGTGTTCCATCCGACTTCTCTTACTCAAGCCAACTGTTTTCTGCTTCATCAGCTCTTCCCCGTGTGACGGGCTGTTCAGGCCCTTTGTTTTCCTCCATTATGCTCCTTTTAATACTTTCTAGTTGTTGTTGGGTTTATTTTGTTTAATGTTTTTCTGAAAATCGAACTCCCAGGCTGAAGACCATGATCCAGTTGTGGTCTACGCGGGATGGAATACTTTGGAATTGTCCCTTCCTGTGATGTAGCCGATCCTGGACTTTCAACAGCATGTTCTCAGGATGTTGTGTCTCATACCTCAGGCCTGTTTTGTGAAAGCTGCTTCCCCCATTCAGTACATGGGCCTTAGAATGGAATTTTTAATCTACTCCTATTCCATTTAATTTCATATGTTTTGCCTCAACTGTGTTAAATTAAATTAAATTGAACCACTTCAAGAATAAAAAAAAAAAAAGAAAAACCTACGGGGGCACCTGGGTGGGTCAGTCAGTTAAGTGTCTGACTTCCGCTCAGGTCATGGTCTCGCGGTTTGTGAGTTTTAGCCCCACGTCAGGTTCTGTACTGCCAGCTCAGAGCCTGGAGCCTTCTTCTGATTCTGTGTCTCCCTCTCTCTCTCTCCCCCTCCCCTGCTCGAGCTCTGTCTTTCTCTCTTTCTCTCAAAAATAAATAATCATTAAGAAAAATTTAAGACTAAGACAAAAATAAAGCAGACATGCCAAATCAGTTTCATTTAGCATGCCTGCATTTGACTGGTAGTGGCTGCCGGCAGCACTGTGTTGAGCAGGAACTGGAGCCATATCCATGCAGAGCAGGAAAGAGTGCAGTAATAGATTAAAGGTGTCTGTCAAAGACAGAGGTCAAGAGAGGCAAGTATGCCACCAATTTGCCAACAAGGCCCCATGGATTTTACTGTGGTTGAATTTTTGCCAAAGATCCTATGATCGAAATCTAAAGGCTCTTAGCAGGTGTGTTTCAGTTGCTCTTATTTGTCACTACCCTATACTAGGAAATAAAGCTGGAAAAGGAAACCTAATGTCTGTAACACCCTCAGACTTCAAAGGACATCTGCATGGGCTGGGCTGATGGTTCTGTTTCATCCCCACCCCCCCCAACTGTGAGCCAGGGTCTAAATCAGAAACAGGAACATAATTCTAAAGGAAACCAAAGGATAGAAGAAAACTTTATAATATTTTTAATTATACTTAATATGACATGAGACATGCATATGAAAATATTTTTTAATTTTATATGAAATGTGTGTATGTATATAAATCAGTCCGTACTAAGATAGAGAGACAGATGCCTTAAACCATATACCATATATAACGGCATATAAAATCGTAGTAGAAATACATGTGAGGAGCAATGATTAGTCTTAATATCTTCTGTATCCTATTACATTAAAAGAAATTCAGTGTATTTTTATGACATAAGGCAAATGATGGCCCAGAGCCAAATCTGGCCTGTCATCTGTTTTTATGTGGCCTGTGAACTAAGAATGTTTTTTGTGCTTTTTAAATGGTTGGGGAAAAATTAGAAGAAGGAGAATATTTCAGTCGGTGAAGTGTCCAACTTCGGCTAAGGTCATGATCTCACAACTGACAGTGCAGAGCCTTCTTAGGATTCTCTCTCTCCCTCTCTCAGCCCTTCCCCTGCTCTCTCTCTCTCTCTCTCTCTCTCTCGCTCAAAATAAATAAATAAACTTTAAAAATAAGTATATGAGGGGCACCTGTTAGACATCTGACTTTGGCTCAGGTCATGATCTCATGGTTCATGAGTTCAAGGCCCACATCAGGCTCTATTCTCACAGCTCAGAGCCTGGAGCCTGCTTCAGATTCTGTGTCTCCCTCTCTCTTTCCCCCTCTCTCCCTCGCACTCTGCCTCTCTCTCTTTCTCAAAAATAAATAAATATTAAAATAATATAAAAAGTACATGAAATTCAAATTTCAGGGTCCACAAATAAAGTTTTATTGGAATCGAACAATACTCATTTACATTTTATCTATCTTTGCTTTCACATTCAACAGCAGAGTTGAGTCTTTTGACAGAGACTATATGGCCCACAAAGCCAAAAATATTCACTATCTGACCATTTACCGAAAAAGTTTACTTAGTGTCCATCATGTCCAGGACATAGTTTCTTTTACAGATTTGGCTTTGCAACCTGTATTTTGGATCCAAAAGCAAGTAAGATTTCAAGTGATTTAATGTTTGTTTCTACCCATTTACTTCTATTATAATAGATCTTAATATAAAATAACTTAATAAATGATAAATCAGTCTAAATTTTTGACAAAGTCACAAAAAACATTGATTATTATACTAAAATTGCTAACTATTTCTTAAATTTTAATTATGATTTTTAAATTTCTAAATTTTAGAAATTATTAAATAAAAATTATTATAATAACTATCTTCTTTTTAAATAGGAAACACCTAGGGATGCCTGGGTGGCTCAGTTGGTTAAGCGTCCAACTTTGGCTCAGGTCATGATCTCACAATTCATGGGTTCGAGCCCCATGTTGGGCTCTGGGCTGACAGCTCAGAGCCTGGAGCCTGCTTCAGATTCAGTCTCCCTCTTTCTCTGCCCCTCCCCCACTTCCACTCTGTCTCTCTCTCAAAAATAAATAAACATTTTTTTTAAATGTTAAAAAAAAAAAGGAAACACCTAACACCTGGTATATACTAAGCATGTAATAAATTTTTGTTACATTTAACTAAAATAGTTTAAATCTTCCTATTTCATATAATTAAATGAAGCAGTTGCTCCAAATGTGTGAAACTACATGAAGAGCACCCAAATGATGACAAGCAAAGGCTATTAATTCAGGGCTTGCTATAGCAAAGACATCGTCTACCATCACTTACACTTGGAGAGATGACAGGCAGACAGAGGAGTGGTAAAGCTTTATAGTGGAAAAAGGGGAAGGTCGTGGCTGTGCCTTGACTGAAGGCTGTTGGCATGCACAAGCTGCAGGCAGACTAACAAGAAACAGGTTTGCTATGTGATTGGTTAGGGCAGCATATTTGGCTTTCACCAGTTGGTCCCAAGTTAGAAGTGGGGGCAAAAAGTAGGGAAGCTCTCAGCTATTAATCAAGCCTGGGTCATTTGGGGCCAATTGCTACAAGAGTCATTGTATGGCTTCCTGGACTGGTTGCTGTAGACAACTGGTCCAAGTTGTATTTTTATATATATCACCATTGTCTGTATATTAGTCTCTCAGATGCAAAAGGCTAAAATTATCTTCAATGCCACAAACGTTGGACAACCACTAGCTATATGCCAGGAACCACATCAGATTCTAGGAATAAAGGATAAAGATGACGTGGCCACTGCCCTACACTGTGGGAGAGGAGGCACATGCAAAGCCTATAAGGAAGGCAGTCTTTCCCTCATCCCTTGTAGAAATGGAATTAAAGCTTCTCTACAAAGAGCTGTTGACACATAACCTTCCAAAAGAGATTTCACCACCTTCAAAGGCAGTGCCAGGCTCTTAGATTTAGGAAATTGTTTTTATATCTGTCCTGCTGACATTTAAGACAATGTTCTCAAAGCCTACCCAGCAAAAAGATAAATCCACGGAATTTCTTAATGTATTTTTTTTAACGTTTATTTATTTTTGAGACATAGAGACAGAGCGTGAGCAGGAGAAGGGCAGAGAGAGAGGGAGACACAGAATCCAAAGCAGGCTCTGGGCTCTGAGCTTTCAGCACAGAGCCCGACATGGGCTTGAACTCACAGACCGCGAGATCATGACCTGAGCCGAAGTCGGCCACTTAACCGACTGAGCCACCCAGGCGCCCCTCTTAATGTGTTTTTAAATTTAAGTCCTGACAATAGGATTTCTTTGATTCACTGTTACGTCTACTCTCACAAACCAGAAGAGTGAAAACTCTATAAAAAATAGATTAAACTAAGAAGCAGCATCTTCCCACAACCAGTTTGTTGATTTTTTAGAAACACATTCTTGAATACTGAATGGCACCAGCCAAGCAGCGATTATTATACCCCAGGCAATGAGAACCCCTCTGTCCCAATCCGATTAGGCAGAACTCCCAATTTTCCACCTGGAGCCTGGTTCTCCCTACCGTACTCCGGGTTCCTCCACTCATCTGTCTTTCTTGGATCTTAAAAATTCTGCTGGGCTCCTGGAGTTTTATCAGTGGTATCCATCACTTCCAACTCATTCTGTTGGCCAGAGCAAGTCACATGGCCAAACCCAAGTCACGAAGGCAGGGAAGTAGGCCTCCAGCACAGGGAGGAGAAAGAATCAGGGCCAATGATATAGTGTACCTCACGGCATCTGTCTCTGTGTCTGCATACTAGTCTAAAAGCATAAACAAGAGAGTTCATGTAGCCTGTCCCACAGCTCCAGCTTTGAGTCTCCTCAAGCCCATTAATAAAGCACAGCATAGTAGTAAACTGAGCTTCGGAATAGACCGACATTGGTTTGTTCCCTAGTTCTCATCATGTACACCACTGAAACCCTGGCAAGTTACTGAACCTTTCTCTCACCTTCATTATTTTCATCTGCAAGATACAGATAATAACATTACATATCTTCATCAGTTGGGGTACAGCAAGAAGCAGATGGCACTCTCAAACTGGACAATGTAGCAAGAGTTAAATAAAAGGTCTCATCTATAGAGGTGTTAATAATCTATCCTACCCTTTTCCTGTCCTAGTCGTAGGTTCTGGGCTTCTCAGGCCAGCCTTTATATCCCTCAGTACTGACTAAGGAGAAATACCAGGCACGGCTGTGGAAACCAGATGCCCTCCCAGGCGCTGGTGAAAGAAGTCTCCACAAGATAGGCCACCCCTCCAGCTTCAGAAAAGCAATGAAGGGTCTGTGTCACAAAACTGCCCTTGCCAATGGTTTTTCTAGCAACGGAGTCTTCTAACATAGCTAGACTGTGAAAGTGACCTTTCACTTCTTGAAGTCTGTACTTTTACTTGGTCTTCGTTCCTAATAATGTATTGCCTTAGTAACAGTATCTAAATTGATAGCTTTGTTTTCTGGAAGGTATAAACATTCGTAGATTTTCTTTAAGCCAGGAAAAAAAAAATGGCATGTTCCTTTCCTTCCACATGCACAAGCTATTTAAAACCTATGACTCTACCTAGATTTTTAAATTTTAAACAAAGAGTTTGAAGGGCTATATTAAGATTAGAATTAATCATAGTATCTATCTCATTGCGAAAATTAAATGGGCTACTGCCTGGGAAGTAGTTAACAATTACACATAATAAACTCACTTATTCGAGACTGGCTATCAAAATCGCAAAGTAAGATTCACCCACTTGTGCATTAAAACAGAAACTCAGAAGTGGAACAAACGAAACCAGGTGGATGTTACATGCAGCCAGTAGGGAGCGGGCCCTGTGACCCGCCCTGGGAGAGAGCAGCCAGGGAGAGGAGCCTGTCACCCAGGCCTGTCTAGGAGGCTCCATCATGGACATGAGTGGGGCCCAGCAGGAAGGCAAAAATAGTGACACGGTGACATGGTAATAGGGAGGCCATGAGAAAGTGAAATAAACAACAAGCAGGCAGGCCACATCTGACCAGAGGAAGTTGGGACTCTCCTCAGTATGTCTAAAATAATTTGCAGATGATTACAAATTAAATTTAAAAAATTTTTAATGTTTATGTATTTTTGAGAGAGAGAGAGAGAGAGAGCACAAGCAAAGAAGGGGAAAGAGAGAGGGAGACAGAGAACCCAAAGCAGGCTCCAGGCTCTGACCTGTTAACACAGAGCCCAACCCAGGGCTCGAACTCACAGCTGCTGTGAGATCCTGACCAGGGCTGATGTCTGATGCTTAACCGTCTGAGCCACCCAGGTGCCCCACAAATTACATTTTAAACTGAAACTAATGTTTAACGCTTTTCAGTGTTCTTGCGGCTACTAGCTTGCATTATTCTTATTTTTACCATCGTTGGAGCATTTTAAGGAATTTTATTTTACTTTATTTTTTTAATGATTGTTTATTTTTGAGAGAGAGAAAGATGGACAGACTGCAAGTGGGCAAAGAGCAGAGAGAGGGAGACACAGAATCTGAAGCAGGCTCCAGGCTCCCAGCTGTCAGCACAGAGTCCAACGCAGGGCTTGAATCCACGAACTGCGAGATCATGACCTGAGCTGAAGTTGGATGCTCAACCGACTGAACGACCCAGGCGCTCCGCATTTTAAGGAATTTTAAACAGATTCATCTAATGATACCTCAGACCTAATGTGCATTTATAAACAATAATAGTCAAAGGTAGTCTTTCTTCAGCTCTTCCTATGTGCTCGGGGATGTTAATGAGGTACTTAACTTAGGGTTTACAGCAGAACCTCTGGTGACAGAGATCCTAGATTCAAAGCCCAGTGCCGTGATTCACCGGCCGCACGATGCTAGGGGATTATCTCACCTACGCTATGCTTTAGGTTCTTCATTTGTACAACGCTAGCTGTGCATAAAGTGCTCACCCTCAGCAAACATTAACATGTTGGCACGTGTCATCTCACGCCATCACTACAACACAGCAAGGTCAGTATAGTATTAATCCCATTTTATGGTCAAGGAACAAATTCAGCGAGGTTCAGCTACCTGTCCAAGTTTATGCAAGTTCAAATCTAGGTCATTCTGACTCAAACCCACGCGTGTTCTTAACCACTCTGCTATGCCAAACTCCCACCATTTATCAAATCTGTAGCATTTTGAAAATGACAGAATTGTTTTGGATCTGTGTGCGTGTATTCTATTTTTTAACTTTTAAAGACCTTTTTTGCCAGTTTATCTAAAGAGCCATTCATTCAGAATAAAACTAAGGTCACAACAAACTATCAAGCCATGGCCTGAAAAACAAAGGAGATGAGTCACCAGGTTAAGAATATGAGGAGGAGGTGAGGTCCCAGCAGGGAGTCCGGTGGCAACCTAACCTGTACAGGGAGTCAAAATAGGAGAAGCGGTAATGCCTAGCTGAAATCAGGGCATTTCCACCTCCCCTGGTCTCCCCAATAACAACTAACTATAGGTAAAATTATCTAGCAATGTGGAAACTGCGACATACATAGGTTAAATGATTTGCCCTTTAAGTAATGCTATAGCCAGAACTTGTACTGGAGCTTAAGTACCCGGCATGCAGTGGAAGAAGGGGCAAGATGACCCAACAGCAGACCCAAGGCGGTTGCCAGGGATACACTGCATCTATGCCCGTGAGCTACGGGGACGTCGTGGGGCCTTGTCCAAGTTGAAAGGATCCCAGCTACAAAGTGGAACACACCCAAGTCCAACCGGAGCATAAGCTGCTTCAGGGTTCTCTCTCAGGGTAGGAGCCGCTGCCCCCACAGGCAGATGCAGCTCTTGGAGAAAGAAGGGAAGGGTATAGATGAAGGTAAAGGAAGCCCAGAGAGAGAAAGAGAGACAGAGAGAGGAAGCAAGTGGGCGCCAAGGTAAACACTGGCACAAGCTCTGTAGGGACCAGACCCCAGCGTGCTGCCTAGCAAGCAGAGCAAACCCTTCCCAACCTCAGGGCACTACCTCAGTTCTGCAGCTGCCTCTGGCTGAAACTTGGAAACTCCAACTCTGCATTCAAGATGAGGACACCAAAGCATCCAATTTCATCTAGCCCGTGACAAAAGTCGGGGGAAGGGGGATACTAGAGTTCTGTATCTGATGCACATAACAGAAGACCTGATCAACAGTAGCTTAACCACAAGTATGTTTATTCATCTCACCTAACAGAATGCCTGGAGATTGGTATGGTAGTTCCAAGGTTTCTCAGCCTCTCTACCAATGTGTTGGCCTTCCTCTTGGGGTCACAGATGGCTACCAAAGCTCCCAAGTATTGCAACCTCACACAATAACAATCCAAGCAGAAAGGAGGAGGACTAGTGGGAAAGGGCCCTCTCTTAGTGCAGATGTCTCTTTTATTAGGGAGGAAAATTGTACCCTAGAACTCACCCCCATTACATCTCATTGGCTAGAACCAGGTCCTATGCCTCGTTCCCTAAACTGCATCACTAGCAAAAAAAAAAAAAAAGAGAGAGAGAGAGAGAGAGATGATTAGCTTAAGCCAACCTTGGGGCAGCTGGTTGCCTCCAAAAAAAAAACAAACAAACAAAAAAAAAAAAAAAAAAACCAGGTTTCTTTTAAAGATTATACAAGCAACAGTGGCTCCATCTCCTATTCCCAACCCACCCAACCCACCCATCATCCCTCCTGCTCCCATTTTTCTCTGCTTTCCAAGAACTTGTTCCTTGGACCAATAGGACCAATTGGAAAGAACTATAATCCAATCCTTTTGGCCTGCTCACAAAGAAAAGAGGAGAGTGCGGAGGCACATTATGTGAGCACCAGTTTCTATGAATTATACCACTGGAGTTCTAGCCACAAACATTACCCGTGGCACCCAGATGATGTGCATCTCCGAGGGCAGTCTCTGCTATACCCTACACCCAGGGACTCAGCACTTTGATACACTTCAAAACAGACTGATTCCATGGCAAATTTACTAGTGATGGGTGTTTTACTGAAGATTCCATGGAAATGGAAAGAGTTGTGGAGAGCCTCAGTGCATAGCCATCACCCCAATGACTCTCCCTTGAACAACCCTTTCGGACCTACCTTGGTAGCTCCTCACTTTCCCTCTTTGCCCTTACTTCACACATCCTCTGCAAAAGCTGCCCTAAGTAGTCTGCTCTTGCCTTCAGCCTCCTTTTTCCACTCAGTCAAAGGCTCAACAGCCGTTCATGGATCCGCAACCAAATATCATTCACTGTTAGAGACGTTGATAAGTAGAGTGAGTAGGAGAGCAAGGAATAAAGCATGGAAATTAAAGTGAGTAGTTTCTGATAGGGAATGTTGGAAGGAGAGTGTTGATTCTTTTATCTTTGGACAGGTATTCGCATTTTAAGTCACCCAAGAGTAGCTAACTTACATTTCAAATTCCTGTCTCTGTGAGATGAAATATATACCCAAAGCAAGAACAAGATAAATCACTTTAAGTTGCCGTACCTTATTCTCATCAGTTCTGATTTCATGTTCAAACTGTGTGTGTGTGTGTGTGTGTGTGTGTGTGTGATGAGAGAGAGAGAGAGAGAGAGAGAGAGAGAGAGATCAAGAATAATTAGCCAAATGGACCCAATTCCCCAAACCCCTTGAGAGCTTCCTCTGGTGAAACCAATTTTACAGGCGTCTGTCTGACATAGACAGCCAATTATTGGGATCCCTCTAGAATCTCCTATACCTAAGGGCTTGCCATGTTACCTTTCCCTCTGGTGAGATCTAGGCCCAACACACCGGGGATCAAGGAAGTGAGGTGTTCAAAGACCCACTGACCATAACCAGCTGAGAACTGAAGCTTAAATAGCTCACGAAGGGGGTACACTTGTTACCTTACTGGAGATAGGAACACTGGTTAAACGGAATCTCTGAGACCACTGATTGAGAATTTTTCAGTGAACTTCATTCAGATGTACTCTTCCTGGTTGCCCTCCAGGCAAACTGCTCTTACCCTGTTTCAGTTCTCTATGGCTGGATGAAACACACACACACACACACACACACACACACACACACACCCCCCAAAACACAGTGGCTTAAAACTATAACAATGTATCACTTCTCCTAAGTCTGTGGTAGACTATCTGGGGTCGCTCAGCAGCTGGCATTTAGTGGGAAGCTCATTTAGGGACTCTGGTTCTCCTTCATATGGTCTGTCTTTCTATGTGACATCTCCAACTCTAGCACCTCCCTCTGTGGCTTGTCTCTAACAGGGTAGCCTCGACTTCATTACAGCGTGGTAGTTGGGTTGCAAAGATGGTCCAGAGGACAAGCCCCAGTGTACAACTGTGTACTAGCCTCTGTGTATCTTAAGCCCACTAATGTCACACTGGCAAAAAAGCCACAGGGCCAATGTGGGAGGAGACTCCGCAAGTGGCTCACTGGGTTCACTGTCTACCACAACCTCAAAGTGATGGTTTCTTTATTACCCCTCTGGGGAGCATAATACTCTTCAGGGATGACAACTGTGAGACCCTATCAGCTGAAGACTCTAAGTCACTAGAAATAACCCAATAACAGTAAATATAGAACTGAGTTAAAGAGGATTTCAGAATATGTCTTAGGAAGATGTGTTATTTGGTGCTACCTTAAAAAAATCATATTAAAAAGGGTCAGTGAAAATATAAACCCCCAATATTTAATCAGATGGTTTAAATTACTGAGCCTGGAAGGTAATGAGTGTACCTAATTGAAATTTGTCTTCAGAAATGCTTCCCTGACTGCTTCTTTTCTAAAGTTAGTACTTAATTTATCCATTTCTTTATTCCTTCAGTAAGTGTTTGTGAAGTACCAGGCATGACTCTACATGCTGAGATTTTGTGCTCAGCTCTGTTCCATCGCTCCCTGTCTCCTACCTGGATTCTAGCAATGGCCCTATACCTGGTCTCTCCATCCCAACTCTGTGTGCTCCAAAGCCCAAAAACATGAAACTAGACACCATTTTGTTTTAGCTTCAAAAGTTTCTGGCAGTGTATAAAATCTAAACCTTCCAGAGTGACTTTCAAGACCCTTCAGAATCTAACTCCCATCTACTTTCTACTAAAAAAATACTTTTTTATGAAGAGTTAAAATCATGACTCTCACACAGATATGAAGTGAACACCTGTCGAAGATTTTATTTAGCCCACCGATTAGTAAGGACCTGGTAAGGTGTTACTAAGACCCAGTTCAAAGGAGTATCTGCAGAGCAGACACACATATAGGCACTCAGGAATGCTGGAACGAATTTATTTTTTTAATGTTTATTTATTTATTTATTTTGAGAGAGAGAGAGAAAGAGGAAGAAAGAGAGGGGGAGAGAGTCCCAAGCAATTTCTGTGCTGTCAGCATGAAGCCTGACGCGGGGCTCGATCTCACAAACTACTGGATCATGTCATGAGCTGAAATTAACAGTCAGACGCTTAGCCAGCTGAGCCACCCAGGTGCCCCTGAAATTAATTTCTTAACATAAGCAAAACTGAATGCTTCCCTCCACCTCTATGGCTTGGGGTTGGAGGAAGTATGGAATCAACTATACCTCCACTCGACAAAATTCATTTTCATTTCTCTAGACAAGAATCATCTGCCTTACTCTTGGAGTTGTATAACTCACAGGGTTGTAAATGAGTCAGACGGTAAGAGGCACAGACCACTATAGAACCACACAATATGGAAGAGTGTGCTAGACAGTGCCCAGCATTCTGTAAAATACCCAGTAATCTTTTTCTTTTTTCCATTTCAAAGTCTGACCTTTTTTTTTTTTTTTTACACCTTTCAGCCTCATCATCAACCGTTTCCTCAGCCCTTCACCCTCTGTTATTTCCACACTATGCTCCTCACAGTTGCCTAGGGAAGCCCCTTGTGCTTCTGGCCACATTCCTGGTGCACTTTCTAGACCCTCTACATGGAATGGACCCACTCTCTATTTGGAGATATACCCATCTTTCTATTTATTCAGCATATACTTCCTTCCACACCAATAATAGGGCAAGCAGCAATGATTCAGAAGTGAAGAAGAAAGACAAGGTCTCAGCCTAGCCCGGGAATTATACATGTGCTATCTACCTTGAATCAGACTTTAGAAAAGGCACTAATGTACAACCATTGTGTAACTGTGAGTGACCCTGGGATTTGCCTGGGAGTGCCAGGATGTTTCCACTGATGATCATTCTGAATGAAAGAGGAGCCCTCAAAGGAGCCTGAGGAGGCACATTCTGAGGGAGCAAAAGGATCAGGAGAGACCAAGACAAGACAGTCGGAGCAGGAGGAAGGGCTGGCCAACATTGCAACCACCGTGGAGAGGTCCAGCAAGAATATGAATTAAATACCCCCATGTGTTTTGGAAACCACCTTTTGCAGAGTGTTCCAATGGAAAGACAGAGGCAGAAATCATTTTACTCTGGGCTATAAAATTAAATAGGGGGCATAGACTTGTAGAGACTGGATGTGGTTTTTTCTTTTCAAAGAATAGAAATTCTATTTAGAACTACAAAGGAGAGAAGGGTAGAAAGAGAAAGTGTAAGTATAGCTGCTAAGTCATTTCCCAAAGCAAAGTCAGCTTTATTATGATGAGCACTGGATTTAGACTAAAAAACAAACAAACAAAAAAAACCCTTACATTCATATCCTTGTTACGAGATTATGGGTTTGTTACGCAATCTCTTTGGACCTTAGTTTTCTTATCTATATGGTGGGTATGATAATGCCTCAAAATATCATTCAATGACATAATCTTCATAAAAAGAACATAGTATAAAGCCTAGGGCACACTATTTGCTCAATATGGATTATTTTAAGCCTCAGAGAGACATTCACTGAGATTTGGTTTGGTTTTCACATCCCATCTGGCTGGGGTTCCAGAAATGAGGAGTGAAAGTACCCACTGTCCGAGGGCTTTAAATTCTTTGGTAGTAAGAATTTGCATTTCAGGATGCATTTCTAATTAAGAACCTGAGTGATGATCTTGCTTTGCTTTGCTTACTGAAGGGCAAGGCCCCCAAAAGTGATCCCAGAACAGACCCAAGAAACCAGGTCTCTTGAGAACAGTACCCTGCCTTTTCCTCCTTATTTATTAGACCCCAGAAAGACTCTAAGATGGAAACAAGCGAGAAATGTGAACAGCTCCTTCTATCACTGAGGAGACATAGCCACACAGAACTGAAGCAGCTCAAAGCAGAACTGATGCAAACACTCGGCCTCCTACGACTAACCTACCACTAATCACCCTCAAGCCCCCAAACCTGCCACTCCCACCCCCAAAGGAAGAATTAACCACTTGAACAGATGACTTTAGCTTTCCCTTCTGTCCTAAAGAAGGGGAAACTTCACTTTCTCTTCTCTAGACAGCATCCTAATTTGTTTCCACTTAGCCACATAGCTCAGGACAAGAGCTTTTAAAATTAATGATGCTTTTCTAAGAGTAATTGCTTCTGCTCTAATCACATGCTATTTCTTGCTACCCACGGAGCCCAACGTTAAGACTGCCTAACGGAATCATCAAATTGCCTGAAATGCACTGCTCTCAAGCCTCCAGGTTGCTTAATAAATGATGATGAGTCACCCTTAGCTAGGTAGTCACCTCACATCCCTTACAGCGTGAGCTTGCATGTCAATACGCTCCCTAGGAGGCAAATCAGAATGTGGGGCTGGAAAGGTCATGGCTCAGGTTTTTAAAGACCTTCCCAGCAGTCTGGTTTTTTGGTGTTTTTTTTTTTTTTTAATTGAGATAAATCACATAACATATAATTAGCTACTTTACTTTTTTAACTATTTTTAAAAATTTATTTATTTTGAAAGAGAGAAGAGACCAGGGGAGGGGCAGAGAGAGAGAATCCCAAGCCGTATATAGGGCTTGATCCCACAAACCATGAGATCATGACCTGAGCCAAAGAAAAGAGCTGGATGCTTACCGACGGAGCCACCCAGGCGCCCCACAATTAGCTATTTTAAAGTGGACAGTCAGTATATTGAGTGTATTCACAGTTTTGTGCGGCCACGAGCTCTCTGTGGTTTCTAAACTCTTTCATCACCCCATTAAAACACCTTGTGCCCATGTAAGAAATCATTCTTCACTTGCCCTTACCCACATCCCCAGGTAACCACAAATCTGCTTTCTGTCTCAGTGGATCTGCGCATTCTGGACATATATAAAAGGAATCATACGTGACCTTTTGTGCTGGCTTCTTTCACGTAATGTTTTCAAGGTTTATGCATGTTGTAGCATGTATCAGCACGTCATTCCTTTTTATGCCTGGATAGTATTCCAGTGTGTGTATATACCACAATTTGTCTATGCACTCGTCTGTTGGACACCTGGGTTGTTTTCACCTTTTGATTTTTACGAGCATTTATGAATGCTGCTATGAACATTCTTGTACAGATTTCTGTGTGGATCCCAGATGTGTTTGATATGCCTCTTCACTCCTTCAGCTCATGAAGAACACTTGACTAGAACTACTTCCATGAGACCTTCAGTAAGAAGGAACAAGATATTCTTAAGGAGAAAGGGATGTTCTTTTTTGTCATTTTGTTTTTAGTTCGCTACATGGTTTTATTGAAAATGTTGAGCATAGTGTTGGAGAAACATCATGTTCCATACAGACACCTCAGTGTCACTAGTCCTGAATATTGCCCTCATATAATATGGTCTAATGTGAACGTCTGTAAATTTTTTAATATAATTTAAGTTTGGGATTCAATGACTTTTGCATGTTCTTGTTTCCCTGACTCCTTTATTTGACTAGATAGAGGTGGAGTCTCTCCTGCTTCAGCAGAGTTAGACATGACCAGGAACTGGCTGGTCTTCAGGACCAGTGAGGAGCAAGAGCTGGGGGAGGCCGGGATCGCTGCTTACAGAGGATCTTTACCAACGTGGTTGGATGGCAATTTGAAAATCTTAAAATTTGGCCCCTGAGTATGGCCAAATTCATACTAATTAAGTCATAAATATATATAAAATACTTTAAAATACAAAAATGATGTTAAGTGATGGTAGAACAATACATTCTCAAGCCAGGGAATGACAATGCAAATTTTTAACCCACGTTTTCTGTCTGAAGATCATTATTGTAAAACTAGTTCAATATATTCTTAGACTCCAAATCTCTCAAAGCCAAATGTTTATCTCTAAATCAGCTGGTTTTAGCCATGTCAACATGTCTGTATTAGCATGTCAGATGTCTTCATAAGCAGGTAGAAAACTACATTTCCATGTCTCCAAGGAAAGATATTCAAATACAGGACTCATATATTTCTCAAAAATAGTAAATACTACACAGCTTCAAAGCATGGTCCTTTCATCATGCTAAACCAGTTCTTTCTGAGTGTACATTGTTACATTGTAACACTTGTCAGAATTAAATAAGTTCTCAGTTGAAAGCTCCACACCGTTTCTTCACTAATAACTAAACGCTACTTGCTAGCTTTAATTTTGACCTCTTACTATATCAGAGTTTAAAACTGTGAATGTTATTCAAATCTGTTTGATAACTAGGTTAGATTTTCAATCTGAACTTAGATCAGAGGATATACTGTCTCCTTTTATTAAATTAGAGCAGAAGGGAGGTTCCCAGGCTTTGTCTAGCCAGGCAAATTCCCACCTTTCTTTTGGATCTGAATTATTCAGGTTGGATATTTCAGCCAATATTTGTCTAAAGTTCAACTTTTCTCCATAGTAGCAGAGCAGCTCACTTCGGGAACTGTTGTAAATTATCAGCCTGTGGGTAACATAACCCTCAGTGAGGTTTTCTCCACCCTCACTTTTGGCAATTTTTGAACATTATCCTAATGAAACAATTGAGATTTACTTATTAATACTTTTTCTTCACTTTCTCTTACCTGTATTTTTCAGACAAAATCCACAGTTAAAATAATCATGTGCTTAACAGACTTGCTGCTTCAGAATACAAAAAGCAAATAGGTATTTACTATGAATGAAATAAATACAGAAAGGGGATAGTGTTTAAATATGCATTTAGAAGCACTCATAACAATTTATCTACTTCTTATATCAAAAAGCAAAACAGAGGATCAGACGGAATAAGTGTTAATGGATTTAAGGTAGTCTTTATTGTGAGGGAAATCCACAACGTGAAACTAGTGAGGAAAAAATGTTGGCTATATCTCAAAAAACTACGAAATACTGTATATCTTCCAACTTCAATTTGTCACCCACTAAGGCAGACAGAGATTGCTTAACAATTTGATGATAAGTTTGAAGAGATTAGCTCTATTACTGGACAGAACTTCAGAATTTTAAGACTTAGAAGTTCAAGTAAGCGTGGGTAGTTACCACGTGTTTTTAAAAGTGGTAGCTTTAAAAATTGTGGCGATGTCTCAGTTGGATCAGACGTAATTCATAAAACTGAATTTATTTATGATTACATTTCCTGATTTGTTTAACTTCTATGAGAAAACAAATGATTCAGCGGCATTTCTAGCTAAATAAAATTCGGTTTAAATTAAGCAAGATAGCTAACTGGCTTATTTGAACCCTGAAAGTCAACATTCAAGGTATTTCATGATTTTCTAATGTACACTTGGAAGAGCTAATTTGGGCTTTACTTAAATGTTCATAACACTATTATTACATTTGAACTAGTAAACAAAGAGCTTTAATAGGAAGCTGTCTTCGACAACCTCATAAATACATAAAATGTGAATTTCCCCAAGGGGATTATTATTATATAAGGAAATTGTACAGTTATATGATTGTGACCTCAGAGTATCAGAAGAACAAAGGTAAAAGTTCCCTGTCACAACAAGGCAAAATGGCACCAACACTTCTTTTTGGTTGTTGTTTGAATGTCTATTTTTTATTTCATGAGAGAGAACATGCATGCAGGGGAGGGGCAGAGAGAGAGAGAGAGAGAGAATCCCAAACAGGCTCCGCTCTATCAGTGCAGAGCCCAATGTGGGGCTCAGTCTTACAACCGTGAAATCATGACCTGAGCTGAAATCAAGATTTGGATGCTTAACCAACTGAGCATTCAGGCAGTCTGACACTGACATTTCTCATTCGAGACAAGTTCAATTAAAAATAAAACAAATATTCCTGTATCCCTAGCCACTGTGTCCTAAAACCATAAAGATATGTTTCAAAGTTTAAAACAGAGATCTGATCTGTTAATATTCACCATTCTATATTTTACTGAATTCTAAAGTCAAAAAAGTTTAATTCAGGGCATCATGTATGAAATCACAACATCGTGGAGATATGAAAGGCTGTGGCTAAACAAGTAGGAGACATGTACTAATGTCCGCTCTTTGGATTGCCTCAGCCCAAATCATCAAAATACCCATAACTTGCATCTTAGAGCAGTGTTCTGTTTTGTCCTCTGGTAGAGTGGTGTTTGTGAGGTTGATAGCTCCGGAGGCAGCATTATTAATTCTGGAAATAGCTGGCCCAGGGAAGATCCAAAGAGCAAAGATGGCATAAACTTTAGTAGCTTTGGCATAGAGTACCCTGACTGCAGTATAGCATACGTCATCCACCAGGACGGCCACCTGATCTTTAATTAAGCACCGATCAGAGTCATGCTCTCCACCTCCATGGCTCTGCTTCTTTCTCTGTGTTGCAAGGCCAATACCACGTTCAGTTGTCCATGTGATGCAGCCTCCTGCTTTGGAAGAAATGACAACACAGTTCCTCTGCAATATTCTCTTGGTTCTCTATGTGAGTCATTCACAGGAACAGCACAGAAGCCCTGGATGTAAGCAGCACGTAGGCCCATGGTAGTGATGGGATCTGCCCCAGCTATGGGAAGCACAGAATTATTTGGGTACATAATACTTCTAGAGGCCATCCCAGGAAGCAAATGGGGGAACAGAGAAGTGTGTGACAAGATGTGTTAATGCCGCTATGACAGCTCGGGCTCCATCCCATTGACGACCCTCCAAGCAACTTTGTAGAACATGTACCTGAGAACTGCTCCTACCTAGGAGCGAGAGAGCTGGAATTTGTATCCATCGGCTCCTGTCCCCATTAGTCGAAAGCCACTCTTGGGGGCAGTAATTCCCCAGCACTTCCAGGCATAGCATGTGCATGAGGCCAGAGAAAACCTTCAGACAGAATCATGTGCTTGAGAAGGTCATTTGTGTGACACAGAAACTGACCACCCAAGTTAGAAGTGACCTCCATGGTGGTCCAGGTGACTATTGCGGAGGGCACTGACAGCATCCTTCACAGTTCCCAGAGCCTGCTCTGCAGGCAGACCCCTCAGCCTCCACACTTCATCCACAGTCTCCTCTCCCAGGTATTCCTGGTGTCTATTTTAACTAGATTTTATCTGGATTCGAACGGTAACAGGGTGGGGAGCGGCTTCCCCATAGTGTGCACCAGGCTAGCCCCCGGCAGTAGTTCAGGAAAGGACAAGACCTGACATGTGCTACATACCCACTAGGCCAGATTCTGTACGTACGAAGACTCATGGTAACGCTCAAAACAGCCCTATGACATACATAATACCCTCCCAATCCTATGTATGTATACATATCCACACACATACACATATACATACGAAAACTGGGACCTGGAGAGATAAGTAACTTTCTCCATCTCAAATGACTAGAAAGTGACACAGCCAACAATCCAACCAAGTATGGTTAACTCCAAAAACTCCTGCCCTTTCCTCCGAACACATGAAGAAAAACCAGAGTCTCTTCACCTCTCAGGAAAAACTTTTCCCCTAGATCAAGAGACCCAAGCTTAAAGAATCCCTGAAAACTTCAGAAAGCTCCAGTTCTCCCAGAGCCTAGGGTGAAATAACCTGATTCCTTGTCAAAATATCTTTTACTAATACTGAAATTGTACCTGAACCCTGAACCACATAAACCACTCCTTAATATACATCACTCAGCACAAAGCCCTTTACGTATCAGGCTATTTTTGCTGCTTTGAGTTTATGAGGAGCAACTGCCGTGGAACAAGCCACAGGGCAGAAACTACATATTACCTCCCTCTAGGGGGACACTTTCCAGAGACAGGGATTACAGAAACTCAGCACCTCTTAAGTGGAAAGAATCTGGGTGACATATGTGGTAGTATTTTCATAGGTCCATCATACAACTTTTAAAACACTATGCTAAACATATTGGTGGCATTTTAGAAAGCTTTAGTGACAGAGCACCTGGGTGGCTCAGTCGGTTTAAGCATCCGACTTCGGCTCTGGTGATGATCTCATGGTGCATGGGTTTGAGCCCCGGGTCGGGCTCTGTGCTGACAGCTCAGAGCCTGGAGCCTGCTTCAGATTCTGTGTCTCCCTCTCTCTCTTCCCCTCCCCTGCTCATGTTCTGTCTCTCTCTCTCAAAAATAAAAGCATTAACCAGAAGTTAAAAAAAAAAAAAAAAAAGCCTCAGTGCCCTGGCATAGTCTGTTCCCACCACCTGGAATGCTTTTCCCCTTCCCAGAAAACAAGCACCGAAACTCAGCTGAATGATTACCTTTTCTGGACAGCCTTTCTTGACCACTCCTAGTGGAGGTGATCACTCTCCCCTTGCCTCTGTGCACCTGTGTTCCCCTCTTTCCATTCCACCTCCAGGTGTCCGAGAGGGCTCGTTTGTGGTTTCCATCACTATGGAAAATCCCTGAAGCTTCCGCAACCTCCACCTGGGGTTATGTGAGCACCCCCTCTGGGTCTAGAAGAAAACCTGGGCCAAACTGTCCCGCTGAGCATATCACGTCTTCCCCATCTTTTTCTCACCCCCTTCCTGGCACAGGCTGCCTCTTGCCTGACTCAATTTTCTCCACTAATTAAATGTTACACTTCCAGCAGCAATCACCAAGAGATGCTCTCCAGGCAATTCAGTAGAGGAAAAAATAAGGTCCTTCCCGTTTCTTCCTACCCTCGTGAGCTGTCGGTGGTGAGGCTGACTATAACTAAAGACAAATAACAGGGTTGCTATGAGGAAGTGTTATTGTGCCCATGGCTCAAGGAGCGGCAATTATGAGACAAAATGCCTTCCTTGCTTCCCCGCTCCCACCCCTCCTGTCTCCACATGCTCCAAAAGCTAATGTATTCATCACCCTGTATCACACCCGGGAGATCCCTCCTATCTTTCTGGACAAGCAGGGAGCTTCTGAAAGGCAGACACAAAGTAAGTGCTCAATAAATGTTTGCTTTATTAATGAATTAATGATAACCATGAAAAATTTGAAATCTCCCTGCCTCTTTCATTTCAAAACTGGGGCGTCCAACTTCGGCTCAGGTCATGATCTCACAGTCTGTGAGTTCCAGCTCCGCATCGGGTGCTGTGCTGATGGTGCTGATGGCTCAGAGCCTGGAGCCTGCTTTGGATTCTGTGTCTCCCTCTCTCTCTCTGCCCCTCCCCTGCTCACACTCTGTCTCTCTCTCTCTCAAAAATAAACACTAAAAAAAAAAACAAAAAAAAAAACTTAAAACTAATTGCTTTGTAAGTTCAGCCATTTTCTGATTAGTAAAGGCCACTTTCTCAGTCTCATCCTAAGAATAAAAAAGCTGCCTACTCTGTTGTCACCACTTAATTCAACAAATATCTTTTGAGTCCCTTTGCCCAAGCAATGTGCTTTGTGACAAAAAATCCAAAGGTAACTAAGGGCCCAATTCTCAGAGAAAATGTTATAGACTAAGTGGCAGGTAGCTTAAATTGTTGAAATGGAATTGCTATGATATAAAAATGATAAAAAAAAAAAAAAGTTGATCCAGAGTCTCTTTTAAGTTGCCATTTATTGAGCACTTACTATATGATTGAAACTATACTGGAAGCTTTACATACACTATCTTAGTTAATTTTTACAATCCTAAGAGGTGGTTATTTTTCCCAGTTTACAAATGGAAGAATTGAAGCCAGAGACATTAAGTAGCCACCTAAACTCACACAACTAATACAGGATTGATTGGGATTAGAGTCCTGGCAAGTCTGATTCTGGAGCCCAGGTTTTTATCCACATTATACTTAAGTTTTTTACAGTAAGAAAGGGCAGGAGAAAATGTGAAACAGATTCCTCTTCGTAAAAGAACAGTATAAAATAGTAACAATTCAACCCTTTACCTACCCTTGTGGTGTGACTCAACAGTAAGTACAGCAGAGTGGAAGTCCAGAAACCTCACTTTGAAAGCCAGATTTGGGGAAAACACAAAAGCCTGGACTTCAGCAACAAGCTGCCTGTTCCACAGTGCCCTCTGGTGGCCAGTTGATGTCATTCATGATTATTTTTAAATTTAAGAATAAAATGGTCAACCAAAGATTCAGTCAGGGTCAACCTTGGATAAAGTAGATTAAAGCTGTCAAAATGTTTCAATATTTAGCCCTTATTCTGTTTTTGATACTTGGAAACAACCACCTTCAAGTAGTTTCCTCTTATTCCCATTAGTCTGACTGCTAGTCAAATACAGGACTTACATATTAACTAATCAATTACTAATTAATTAATTCCAATAAGAAACATTGAAGAATACAAAAACTTTTGGGTGAAAGTGGGATGATGGACAGGATGTTTTCATGGTCTTGGATAGTTACCACACAAAATATTTAATAAAAACGGAGGAAAATGTAACTTTACAACGGAAAAACCTGGCAAATATCAAAGCTCAAGGTTAACAATGTTAGAAATGGAACTGGTTGACATTACGTGCAATGAGATGCACTAGAAAGAACAGCATTACTCCTGTGATACGCCTGGCAGAAATGCACACTCTGAGCTTACTCATCGGGAGACAATAAACAAATTCAGTTTGAGGAATCTTTTACAATGGCTAGACTGCAACCTTCAGAAATGTCAGAGTCATAAAAATTAAGGAAAGACTGAAGAACTGTTGCAAATTGAAGGAGACTGGAGAAACGGGACAACTGAATCCAGCACACGGTCCAGGAATGGATCCTTTTGCTATGAACACTGCTAGGGCTTTGGATAAAACTTGAGTAGGCTCTGAGTTTTTCTGATTCCTGCAACTTCAGTAAGTCTGAATGTATATATTTTTCAAAATACAATTTTATTTTACAAAAAACAATTTTGTAAATTGTATATTTGCAATACATATTTTACAAAATACAATTTGAAAAATAAAAGGCCCCATGCATAAGCATTCCTCTTTTGGTTTACAGTAATTTCATGAGATTTTTCTCACCTTCAATCCTAGAAGATTTCATATTCCCTTTACATTAATGGCCTATATATATATATATACATATATATATACATATATATATATTTTTTACTGATAGAAATATTCCACACCTCTGTGAATGAAGCTGCAATTTTCTACCCCGAAATCTAAAGATACAATCAGAGCTTGTGTAATCAACAAATCAACCCTCAAGAATGAAATTGAGACCGCCTGGATGGGAAGTGACCCCCAAGCCTATGGACAAATTCCTTCTTGGTCCAGACCAAAGTCTGGCATTTGAGGCAGCAGATGGATCATTGCCTACCAAGGCTTGGCACTAACAGTGGAAACTAGTACTCCATAGCATACATAGAACTTAGGTGCCTTGCAATTTAAGAGCAGCAAAAATTTTTCTATCCACTAACACATCCACTAACATATACAGATTCTCTATCATCAAATCCTTGCTTTAGTTACACCCCTTTTAAAAGCTATATCTGCAGCAACCTACACTCTAAGGCTGTGGGTCTCAAGCTTTGGTGAGGATTAGAATTACCTGGGGAATTTGGGAACGCTATAAAAATACGAAGGCCCGAGGCCCTATCCCACTTCAACAAGCCTGGACTTCTGTGTTCTTTACTAGCTCTCTAAGTGATTCTGATGGCAGTTTTCAAACCAAAACTTGAGAACAACTTACACAAGTCACCAACGCCAGCACAGCTTGTCTTTGCTGCTCTCATTTTTCCTGAGGACTCACCATCACGTTAGGGCCCAGCACACGCAGCCCTGCCTCCAGAGAGGAAACAACAGCTGTGTCATAACGGTCACTCCCCAGCAGCCTTCCAAAGTGAAAATCCTATATGGTCAGCACCTAATACGAGAACATCTCAGCTTCCAACCACCCATTCTACCCCACTGGAATACTCATTCACAGTATTTTCTCCCCCAATTTTATTCATTGTCTAGACACAGTGCTCTTCACCCATGCACCAAACGTGAGGGAGTTTTAAAGGGCCCAATAAATAGTATATCTATCATATTACAGTGGTTCTCAACCATGAGTGATTATTTTGCTCTCAGATGACATTTGGCAATATCTGGAGCCATTTTTGTCACAACTGGGAGAAGGGAGGGATGCTACTGGGATCTAGTAGGTATAGGCCAGGGAGCCTGCTAAACATTCTATAATGCACAGGACACCCCCTACAACTAAGAGTTACTGAAAAATGCCGAGGCCCTTATTCAGAGTAATACCCATTCCAGATGAATTGTAATGTTCAGACAAAAGTAGAAGCAGATAGGAGTCATACCATCATCTTTATCACTGTTAAGACTAGATTAAGAGGTGTCATTTACCTGGAGGCTAGTGAACTTCCTGTTACTGAACCCCAGAAACAGACTCATCTTCCTTGCCAGACTAAGTAATTCTATGTCTCCCTGAGGTTAGGCATCTCTAAAACTCCTAGCATGTTGGAGCTAAGAACACGTGCTCCTTGAAGGCTAATTCTTAGGGGGGAAAAAAAATTAAGATGGAGTATGACCACCCATTTCCCATAGGGTGGTGAGTAAATGGGTGAAAAGGGGGCACTATTACATTTGACACCCCTCCAAAGAGAAAAAATAACAGGAGAAAAGCATTCCCCAACAAGGGTCAGAAGCGGTGAGGTGGGGCAACAGGCTTCCAGTAGCTCTTGAAAACCAACTGTTAAATCTTTGGGGAAGTTTGCAAGCTCACGGTTAAAATCAGCTTGAAATCAGCCGCAGTAGTATTTATATAACAGAAATAAATAAATAAAATAAAGAAAGAAAAAGAAAAAAACCCCACAAAGCAGTGCTTTGTTTTGGAAAAAGAGGGGTACCTGGCTGGCTCAGTCAGTGAAGCATGTGCCTTTTGATCTTGGGGTTTGGGTTCAAGCCCTACTTTGAGTGTAGGGATTATTACTTAAAAATAAAATGTTAAAATCTTTTTTAAGAAACAAAAAAGAAAGTTGGATCCTTTTTTGTTGTGGAAACACTAAAACTGAAGATGGATGCAAGATTTAAGTGAAACAAAAGAATATAAAGTAACAAAAATATAATTATATCAAAGAGGGTCTTTAAAAAAAATTTTTTTTAATGTTTATTCATTTTTGAGAGACAGTGAGCAGGGGAGGAACAGAGAAAGACAGAGACAGAGAATCTGAAGCAGGCTCCAGGCTCTGAGCTGTCAGCATAGAACCCGACATGGGGCTTGAACCCACAAACTGCAAGATCATGACCCGAGCTGAAGTCAGATGCTTAACCAACTGAGCCACCCAGGTGCCCCAAAGAGGGCCTTTCTAACCCAGTGTACTGATGATAAAAATCATAAAGGATGAGATCAACATATGACTACATAAAAATACGTTATTTATGTCAAAAAAATTACCGATAATAGACAAACTAAAAACTAGGGAAATTATCTGCAAAATACATGACTAAGAGTAAAGTGACAATTCTTGCATCTCAATGGCAAAAGTCTCATAAGTAATTCAAAAAATACAAAGGAGTTCAAAATTCATAAAGAAAACTTTAAACATACCATGCTTTGCCTATCACAATGGCAAAGTGAGATGGTAGAACATAGCCAATGATGGTAAGTATGTAAAGAGTACTATGGAAAAAAAAATACCATGAAAAACTGCTGGCAAAGTGTAGGATGGTACATACTTTTTGCTGGAAACATGACTACACCCTTTGACCTCACATTACAAATTTCTTCTAAGAAAAATAAAAATGCAAGGGCACATGGGTGGTTCAGTCGGTTGGGCCTCCTGACTTCAGCCCAAGTCATGATCTCACAGCTCGTGAGTTCAAGCCCCGCGTTCGGCTCTGTGCTGACAGCTCAGAACCTGGAGCCTGCTTCGGATTCTGTGTCTCCCTCGCTCTCATGCTCTGTCTCTCTCAAAAATAAACATTAAATTAAAAAAAAAAAAGAAAAATGTATCAAGATTTAGACTACTATAGCCGATAATAAAAATCAGCTAAATTAACGGTAAATCCATTTAATGAAATACAATGCAAACATTATTGTTACTGAACTATGCTATGGAGAGATGTGCACCATTTAAATTTTTTTAAGTCTTAAATGGGCCTGGAAAACAGTATATTCAGGATGAGCATGTTTTTGTAAAAATAATGTGTAGGAGAGTGTACTGAGAAAGTCTAAGAGGCTATACAGCAAAGTGTAATGAATATTTTTACTTACCTCCATTTCTACAATGTGCATGTATTAGCAGTATATTTTGTTTTTTATTATTGAAGTATAGTTGATATACAATGTTATATTAGTTTCAGCTGTACAACATACTGGTTCAACAATTCCATGCATTACACTATGCTCACCACTGGAAGTGCCTATACCAGCTGCCATCATGTTATTACAATATTACTGACAATATTCCCTATGCTGTTACTTTTCACCTCAGTAACTTATTTTATAACTAGAAGTTTGCTTGTTTTTTGGGGGGCGGTGATGGTTGTTGTTTTTGAGAGTGAGCACATGCACAAGGGGCAGAGAGAGGGGGAGAAAGGTAAGGAGAGGGAGGGAAAGGTAGGGAGAGGGAAGGAGGGAGAGGGAAGGAGGGAGAGAGAAGGAGAGAGGAGGAGGGAGGGAGGGAGGGGGAGAGGGGGAGAGGGGGAGAGAGAGAGAATCCCAAATAGGCTCCACCCTATCAGAGTAGAGCCCCACATAGGGTTCGAACTCATGAACTGTGAGATCATGATCTGAGCCAAAATCAACAGATGGACCCTTAACTGACTGAGCCACCCAGGGGCCCCATTTTACATATTTTTAACAGGAGTTAATAGAACTTAAGTTCAATAGAAAAATCCTCATTTCAAAGCATTGGAGTTTAAATTGAATTCTGTAAGTAATCATTTCAGGTTTTTCAAACACAACTGTTCAAAATCAAAGTTTGTCATTTTGTTTGGAACAATTTTTGCTTGAGAATCTAATGGTCATGTACATGAAGAAGAAAATGGACATAAAATAAAATAATAGGAAAGCAAGTAACAAAATAACTACCATCTTTGTTACACTGGCTATTGCAGTACAAAAAATAAAATGACAATTAACCAAAAACATTTTTATTTTCATCTTCAAAGAACAAACTGTTCTTTTCCCAAGATAATAATGATTAACTTACAAAAAATGGGCATTTACAATGCATCTTCAAAACATTTCCCTTCAACGGGAAACTTAGCTTTACAGAATTCAAACATTAAAAGGTTAAAAAAAAATTTCTATTTTGCTGTCATTATAAAACTAAACAGAGTTAAATCAAGGAAATCCATTCATACTTCAGGTCCTTCTCCTCCAGGAACTAGCTGCATAGAAGGAAAAAGAGTTCATTAATAATACCGCCACTCGCACCATCTAAAACCCCGTCCTCATCAATCCAAGCCACTTGCGCCTCTCTACGCCTCCCTCACGTTCCCATTTTCTCCAGGTCATTTCTGTTTACAGTTCCCAACATCATTAATTAATACTCAGAGTCTAAACAATGATTCTTGGCAAACTAAAAGATTAAAAGCCCAAGCAAACTAATTTTTAAGCCTAATGTCATCTTCAGCAGCTCAGGTTTAGAGCCTTGATCACGAGAGCATCTCCTCCCCAACTTAAGCGCCACTGGGACATGAACATCTCATCAAGCAAGGTAATCTGTAGTCCTTGCCCCCCAAAAATGGCTAACATCGAAATAAAACAGCCTTACTGTGTCTTACCATTGTTATATTATTTCCATTTAGCAAAATCTGGTCTAATTTAGTGATCCTTCTTCCCTCTGGTGTGATTTCACTGAATGAAGAGATAAAACAGAGTCAGGATAAACAATGATAATCAAAGCCAACATTCTGATCCCTAAAAAGGTTATTCCTGTATATAAAGGAACATGAGGGCAAGCAATTACATCAGTAGTTTTAAGAGGCAATGGTTATTTGACCGAATGATGTATTTTCTTCCCCAGAGGCAACACAGTGAACTGACTGGCTTCAGATCCGCACTCCCTAGGACTGATCTTCATAAAAGCTGAAACTTGCAAAGAGATCAAATATGAAATAAAATATTTACCAGCCTCACTTTTTTACTATTACTTACTACTAATCCCTATCCATTAAACCAATCTGTAATTAATTCAATTTTGAAAGCATATGCTAGTCATACCTTTGTAACTAATATAACAGAGCCAGCATTTACATTTTATACTATACACAGTTAAATGCTCTTATTATCAGTACCTTGATTTGCCTGAGCCCAAAGATTCCTGGCAGTTTTAATATCTTTTACTTTAAAGCTCCGTCTCCATTAACTTACATTACATTATGGTAATACCTGTGTTCCAATTTTATTAGTATCGAATTTTATCAGTAGATAAAATTTCTACCTTCGAGGTATTTCTAATAGGCAATAGTTTCTCATAAATCATTTTGAACTCATTAATACTAAAATTACTTTAAAGAAAGATTCCCACCAATTCTTTAATTTTTAACACTACTCACAACTCAGTGACATCCTCCAGTACCATATCTGAAATTTGGTGTTAAGAAAATAAATGTAACAGGTTGAATTTACTCTGGCTGCTGCTTTTATTCAGTTCTAATTACAATGTTTAACACAATAGCTCAAATGCAAAACACATGTAAGTGGTAGGAACTTTATCTTCTTTCAGTATACACACCTCTTAAAACGCTATCACTTGTTCCCTGAGAATATTATAATAATCGGTAAGAACTGACTGTTGATATTCTTACTTCTGTTCTTAAATACTATAGAAAAACCCATACCACCCACCACCTTTTAAAAGGATACTGACAAAGTCATCAAATCCCAAAAGCGTGCCAACAATTTCTTTATCACTCTTCATCACAATGTGAATTCTTGATCCTATACATTTGTCCACAAGCTCTATATATTTAAATAAAAAAAAAAAGAGGGACAGAGGAAAAAGATTACTTTGCCCATTCATTACTTCAACAAATATTTAACTGTCTACTGGCACTTGTTACTTTATACGGTGAAAAGATAAAGCAGGAAAAGTATTCATTCAAAAATTGTACATCTTATACTACATATCTCTGTTGCATAATCTACAGAAAAAATTTTTCTCTATTCACTACTTACCTCTCCTTTGTTGAAATTTATCACAGTCGGGGTTTTATGCTAGTGTAGGTTATTTGATTAACATACGAACCTCCTCCCCCTCAGAGTCCAAGCCCCTTGTTCTCGCATGACTATTTCTCCAATGGGCAATGCCTGGCATATCCTAAGCATTCAAAAAGAGTATGTCGAAAGAAGAAACGAAAACTTTTAAATCATAGCTACCTCCGGTAACTCAAACTAACTCTTCAGCTACAAAATATTGGAAGAGAAAGGCACAACCGCCTTTACCAGAGATTTCTTCTTGTCACTATCTCCGTGCTCTGAACGCAGTTCAGTTTAGCGGACTTGGCATCATTTGGCATGATGTTTATTTACCCGTCGGGGGTTCTGTCTCTTCCAATGCTGTGTGCTATGCGCTATTTGAAGGCAATGGGTGTGATTTAAATTTGTCCAATAGTGCCCAGCCATTGCGTCTAGTGCACAGAGGCTCAGTAACTATTTACTGAATAACAAAACTAGTTTCCAGATCCCCCTTTTAGGCTCATTCCAGATGCCAGTGCTTCTCTCAATAGCCAGAGTAACGACAGGGTCTAATTCGGGAGCTTAAATACCAAGTCGAGGAGTGGGTCGGCTACCCATGACTATAGAAGCGAGCCCACAACAAAGAAGGCCGATGACGCATTCACTAACTGTGGACCTTTTCGGGTGACGGTTTGGTTGGGGAGTCACAAGTCCCCGCCTCAAGAACCCCTACCACTCTCAAAAAGCATGAGCGGTCGGGGTAAGCAAAGATTTGGGAGCTTAGAAACCGGCCCCGAAAAGGTAAAGCAGTTCGTCCCACAAATTTCCCTAACACTCGGCCAAGGGATACTTCGGCTGCAGATCCTCGGCCCCCAACGCTTAGCTTGAGCTCTCCGGGTCCCCCTCCCTACACGACAACGATTACCTAGAGGAAGCAGCTGCGACGGGTTCGTGGTAGCGTTAGCCGCCATGGCTACGCCGGAAGTGGCCTGCGTGCATCGACGTTAGGACGGCGAGTTTGAAAGAGCGCGCTTCCGGCTCTCACCAGCATCCCGCGCAGCCCGGGCAGGCTCTACCAATCTGAGGCCGAACGTGCGATCCAGCCAGTCCACGCGAGTCGCGCCCCGTCAGATCTTTCCCGGGTCCTGAGATCTCGGGAAGTATTTCTGTCCAATGAACATGGTGCGGCCTCAGCAGATATCTGCATTCCCCAGGCAGTTTCCGACAGACGTTAAAGGTATTGCCTTGTGAATAAATTTTTACTGAACCTGAAAGGTTTTGCAAAATAGGAAAACCTTTGGGTCGTCTTATTTTATCCTATGAAGTTGCATCTCATCTCAAGTCAGGATCTTTTTTCAGACCAAATCAATTCGTTTTTCCCGCCACCAACTCACTGTGTGACAATTTTTGTAAAAACCATTTTCGAAAGAATATACTGCTTTTAAAAGCCCGGTGAATTGAAAGCCCACAACCAGAATTTTTAACTTTTCCAAGGTGGAAATTTAAAATACATTTTCTTTTTATTTCTGCTACCTTATTTAATTTATAGGAGTCTAATTTATTTTAGACTTTGTATTCACTTTCCACAAATACTTACTGTCTTGCCTAACAAGCAACCACCAGATGTCACTCTTTGTTGATGTCATCACACTTAGGAACCCTTAATGCTTTTGCACTTGTTTTGAAAAGAATAGAAAGCAAACAAGTTCTCTGCTTTAAGTCTGTTTTATGTTTGTATCCCAGGAACTTAAAGCCGAAGAATCTCAACAGGAGAGAGCAGAAAGTACATCATTCATTCATACAACAGATAGTTGTAATGCACCAAACATTCATAGTGTACATTACTTACACACTATTTGGCATTTCGCTGAGTATAAAACTATACAAAACAGAACTACAAGGTCTGCCTTTGTAGGAGCTTAAGGATGAATGGCGGAGAAAGACTACTAACAAACATTATATACAAGACACAAGAAATTAATATAAATTAAATTATAACTATATAATCTAAAAAATATAAAGCAAATCCTAGAGAACTAGAGATCCTTGGTATGGTTTAAGGCAAATATCAACAAGGAGGTTCAGAAGCAGATGGGTCCTTTAGTTCAAAGCTTCCTAGGGTTCAACCTTCTAAATACCAAGCCAATTCTGGCTTTTTTGCATTTCGTAAATATTGAGCCTGTACTGTGTGCCAGAAAACTTTCAAATACACTTTATCCTAATTTTTATGACTATTCTGTGAGACAAGTGTTTGAATGGAGTTCCTCATACTCAGGTTAAATAACTTGCCCGCTGGTCACATAGATAGTTTGGGAAGTTTCACAAAGGACTTAGTGGAAGTAGCCTTGGGAGATAAATAAGAATTGGATAGGCAGAATAGGCAGAAAGGGGGGCAGAAGCAGCATTCCAAGCAGAGGGAACACTGTGTACAATTGGCATAAGCCCACCACCCAAACTCTCTAAGTTTGCTACATACTTCCTCTAAGTTTGGCATAAAACTCTTACCTTCTCAAATGTTTTCCCTTTTACTTTCTTGCCCTAGGATGCTCTGCTACCAAACTCTGGTACAATGCTGCTCATCCTTCAAGACCCTGCTCAAGGGCGCCTGGGTGGCTCAGTCAGTTAAGCGTCAGACTCTTCATTTCAGCTCAGGTCATCATCTCATGGCTCATGAGTTTGAGCCTCATGTCGGGCTCTGAGCTGACAGCATGGAGCCTGCTTGGGATTCTCTCTCCTTCTCTATCTCTGCCCTTCCCCAGCTTGTGCTTCTCTCTCAAAATAAATAAATAAACATTTAAAAAAAGGCCCTGTTCAATTGTGACCACCTCTGTGAAGCTTCTCTGACTTGCAGACTTGGTAGGCTTTTTCATTGTCCCACTACAATTTTAATAGTTCTCAGAATGCTCTCAATGTATTCTCCTATAGTTATCTTTGCAGGGGCTTACCTCCCTCCCAAGAGATTCTGAGTTCCCCAATGTCAAGAATTTGGGGATTCAGTAGAGTACAGCAATTAAATTCATTGGTTCTGAGGGGCGCCTGGGTGGCTCAGTCCATTGAGTGTCTCTTGATTTCGGCTCAGGTCATAATCCCAGGGTCGTGGGATCTAGACCCAAGTCAGGCTCCTCATGGAGCCTGCTTGGGATTCTCTCTCTCTCCCTCTCCCTCTGCCTCTCTCCCCTGCTCTCTCTCTCTGTCTCTCAAATAAATAAAATGAAAAAAAATATTTTTTTATTTCATTGGTTCTGAAATTATTTGACTTTGGTTCAAATCCTTTTCCTACCACGATTCCTTCTAGTTATTTGACCTTCAGCAAGTTATTTAACCTAAGTGTCGATTTACCCACTGGAAAAAAAAATGAGGATGTTGGTATCTACTTTAGGATTGTTGTGAAGATTAAATGAAACAATCCGTGAAAAGTGACTAGCTGACAACACGGTGCTTATTCATTAAATGTGAACTATTTTTGCTTATCATTATTTCCTGATACTTATTAACATGATGGGTGGCTTAGAGTGAGTGCTACAGAAGCTAGCGTTGCTGTTCACATATATCTTGTTTTCATAACCAGACATAGACAATGGGGGTGGGGGGGTGCAGAGGAAGAGGGATAGAGAATCCCAATCAGGCTCTATGGTGTTAGCACAGCCCCACTCGGGGCTCGATCCCACAGACCGTGAGATCATGATCTGAGCTAAAATCAAGAGTTCGACGCTTCACAGACTGAGCCAGCCACCCAGGTGCCCCTTAAATTTCTTCTTAAATTTCTTTTGATGCACTGTGCCTACCACAGTTCCAAGTGCACTGTAGGGTCTAATGAATGTTCTCTAAATTGATTCCATTTATTCATCTCCATCAATATCCTCCTTAACCTTTATAGGATTCTAAAGACAAAGCAACACCAAATTTATTTGTGAAGCCCTTTTCTTTCCCTGGTTTTCTTTTCACGATACCATAATGAGAGTAGGGACCAAATTCAAGACACTGTCACTACTTGATAAGTTTACAATTCAGGAAAAATATACTTTGAGAAAGTCAATACTTTAAGGTTTCCATTCGCAATTTTTAATACTGTTGATAAAGAATAAAGACTTTATACTCTGAAAAAGGAGATATGGTTTATTTACACAGGAGAGTTAATGGGGATTGCATTAAAGTGGTTTTATTTTATCATGTTCTCTCCTGAGGCAAGATGCAAAAAGAAACAACAGTCCAATTCCAGATGGAGAGTTCATTTTTAGTGAACTTAAAAACATGTCATAGCTCTATATCTCCAGGGTTTTTCTCCCCTTAGCCCTTACTTACAAAGCTAACATGAAATAGAATCTATAATTCATCATAAAATATGTGTAACCAAAAGAGGTTCTTCAATTTATTCTGTTTAGCCCTTTTCTTTCCCTGGTTTTTCCCCTCTAGATAAATATCATCATGAAAATGCAAACAAAAATTTCCTTTCAAAATAATGTTCAGAAAGTATTATTATCTCAAATTATTTACAATCTTGATAATATTCTTCCAAAATTTTAAAATAAGAGAAATTTCTATTTTTTTCCCAATAGATATTTGTCCTTAAAGACAGTATCTTGTTAGTGGATTCATTCTATACTAATACAACTCATACACAAACCAATATAAGGGGCGCCTGGGTGGCTCAGTTGGTTAAGCATCCAACTCTTGATTTCAGCTCAGGTCATGATCTCATGGTTTGTGGGATCAAGCCCCAAGTGGGGCTCTGTGCTGATAGCATGATCTTAAAGTCATGATCTCATGGTTATGAGATCGAACCCCACATCAGGCTCTGTGATGGGAGTGGAACCTGCTTGAGATTCTCTCACCCCCTATCCCTCTGCCCTCCCCTGTTTGTGTGAGCTACTGCTTTCTCA
The DNA here is from genome assembly GCA_030068075.1 of Paguma larvata. Taxonomy (NCBI): domain Eukaryota; kingdom Metazoa; phylum Chordata; class Mammalia; order Carnivora; family Viverridae; genus Paguma; species Paguma larvata. The sequence goes on from CM057834.1 coordinate 59,430,427, forward strand.
TTCTCCCTCTAAAAACAACAACAAAAAACATACACAATGTAAAAGTTATTCTAAATTTTTTTAATGTTTTTTTGTTTTTTTGTTTTTTTTGAGAGAGAGAGACAGAGTGTGAACAAGGGAGGGGCAGAGAGAGAGGAAGACACAGAATCTGAAGCAGGCTCCAGGCTCTGAGCTGTCAGCACAGAGCCCGACACGGGGCTCAAACTCTTGAAGGATGAAATAATGACCTGAGCCCAAGTCAATGCTCAACCATCTGAGGCACCTGAGCAACCCTTAAAGTTATTCTACATGGACCAGTCTGTATATTTAGAGTTGGAAAAAATTTTGCAAATTCTCTTGCTTACTTTCCTTCCCAAATTTCCCAGTAACATACTTTTTAAACATTTAAGCAACAAAATAGTTATGAATAAAAGATGTAATCTTAGTTGGAAGGTCTAGGATGCAAAGTGATACTTATAAATCTGTTACTGGGTCTCCTGCACAATGAATTAAACGATTGGTGTTCACTGTAGATGTAAAGTTTTAAGATGCCCTGCTCTTAAATCATTTTAAAAAGTTTGTTCAATGAGGAGCACCTGGGTGGCTCAGTCGGTTAAGCATCTGACTTTGACTCAGGTCATGATCTAGAAGTTGGCTACAGCTCAGAGCCTGGAGCCTGCTTTAGATTGTTTCTGCTTCTCTCTCCCTTCCCTCCCCCACTTGTGCTGTTTCTCTCTCTCTCTTTCTCTCAAAAATAAATAAATGTTTAAAAATAAAAAACACTGTTCAACTAAGAGTTTAATTTTGGCTATGCCAATTGTGGAAAATACTGAGGCAGATGGAAGAAAATGGTAAGATATTCTGCATACAAGGAATAATATAGTTCTACACACAGTTCTGAATGAACACCAAGAATTTTGTAATATAGTAAAGAAATGGTAGCAACACCTTGAAAACCTTCTAAAGTATTTTTATCAGCATTAAAACAAGCTAATACTGAATCATGCTTGTACTGAATCATGCAAACAGAACTTAATTACAGGAAGCCTGTTTTTCTCAGCTCTACTTCAATTAAGATGCAAGTTCTTAAATTACAAGGCCAGGAATGTAAAACATCAACTGCCAAGGTTGTCTAAACTAAAGGATATGCAACTAATAATGAAACACTTCTCAGTCAATGATTGCAGTAACCTCGAATTCTATTTGAAGCAGGCACCTACCGATCCTTTAGTTTTTAAACATAAAATTGAAATAGTACAATACAATCAGTAAAGAAATTAAGAATCCTGGTGACAATAGATATATATTTTGTACTGACCAGAGTACTAAACCCAGAAAAAGAGAATGAAAATAATATTTATTTTTTAAAATATCAGGAAGAATCATTTACAGGTCTCTCTATAAACTTCCTTTATTGTCGAGGATCTCTTACTTCGGGCCTTAAAAGGCTTCCAAACTCCCATACATAATAAAGAGGAAAAATAAATCTAGGACGAAATAAAAGAAAAACCCTGGGTGGGCAAGTAATTTAAAGGTAAAATACACAGGTACAGTCTCACCGATATGCCTCTCCGCTATCAAAGCCAGAGAGGGGAAGGAAATTAATGAAGGAATTGGATAATGGAGAGAGAACAAAAAAAAAGATGGTAAAAACAGAGAAAAACTAAGGAAAGAAGAGGGTAAAGGCGGAGACTTTGAGGAGGAAGAAGAGACGCCAAACGAGGAGAAAGCGGGTTAAGGTCAAACCCAGGCGGTAGGGGACAGAAGAGCCCGGTAACCCCGCAAGCTCCGCCCCCAGCCTCGGGCCCCGCCCCCACAGGCCCCGCCCCGTCAGGTTTCCTCCGGGTCCTGCCCCGCCCCGCCTCGCCGGCGGCGGCGGCCGCGTCAGGTGACAGCCCGGAAGCGGCGGAAGCGGATGAGGGAAGCGCGGCCCCGGCCCTGGGGGGCGGCGCGCAGCTGCTGGAGCCTCGGCCTCCTCCCGGCCCACTGCGCGGCCCTCATGCGGCGCCCCTGGTGACACCTGAAGTCCGCCGCTCGCCGTCCTCCTGGGGACCGCGGGGTCGCCTGGCCCGCCGCCCTTGGCGGTTGAAGTCGTCGTCTTGCGGGCCCGCGGCGGCCACCCATGGAGAAGTCCGGGAGGGGAGGCGATGGCGCCCCCCGGGGGCCCGTACTGCACATCGTGGTGGTTGGCTTTCATCACAAGAAGGGCTGCCAGGTGAGGAAGGGGCCTGAGTCCGCCCCCCGCTCTTCGTGCGTTCGCGCGCAGCCGGCGCCTACTTCCTTGAGCCCCGCTCCGTGCTGCCTTAAGCGCCCTCCGCGCATCTGATCTTGATACCGTTCCTGCTCCTCGCGCTCGCCCCACCTGATGCCCATCCTCCACACTCCCTATTTCTCTTGGCCCTGAAAAAGGTATATTGAGCAGCCGGGGAGCTACGTGTTGGTATGTTGGGGTGGTAGATGTTGAGGTTCTTTGGTGGAGTGGAAGAAAGGAATCGAAGGTCAGCCCCATTCAGTTCCTCATTCATTTCTGCCTCTATTGACTTTCTGGATGTACAACTATTATGGGAGGCTTTAGAAAAATTCAGCACTTGGACTGCGCCTTCAAGGTAATGAGCTCAGTGGGCTTCCACACAAACGCCTCGGGTTGTTTGAAACACAAGCGGCGGCGTGGGAAAATCCACTTCCTTTGTTTATCTGTGGAAACCCTAGAATCCGTCGTGTTTGGGTGGTGTATTGACTCCTCCCCCGCTTCCCATTGGGCCTTGCTTTTGCTTTTTGATCTTGTCCAGATCTTGCCTTTTGGTGAGAGATTGACCTTTCTAGTTCAATTGCAGTAAGAGAAAGTGTATTTATTGAGCAAAGAAATGTGCACATATAAAATCATTTTTAAGCTTCTTCACTGAAATAGTGAATGGGAACAATGGAACGTTTGCAGTATATGTTTTGGAGTCAAGGGAACAAAATAGAAGCAGAATTATTTAATGAGCCCAAATAGTGGAAGGCAATGATGTCATAATGTGCTAGGGAACAGGAAATTGAAATGGTCGAAGTATTAAAACTACTGGTCGCTACTCCTAGGTAGTGTAGCATTTCGTTTCTTGCGTTTCACAGAAAATGTAACATTTTAGAAGACTTATTGGGAAAATTTAAATTTTTTAGAGGATGATAACAAAAGTGGGAGTGAAAAGATGGTTGTGTTTGTATGTGTTCTAACGACTGCTTGACTTTAAGGTATTCTATGGTCTCTCAGGGAAAAATAGCTTAGAAAGATACCGAGGAGGAAGTGGCCTTATTTAGTGTGGTGTTAAAAAAATTTCAAGCAGCAGCAGTAGAATGTAAGTTTTTTTTAATGTGGCTCTGTATTTACAAGTAAAAGGATGGATATTTGAGATTGTACCGTGGCACGCAAAACAGTGTTCGTTAGATTTTTTTCAAATTTTAATTCCAGTTTAATTAACATAGTATTATATTAGTTTCAGATGTACAATGATTCAACAATTCTCTACTCCGTGCTCATCACCATTGGTATAATCTTAATTAATCCCCTTCATCTGTTTCTCCCGTCCCCTCCCACCTACCTCTGGTAACCACCAGTTTGTTCCCTATAGTTAAGAGACTTTTTGGTTTGTGTCTTTTATACCTTGCTCATTTATTTCTTAAAGATTTTTTTTTAACGTTTATTTATTTTGAGAGAAGGAGGGAAAGTATTCCAAGCAGGTGCCGTGCTATCATTGCAGTCTGTGTGGGGCTCAGTCTCATGACCGAGAGGTCTTGACCTGAGCTGAAGTCAAGAGTCAGGTGCTTCACCAACTGAGCCACCCAGGCGCCCCTTTACTTAATGATTTTTAACAATTTAAAATTTCGCATCTTTTTTTTTCTTTCAATGTTTATTTTTTGAGAGAGACAGAGCACGAGCAGGGAAGGGGCAGAGAGAGAGAGAAGGAGACACAGAATCCAAAGTAGGCTCCAGGCTCCACTGCCTGAGCTGTCCGCACAGGGCCCGACACAGGGCTGGAACTCACAAGCCCCGAGATCATGACCTGAGCCGAAGTCGGATGCTTAACCAACTGAGCCACCCAGGTGCTCTAAAGCTTCACATCTTTGTTCTTAATTATCACTTTATAACTTTGGATATGACTTAAGTAACTGGAACTAGAAGGAAGTAATTTGATCTTGCTGAGGCCACACTGCAGAACAGTCCTGGAGTCAGATGTAGAATTGCTTCTGGCATCTTAGGTGTTCATTCTGCTGAGCATTGTGGCATTTAGGAGTCTTTTAGCATTAAGTAAGAAGTGGGGGCCCACTTCCAAACCAAACCGAATGGGACTTTTAAAAATAAAAAGGAAATATTGGTAGGAGAAAGAATAAAATCCTTTAATTTTTTGCTATCCTCTAAATTCAAGATTAATTATGTTTTATACCAGTTTTGTTGTCGAAAGTAATATTATTCAGATTCCCAGAAAGGAAAAATAATTTATTTTAGAAAACAAACGTAATGCTGTTTAGAAATTGAAGGAAACTGGACAGTATTATGCCATGAAGGAGGCACTTTGGGCTGAAGTAGCACCCTAGGTGCCTTGGCATTTCACTGGATTTGTTAGGCTTGTGGTCTTAGCATTGAAACCCAGCTGGTGGCTGGTTTTGTTAACCGAACACTGTGCTGGAATTCAGAAGACCTGGATGACATCGTGGCCTCACAGCAATTCCAAATCGCGTAATTTTTTTTGTTCCCCATTTTCCTCTACCAGATTTCTTCATGAGAATTTTAGACCTGGCAAGGGTCCCTAGAGATCATTCTACTCCCATCTCCCTTAAGTTTACGGATGAGTAAACTGAAACCCGGGAAGGTTAAGCAACTTAAGAATACTTAGCAGGGCACCTGGATGGCTTAGTTGGTTAAGCATCGGCTTCACCTAAGGTCATGATCCCACGGTTTGTGAGTTCAAGCCCTGCATTGGGCTCTCTGCTGTCAGCACAGAGCCTGCTTGGGATCCTCTGTTCCCCTCTCTCTCTGCCCCTCCCTACTCACATGCTGGCTCACTCTCTCTCAAAAATAAACATTAAAAAGTATATGTATTTAGCTAGTATGATGCTCTCAGAAAACCCAGAGTTGGGCAATCGTTAATGCAATAAAAACAAAAACTGTTGCAGTAGAGGAAAGAGAACCTCAGTATAGAGGTGGACTCAACTCTGAATACATCAAGGAAAAGCAGACGTTTATAGCCAGGAAGCAGAGTAGGGGGGGTCAATGGATGGACAATTACTACATTAGGAGTAAAGGGGGGGTTTCTGGCATAACCCAGTTGACAGGATTCTTGCTAAAATAAGACAATGCAGAGAAGAACAAGGAAGCCCAAAAAGTCAGGCCCTAGTTGAGAAGAGTTCTGAGGAGCCTAATGAAATTTTGATTGCGAGACTCTTAGCACTAACATTGAAACTCAGATGTCCCTAGTCTTTATAATCAACCATATAGCTCTTTTTTTTCTAATGTTTGTTTATTTATTTTTTTAATGTTTATTTATTTTTGAGAGACATAGAGGCACAGCATGAACAGGGGAAGGGCAGAGAGAGAAGGAGACACAGAATCGGAAGCAAGCTCCAGGCTCTGAGCCGTCAGCACAGAGCCCGACGCGGGGCTCTAACTCACAAACCATGAGATCATGACCTGAGCTGAAGTCGGCCGCTTAACCGACTGAGCCACCCAGGCACCCCAAATGTTTGTTTATTTTTGAGAGAGCACTTGTGGGCGGGTGCATGCATGCTCGAAGTGGGGGAGGGACAGAGAGAGGGAGAGAGAACCCAAGCAGGCTCTGAGCTGTAGGAACAGAGCCCAACTTGGGGCCCCAACGAATGGTAAAATCATGACCAGATCTTAAACGACTGAGCCACCCAGGAGGCCCAGTCATAACTCTTATCTCCTTTAAGAGCACTTTTAGATTGTTGGCTCTTAGTAGAAAGGAAAAAATACATGCCTTGTATTTTTTTTTTAAAACTGCATGACGTTTTACAGATACCCTGGCAATTATTGTATTTATTTTTATTTTTTTTGAGAGAAAGAAAAAGCACAAGCTGGGGAGGGGAAGAGAGAGGAGGGAGACAGAATCCCAAGCAGGCAGGCTCTGCACTGCCCGCGCAGAACCCAATTTGGGGCTTGAACCACGAGATCGTGACCTGAGCTGAAGTCCCATGCTTAACCAACTGAGCCACCCAGGCACCCCAGACTAGGGCAGTTATTTTTGAATAAATATGCTTGTTGAGTAGTGTCTGTTCATCTCGGTTGCTGATAGAATGGAAGAAATTACAAAGGATTCTGCCACAGTGCATCAAAAGATGATAAACTTAGTATAGGTTTTTTTCTTTTTTGTCTTAAGTTTTTAATTTTAATTCCAATATAGTTAACATACAGTGTTATTTTCAATACAGCGAAATGTAGTACAATATAGTGAAATCCCATCACCTATTTCACCCACCTCTCCACCCACCTCTGCTCTAGTAAGCATCGGGTCTCTATAGTTAAGAGTCTGTTTCTTGCTTTGTCTCTTCTTCCCCTTTGTTTTGATTCTTAAATTCCACATGAGTGAAATCATATGGCATTTGTCTTTCTCAGTCTGACTTATTTCGCCTAACGTTATACTCTAGCTGCATCCATGTTTGCAAATGGCAAGATTTCATTCTTTTTTATGGCTGAATAATATTCCATTATATATACACCACATTTTCTTTAATCATTCATCTGTGAGTGCTGCTTACATAATTTGGCTGTTGTACATAATGTTGCAGTAAACACATCCTTTCAAATTAGTGTTTTTTTATTTTTTGGGTACATACCCAGTAATGTGATTACTGGACTGTGTGGTAGTTCTATTTTTAATTTTTTGAGGAAGCTCCATACTGTTTTCCACAGTGGCCGAACCAGTTTGCATTCCCAATGGATTATTTTCTTGCTGCTGACTGAAAGAAAGCAGCTTTTAAAAATTACACTTGCCTCTCATAGCAGAAAATGAAAACCTAAGAATCTGGCTTTGCCAATCAGACAAGGATTTGCTATTTTTAGAGGTGCCTCAGTCAGTTAAGTGTTGACTCTTGATTTCAGCTCAGCTCATGATCTTACTGTGGGGAGTTCAAGCTCCACATGGGCTCTGCACTGTGAATGTAGAGGGATGCTCTCTCTCAAATAAAGACTGCTATATTTAGTCAAAGTCAAAATGCACAGTGACGAAAATGATTTTTATATTTATATGGAATATTCTCTAACTTTTGCAAGAGTCAAACATTTAATTTTAGTAGAACTTTTACTATTTCTCAGAGAAAAATTTTGGCTTACTATTAATCTTTTGTAAATTTTGTGTTATTTCTCTGATGAAGATTGGTTGGATAGATGACACTACCACAATCCCAAAAACCTTCATTGGAAACCCTCTGTGGCGTTAGCCAGGTTGGGTGTAGGGGATGCTAACACAGCCAGCTCACTCACATAACAGAGCAAATGAATGAAAAGGTCTCTCCCACGAAGTTGGTTGATGAAATTGACAGGTTAATTCTGTCAAAAACTATGAAACTTAACAGAGATGTAATTTGCCCAGTGGATGTGTAATAGTATTGGAAAAGTTAGGAAAATAGTTTGTTCCACTATATATTTTTTGCAGTTTTGGTTGCCCTACTTTTTCTCTTTTTTGTCTTAGTTTTTATAAAATTTCAAGAATGTTGATTTTTGCCAGATTCTTGAGAGGAGTATTTAAAAAAGTGTACTAAAATTTCCAGTATGTTATATTAGTTCTTAAGGGGGTTCCTCACTTCTGCAAATCAGTGTCTTTTTATTTATTTTTTACCTTTCAAATTCTTTTTTTTAAGTTTATTTATTTATTTTTTTGGTAATCCCTACACCCACTGTGGGGCTCAAATTCACAAACCTGGGATCAGGAGTCGAGTGCTCGTCTGGCTGAGCCAGCCAGGTGCCCCTCAGTGTCTTTTTAGATATCCTACAACTCTGCTTTCTTAAGCAGAGTTTTGAAATCTGGTTGTTTTTGGAAAGTGAGTGTGTTACATGCATTAATTCCTTTTTTTAAAAATTTTTTTAAATGTTTATTTTTGAAAGAGAGTGCAAGCAGAGAAGGGGCCGAGAGAAAGGGAAACACAGAAATCAGAAGCAGGCTCCAGGCTCTGAGTTGTCAACACAGAGCCCGACGTGGAGCTCGAACTCACGAACTATGAGATCATGATCTGAGCTGAAGTTGGATGCCTAACCGACAGAGCCACCCAGACGCACCTACATGCATTAATTCTTAGGAATGTTTTAGAAACTGCTGTTTCTTTAATCAGCGTATCCAGTGTTTCAGAGGCTGTAATTATGTAAGATTTCCCCCAGGGTGGATTAATCAGCCACTGTATTCCAGGTGTGAAGGATTAAAAGTCCATGGCTCATTGAATTGTGATTCTGACTTAAGATTACTTTAGGCTGTGCGATGGTACTTTGTTAAACTACTTTTCCAGGTATTCAAAATGCTGCTTCCGTACACTGAGATTATTCATAGTGAAAATTCCTGGGTTTGGTTGTAGTTTGTAATTTTTATTTTATGTATTTATTAAGTTTATTTATTTTGAGAGAGAGATCAGGCAGAGAGGGAGAGAGAATCCCAAACAGGTTCCACCTCCAGCAAGGAGCCCAACTCTGGGCTTGAACTCAGGAACGTCAAGGTCATGACCTGAGGACTTAACTAACTAATCTGCCCAGGTGCCCAATGTAGTTTGTAATTTTTAGACTGAAGTGAACTAAAGTAAAACTTTGTTTAAAAGTAACGCCTTTCACAGTCTGCTGGGTTTATAAGCATGATGACTTTACGTGGGAGGATGTACTAAATCTTTGTAGACTCTTCTGTTACAAAGGTGCTCTGTAGTGCTGATAGAGGAATCAGGTAGTTTCACAGGAACCACAAGGTTAAAGCCATCTTCTAACACAGCTGTCTTGAAGATCCCCAAAGTAGACATAGAAGATGGTCATTCATCTTGTTTCCTACATTTTTTCCACCTTTGAAGCCATCAGATGTAACTTAAATGAAAATTTCCTTCATTTAAATTAAAACGACCCTTTAATTTTATCACTTGATGATTTTTTCACTTTGATTTGTGTATTGAATTCTGTAGGTTAACAGGTTAGTTTCTGGTGATGATTATTCTAGTTTATTGATATACTTAACATTTAATCACTTCTAGTGAAAATACTACCAAGACATTTAAAGTAGTTTTGAAATATTTATCCATTCCAACTCTTTTCCTTAACAGTTTTTTAAAAATTTGTTTGAGAGAGAGAGTGTGAGCACCCCTGCTGGAGGGGCAGAGAGGGAGAGACAGAGACAGAATCCCAAGCAGGCTCTGCAGCACTGTCGGTGTGGGGCTTGAATTCACCAACTGTGAGATCATGAGCTGAGCAGAAATCAAGAATTGGACGCTTAACCGACTGAGCCAACTAGGTGTGCCTTGAAATTTTTTTTTAATTTCACATTTGGCAAAAGACTCTTTCCTTAAAACCTCACGTGCAATACCTGGAAATTATAAGAGGACAAAAACTCTTTGTGACATAATTTATGGACACCTGGTTTGCTTATTACAGATTACGTGTTCTCTAGACTTTTGTTCCTTATTTGTGGCAGTAAATGTGTAAACTGTATTTGTCAGACTAGCATGATTTTTAGTAAAATAATTGAATATCAAACTTTTTGGTTCTTTCATAAATAGACTGGAATTTTTGAAACACTGAAATTATTAGAGAATTGTGATTTTCTAAAGTGACATCATTAAAAACTAGAATTATTACTTGATTTTTTTTTAACTACCATTATGATAGAATTTATAGTTTTGTATACATAGCTAGCAGTTTTAAGTTCTTGGATAAACTGGTTTTACCAGACTCTACTGCTTTAAAAAGTAGAATTACGAAGGAACTAGAACTCATGTTTACACTAGTTACAAGGTAAATAAAGTAAATTAAACGCTGAAGAGAAAAAGGATATTTTCCTCTTGGCCTGGGTGGGCTGATCATCGGGAAATCTCTATTCTTAGCAGAATGTTGCATTGTAAAACCAGGCCTGGGCTGAGGAAATGGGTGGGGTTGGTTTGTGTTAGGGTGATAGTGTTAAGCCCTGACCCATTCAGGTTTTGGTGACATATGGCCGTCTGACAAGCATGTAGTTTTGGCACCTGCTATTGATGGGATCATGTGGCAACCGTGGAGTATTGTTTGTGATTCTTGTCGGAATAGAAGGCTTTTGGAACAGAAAGAACAATGTTTTGGGGAATTAGAGGTTAGGGAAGAAAAATGTTTAAAGGTTCTTTTTAGGTACTCAGAGAAACTGTCCTGAAGCAAGATTGTGTTTTCTAGCCCTCTGCTGGCACTTTCATTTGGTGGAGGTTTTTTCCCTAATGCTAACCATGCTTTTTACATACTGAAATGATGAAAATCTCTGACTTTACAGGGCTGGAACCTTAGCAGTGGTGGAATCATTTTCTTTTAGGCCTTGGCATCACAGCCAAGCAAGATGGGTGTCAACCTGTCTCATGGAAATTTAGAAATAACCAGAAGATTGTTTTGTTCTCCTATAATTCCCCCCAGGTAGCTAGAAAGCACCTAATAGTGCCTATTTCTTTGGCTTAAGTCTTTGATTCCCCTGTAAAATGCTTATGTTTTGTAGCCTTTTCCTTCATGGTACAATATAATTCAGATCCTTTGCAGATCATGGATTTTGCTAGATAAGGGAAAACTGTAGGAGGGTTCTGGTCTGCTGGGGGTGGGCACTACAAGAGGAAGATAAAGACATAGAGGGAGAGAAATTTTTACCTACTTAGTAATTTTGAGAAAGACTGATCCTTCTGTGGGTTTTTGTTGTTGTCGTTGTTTTTTAGACAGAGGGAGAGAGAATCCCAAGCAGGCTCTGTGCTGTCAGCATAGAGCCTGACATCATGAACCGTGAGATCATGACCTGAGCCAAAATCAAAAGTTGGACGCTTAAGTGACCGAGCCCAGTACTCCTGGCCATATTATATTCTTTGGTTGAGATACCATCAGAGTAAAAACCTTAGTTTGTGTCTAGGATATTTTTAGAGGATGTTATTTCAATTGGTACTTTGGGCAATTTTTAAATCATTCCAGTTTTATTTTTTATTTTTATTAACTTTATTTTTGAGAGGGAGAACATGAGTGGGAGAGGGGCGGAGAGAGGGAGAGAGACTCTCAAGCAAGCTTTTTGCCAGAGCCTGACACAAGAGATCTTCCAAACTGTGAGATCATGACCTAAGCCAAAATCAAGAGCCAGATGCTCAATGGACCACCCAGGCACCCCCTAGTTGTTTTAAAAAATAACATTTCTTAATGATCAGAATAATATGTATTCACTAGTAGAAAACTGAGAAAATATAGAAAAAAAGAAATCATTTGAAATCCTATGTCCTAAAGAAATCTGCTCTTAAGACCTTGATGAATAGCTGTCAGTTCTCCAGTTCCTTTTTTTTTTTTTTTTTTTTTTTTACAAATTCGGATACCTTTTTTTTTTTCCAAAAACAGATCAAGTTTTATGACCTGCTTTTTTTTTAATAGTTTATTGTGACCTGCTTTTTTGTCTAACTATGCCATTAATATCTTTTCACATTAATAAATATTATAACATTTTAAAATAGCTAAACAGTATTTTGTGGAAATATTTAATTCTCCTTTTTAGAAACTTTGGTACTCTAATTAATTTTGCTATTTTGAATAGTGCTACAGATAACATCTTTGTGGCGAAATCTCTGCGCCTTTTTGCCTATGTATGGAGACTTCATTTAAGCCATCTTTTTTTTTTTTTTCACGGAGGTCTTGTTAAAATGGATTTTGAAGCAGAACATGTTGAACACAATTTAAGTTATTCTGGATGATTCTGCCTTCATAGTAACTGTCACTTGTACAGTGGCATTCTCAATTTATTTTAACATAGATTATTTCTCACATACCTTCTGACTCAGTTGGGCTTTTGATAGCCAGTTGGAAAGAGAGATGATAGAGCAGTTAGCAGGCACTTCTGAGTGTTGACCCAAACACAGCGTTGTAGTTTTCAGCTTCTCCTCCCTGCTTTCTTACTTTTTGTTCTTCTGTAGACTGGGAAACCACATCTTCTAAATATATTAGAACTGTGTATGAAATAAAATGGCTTAGAGGTTTTAAAAGAAAACCTAAAGCCGCTTCCTTGAAATACTGTCAGGGGCTTTATGACAGCTGGCTGCTGATAGATGCTTTTCTTGCTTATTTCTGGTTCTTGGCTGTGGTCTAGGTAATTGTTAGAAGTCTCATCTCTGAATAAACTATGTTTGGGTTAAATTTCAAATATGACCTCTGCACTTAATTTTCTTCATCCAACTGATGCTCTCTGTCACAATGTATATTGAGTATTTTTATATGAGGAAATGACAAGCAGGGCTGTTAATGAAATCTGTTCCGGCCCCCATGGCTTTCACTGGTAATGCTAGCAATTTGTTAGACTCTGATGGAGATAATACAATATCAGAAATTGGAATCTTTTTTACCGTATGAAAGTTCAGTATTAAAATGTTAAAAATAAAACCAAAAAATAAAAATGTAAAAAATAAATGTAAAAGATTGCTAAGGTAGAGTTCATTAAAATAGATTTCAATCTTAGGAAATATCTAATTTTTTTCCTGTAAGAAAATAGTTTTTGAAGCTTTGATATCATCTTTGTATACATTTTCAATAACCTAGAGGGAAACAATGTTTTATTTGTACCAATTCATCCAAAAGACCAGTCTCTGTCATTCTCCCATGTTCTATACAAACCCTTATCCTATCTCTTCCATTGTAGAGGAACTTCGTATACAGTATTCCTAATATTCCTTTGTACTTGCAGTTCTCATAGATTCTTTTACCACTCTCTGCTTGAACAATAGCAAAGGATATCTGGTAATGAAGATATCTGAGTTTTAGCTCGACTCTAATGGTTATTAGATGTGTAACCAGGGGCAAGTTGCCTAATGGACTTTGGTTTCTTCATCTGTAAAATGAGGGTTTTAAAATAGGTGATTGTTAAGATTCCCCTTCACTTGCATGATTATAAGACGAAATCAACAAACATTTGCTAAATACTCATCATCAGAGCCTACATTAAGAAACATACCCTTCAATTCAACAGGCAGAACCTAGTGTTTGTTGGTAGCAGTCTGAACAGAGGAACTTTCTTGGATGATGATAATTCTGTCTTGATAGAGTGGTTGCCCGCAGCTGTATATAAATCATCAAAACCTACAAACTGTGTACACTTAAGATCTTTCCATTTTATACCTTGTAACAACACCTCAAGTCTAAGTAATTTAAAAGGTTTTTTTAGGGGCACCTGGCTAGCTCAAGTCTGTAGAGCCTACATACAGCTCTTGATCTCAAGGTTGTGAGTTGGAGCCCCAGGTTGGATATAGACATTACTCAAAAGTAAAAAAATCTCGGGGAGCCTGGGTGGCTCAGTTGGTTAAGCGCCCAGTTTCAGCTCAGGTCATGATCTCATGGTTTGTGAGTTTAAGCCCATATCAGGCTTTGTGCTGATGGTACAGTTTGCTTGGGATTCTCTCCCTCTCCTCTCTTACTCTCAAACTTAAAAAAAAAAAAACAAAAAAAAAAACTTAAAGTTTTTTTTTAACCTTTCTCCTTGTAACAAATCACAAAATTCTTTATCCTTCACTACTTTTGAAAGGGCTGTTTCAAAAACTATTATTCATATGATTTTCTTTGTTTAAACTCCTACTTATGCACTTGTGCAGAGCTAGGACTTAGCAACAATTCTCCATCTGTATTCTTTAAATTTTGAGCCTTAGAAGGATTTAATTGAGGGAAAAAAATAGCTCAAAGAAACAATGGTTCAATCATTTCTTAGGTTTCGTCTTTATGTATTATGTTAAATAAGCATGGTATCATAGGAGACATAGAAGCTATAGTTTAATACAACAACCTAGGCATCTCTTGGATGCTCATATAACATCTGTGGAAAGCATAAATTTCCATTAAGTTCAGTGATTGTCTTTACACTTTGTAAACAAGTTACAGCAAATATTCTAAATTCCATGGAGTATGCCTTAAATATTTATGTTTATAAATATTTTTATAATACCAACATAAATTTTAGTCAGCATGCAGTTTATCATTGCTATTCTATGAAGATATTATTAACAGTAATAGTAGTTGCCGTTTGTTGAATGTTTTCTATATACTGAGCGCCGTTAGATATGTGTTTATTATCTCATTTATTCCTCTCAACACACTGAGGTTTTATTAGTCCTCTTTTTTAGACAAAGAAATTGAGGTTTAGAAGTATTTTATTTTCTTACGGTATAATTTATCACCAGTAAGGTACACACAACTTAAGGGTGTGTCTGGATAAATTTTTTTTTTAATTTTTTTAACGTTTATTTATTTTTGAGAGACACAGAGACAGAGCGTGAGCAGGGGAAGGGCAGAGAGAGAGGGAGATACAGAATCTGAAGCAGGCTCCAGGCTCCAAGCTGTCAGCACAGAGCCCGACATGGGGCTCAAACTCACAGACTGTGAGATCATGACCTGAGCCAAAGTCGGCCGCCCAACCGACTGAGCCACCCAGGCGCCCCTAATTTTTACATGCACATACTTCCGCGTAACCGCCATCCTGATACAGAATTAATTCCAGTTCTTCAGAAGATCAGTGCAGGCATCCCCCTCTCTTGGTCATTACTTGCCTGAAGGTTACCGCTATTCTGACCCACATCACCATGTATTTGTGTCTCTTGTGTCTGGCTTGATTTGCTCAGTGTTAGGTCTGAGATTGATCCATGTTGTCGATTATATCGTAGTTTCTGTATTAGAATTGTATGTCATCATTGACCCATTCCTCCGTTAAGGGACATACGAGTTCCAAGTTTTGGGTTATTACAAATAAAACAAAAAACATTTTACTTTGAAATTTAAGTGGTTATTTTTTAAATTATGTTTAAGTTTATGAAAGTTGGGTTTTTTTCCCCGTGTACTTATCCATATTTGTGCTATATGACCAAAGTGTTCATTTTACTTGAGACCTAGAATAATATAGGAGTTCTAGATTTTTTTTTAATATGAAAGATCCTAGAGAATCCAATACATTTAAGATCTTCCAAAACTATTTTTTACTTTTAAGACCTCATAATTAATAAACACATTTGAAATTATCTTTACCTAGCTGTACATAAAGTAGTGCTACAAAGCTAATTTGATATTACTAGAAATAAGTGACACTTTATTTATCTGAAACACAAATCAAACTGCATTGACTCCACAGCTGATGGCATCTCTGATTTGTGAGCTATAGATCTACAAATACTGTCTTAATGAATGCCAACTCCAAATTCTCTGATATTTTTGAGATGAATAGAGATGAATACTTACTAGTAAAGTTTCTCAATTTCACTATTCATATGTAGTATGAATAAAATATGTAGATTTTTCCTTCCAGGAAAGAGCATGACTGTATAAAATCTCTTACAGACTTTTAATTGGCTGTGTATATACAGTTTCATGTTAATGAACATGTGTGTTTATGTAAAATGTCAGTGGTTTTAAAATAGAAAAACATGGGGCACCTGAGTGACTGAGTTGGTTAAGCATCCAATTTAGGCTCAGGTCATGATCTCACAGCTTGTGAGTTTAAGCCCCTCGTTGGGCTCTGTGCTGACAGCTCAGAGCCTTGAGCCTGCTTTGGATTCTGTGCCTCCCTCTTTCTGTGTCCCTCCTTTGCTTGCACTCTGTTTTTCTCTTTCTCTCTGAAAAATAAGATTAAAACAAAATTTAAAGTAGAAAAACAGGATAATGAAGTTTTTAAAGTTTATTTATTTTGAGAGAGAGTATGAGCATGGAGGAAGGGCAGGGGGTAGGGAAAGAGAGAATCCCAAACAGGTTCTGTGTTGTCAGTGGAAGCCTGACACGGGGCTCAAACTCACAAAACATGAGATTATGACCTGAGCTGATTTAATTTTTTAAAGTTCATTTATTTAAATTAATCTTTATACCCAGCATTGGTTTCGAACTCACCACCCCAAGATCAAGAGTTGCATACTTTTCTGACTGAGCCAGTCGGGCCTCCCTAAAAAATTCTATGTTAAAATTAAAATACACATCATCTGTTTTGTTGTTCATAATCTGAGTACCTCATCTGTTTTTTGTTTTGTTTACAGTCTTGAGGTTTTTTGTTTGTTTGTTTTTTACACTTACCATGCTTTGAATTCATAGGGAATGGGTTCCAGCAGTTCCAGGTTCCTTTCCACTGATTCTTACAAAGTGTACCTGAGTGGAGCAGGCTGACACTTGAGAAAGTACCTTTCCCTTTGGCTTTCTTCTTTTTCTGATCATTTACCTACACACGCTTTAGGAAGCTATTTTGGCTCTTAGAGTGCTTAATATGCTCAGTACTTAAATTGTCCTTGCAAGAATCTTGCCCTTAACTTGTTTGTTTACAACAGTGTCAACAGCATCCTGGGTAACACTGTAGACTCTTCCAATTTTGCATGGTAACATCTTGGGGCATTCTGTTTTGAACAGTGCCCGTTCCCTTGATGCCTGCAGTATCACCTTTCTCGTAGATTCGCATGTATGTGGCCAAACAAACTCCATGTTTTCTAAAAGGTCTGAAGAATAAAGCAGGCGCCTCTCCTCTTTCCCTTTGTGTTTGTCATTTCGATGAATTACTGAAAGATGGTGGTTCCGACCGGAAGGCCCAAGTATCTCATCTTAAATAAAAGGAATCTGGAATAGTAAAATAGTTATTTAATTCTAGAAAAAAGAGAACTGGCGGCGTTTATTCAATTAAATATATAAAAGCACATGTTTTAAACTAAGATACTTCTTTCGTTTAATTTTTGTTTTCTTTGCATTTAATTTTAAAAACAGTAAAACTTGGTTTTAGTTGGTAAGTCTCAATAGTACCATTGCACCTTCACAGTACACACTTTATTTTTTGTGAAACTATAAAATAATGGATGGTGCTGAGATAGAGGAGTATTAAGCACAATCTATTACAGAAGTAAACAGCTGACAAATATAGTCATTTGTTGCCAACTTTATAAGAGACTAATGAGGTAGGGTGCCGGTGCTCTTGTAGTGTTGACTATTCTAGAGATTTGGCAGAGCAAACATAACTTTGAGAAGACTGGTCTTCTATATGCAGAGTTTTCTTTAAAGAGAAAAACATCGTGACAGAGCCTTGACTTTGGTCCCTGAAATGCTTTGACTGTTAAGAAAACCAGCACCCATGCTCCGAGTGAAGGGTCAGGGGAATCCCTGAGGGGCCTAGAAAGGGAGCAGAAGGGCCGAGCAGCTGACTCGGCTTCTCTAGGAGGCATACTTCTTATGCCATCTGTCTGTGAGCACTGTGTGTTTAATTTATGTGCTGTTTGGCATGGTGGCTTTTATTGTGTGGTTCTCTGTCAGTGGAATGGATGTTTCATTGTTAGAAAGTGCTTTTGAAGTACAGCACTCAGAGTTTACACCAGGGCACTGTGTTATTATTTTGTGTTTTTTCAACCTTTTGTTTCTGAGGACGAAGTAAATGCAGTCTGACTGGGGGACACTTTTTTTTTTTAAAGTAGGTTCCAGGCCCAGTGTGGAATGTGACTCCCGAAATTAAGAGTCACATGCTTTGGGGACTGAGCCAGCCAGGCGCCTCTAGAGGGCACCTTTGCAATTTGATTTATAAACTCTGAAAATGAGTGGTAATTTTTACCATTCATGGCGAACAGACAGGTCACCATTTCTGACATAGTTCATTTTGCCTTTAGAAAAGTTGCCCTTTAGTTCCTTACAATTAGAACATCTTTATTCTGCTTTCACATTTTAGAAATCAGCCATTCTTTTTCCCTCTACGTCTATTGTAATCAATGTAAGTATGTATGGGGCACCTGCGTGGCTCAGTTGGTTGAGTACCCGACACTTCATTTCGGCTCAGGTCTCTATCCCAGAGTTGTGTATCAAGCCCCACACTGGACTCTGCGCTGAGTGTGAAGTCTGCTTGGGATTCTCTCTCTCTCCCTCTGCCCCTATCCCCTGCTCACATGTTCTCTCTCTCTCGCAAAAAAAAAAAAAAAAAAAAAGGTATGTAAATTACTACTGCTAATTGGGATCAAAACAGATTCAGTCACATGAATAGGAGTTGACAAAAAAAGATGTTTGAAATTTGCAGGATTCAATAACATTACCCTTTGGGGGAGATATTTGTTATATCTGTCATACATTGTATGTGCCGATGTCCTATCAGACACTTACTTTGATCCCCAAATTTAGAGTTTGGGCTGTGAACTTTCTCTTTTTTTTCTTTTTTTTTCCTTCTTTCTTTTTTCTTTTAAATTTTTTTAACGTTTATTTATTTTTGAGAGGGAGACAGAGTGAGAGGTGGGGAGGGACAGAGTTAGAGGGAGACACAGAATCTAAAGCAGGCTGAGCTGTCAGCACAGAGCCCAACAGAGGGCTCAAACCCATCAATCGTGAGATCATGACCTGAACTGAAGTCGGTCACTTAACTGACTGAGCCACCCAGCAGCCCCTTATGAACTTAAATTATTTAATAATAACCCTACTGGTGATAATCATTTTAAGTGTTTCTTTTCTTATCTTTGGAGATTGACTTTGGTTTTTGCCCATGATTTTTTCACATATACTTAGACCTGCCATGTACAGCTGTATAGACTTTACATAGCATAGCTGCAGGAAGAGCCCTTCATGTAAACTGCAGTGTTGGTGGTTCTGCTGGAGTTGTGCAATGGGGCAGCCAACTGTCCCTGCTTTTACTTTCTATGGTACTGCTTAGTTTAGTTGTCATTATTGTCCACATTGCCTTTTGATTCGATTGAGTAGTATTTGAGCAACTCTGGTAACTTCCGTGAGCATTCCTGTTAAGCCTCAGTGCTATGGAATTGTGTCTGTCTGGGTTGTTTTCGACTTATCCCAAGGGGAGTATATAGAGTAGTCAGTATTCAAAATATGAAGAATATACGACTTAAGGTTTTAAAATCCCATTGATTGGGAAATAACATAGTCTTGTTTGTTTTGTTTTTCCCCAGACACCAACTGGGTGTCCTGTAAGTCAATTCTGTTCTGCACTAAGTACCCGAAGTTAGTGTCAAATGCCACACCTTTAAGGGCTCAGCCCCACAACACCTTCACTTTATTTTTAATTTTTTTAATTTATTTTTTAAATTTACATCCAAGTTAGCATATAGTGCAACAGTGATTTCAGGAGTAGATTCCTTAAGCCCTTTACCCATTTAGCCCATCCCCCTCCCACAACCCCTCCAGTAACTCTGTTTGTTCTCCATATTTAGGAGTCTCTTATGTTTTTGCCCCCTCCCTGTTTTTATATTATTTTTGCTTTCCTTCCCTATGTTCATCTGTTTTGTATCTTAAAGTGCTCATATGAGTGAAGTCATGTGATATTTGTCTTTGTCTGACTAATTTCACTTTGCATAATAACACCCTACTGACATCCACATAGTTGCAGATGGCATGATTTAATTCTTTTTGATTGACAAGTAATATTCCATTGCTTATATATACCACATCTTCTTTATCCATTCATCCATCGATGGACATTTGGGCTCTTTGCATATTTTGGCTATTGTCGATAGTGCTGCTATACACATTGGGGTGCATGTGCCCCTTTGAAACAGCATACCTGTATCCCTTGGATAAATACCTAGTAGTGCAGTTGCTGGGTCGTAGGGTAGTTCTATTTTTAATTTTTTGAGGAACCTCCATGCTGTTTTCAAGGGCGGCAGTACCAGCTTGCATTCCCAGCAGCAGTGCAAAAGAGATCCTCTTTCTCTGCATCCTGGCCAACATCTGTTGCCTGAGGTGTTAATGTTAGCCGTTCTGACAGGTGTGAGGTGATATCTCATTGTAGTTTTGATTTGTATTTCCCTGATGATGAGTGATATTGAGCATTTTTTCATGTGTCGGTTGGCCATCTGGATGTCGTCTTTGGAGAAGTAAGACACCTTCACTTTAGATGCCAGTACTGGGTCCCCAAGCTACCTGCACTTCTGTCCAATTTAGCCACAAATTTGGGAGTTCTTATTTGGGAGTTGTATAATTTGCTAGAACTAAGGAAAACACTGCTTACCTTTATAGGTTTATTATAAAGGATACAACTCTGGAAAATGAAAGAGATGCATAGGACCAGGTATGGTGAAGGGGCACAGACCTTCTATGTCCTCAATGGACACGCACCCCTCCTGGCACCTCATTGTCTTCACTAACCTAGAATTACCCTGAACCCTATCATTTAGGGGATTTTTAAGAACCTTTCATTGCACGGGCGTGATTAAGTCATTAGTTATTGGTGATTGCATTCAATCTCCAGTCCCTCTCCCCTCCCTGGAGTCCACCTTGCTGGTGACCAGGCCCCATCCAAACGCTGTTTAGCAGCCCCCCCACCACCAATCCCCTTGTTAAATAAACCCAGGTACAGTTGAAATGGTCTTGTAAATGACAGAAGGTGCTCCTTTCACTCAGGAAATTCCAGGGCTGTAGGAGCTCTAGGCCAAGGCCAAGACCAAGGCCCAAATATATTTCTTTATTATACCATACTTGAATAGTACTGAGTAGTTTGTAAAGATGTTACGAAAAAACAAACCCCAACAATAAAGAATTGATTAAATAATAAAACAATACCAAATCACCGTTAAAACTGCTGTATATGTGTAGACACAGAAGCAGTTTGTGTGAACTGTTTCGAACTTGGTTAACATCTT
Organism: Paguma larvata; assembly: GCA_030068075.1. Lineage (NCBI taxonomy): Eukaryota > Metazoa > Chordata > Mammalia > Carnivora > Viverridae > Paguma > Paguma larvata. Next base: position 59,451,175 of record CM057834.1, read on the forward strand.
CAGCAGTTTCCAAATGCAAGAATTTGTTGATAGCAAATAACACCAACAGAAGAAAAGAATTCTAAAGAGCTGCGAACACAGTACAGGCAGTGTACAATTTATGAAAAAGTTGAGTCCCAAACATTAGCTGTTTGAAATTTTGAATACATTCTCCCTATTACGGAGCAAAAATTCAAGTGAATAAATGTGAAGATCTAATTGGCCTTATTAAGTGGTTTGTTGACTCAGTTAGCATTCCACCTAGCAACTAGCGGGGAACTCTGAGGAGTTGTACAAAAACTTGGAAGAGTTTTATAGGAAGAGGGCGGGGCAAGGAAGTTATTAGCAAAAGAAAAGGAAGGATTGTTCCAGGCGTAGTCCCTTTTTCTTTGGAGAAGGGTTGGGGGTTCTCTTAGGTGGGTTACCTCATCTTCCTTTGCGGGATGGAGAGGACCATATAACAGATTACCTCATCGGGTACTGATCAGAAAGTTCCTGACTGACCAGTTAAGACTATATTTCTTAGGGGGCTTGGAACTGCGGTTAGGTTAGATATTAAGCCCTGTTTGGTGACTTGGCCTAAGTGGCTCCATTTTGGGCCTGTGGATTTCCTTTTAACACCTCCAAGACACAGTATTGTAAGTACTCTGGACCCTGTTGAGCCTAAAGCTAGATTAATTTTACCCATGGAATTCTCGGATTATATGCAGTATCTACACCTACAACAATTTTATGAGTTGACTTCATTTTAAATTCCAACTAGAGTCCAAAACAGATCTTCATTCAGTAGAATGAGGAGTTGGGAGAATAGATTGAACATAGAGTGAAGAATCAGACATTAATTAAACTCTGTTGGTAATTTGTTAACTAAATCTTCAGAAAAGGAGATAGATTTCTACATCTCTCTTTGTGTCCAAGAGGATAGGATGGAAATAAGATTTCCTTTGAAAACCTTCCTCTGTTTGTGGTTATCTTTTGCCTTTTTTCTTTCTTTTTTTTTTTACTATAAAAGTAATGTATATCCTTTTAAAAATAAATACCAATTTACTTAAAAGTCAATGATAATCTCAGCTTATTGTCAAGTAATGAGGAAAAAGTGTATTAACACGTGCAACACAGATAAAGCACATGTGTCCAAAATCTTAGTAGTTTGTGAATATAGATGAAGGTTAAAAGGTCATTTATGCTCTTTCAACTTTTCTGTTAAGTTTAAAATTTTCCAAAAGAAGAAGATGGGGATAAAAAAAACTTAACAGGAATATTCCTTTATCTCCAATCCCCAACCGTATTCTCCTCTCCAGAGGTAAACTGTTAGCTTATATCTTTTCAAGTGATGATGGAGAAATTCATTTACAAAGATAAAGAAGTATAGTTTTTTACATAAATGTAATTATAGTATAAGTAGAATTATACTATATTTACTGATATTCTGCTTGCTTTTTATATTGAACAGTATGTGTTAGTTTTTTACTGTGTCATAAGTAACCACAAACTTAATAATACATAGTTCTGAAGGTCAGAAATCAGAAACGGGTTCTGAAGGTCAGAAATCAGAAACGGGTTTCACTGGGCTAAATCAAGGAGTGCTGTGTTTCTTTAGGATGCTTAGGGTAAATCTGTTTTCTTGCCTTTTCCAGCTTTTAGGGGTCACCTGCAGTCCTTGCCTCTTGGCCCGTTCCTCAACCTTCAAAGCATCTTCAGATATCTTTGACTCTCTCTGTCTCTCTTTCTCCCTTTTTTTTTTTTTTTTTTTTTTTTTGAGAGAGAGAAGAGAGAGGGTACAAATGAGCTAGGGGCAAAGAGAGGAGAGAGAGAAGTGGGACTCACCCATAGCAGGGCTTGTGTTTTACCTGCATTGGGGCTCGAGCTCACCTGATGTGGGACTCAAACTCACAAACCGTGAGATCATGACCCGAGCCAAAGTCAGGTCAAAGTAACTAAAAACTTTGTTACTTCTACAAGACACAGTGTTGGAGAGATTTCATTGAACTTTTCACTGACCAGTTCTCAATCTTAGAATAACCCGAAATGTTGATTAACGCCCACTCCTCCTCCTACCAACCCCCCAGCAAAAACATATAGCTCAAAGCTACACGTATTGTGAGCAAGAGAGAGCCACTTGATAAGAAGCAAGCCTAGATCTTGGCTCCTACTTCTTGGCTTCTTTGTTGGACCTCTTCTGCTCAGTTCAGTAGGATGTTGGTTTTTCTCAGGGCTTCATGGCTTTAGTTACCATTTCTGATGACAGTTTCCAAATGTGGATCTTCAATCCAGTTACCACCACTACTATCCCCTATCCTCCTGTGCACATTAAAATCCAAAAACCTTTAAGTCAGAAAGGGGAAAGGTCTTATAAATCTTTCCTCCTTTCACTCCTTTTTTCTTTTTCCTCTTCTGTACCGTAGGTTTGCTGATAGTGCCAAATGGCATCAACAATAGGCAAAGTTTAAAACTATTTTTGCCTATCAGGATAAAATGCTTCTTTTGATTGACAACCTTTTGGCTAACATTCCTTACTATTTTAGGTTGAATTCTCTTACCCGCCCCTGATTCCAGGAGATGGACATGACAGCCACACTTTACCTGAAGAATGGAAGTATTTGCCGTTCCTTGCCTTGCCAGATGGCGCACACAACTACCAGGAAGGTATGTAAACAATGGAACAATTAGTAGGTGCTCTTTTTTTTTTTTAATTTACCAGGACATCTTAGATTCTAAACAGTTCGGTAAATAAAAGGCCTTTGGCTTCTTGTATTATTTATAAAACATGTAAGCGCTTGTTTGGAGATGACTTGTCAGGCACGGGAAGATTTCCAGAGGAGTGCTGGGCTTTATGTTGGTCATGTTGTTGAACATTGGCCACTCTTTTGCCAGGAGCACTGGCTAAATAAAGTGATTGGCCAGTAACCTCTGTTACTGGTACCGCTTCCTGCACATATTCTTGAGACTCCTCTCAGAGGGCGGTTAAAGGGCTTACCTGTACTAGCTACTGATTGACTGGGGCTCTAGCTGCAAACTTAACTAGGTTAAGGGCACACCAGTGCCCTCCTGGGATTGCTTCTCCACCCCTGGAGCCACTGCTATTGCGGTGCTCTGCTTAAAGTTGCATGTGAACGGGGCACCTGGATGCCTCGTTTGGTAGAGCTTGTGACTTTTTTTTTTCAATTAAAAAAAAATTTTTTTTAACGTTTATTTTGAGGGAGAGAGAGACAGAGTGCAAGCAGGGGAGGGGCAGAGAGAGGGAGATACAGAATCCCAAGCAGGCTCCAGGCTCTGAGCTGTCAGCAACAGAGCCTGACGCAGGACTCGAATCACGAACCATGAGATAGTGACCTGAGCTGAAGTCGGATGCTTAACTGACCGAGCCACTCAGGTGCCCCTTTCGATTCTTGATCTTGGGGTTGTAAGCCTGAGCCCCATGTTGGGTGTAGAGATTACTTAAAAATAAAATCTTTAAAAAATAAAAGTTTGTGTGTCAGAGGAGCGTGTTAACATCCTCAGAGAAAGCAACCCTGTGACGTTGGTACTGAGTCTCCTCCCGATAAATGGGTGGTTCGACTGGCCTCACAAAGGACTTTTATCATAGCGTTAGGGGCTCTACCAAAACACCAGATTAAACTCAGTTTAATTACTTGTTTTCCTGATACGTAATAATTTTCATATGAAATGAAACAAAATGTTACTATGCAGTTTAACAAAATTTAAATACATTATTTTTAATCTTACAAATACTTTTCCTAACTTTTCTATCATGAAAGCTTTTAAATAGAAAAAAAAGTTGAAAAAATAGTATACCAAATATTCCAAAAGTTTTCTTTATATTTATGTGTGTGTACAGTTTTGCCTCTACTATTGGAAAGTCTAATACCATGTTGCAGACATCATGACAGTTTACTTCTAAATACTTCAGCATGCACTCCTAAGAATAAGATCTTTCTTCAGGAGAGCTTCCAGTACCATTATCACAGCTAGAGATTTAACAGTAATTTGAGAATACCCTCTAATGTCAATCTATGTTCAAATTTCCTGTTATTCCAAGAATTTTTTGGATCCATCCAAGATTTATGTGTTGCCTTTCATTTTTATGATTCTCTACTTTTCTTTTAATCTGGAATAAAGTATTTTCTGGGATAAGTGATTGTGGTTTCAGTTTAATCTATTATTCAGTCTCTTGGGCTTTTGAGAATGCATGAATGAATGTACACAATAAGGCAGTGAGACGGATGCAAAGAAACCAGTGGTTGTGATGCTAGATGTAGGTATGACATGGGTTCCTTGTTACATCATCATTTTTGTTTTAGTTAACTGCATATAAATAACAGTATTTATTAATAAGTGAATACATTCACTTTGATATTTACATTTTTCTTTGTGTCTCTTAGATACTGTATTTTTTCACTTGCCACCCAGAAATGGAAATGGAGCTACAGTATATGGTATCTCCTGCTATCGGCAAATTGAAGCCAAGGTATGGTAGTTAGAAAGAACAACAACAAAAAAATTGATTCTGTTTTTTAAAATTTTATAAACAATTTGAAGTTGTTTTTCCAATAGTACCAGTTTATTCACATGAATATTTTCGTAAGTTGACATGGGTAAGTATAATTGCCATAAAATACTTTGTCCATTTTTTTTTAATGTTTATTTTTGAGGGGAGGGAGACAGCATGAGCAGAGGAGGGGTGTGTGTGGGTGGGGGGACAGAGGATCCAAAGTGGGCTCTGTGCTCACAGTGGAGAGCCCGATGCAGGGCTGGAACTCATAAACCATGAGATCATGATCTGAGCTGAAGTCAGGAGCTTAACTGACTGAGCCACCCAGGCATCTCTTGTCCATTGTCTTTAGATAGTTATACCTAAATTATTCATCTGTCTTCAAAATGCTGTATTTAAATTTTACAGTGTCCTTGAATTTTCTTTTTCTAATGTTTGGTATGTAATTTAGAAAAATTAAGTGATAATGTGTATTATACTTTAAGCAGCTGTTTAGAATTAGTGGCAAGTATTTGTAATAGCTTTGAAATACTTGCATGTTAATTATCTGCAACTAAGATTTTGTTAATTCTTGAATTACCTGCCAGCTTAATGCCTGAATTACTATAATAACTCTAATTAATACAAATGAGCCGAGATGGATAACTTCCCCTTTCATGTTTTGCTTCTGAGCAGCACTGTTTTTTTGTGGTGAGGATACTCTGTGAGTAAAAATCTCTTGCCTTTCATTAGATCATTAATACTCTAAACCAGTGAATGTTTCTCAACTTTGGCTGCACATTGGAGTCACCTCAGGACCTCTAAATACTTGAGATGACTGGGTTCCAACCCCAGATTCTGATTTAATGTTCTGGTTATCGGGAGTTGTAAAAGCTCCTCAGGTGATTCCAGTACGTAGCCAAGATTGCAAACCGCTGCTCTATACAGTGGTTTTTAACTGGAATTACCTGGAAACCTTTTTTTTTTTTTTAATATTTATTTATTATTGAGAGACAGAGCATGAGAGCATGAGCATGGGAGGGGCGGAGAGAGGGGAAGACACAGAATCTGAAGGGGGTCCAGGCTCTGAGCTGTCAGCACAGAGCCCAACGCGGGGCTCGAACTCATAAACCGTGAGATCATGACCTGAGCCGAAGTCGAACGCTTAACCAACTGAGCCACCCAGGCACCCCCCTCCTTTTTTTAAATACACACCTGGCCTTTCCTTCTGCCGACTTAGAATCTCTGAGAGTAAAGCCTAGGTAACTATCAGTTTTAAAAGGCTTTCTTAGGTGAATAATTAAGTTAGTGAATCTTTTAAAATTTTCTTTAGCTTTTTATAATGACCATTTCAAATATGCAGATAAATTAAAAGAATCCTACAATGAACACCTGTATACCCACCATCTAGATTCAACAGTAGTCAGTGTTCTACCACATTTGCTTAGTGTGTGTCTGCGTTTTTCCCTGAACCACTTCAAGATAAATCTAGGTGTAAATTCCGCCATACCCAAAGTCGTTAACTACTATGAAACAGTCCTTCGCACACAGAGCCTGAAATATAGGACACACGCAGTAAATACCTATGGAGTGAATAACTGAATTTAAAGTTAAACCTGAGAATAAGAGTTAGCCTGGTAGTTTTGTGCATTTGATTGCCTCATATACTGTTACCCTTAATCTATGTTTACATGAGACGAACTGAATTGCTCCCCTTTCTTGGAGATTGTTCCTTTTACTCTCATCCCCTGTAGATTGTGTAAGCACTAGTAAAACTATTTCCTCAAGCTGTCGACATGAACAACAGTTCTCATGCTCCACATAGCCTTTAAATGGCATTTCATTTCATACCGTCTGTCTCCCTCACCACTGGGTCTGACCCACTCCACAGTAAATTGGGGTTGCCCATTTCTCCAAATATTTCTGTCCTCACCTGATAACAGATATCAGAAGGAACTAGAACCTAGAAGAAAGACTGATTCCTTTGACCGAAGGTGAGACCTGACAGGTAAATCCAGTCAAGGCAGAGATGTAGAAAACAGATTGAGGGAAGGCTCTATTCTTAATGACTAGTCATCAGTCATAAGTCAGTTGAAGACACCGAGGCCCATTGGTCCTCAGGATAGGTGCAAGGAGATGTTAGGCTGTATACCACAAAAGGGAAGAGTAGTTCTTAGTTCGCTCACAGTTACCTGATGATCAAATCAAGACTTGTTCTTCTTTACTAGCAGAGAATGTAGGCAACTCACGTGGTCATCCTCAGAATCATCAAGGCATGAATTATGGCCCCGGGCTGGGCTATAACCCCAGTTTGCCAGGATAAACTAGCCCCTTCTCACCAGAAACAGTAGTCTCAGAGTGCCCATTTTCAAACCAGAACCAAGGACATTTGATTTGCATTATGGATATAGCAACTTACACAAAAAGTATTCTCAGACAGCGAGTTCCTTGAAGGTAGGGATTCTCTCTATTACATTCCCAGTGCCTACCAGATTCTGGCACATAATTTCCTGGCTGACGCGTTGAATACATATTTCGAGATTCTCAATAAACTTGGAATTTTCTATCTCACTGCTATTTTTATATCGAAAGATAGTGATTTTTAAATATGTCTATGAAATATTTTTAATGATGACTCTTTGTTCATAATAGGCATTGAAAGTGCGGCAAGCAGATATCACCAGAGAGACGGTTCAGAAAAGTGTCTGTGTTCTAAGCAAGTTGGTAAGAGACCAAATAACTTGTTCGTTCGTTAAACATTCGTGGCAGATTTTTACTTGAGAATGAAGCACTATTAGAATAAGAGATTTATGGAAACAGTAATAGATTAAAAGTCATCAGGGGCCCATTATTTATTCTCATGTGTCTCTTCTTTGCCTTTCAGCAGTTTTATTCTCATTTGCACCGTTAGCCAAAACTAGATACAAGGAAGGAAATCTTCTAGATCGTTTTTTGGGAAAGAGGTTGACACTTGACCAAAATGAAGTAGCTGATCTATTTCATTTATCTATTTATATTTTGTTTTTAAGACTTTGGATAAATAATACTTTTACTAAAACTTCAAATATGATAATCACTCAGATTATATTGATATAAAAGTATGTGACTCTTGCTATGAAAAATTGTAGCCTTAACTTGCTTTTTAAACTTAAAATTTTTGAGGAATGGAAATGACATAATTGTACAATAGCAGTGCTTTAAAATTGTTTTATCTATGTACAAGTTGATCAGATGCAGGTGTAAAATTATTTTAACTTTTTATTTTTAGTAGGAAATACGTAACACTTCTTATTTTTCATAGTTCCCTGTTAAATCATGTGTAATATTTCATTTTTGTTACTAATGGGATATTAACTCCTTTACCGGTAACACCAAATGAATAATTCTACATATAAAATATTATCCCCCAAGTCCTCTTTGTGGGGGGAAATCCAGATCTCTATCATATTAATTATCTCACAGCTATATGATTACTGAATACAATCGTTCCTGCATTTAACCTAAGTCAAGATGGAGAATATTTTGCTTTGTCACCAAATGTATGTAGGTTTTGTTTCATTATTTTTTCTACATTTTCCGGTTTCTTATATCCACAGACAATTTGAATGTAGTTTGCTTAATGTAAGTTGAGTTTTGCAAAATAGGATTTATTTTGACTTTTTACTACTAAGCTTTAAAAAAAAACCCTGAATAACAATAATAATTTATACTGTGGGCCTTAAAAATAAGATTTTGAGGATCGTAGTTTTAAATAGAGGGCAAAAATAGACTTCTAAAAGAACAAAAAAAAGGAATGGTTGTAAAAGACCCCAATATCAGCAAATTAGTAGATGTACACAGTTTCTAAAATGGTAGCCTGAAAAATAGACATCAATGAATTACTTTTTTATACTGGGCCAGATGACCAAAGCATAGGAGTACCAGATACTAAAGCAGACACAATATGTTGAAAGGCTTCCTGAGTAATCTTTCTTCAAAGAACAATTGCAATAACAATAAATGTCATTTATCAGATGCCTATATGTCAGGTATTCTATACCAGATACTTTTTATATGTAATCGTGATTTGATTCCTCATGTAAAAATAGATCTAAGCATTTATTGCTCTCATTTTACAAAGAAAGATGTAGAGAAAAAATGTCTAACTCTCATAGACCTGTAACTACTGAGTGAAAAAATTGAGGTGAAGAGCCAGGTTTTATCTGTCTTTAAATAGACATAGGGGATAGGGAGAGCTAGCTTACGCAAAAAGGTTTGATGGTTCATAGTGCATCGTGGTCTCTATATAAAAATATGATGACTTTATACTTAGATACTTTAGATGGTAATAATGATATATTAACAGGGCTATTGGTGGTGGGAGGGGACTCTTCAGTATTACTTGTTTTAACTAATTATTGTATATATACAGCATGGTCTCTGCATTCTAAGAAGGACATTGAAATCAGAAAACATCTAGAAAAGAACATTGAAAATAAAAAGGATGGAAATAGTAGAAGAGGGTCTTGAATAGAAAAAAGAATTAAGGAATAATTTTGTTGAAGCATACAAAAGAATATTTTGATAAAGGACACAGACTAGTTGTTCCAAGGCTCCAAAGAGGATAAAAAAGGGAAATGAACTTAAATTTAATCATGAATGTTCAATTAGATAAAAGAACCAGCTATTATAAGGGTGATTAAATGTCACCACAAACCAGTATAACAGTCTAGAGTTAGAATGTTTTAAATTTTATAACGAGGAGTGCCTGAGTGGCTCAGTCGGTTGAGTGCCGACTTTGGCTCAGGTCGTGATCTCACGGTCCATGGATTCGAGCCCCATGTCGGGCTCTGTGCTGAGCTTTCAAGCTCAGAGCTTGGAGCCTGCTTCGGATTCTCTGTCTCCCTCTCTCTCTGCTCCTCCCCCACTCATGCTCCCTCTCTGTCTCAGAAATAAATGAATATTAAAAAATTTTATAATGACTATTTCCAACATGGATGAAACTCTATAGAGTATATTAAGCGAAATTAGAGAAGGACAAATATCATATGACTTCACTCATATGCAGAATTTTAGAAAACAGATGAACATAAGGGAAGGGAAGCAAAAATAATATAAAAGAGAGAGGGAAACAAACCATAAAAGACTCTTAAATACAGAGAACAAACTGAGGGTTGCTGGTGGGGTGTTGGGTGGGGAATGGGCTAAATGGGCAAGGGACATTAAGGAAGACACTTGTTAGGATGAGACTGGTCATAGGTGGGGGATGAATCACTGGATTCTGCCCTTGAAATCATTATGACACTATATGCTACCTTGGATGTAAATTAAAAGTAAATAAATAGAGGGGAAAATTGTTATAATGGCTAACATTTAAGTGCCTTTTATTTTTTAGATTTTTAAAAATGTTTACTGATTGATTTTTAATATAATTTATTGTCAAATTGGCTAACATACAGTGTGCAAAGTGTGCTCTTGATTTTGGGGGTACGTTCCCGTGGTTCATCACTTACATACAGCACCCAGTGCTCATCCCAACAAGCGCCCTCCTCAGTGTGCATCTCCCATTTTCCCCTCGCCCCATCCCCCATTCAACCCTCAGTTGGTTCTCTGTATTTAAGAGTCTCTTATGGTTTGCCTCCCTCCCTCTCTGTTTGTAACTATTTTCCCCCTTCCGCTCCCCCATGGCCTTCTGTTAAGTTTCTCAAGATCCACATGTGAGTGAAAACATGATATCTGTCTTTCTCTGACTGACTTAATTCACTCAGCATAATACCTTCCAGTTCTGTCCACGTTGCTGCAATGGCATGATTTTATTCTTTCTCATTGCCAAGTAGTATTCGATTGTATATATAAACCACATCTTCTTTATCCATTTATCAGTTGATGGACATTTAGGCTCTTTCCATAATTTGGCTATTATTCAAAGTGTTGCTGTAAACATTGGAGTACATGTGCCCCTGTGAATCAGCATTCCTGTATCCTTTGGATAATTCCTAGTAGTGCTATTGCTGAGTGGTAGTGTAGTTCTATTTTTAATTTTTTGAAGAACCTCCACACTGTTTTACAGAGCGGCTGCGCCAGTTTGCATTCCCACCAACAGTGCAAGAGGGTTCCCGTTTCTCCACATCCTTGCCAGCATCTGTTGTTTCCTGAGTTGTTAATTTTAGCTACTCTGACTGGTGTGAGGTGGTACCTCAGTGTGGTTTTGATTTGTATTCCCCTGATGATGAGTGACGTTGAGCATCTTTTCATGTGCCTCTTGGCCATCTGGATGTCTTTGGAAAAGTGTCTATTCGTGTTTTCTGCCCATTTCTTCACTGGATTATTTGTTTTTCAGGTGTTCAGTTTGGTAAGTTCTTTATAGATTTTTGGATACTAACCCTTTATCCAATATGTCGTTTGCAAATATGTTTTCCATCGGTTGCCTTTTAGTTTTGTTGATTTTTTCCTTTGCAGTCCAGAAGCTTTTTATCTTGATGAGGTCCCAATAGTTCATTTTTGCTTTTAATTCCCTTGACTTTGGAGATGTGTCAAGCAAGAAGTTGCTGCGGCTGAGGTCAAAGAGATTGTTGCCTACTTTCTCTTTTAGGGTTTTGATGGTTTCCTGTCTCACATTTAGGTGTTTCATCCATTTTGGGTTTATTTTTGTGTATGGTGTGAGAAAGTGGTCTAGTTTCATGTTCTGCATGTTGCTGTCCAGTTCTCCCAGCACCATTTGCTAAAGAGACTGTCTTTTTTTCCATTGGAGATACTCTACTGCTTTGTTAAAGAATAGTTGGCCATATGCTTGTGGGTCCGTTTCTGGGCTATCTGTTCCATTAGTCTCTGCGTCTGTTTTTGTGCCAATACCATATTGCTTTGATGATTACAACTTTGTAGCAGAGGCTAAAGTCTGGGATTGTGATGCCTCCTGCTTTGGTTGGCTGTTTGGGGTCTTTTGTGGTTCCATACAATTTTAGGATTTTTGTTCCAGCTTTGAGAAGAATGCTGGTGTTTTTTCGATTGGGATTGTGTTGAATGTGTAGATTGCTTTGGATAGTATTGACCTTTTAACAATCTTCTTCCAGTCCATGAGCATGGATTTCCATTTCTTTGTGTCTTCTTCCATTTCCTTCATAAGTTTTCTGTAGTTTTCAGCATACAGATCTTTTTTTTTTTTTAATTTTTTTTAACGTTTATTTATTTTTGAGAGACATAGAGACAGAGTATGAGCAGGGGAAGGGCAGAGAGAGAGGGAGACACAGAATCCGAAGCAGGCTCCAGGCTCTGAGCCGTCAGCACAGAGCCCGACACGGGGCTCGAACTCACCAACCGTGAGATCATGACCTGAGCTGAAGTCGGCCGCTCAACCGACTGAGCCACCCAGGCGCCCCAGCACACAGATCTTTTATGTCTTTGGTTAGGTTCATTCCTAGGTATTTTATGGTTCTTGGTGCAATTCTGAATGGGATCAATTTCTTGAATTCTCTTTCTGTTGCTTCGTTATTGGCATATAGAAATGTAACCGAGGGGTGCCTGGGTGGCCCAGTGGGTTAAGCATCCGACTTTGGCTCAGGTCACGATCCTGTGGTTCGTGAGTTCGAGCCCTGTGTCAGGCTCTGTGCTGACAGCTTGGAGCCCGGAGCCTGCTTATGATTCTGTGTCTCCCTCTCTCTCTGCCCCTCCCCCGCTCGCTGTTTCTCTCCCTCTCTCTCAAAAATAAATAAACATTAAAAAATTTAAAAAAGAAAAAAAGAAATGCAACCGATTTCTGTACATTGATTTCGTACCCTGCGACTTTGCTGAATTCATGTATCAGTTCTAGTAGCCTTTTAGTAGAGTCGGGTTTTCCACGTAGAGTATCACGTCATTTGCGAAAAGTGAAAGTTTTACTTCTTTGCCAATTTTGATATATTTTATTTCATTTAGTTGTCTGATTGCTGACCTTAGGACTTCCAACACTTTGTTAAACAACAGTGGTGAGAGTGGACATCCCCATCATGTTCCTGACCTTAGGGGGAAAGCTCTCAGTTTTTCCTCATTGAGGACAATATTAACTGTTGGCTTTTCTATATGGCTTTTATGATGTTTAGGTATGTTCTTTCTATGTCGACTTTTTGAGGGTTTTTATTAAGAAATGATGCTGTATTTTGTCAAGTGCTTTTTCTGTATCTGTTGACAGGCTCATATGGTTCTGATCCTTTCTTCTGTTAATGTGATGCATCACATTGATTGATTTGTGAATATTGAACCAGCCCTGGGAGCCCAGGAATGAATCCCACTTGATCATGTTGAATAATTCTTTTTATATGCGGTTGAGTTTGATTTGCTAGTATCTTGTTGAGAATTTTTGCATCCATGTTCATCAGGGATATTGGCCTGTAATTCTCCTTTTTTGCCAGGTCCGTGTCTGGTTTGGGAATCAAGTAATGCTGGCTTTATAGAATGAATCCAGAAGCTTTCCTTCTGTTAGTATTTTTTGGAACAGCTTGAGAAGGATAGGTATTAACTCTGCTTAAATGTCTGGTATAATTCCCCTGGGAAGCCATCTGGTCCAGGACTCTTACCTGTTGGGAGATTTTTGATAACTGATTCAATTTCTTCACTAGTTAAGGATCTGTTCAGATTTTCTATTTCTTCCCGTTTGAGTTTTGGTAGTGTGTGTGTGTCTAGGAATTTGTCTATTTCCTCCAGGTTGTCCAGTTTGTTGGCATATAATTTTTCATAGTATTCTCTGATAATTGTATTTCTGAAGGATTGGTTGTGATAAGTCCATTTTCATTGGTAATTTTATCTGTTCGGGTCCTCTCTTTTTGAGAAGTCTGGCTAGGGGTTTATCAATTTTGTTTATTTTTTCAAAAAACCAGCGCTTAGTTTTATTGATCTGTTCTGTTTTTTTGGATTCTATATTGTTTATTTCTGCTCTGATCTTTATTATTTCTCTTCTAATGCTGGCCTTGGGGTTTCTTTGCTGATCTGCTTCTAGTTCCTTAGGTGTGCTCTTAGATTGTGTTTTTGAGATTTTTCTCGTTTTTTGAGATAGGCCTGGATTGCAATGTATTTTCCTCTTAGGACTGCTTTTGCTACATCCCAAAGGGTTTGGACTGTGGTGTTTTCATTTTCATTTCTTTCCATATATTTTTTAATTTCTTCTTTAATTGCCTGGTTGACCCATTCATTTTTTAGTAGGATGTTCTTTAACCTCCATGCATTTGGAGATTTTCCAACCTTTTTCCTGTGGTTGATTTCAAGTTTTACAGCATTGCGACCTGAAATGTCTGGTATGATCTCAATTCTTTTATATTTATTGAGGGCTGTTATGTGATCTATCTAGGAGAATGTGTATTCTGCTTTAGGATGAAAAGTTCTGAATGTATCTTTCAAGTCCATCTGGTCCAGTGTGTCATTCAGGGCCATTGTTTCTTTATTGATTTTCTGTTTAGACGATCTGTCTATTGCTATGATTACCACATTCTTACCAATAAGATTGCTTATGTTTGTGATTGTTTTATGTAGTTGGGTGCTTCCAAATTGGGTGCATAAACATTTATAATTGTTAGCTCTTGATGGATAGACCCTGTAATTATGATATAATGCCCTTCTTCATCTCTTGTTATGGCCTTTGGTTTAAACTCTAGTTTGTATGATATTAAGTATGGCTATTCCAGCTTTCTTTTGATGTCCAGCAGCATGATAGATGGTTCTCCATCCCCTCATTTTCGATATGAAGGTGTCCTCACGTCTAAAATGGATCTCTTGTAGACAGCAAATAGGTGGGTCTTGTTTTTTTATCCATTCTGATACCCTCTGTCTTTTGATTGGAGCATTTAGTCATTTACATTCAGTGTTATTGAAAGATAGGGATTTAGAGTCATTGTGTTATCTGTAAGATTCATGCTTGTAGTGATGTCTCTGGTCTTTTGTGGTCTTTGCAACATTCCATTCAGAGTCCTCCTTAGGATCTCTTGTAGGGCTGGTTTAGTGGTGATGAACTCCTTCAGCTTTTATTTGTCTGAGAAAACCTTTATCTCTCCTATTCTGAATGACAGGCTTGCTGGATAAAAAGGATTCTTGGCTGCATATTTTTTCCTATTTAGCACATTGAATATTCCCACCACTCCCTTCTGGCCTGCCGAGTTTCAGTAGATAGGTCTGCTGCTACCCTTATGTGTCTACCCTTGTTGGTTAAGAGCCATTTGGTCCCTGGCTGCTTTCGGAATTCTATTTTAATCTTTGTATTTTGCCAGTTCACTATGATATGTCATGCAGAAGATCGATTCCTGTTATTTCTGAAAGTAGTTTTCTGGATTTCAGTGTCTGCTTCCTTCCCCAAATTGGGGAAGTTCTCAGCTATGATTTGTTCAAGTACACCTTCCACCCTTTTCTCTCTCTTCTTCTTCTTCTTCTTCTGGAACTCCTCTGATACGGATATTATTATGTTTCATTGAATCACTTAGTTCTCTAATTCTCCCCTCGTGGTCTAGAATTTTTTATCTCTTTTTCTCAGCTTCATATTTTTCCATAATTTTATCTTCTATTTCACTTATTCTCCCCTTTGCCTCTTCAATCCTGTCACCACCTCTAGTTTATTTTGCACCTCAATTTTTTAATTCATCATGACTATTTTTTAGTTCCTTGATCTCTGCAGCAGTAGATTCTCTGCTGTTTTCTATGCTTTTTTTTAAGCCCAGTGATTAATCTTATGACTATTATTCTAAATTTTTGCTCAGTTATATTGTTTGTATCCGTTTTGATCAATTCTTTAGCCGTCATTTCTTCCTGGAATTTCTTTTGAGAATTCTTCCATTTCATCATTTTAGCTAGTTTTTTGTCCCTTATGTGTTTAAAAAGCTTGTTAAGTGTCCTGCCCCTCAAGCGCTACTGTATTAAAGAGGGGTCATACACTGTCCAGGGCCTGGCTCTTCAGAAGGTGTTTTGTGGAGTTTGTTACTTTCTCTCTGTTGTTGTGACTCTGGTTGCTTTCTCTTCTTACTCCTAGTGATGGTTTGTACCCTCCACCAGGTGTGCTTCGTTCACTGAAGTAGCCCTGGAAAAGAAAACAAAAAACAAAGACAAAAAAAAAAACACCCCCAAACAAAAACATGAGCAACAGCGAAACAGTGGGGTGGGGGTGGTGTTGATGGAAGAGGTCTTATCCCATACAAAGAGAAGTGACAGAGCTGGGAAAAAGAAAAGAAAAAATCGACCAGGCAGAGAAACTATATGGCTTAATCCAGAGAGAGAAAGAGTGAGAGAGAGGATAATAAAAAGGAGATAGAGAACCAGGTATAAAGAGAATAGATTAAATATGTCTGCTTAAACAAACCAACAACCAGAATAACCAGTCTAGAGGAGGGAAGAAATAGAAAAGGAAGAAAAAAGAAAATTTTGTATATTTTGTGTGTGTGTGTGTGTGTGTGTGCATACACTAAGAATTGTCCAAGAATTAAATCATAAAATATGAAACCGCTGGGTGCCTTGACGCGTTGGTGTGGAGGAGGGGCTAATTCATCAGCGTCAGTCCCACTCTAGGAGATACGGAGTTACTAGGCGTGGAGGGGCGTGGTTTGGTTTAGGCGGTCCCGCCTCCATTGTGGGCCAGCTGTTCCTTCCTGGAGACCCCACCTTGTTGGGATAGGGAGAAAAATGGTGACACCCCAGTCTCTCCTTCCCGGACCAGGTATCCCAGATCACTCTGTTCAGGCCTTCCTCACAGTTCTGCGGGCACGAACAAAGCAGTTTGTCCTGCTTTGCCAACTCGCGCGCCTTCCTGGCGCTAGGCTAGGATTTAAACACTCCATGTGCCCGGGTTCCGAGGAAGTGCCGCTCCGCCGATATGTGTGTGGCTTCTGACTGGTGGGCACAGGCAGTCTTTGTCCTTTGAATGGTTATATACTTTCTTCCCACTGCATTCCAGAGAGAGGATTGCTTCTTCCCGCTGCGGACTGCGCGTCTGAACTAGTTACCGAGCCCAGGGCTGCCTCCCCTCCTCCGCAGGTGCGCCAACAGGGCAGCTGGCCCCATTCCAGAGAAAGCCCAGCAGTTAGAGTTTGGATCTATGTCCGTCTTTGTCTGTGGTTTTTCTCTTGTCAAGATACAGTCCTACACTTCCCTAGACTCTCTCTTCCGTTTGTCCTCCGCAGAAGGGGATGCCTACACCATCTGTTTCATCTCTCCCAGTTCACGGTCATGCACCTGTGGCCCTCCAGGTTGTCCGCGTGGGCCCCTGGAGACATCTCTGTCACTCTGCAGCCTAGACTCATGGAATTCAAAGTCCATTGGCCTTCACACAGCTGTGTTTGAGGGACGAGGGAACCTTGGGGTCTCCCTACTTCTCCACTATGTTGGATCTCTCCAATGTTTGTTTATTTTAGAGGGAGAGACAGCGTGATTGGGGAAGGGGCAAAGAGAGAGGGAGACACAGACTCTGAAGCAGGCTCCAGGCTCTGAGCTGTCAGCACAGACCCCAATGCTGTGTTCGAATCCACAAACCCGAGATCATGATCTGTGCTGAAGCCGGCCACTTAACTGACTGAGCCACTCAGGCGCCCCCATTTAAGTGCCTTTACCTGTGTTATATTAATTCTGGAAACAACCCCCTAAGATGTACTGTCTTTTCATATCCTGATGTTCATATCAGCAAGCAGCTGTGGAGAAATTTGGTGCTCAGGGTCATGTAGCTGAGTGATGGAATAGATGCAAGACGTCTGCGTGCACACACTCAACCACTGTACTCCAGGGGTCATGTGCTTTTCAACAGCAGCCTTCGAGCTCGAACAGTTGAACAGCTTTCAGCTGTGAATAGTAAGATACTAAAGTCAAAGTTAAGTTTTCTCCCAGTTATTTTTCAGTTACAAGTTTGTAAGGTGTTTGGTTTTTCACTGTTTTCAAACTAATAGTAATTTTTTTTCTTTAAGCCTCTCTATGGCTTACTCCAAGCAAAACTTCAGCTCATTACACATGCATATTTTGAAGAGAAGGATTTTTCCCAAATTTCCATTCTAAAGGTAACTATATCCCTTTATAGATGTATTTGCCTGAAGACCGTTTCATGAAGCAAGTAAATCTTCTAAATAATACTGTGAAGATACTCTTTTGTTAGCTTAAGAAAGACGTTCTTCTTAAGAATGGCAAGAGATTTGCCCAAAATGTACAGATATTTATTGAATTTGACCATACTGCCTTTTGTTAAATAATGACTGCAAAGGAGTACAATTAAGATTCAGTGCCTCTGTTAACAGATAGTAGCTCTTTTGCTATAGCACTGCTTTTCTAACTTTGCTTATTTACATACTGCACAGTATGTTTATATACTTCTGGTTTCTATCTCCCAAAGCAAAAATAAATAAATAAAAAATTAAGACTACTTGACTCTTTTACTAAAGATGGATAACATGTTTTTCTCAGGGCTGCCATGAATGTGTAGAACATGGATCTCTCCTGGATCCTAGTGAGTGTAGGACAATTAGGTGTTTACCAAGGAAGTAGAGGGAACTTAGCCTACAATCCATACCACCATGTGAATGAACTAAGCTCTAAAATGAAGAGGAAGAGAAGGAGGGAGTGCTGGAAACTGGTAAGGTTTCAGAGAGACCTTGATTATTTCTAAATGTAGGGTCTGGCAAAACAAACTGTCTAGGTTAAAGAACCAATTTTTTCCTGGTCATCATACTTTTAATTTAGTGTCTGAAATGATTGTAAAATGTTCTAAATTGAATCTATATTTTATAGGAGCTTTATGAACATATGAATAGTTCCTTGGGAGGAACTTCATTAGAAGGATCCCAAGTATATCTTGGTAAGTAGCTTTTTTACAAATCAGAAGAAATGCCCTCATTTCTTTTTGTTTGGTAACTAACTTGCATGTGAAACTTCATAATCAAAATGAATTTTCTATAAGGGATCTAAATTTAAATTCTTCAGTGTTTGATGTTGCTGTTTCCTTAAATATCTTCTTCACCAGTATTTATATTGAAGTTACAATATACTCAATATAATTGTATAAAGAAAATTTCTGCTTTTCAAAGTAGTAGTGGAAGTATTTTCGTTTCCTTACGGTAACGCTGGCCAAGTCAATTCCGCTTCATAAAAGGGAGAGCAAGAGCTCAGTTCTTTTCTATCCTAAGATTTTTCAAGTGGGGGGTTTTGTTTATACTGTTTTGACAGTCCAGGGTATTCATTGGTGTCCAAGGTCCTCAATAGGCACTCAGTAAATACCCTTTTTATGATTAGAAAACAGTTAACATCACACAGTGATTTATGCTCACTCACTTCCTATTTTAGGATGAAGTAGCCAAACTGTGGCAGTTCCCTTTTATAATTTTGTGTATAATGTAAGCTGGTCACAAAACTCCTAAGAATATATTTTTCTCTGAATTATTTTCTCTTGTTGTATGACAGATGTTCAGAGAAGACTATGATGCAGAAATAATAGCCATGGAGTGTGGCAACCAAACCCCATGTTTAAATGATTGACTGCCACTATAGTATAAGCTTCATAATGTCTAAACTTATATGATTTGTAAGATACTTGTAGAGTGGGGAGAAAACAGTTGAGCTGCACTGTCCAAAACAGTAGCCATTAGCTTCATATAACTGTTTACATTTAGATTAGAGTTAATGAAAGTAAATAAAGTTAAAAGTCTGTCAGTACACTTGCTACATTTCTTTTTCTTTGTTTTTATTTTTTTGTTTTTAGAGAGAGCATGTGTGTGCACATGGCGGGAGGGGCAGAGAGAGAGGGAGAGAGAATCCCAAGCAAGCTCTGCACTGACTGTGCCAGGCTTGCACTCATGAACCTAAAGATCATGACCTGAGCTGAAAAGCCGGACACTTAACTGAAGGAGCCACCCAGGCACCCCAACTTGGCTACATTTCAAATGTTCACTGGTCACATGTGGCCACTGTATTAGACAATGCAGATTTAGAACATTTCTATCATAGTAAAAATTCCACTGGACCATGCTGTGTTTGTTAACAGTTGTTCGATAAATTCTTTTTGTTTTTTGTTTTTGGGGTTTTCTATTTTGGGATGGGAGAGAGTACACACATGCATGTGTGTTGGGGAAGGACAGAGAGAGGGAGAGAGAGAATTCCAGCGTGGAACCTGACACAGGGCTCAGTCTCATTAACCGTGAGATCATAACCTGAGCTGAAATCAAAAGTTCGACATTTAACTGACTGAGCCACCCACGTGTCCCAGTTATTTGATAAATTCTGAGTATATGTGTACATAATGGAATATTACGTAAATATTTTAATATTTGCGTGTTTTTACTATTCCTGTTTTTTACCCGCCTTTCTTTTGATGGGGGAAAAACTTTCTTTAACAAAACCTGTATGTTGTCATCACAGATTAGCTTTCTTGTTAACATCGTAGGTCTATCTCCTCGAGATCTTGTGCTTCATTTTCGACACAAGGTATGATACCTTATTTAACTTACAGTGTATTAAAGTTGTGTTCATTTAACTTAGCAAATTCCATGTGCTACAAGGTCAAGCGGAGATTGTGGCATACCATGTTGTGGTTCTTCTAAGACAGTTCTCATAAGGATAAAAGTTAAAAGTGTTGGTAGTGTTAGTGCTTATCCGATAGAAAGTTTTTAAAGTACTGTATAGGAATACTATCTATTTCTATGCAGGAGAGGATGCTTTTTTTCTGTTGCCTTTGTAATTTAGGTATCATGAAGTTAGAGTAGAAAGAAACCTGTTTTAATCTTGCAGAACACTTTATATGTTGCTCAGAGTGAAACATTTTCCCTTAAAGTATCTATACTTATGTCTTCTGATCTTTATTATTTAAGTATATGTTGACTGGGACATACACGCATTGATTATTCATTTAACAAACATTTATTGAGTATCTGCTCTGTGAATGCCATGGACATACAGAAATAAATGAATAGTCCCTGCCCTTTAAGGAGCTTGCAAATATTTCAAGCAGAAATGCATAACTCTTTCCAAAAAGCACAATTTGTTAGAGATTTAAGTACTCACATTTTTTAGAAGACACATAATTTTTAATTTTTTTCAGCTTAAGTTCATAATTTTCAGTGTATTTTTAAGCATTATAGTTAATATTATTGATTAAATGATCTATGGTTATGTTTAAGGAAGGGAAAAGGGAAATGAATAAAAAGCATAAGTTCCTTATTTTAATACAGTATTTCTTTTCTTTAGGTCTTAATCCTGTTTAAACTAATTCTTCTTGAAAAAAAGGTGAGATTTGAAGGAATGGAATATTTAACAGTTATTGACATTTCCTAAATACTATATAAACTTAAAACTTAATGGTAAATTATAAATTAAGACTTTTTTTGCCTATCAAATTGTGGTAGACCAAAGCACGTATTCTTGTTCTACTATAGAAGTATAAATTTGTGTAGTCTTTTTTGGGGGCAGTTTGACAGTATCCAATTATCAGAATAATTTTGACTACAGGGAACATAAAAGCCCAATTTAAACTGACTTAAATAATATGGAAATGTATTGACTTACTGCAGACTTCAGGGCTGGTTGATTAAATGGTTCTACAGTATAATTAAGTACCTAGATTTTTTTTTTTCCCCATCTCTTTGCTCCACAGTCTGCAGTGCTAGCTTTATCCTGAGCCTGGTTTCCCTTGTAGTGTAGGTTAACTGCCAATGATAATAGGTCTGTATGCTCTCTCAGTTATAACTGGTGGTAGAGATAATACCTATTCCCAAACCATTTATTAAGAATCTTCCTTTCAATTTGTTGAGACCCATGAGTCCATGTTCCTGGAATGAACAAAAAATTGTTGCCAAAGAATTGGTTTTAACTTGGGGTCCAGACCACTCTCTAGTACAAAGAGATGGGATTACCATGATTTTAGTCCAGGGGTCTACAAACTAGGCCCCAGGGCCAAATCTGGCCCACCTATTTTTATAAATAAAGTTTCACTGGAACACAGTTATACCCATTCATCTACTTAACACTTACGTGTATTTTTCCGTTACAGTGGCAGAGTTGAATTGTTGTGACAGAGACCATATATATCGCCTGCAAAGGAAGAATACTTACTATTTAACCCTTTATAGAAAACGTTGGCTTCACCTCTGGTTGAGGCTAATCAGGAGCCACCCTTGATCTGGGGCCAGTTTTTTGTTTTTAAGTTTACTTATTTTGAGAGAGAGAGAGAGAGAGAGAGAGAATCCCAAGCAGTCTTCTCGCTGTCAGTGCAGACCCCGACATAGGGTTAGATCTCACAAACCGGAAGATCATGACCTGAGCCAAAATGAAGAGTTGGATGCTTAACCGCCTGAGCCACCTCTGGGGCCAGTTCTATAGACCATATTACTGTGCTAAGTGGAGTAGAGGTTGGAACAGTTGTTGAAAGTCAGCCGTTTATAATATCTAGTATGGTTTGTTACCTTAAAAATATTTTATTCTTGGAGCACCTGAGTGGCTCATTTGGCACTTCAACTATATTTTAACTTCTTACCAAAGTTTTTAATTATTGTAAAGTACATGTAACATGTAATTTACCATCTTAACCATTTTTAAGTGTATAGTTGAGTGGCATTAAGTACATTCACATTGTTGTGCTATCATCACCATACACTCACAAACTAAAACTGCACTCCTTAAACAAATAACTTCCCATTCTCCCATCCCCACTGACCCTGACCCTGACCCTGACCCTTCTACCTTGGATTTCTATGAATTCGGCTACTCTAAGTGAATCATTCAGTATTTGTCTTTTTGTGAGTGGCTTATTTTACTAGGCATGTCTTCAAGGCTGAGCCACGGGTCCAAATTTCCTTCCTTTTTAAGGCTGAATAATATCCATTTATGTACATGCCACACTTTGTTTATCCCTTCATCCTTTGATGGACATCTGGGTTTCTTCCACCTTCTGACTCTCTTGAATGGTATGCATACATTTCAAGACCTTTCTTCCAATTCTTTCGTGTATATATCCAGAAGTTGTATTGCTGGACCAAATGGTTCTATTTTTAGTTCTTTTGATGAACCACCATACTGTTGTCCATAGTGGCCGCACCATTTTACATTCCTGCCAGTAATGCATAAGGGATGCAGTGTCTCTACATCTTTACCAACACTTGCTCTTAAATTTTTTAATAGTAGCCATCCTAATAGGTACGAGGTACCTGTCCTGGTTTTGATTTGCATTTCCCTAACGGTTAATAATGTTGAGCACCTTTTCATGTACTTTTTGGTCATTTGTATGACTTCCTTGAAGTCTGTTTAAGTCCTTCACCCTTTTTTTCATCAGGTTGTTTGTAGGTGTTTTACTTGTTGAGTTGTAGGTTTCAAACTTTGTTATTGTAATTCATAATAAAAAATGTTTTACAGTGCAACCCAGAGCACATATAGATCTGCATATCTGAAGCAAAAGTCTTGCAAAATAGAATTTAGACTAGTTACATTCAGTGGCATTTACGATCATGTATCTTTAATGCGGCAAATCACAGGTACACTCTTTTCATATTGATTTGATGAAATAAGCCTCTCCTGTAATGCAACATTTGGTTTCTCCATACTTGGAAAGCACTCCTTCAGATTACTCTGTAAGGAAAGCATAGACAGTTGTGGGTGCTGTGCTCTGTCAGATAGCACTTTAGTGTCACTAAATGATTTGTTTATAATGGGAAAAAAAACTCACCTAAGGAAATCTTTGCTTCTTTTTTTCCCAACTAATTTAATGATGACCAGTGTTACATTTAATGCAACACGTAATCCTGTTTGTGATTTGTTTTCTCAATTTTTATTCTGAAAAATGTCAAACCTACAGAAAAGTTAATAGAATCCTATAATGAACTTTTATACCCTTGATCTGCATTTACCAATTGTTAACATTTTGCCATTTTTGCATTACATTGCTTTTATATGTGTTCATCTTTTCCCCTGAATCCTAATAATTTTTAGATCATGGTACTTCACCCCTAAATACGTTAGGATATATTTCTTTCTTAAGATTAAGTGTATTCCCATATAACCAAGATACCATTTTCACATTTAGGAAATTATAACATTGATATAATAAATGATATCTAATCAGTCCATTTTCAAATTCTTGAGTTGTTATACTAATGTCCTACACACTAGTTGCTGTTTCCACTCTGGGGACCAAGAATCATGTACTGCATTGTAGTTCTCTTTAATCTCAAACAGCTGTACCACCTTGCTCTTGTTTTTGTTTTTGTTTTTTCATGCCATTGGGTTTTTTGTTTTTAGTTGTAAAGAATCCAAACGAGGGGCACCTCGGTGGTTCAGTTGGTTAAGTATCCGACTCTTGATTTCGGCTCAAGTCATTGGTCTCCTGGTTCTTGAGGTTGAGCCCTGTATCAGGCTCTGCATGGACAGTGCAGAGTCTGCCTGGGATTCTCTCCCTCTCTGGCTGCCCCTCCCCTGCTTGCACTCTCTCTCTCAAAAATAAACAAGCACTTAAATCCAGACTGGTTAAAGTTTAAGATTAGATTTGCCTGATAATCTTCTTGTGGCTAGTTTCAGCTTAAACTTTTTTGGCAAGAAGACTATACAAGTAGTGATATATCCTCCACAGAATTGTCACCCCAGGAGCCTCATAGCTGTTGGTACTATCACCGGTGATCTGAAACTTAATCATTTGACTAAGGTGGTAGCCGCCAGATTTCTTTGTAGTGAGGTACTTGTGTTTCTATTTGCATCTAATAGCTAATCTGTGGGATGATAAATTTGAAGCTGTGTGAATTGAATAGCCCCTTGCCCAACAACCTTTCACAATAGTTTTGGTAATTTTTAACTGAATCATGGTGTATGCTTGGTGATTTTTTTTTTCTTTCATTAATGCTGTATCTATTAGCTGTTAAAGAATTTTCCCTTCTCTACTCTCCCTACCTTTTTTTTTCATACTGTAGACTCCTGGATTTTCTAATTTAATTTTGATTGAATCCATTTCAGGTTCTCTTTTATATTTCTCCAGTGAATAAATTGGTGGGCGCCCTGATGACTGTGTTATCCCTTTTTCCAGGTAAGAGATAACAGTATCTAGTCTATTTAACTTGTACTGGAACTTTCAATGATAAAAATTTTTCAAGGATAACTTGTTAGGGAAAAATATTTCTATTTTAACATGATTTTCTTTTGGCAATGGGTGTCTCCTTTTTGTGTGTGTGTTTTTTGTGTTTTAAGTTTATTTTATTTTTTATTTTTTTTTTATTTTTGAGAGACATAGAGACAGAGCGTGAACAAGGGAAGGGCAGAGAGAGAGGGAGATACAGAATCCTAAACAGGCTCCAGGCTCTGAGCTGTCAGCACAGAGCGTGACGTGGGGCTCGAACTCACAGACCGTGAGATCATGACCTGAGCTGAAGTCGGCCGCTTAACCGACTGAGCCACCCAGGCGCCCCTAAGTTTATTTTTAAGAGAGAGAGGGAGCACGAGCAGGGGAGGGGTGGAGAGAGGAGACAGATCCTAAGCAGGATCTGTAGTCCTGTCAGCTCAGAACCCAATGCGGGGTCAAACTCACAAATTGCAAGATCATAACCTGAGGTAAAAGTTGGCCACCCAACCAACTGAGCCACCCAAGCACTCCTGAGTTTCTCTCTTTTGTATGACATTTTTCTTGTCTTTTTTTTTCTTTAATTAAAATATGTACAAGCATGACTTATTAAAATTTTTAGAGAAGAGTTCCACTAGTTCTAATTAAAATGGAATATGCAACTCTTATTTTCTCCCACCTTATTGTAAGTCTGGATGTTTTCCAATATTGTGTGTCGCAGGCATGATTGAACATGGTCTCAGTGACTGTTCTCAGTACAGACCCCGAAAGAGTATGTCCGAAGATGCTGGGCTTCATGAAAGTAATCCACCTGCAGATGATTTTGTTTCTGTGTCTGCTCCTGACATTTTAAATACCAACTCAGGAACTGTTAAGAAAATCATGACAGGAAACCATGGAGGAGATGCTGGCATCAAGACCGAAGAACCTTTGCTCCAAGAAGAGGACAGCAGCAAAGGACAGGAACCCAATGATACCAGTCAATATTTGAAACCTCCTTCTCGCCCATCTCCAGAATCTTCAGAAAGTGACTGGGAGACCTTGGATCCTAGTGTCTTAGAGGACCCCACCTTGAAAGAAAGGGAACAGGTGGGGTCAGAACAGACAAACTCATTTCCAAAGGAGTGTGTGCCCTCAGACAGTCCTCCGATTACTGTACAACCTCAAGCTAATACAGGCCAGGTGGTCCTGATACCAGGGCTAATTTCTGGTTTGGAAGAGGACCAATATGGCATGCCCCTGGCCATCTTCACAAAGGTAAAGTTTAGTGTTCCTTATTGAGGCCCTTAAAGAAACTGGCAACCTTTTAGAATGTAACTTAGTGTGGAACACATTTTCGGGTCTGAAACTTTTCTTTGAAAACCGTAAGGTCCATGTGTATTGTGCTGTGGCTATCTCTGACCATAGTGTCACATATGCCATGTACCCTACCGAGTTCTAAGTTCTCGTATCCGTGATCTCGCAGTCCACTGTGAAAGACCTACGTCTTTCTAGTAACCAGAGCAAAGTTGTACGATGCTGTCCAAATACCATCCTTTATGCATGAAGTAAAACTTTATGAGGAAAAGAAAGATGATAGCATTGACTTGAACATGTATTTCTTCCTCTGCGATAAATTCTTTCTGAGTTTATCAGCTTTACGAATAAGTATTTGCCCTACGTCAGTAATGCTGCATAGTTAATGGAGAATGCTTTGTTCATTTTGTGGCCTACTGGGAGACTCTAAAATTATCTTAATTGATTTTATGATTGAACTAATGCATAGTTTCTTAAAGCTGGGATTTAGGAATTTGGGAAACTCAGGGTTCTCACACTACTGGGTATGGCCAGTAGCCACTAGTTGTGGGTTTTCTGAGCTCACATGTGGGTGTAAGAACTGCCTATACTTTCTGAAGCCCTTACGTGGCTGTTACCCACTGACCCTCCAATGTTTATCATTGTGGAATATCAAGAGAGTGATTAACTTGGGAAGGATTTTGTTTTTGTCCATGAGGTTGCTGAATTAAAGCAATAAAATAAACATACATTTTTGTGGGCTGTCAATAAACCATGTTTAGCAGAATATTCTATTTTATGTGCGTTATACCAATACTGAACGGATGATGGGCTTACTGCTATCATGCTAGTAAATCATTTTTCTTGTTGTTTTTATGTTTTATTATGTACTGATTAATTTGTTATTTAATCACAATTGTAAATGGAAATGCTGATTTCTTTTGTGTCAGTAACTTTGGAGTGTAAAATACTCCTTTTTTGAGTTGAAGTATAGTGGACATGATGAAATTTTTTTTTAATAATTTATTTTCAAATTGGTTTCCATATAACACCCAGTGCTCATCCCTCCTCAAGGCCCGTGACACAATCTGCCCCCTCCCACACCTCCCCCACCCTCAGTTTGTTCTTAGTCTTTGAGAGTCTCTTATGTTTTGTCTCCCTCCCTCTCCTCTCCGTGTCTTTTTTCTTTTCCCCTCTTCCCCTTCCCCATGGTTTTCTGCTAAATCTCTCAAAATCCACCTATGCGTGGAAACATGGTATTTGTCTTTTTCTGACTGACTTATTTCACTTAGCATAATATTTTCCAGTTCCATCTACATTGCTACAAATGGCCAGATTTCATTCTTTCTCATTACCACGTAGTATTCCATTGTATATATAAACCACATCTTCTTTATCCATTCGTCAGTTGATGGACCTGAATGTGAGACAGGAAACCACCAAAATCTTAGAGGAGAAGGGAAAAAACCTTTTTGACCTGAGCTGAAATATTCTTTTTTTTTTTTTTAATTTTTTTTTTTTAACATTTATTTATTTTCGAGAGCCACAGAGACAGAGCATGAGCAGGGGAAGGGCAGAGAGAGAGGGAGACACAGAATCAGAAGCAGGCTCCAGGCTCTGAGCCGTCAGCACAGAGCCCGACACGGGGCTCGAACTCACAGACTGTGAGATCGTGACCTGAGCTGAAGTCGGCCGCTTAACCGACTGAGCCACCCAGGCGCCCCAACTGAAATATTCTTAAAAATGAATTGTGTTTAGGCTTTTTTT